>OY992877.1:80146993-80301993 GCA_963921405.1 Cepaea hortensis
GCGCACATTATGAGAAAAAATAAGAGAGAAGTAAATACCTGGATGACTTGGCCACGTGGTTTGGTCGAGACAAGAACACTGAGCTGATCCACGACACTGGTGATTGCGTGAGATGGCGAAACCTGACCGCCCAGGCTTATCGGCATGGTACATGATAATGGTGAGTTTGTATTGCTTTCTGAACGACCTACGCTCATATCATTGTGAAAATCAATGCAAAGCAGTCTGCATTCAGATCGTCTGCAACTGACTTCAAACCCTGTATATGGGAATTGTGAAACTGCAAATAGCCAGAACGAAGGCCTTCCTAGCGTACTGAACTAGAAAGACCGGCAAATTTACACATTACACATATAGACAATGTATTTCAAACGAGAAAAAAAAAACGAAGAAAAAGAAGATAGAACACGATATTTGGTTCTTATTAATCATGCCTTTGGTAGACGTAAGTCCGTTTACAGAGAAGCTGAGATATCTGCGCCTTCAGACCGACATGTCCATGTTCAGCACCATTGTTTGGTGGCCTAGTTTGTCTGACCTCTTCGAGTCCAACTTCTTGACCAAACTGTAGTGACGCAGTCTGTTTCCACGCCCACCAATTGGAGATGGAGTAGGGTCTTGGTCAGCTTTGGCCAGCTTACCGCGTCGAAAGCAGTCAAGTCTCGTGTCCGTGGCTGCATTCATCTTTGTATCCGCGTCTTGGGTATTCAGTATATTCAATTTGTGGTGTGCTGATTTCTATCACAGGCTTAGGAAGGAGGAGACGGAGGAAAGAGTTTCCGCAGTGAAGTTAGTTGCATATTCTTAACAGGACATCCAATCACCTCCAGTATTTTGTGACTGTGATTTCTTGGCACATTTACGGTCAGATGTTTGCCATTGTTTTTTGAACGACCTGCACTCATACCATTTGTAGTATTGTATTAAAATTAGCGGTTTGGCGGTCCGCTTCCAAATGGCTGGCAGTTGTGTTTTGAACACGGAATGCGAAATTTTTAATTGCGTTGGTAACCTCTTCACCACAACGCCTGTTGTTGGCAACGATGTCCCTCCATGACATGGCGTCCTCTCTGGGTCTTCCTCTACCTCTCCACCCATATATTGAAAGAAAGCAGATCAAATGGTTTGGCCATCTCGCTAGAATGCAACACAATCAACTACCAGAACTGGCCCTACATCAAAGAATATCTTAACCGACAACACGAGGACGTCCGAGAAGAAAATGGATTGACGTTATCATAGACATTGAAAAAGCACACGGAATGACACTACCTAGTGCCTCCCATCGGGCGCTGCAACGTCAGCTGTTCCTACAACAACGCCTGACGCTCAAGAAAAAGATGGTGATGATGATAATTTAATACCTTTAATACATCTTCCATCTTCTGTTATCTCATCTCATCTCATCTTGCTCCTCTTGTACCTTGCGGTGTCGAGTTGAAGTATAAACTGTGGTACAGTGCCTGTTTATGGGCTTCGTGTACTGAGATTCCCAAAACGGTTATGAAAACACCATAATCCTGAGATATATTGACTTGTTCCAGACTAGTCTCACTCACTTTAATGTTGCATTTTGGAAGACATGTTTTCTTGTACCCAGTTACCATTATTTTCCGTTTTATGTTATTCAGAATAAAATCTTTGTTTCGACTTTTTGTTACAATTGTATCTATCATTCCCGGGGAAGGTTAACCCGGTCAACAAATGTCCGCAGAAGTCGGATGTGTCGGCCTAACGGCGCAAGAACGCAGCTCTGCTGTAAACAGGCACAACGCAATCACGTCCGGAAAAAAAAAAAACTCTCAGGATGAACGCAGCAGAAGAAGATATCTATCATTTGTGTAGCAGTTTTTCATTTTCATAATGTTTACCCACTGATATCGGTACCCATTTTAGTCTGGGTCTGTCTGAGAGTCCAGGTAAATCGGGAAACAAATTCCACCCAACAGGGTGTTCAAACACATAGCCACTGCGACGTCCTGTAAAGGATATTCAACTTTTAACAAATGTGATATTGCCATTTCTTTAACATCCTACAGTACTCTGAAATCTCACGTACTAGTCTCTGAGCTATCGCCGCATCTATGTTAGGAGGTAGTTGATCAACATGTGGCAAATTACTTGGTTGGTTGGTTGGTTGGTTGTTGGATGGTTGGTTGGTTGGTTGGTTAGTTGACTGGCTGACTGGTGGTTGGTTGGTTGTATGGTTGGTTGGATGATTAGTTGTTGCTTGGTTGGTTATTTGGATGGTGGATGGATGGTTGGTTGATTGGTTGCTCGGTTTGTTGATTGGTTGATTGGCTGGCTGGTTGGTTGGTTGGTTGGTTGGTTGGTTGGTTGGTTGGCTGACTGATTAGTGGTTGGTTGATTGTTTGGACGGTTGGTTGGTTGGACGGTTGGTTGGTTGGTTGGTTGGTTGTTTGAGGGTTGGTTGATTGCTTGCTTGGTTTTTTGATTGATTTCTTGGTTGGTTGGTTGGTTGCTTGGTTGATTGGATGGATGATTGGTTGTTAGTTGGTTGGTTGAGTGGTTTATTGGTTAGTTGGATGGTTTGTTGCTTGATGTTGGATGTTTGGTTGATTGGTTTGTTGATTGGTTTGTTGGTTGGTTGGTTGGTTCGTTCGTTCGTTCGTTCGTTCGTTCGTTTTTTGATTAGTTGGTTGGTTGTTTTGCTGGTAGTTGATGAATTCTCTGAAAGACTAAGTGTTAACTCTTCCGGCGTTCAATTCATCTGTACGCGGAACAGAGAGACACAGGGAGAAAGAGAAAAACAAGATAGATCGTGAGAGAAAAAGAGGGAGAGAAGAGTGAGAGAGAGAGAGAGAGAGAGAGAGAGAGAGAGAGAGAGAGAAGAGAAGCGAGAGAGGGGGAGAGAGATGAGAGAGAGGGGGAGAGAGAGAGAGAGAATTTACCTTTGTGCAGGTGTTGAGTTATTTAAATCATGGAGCGGTCTTGTTTTCACTTCTCAAACACAAATCTCTTCTCCTCTCTTCTGGTTTTCTCTCAACCCTACCGGTCCCGACCCTCGGCTGCCGACCTATTTTGTATTCAAGCGGGTTTCTCTGCGCGCAGTTTCCCACATGTTTGCACACCTGGCGACATCCGTCTTAGCGAGGACTCGATAGTCACCTGCTGCAGATACCTCCAGCTCAATGCCCCAGTCTTCATTGTCAGAACCATATACAATCTATCGTTCCCTTACTTTGTAATTGTAGTCTTCATTGTCAGAAGCCATATATAACATATCGTTCCCTTATTTTGTATTTGTAGTCTTCATTGCCAGAAGCCATATACAATCTATCGTTCCCTTACTTTGTAATTGTAGTCTTCATTGTCAGAAGCCATATACAATCTATCATTCCCTTATTTTGTATTTGTAGTCTTCATTGTCAGAAGCCATATACAATCTATCGTTCCCTTACCTTGTAATTGCTGGTTACTCATATTTCCTGGTTCTACCGAACCTCATGCGAGACTCCAGCCGTACATCTGTGTCGTAGACCATTAATTAATGCTATCACAATCCTGAACAGAACTTGCAGGGGTTCTCAAAATAAATTGACCACCACATGCATTCACCAGCAGCCACGCAGCAGTAAAGCTTCTGGCACTCATATAAACCTACTAACCTGTCATGGGCCGATGAAAAACTTACTAAAGGCGAATCAGTTTAAATGCTCATCAAATGAATGCCATACTAAAAGATGAATCAGCTCAAATGTTCTTCAACTGCACGTTCTACCAAACAGGAATCAGCTGAAACATTCATTAGACATATAACATACCAAATGACCAATCAGTACACATGTTCATCAAATGAATGAGCTACTAAACAACAAATCAGCTCAAATGATCATCAAACATGTAAATCACTACGCGACAAATCAGCTCAAATGATCATCAAACAGGTAACTTACTACACGACACATCAGCTCAAATGTTCATCATACATGCAACTTACTATACGACACATCAGCTCAAATGATCATCACACATGTAACTTACTACACGTCAAATCAGCTCAAATGATCATCAAACATGTAAATCACTATATGACAAATCAGCTAAAATGATCATCAAACATGTAAATCACTATACGGCACATCACTCCCCCGATGTGTCTCCACCTTGCCGTGGTGGGGGAGCTTGCGTGTCCCATTGACCCCATCTGCTTGCCGATGGATGAAAACTACATATCGGACAGCCTATGGGTTAGGGGCCAGACTAAGAGAGACACAACCTGCTGCTCTGCAGGTAGGCTGAGGATAGCAGTCAATAGACTAAATCAGGTACACGAAGGCAGAAGACCTTGGTCCGGACAAAACTCTAAGGCTCCTGTAGAGGGCTGTGGCTGAACGCCTCTAAGCCACAAATCCTCGGATCTGAGAGCCGGGCCGATACCCACCTACCGAAAAATAGAGGTGAGATATTGAGCAAGCTACATACTCAGGTCTGATACAAGTTCGAAGGCTCTCAGCTGGGGGATATGAGGGATTCCCGGATGAGAGGGCCAGGCCGTTTCTCGTTCACTGCTGCACGAAGGTAAGGTGCTGAGCCGGCAGCACATGTAGCCTACCTCGTGAGCGAGTACTAAAAGTCAGAAAAGTGCCCCAGTCGAAGGAAATGGTTACGACAACTGTCTGTATCTAACTCATAGAGTGTAGACAAAAGTGGAAGAACGTCTCAAAGACGCGAAATGGAACGCACGGCGAGCGAACCTATTGCGTGGTCCGAAGTCAAAAGAAAAAGCTTACCGAGTGGATGTCGCCCGCAGTCTGACCGTTCCTGGTATGTGCTTGAGCGACCAGTGGCAAGCGAGATGCCCAACACATGGAAGTGAGGAACTAAAGCAGCCATGAGCAGGACGTGGCAACTCCTCGGGTGAGCCCAGTCTCAGAACAATATGTGCCGGCTCTGCAATTATGGAAGCCTCCTTGGATAGCGAGGGAATGCCCATGGTCTGCCCCTGCCTTCCCTTGAGGGCAGACCGCGATGTCGTTGATCGTTCTAACTTGACCAGCTGAGATGTGGGCGACATCACAACAGTCTAACGTGCCTCGAAACCAGAGGAAGGCTAACCTCATTAAAAAATGCCCGCCGGAAGTCGGAAGTGTCGTCCTACGGGTGGCAAACTAAAAATTGACACTACGCAATTACGTCCGAGTGAAATGTCTCGTCCGAATGTCTCTCGTGCTAGGAACAGCTCTGACTACCTAGTTTCCGAATGCCGCTCTTGTTCGGAACAGCTCTGACTAGGTAGTTTTCCGAATGTCTGTCGTGCCTGGAACAGCTCTGACGGGCGCAACGACAAGCACATGTCCGAAATTTCGCTGAGTGGATACCGTCTGCAAACCTGTCTGGTTTGTGCGGGAATGGTCCGGGGCAAACGAAATGACCAATATATTGAAGTGAGGATTTAAAGCAGCCATGAGCAGGACGTGACGATTCCCTCGGTGAGCCCAGTACCAGGGCGCTATGTGTCGGCCCTGCAACTATGGAAGCAACCATGGATGGCGGAAAATGCTATGGACTGTCCCTGCCTTCCTTTGAGGGATGACCGTTGTCTTCGACCGTTCCAACTTGGCCAGCTGGGTTGTAGATGGCGCCACAAAAGTGAGAGTTTCCCAGGAATGCTACCTGGTCAAAAAGCACGCTATAATCGGATGTGTTGGCCTACGGGTTTCGGCCCAAGGGCGCATAACAGACACACCGCAATCACATCTGAAAAAACACTCCGGATGAACGCAAAGAAGAAGAAGATACGACACATCAGCTCAAATGTTCATCAAACATGTAACTTACTACACGACAAATCAGCTCAAATGTTCATCAAACATGTAAATCACTACAAGACACATCAGCTCAAATGTTCATCAAACATGTAACTTACTACACGACAAATCAGCTCAAATGTTCATCAAACATGTAACTTACTAAACAACAAATCAGCTCAAATGTTCATCAAACATGTAACTTACTAAACAACAAATCAGCTCAAATGTTCATCAAACATGCAAATCACTACAAGACACATCAGCTCAAATGTTCATGAACTGCATGCCCTACTATAAGGGTTGTTCATTTGAAACCCGTTCCAATGGCTTTATTATAAAAGCATGAAAGAAACATTAACAGGTGTGGTAGAATTAAATGTAGCATTCATTTTGAATGAATTATGCACCATGGGTTGGTCAGAAGAAGTCGCCGTAGGCATTCAGGCAAGCATCCCATAGCTTAGGTAGGCGGTGAATGCCGTCCGCAAAAAAAAAAAAAAAAAAAAAAAAAAGATTTGGGGTTGCTCACTGAACCAAGTGTTTACCGCGTTCATTACGTCTGCATCTGTGTGAAATCGTTGCAGTTTCTTACAAACGACCTTTTGAATTGTCCCAATTGACACATCAAATTCTGTCCCGAACGTATGCTTCGACAACGGTTCATCTGTACTGCTGCATCAATTTTGGCGATGGTTTTTTCTGTTGCAGCAATATGCGCTTGACCCGGCCGTCAAAGACCTTGTGAACTGACGTCCTTTCCGAAAAGAAATTCGTGCCCAGTGTGTCACTGTTGTCTTCGACACACATTTGTTACCGTACGCTGCATGCATTCTTCGATGAATGTCCACTGGTCGACATCCATCAAATGAAAGCATCACTGCTCTTTGAGCTTCTTTGGACGGATTTTGGATCAACCCGGCCATTTTCTCAACGGTCAGAAACAGAACCTGTGCATCATGGGACGATAAGCACGTGCTCATTTATTCATTGGTCAGTACTTATCACATGACTATGACATGATCATGTTCAACGTGTGCAATTACGCGTGGTGCGACACGAACGTATTTCAAATGAACGCTCCTAATAAATGACATAATGGCCTTGAGAGAAACTTTTTCCGCACTTGCATATTTCACATAATTTGAAGAATTACCATAACTGTTTTACAAAATGACATATTTGGGCATGTGAAAAGACATAAATGCCCTGAAATGATAACTGATGGAGGTGAACCGCAGAATCGTAGAAGAAGCTTATCACAACGTAAATGGATTCAAGATGTAATATATAATTTACACATCTGGCCTATGACTGAGAGAAGTTTAGAAAGCCTGCCAAAGGGAAAAGCTCTGGACAAGACAATCCGGTGGATGGCGATGTCCCTGGCAGTCCCAGAGTGGGTTCCAAATGTTGCTGTTATGTAGCCGGGGGCGGGGTTGGGGTGAGCGCCCAACCTTGCATAAATACCCCAATGGCTCGTGCATTCATCACCGCTGCAGCAAAAGTCCAAGTCCTGGCTTCACGCGGCGGACCTGTTTTAAATAACAGGAGAAAGGGCAGCCAAGAGTCACTGGCGCCGAGAAATAACCAGAGCGCTCTAGATGTGTATGCACGTACATGCATGCGCAGACACGTGTGTGCGTGTCTGCACACCTAAACTCGAGTAAGACCACAGTCTGCTCTAGCAAAGGAAAGATGCTGAAGACGTAGGCAACCAGCCAGGAGGTGCACCACAGAAATCAGGATGCTACGCAATCACGCCATAAAATATATCGACTACTGCTAAATGTTATGGTGCCCGCCCGGCTTTGGACCCCCAGGCAGGTGCAGTGCCGGGCCCTATTCCCCCATAGGGTCCAACCATAACTACTGGAGGTCCTTCTCAAATGTCCTGTGGAGCCAGGAGACCTGACAATAGAGCGTCTGGCCATACCAAACAAAGACTAAAAATAATGCACTGGAATGCGGAGGGAGTCAGCAACAATAAAATAGAACTAAAAAACCCCCTCTGCTGTGTGTCCACCGTGACGAGGTAGAGGGGCTTGTGCGTTCCAATGACCCCAAGAGCTATGCCGACAGTAGCACAGCTACTGGTAGGGCCACCCATGTCGGACAGGTCAAGGGAGAGGGACCAGACGAAGAGACACACAAACCTGCTGCCTTGCAGGTAGACTGGGGACAGTCAAAGGCTAGGGAAAGCATCCCGAATAAATGCTTGTCGAAATCGGATGTACTGAGCCACAGGCTTGACAAAGCAGTGCAACGTAAAACCTGCTGCCTTGTAGGTAGACTGGGGACAGTCAAAGGCTAGGGAAAGCATCCCGAATAAATGCTTGTCGAAATCGGATGTACTGAGCCACAGGCTTGACAAAGCAGTGCAACGTAACTTAATTCATGATGTCACAAATCCAAATTAATCGTTATGGTGCTAATCCCGTGAAGTCCCATCAGGCGGCGATAGTGCCGGGCCCCCTGCCTCGAGGGGGTCCACCCATGACTACTGGTGGTCACCTTCCCCTGTGCTGTGGAGTCAAGGCACAGAGGAGTAGGTTAAGAGCTATTGACCAAATACCCCGGACACTCAACATACTACAGTGGAATGCCGAAGGAGTTTACAAGAAGAAAGACTCCCTAACACAGCGTCTTCATAAAGATAGAATAGATGTGGCATGCATTCAAGAGACACACCTCAACGCCAATCACAAATTCTCAGTCAGAGGATATCAGGCCACACGTTTCGACCGCGAAGGACACAAAGGAGGAGTTCTAATACTTACACGAAATACAATACCTTGCAGCGAAGTATCTGTGATCTCTGACAACCAAACGGAAATTATAGGTGTCGATATAATGATAAAGGACGTGAAAATAAGAATCTACAATCTGTATAGCCCAGCAGATAAGGACCTTACACTCTCAAACATGAAAATATCTGACACAAACTGCATTATTGTCGGAGACTTTAATAGCCGTTCAGAAAGATGGGGATACCCAGATACTGACAAAAGAGGAGAAGAATTGGAGGACTGGGAAATAGACTCAAATCTCCATCTACTCAACAAAGCGGATGACACACCGAGCTTCTACTCCAGAAGATGGCTTACCACTTCTACTCCAGACTTAGCTTTCTGCACAGGAGACATCCTCCACAAAATTGATCGCCATGTGCTGGACCAATTAGCAGGTAGTGACCACAGACCAATCAAGCTTGTAATGAATATGGAGTATGTTCCACAGGAGCAAAAGCCCTTGCCCCGCTGGAATTACAAACGAGCAGATTGGGACAGATTTGCCATACTAACAGACAAATATTGTGAAAACATAAATACACGATATGGCAACATAAAGCAAATGGTGGAAAGTCTAAACAGAGCGATAATACAGGCAGCCACGGAGTCCATTCCAAGAGGAGCGAGGAAAAATTACAAACCATACTGGACTGAAGAACTACAAAGTTTGGAGGACAAAGTTGAAGATGCCAGGAAGACAGCAGAGAGAGAACAAACAATTGAAGCGAACATCTCTCTCAAAGCCATCTCAGCAAAATATAAAAGAACAGTAAATCAAACAACAAGAGATTGTTGGAGGGAAAAAACAGAAAACCTGAATTTTGACAGGGATGGAAACAAACTATGGAAACTAGTGAAAGCCAGGAACAATGAAGGACCTAGCAACAAACAAATAACAATTAAACAAGGAAATGCCTTGCTTACAGGAAAAAAGGCTGCAAATGCACTAATGGAACACTATGCAAATGCAAACCACATTGATATTACAACCGAACAGAAGAAAGCAATCAAAGATAAACAGATACATCATACAAATACAGAGACAGCAGCAGAATATATGATGGCAAATCTAACAATGGAAGAAATGGAACAGGCAATGAATACCCTAAAAAAGAAGAAATCACCAGGAAAGGATGGAATCACAAATGAAATGCTAATAGGACTAGGCACTAAGGCAAAAAAGAAACTACTAGCAGTCCTAAATTACAGCTGGAAGAGGGGAATAGTTCCACAGGCATGGAAAGAAGCTATACTAATACCAATCCCAAAGAAAGGAAAAGACCTGGAAGAACCAAATGGCTATCGACCTATCAGTCTACTTAGCTGTGTAGGAAAATTAATGGAACGCATTATCAATGGCAGGCTAACATGGCATCTGGAAGAAAACAAACTCTTAACACCACACCAAGCAGGATTCAGAAAGTACAGATCCACTGAAGATCAAATAACCTATATAGCTCAGGAAATAGAGGATACCTTCCAAGAGAAAAAGCACACACCTAGCAGTCTGGATAGATTTAGAAAAAGCATTTGATAAAGTATGGAAGGAAGGACTGAAAGTAAAACTGCAAAACATGCATGTTTGTGGAAAAATGTATAAATGGATCAGCCACTACCTTGAGAACAGAACTGCCAGGACAAAAGTACAAGGACAAACCAGCAAAATGATGCTGTTGGAGCAAGGTGTCCCCCAAGGAGGAGTTCTTTCACCAACATTATTCCTAGCATATATAAACGACATCACAGAAAATTTTCCAGCCAGAGTACACACATCATCCTTTGCAGATGACCTAGCCATATGGACATCTGAAGAATATATTAGTACAGCTAACAGCAGAATACAGCAAGCCTTATTAGCACTAGAGGACTGGTCAAAATCATGGCTAGTGAAGATAAGTGAGGAGAAAACAACATGCACAGTGTTCTCCCTCTCAAATAAAACTCAACAACCTAAGCTGGTATTGAATGGAAAAATAATGCGCCATGAAGAAAATCCAAACTATCTCGGAGTCACCTTTGATCGTCGCCTGACATGGAAAACACAGGTTGAGAAAAATCGAACAAGAGCAAGGCAAAGAATGGCAATCATGAAAAAGCTTGCTGGTACAACGTGGGGAGCAGATGAGAAAGTTCTCAAGAAGTTATATACTGGACGGGTGAGGCCAGTACTGGAATATGGCATTGCAGCTTGGGCAACAGCAGCTAAGTCAAACTTTAACAAAATAAGTAGAGTCCAAAATCAAGGAATGCGAATCATAACTGGCAGCCTGAAGACAACGCCTATTAATGAACTAGAAAAGATCACTTGTTTACAACCAATGCAGGATAGAAGAGATAGCAGAGCCCAGCAACAAGCAGAAAAATTTAGAAGATTGACAGACCACCCTATGTATAAAAGGTTTAGTGGTTTTGGAAAGGGACGACTGAAGCGTAACAACTTTGTAGAAACTGCAAAACGAAAAATTAGGGCAGATCCCATACTTAACATATCAACAGTCAAACCTATTTACAATGCAGACAAGTTCCCAGCTTGGAGACAGCAGCAACTGCCAGAGATGATAGAAAACATTCCTGGTATTGAGAAAAAGAACACTCAGCATGAAACCGAAAGAAGAGAAATAACCCTAAACTACATAAAAGAACATTACCCAAGCAGCAATTGGACCCATGCATATACAGATGGATCAGCCAAAAATTCAATAGAGAATGGAGGAGGAGGAATTCTCCTAAATTTAAAAAATGGAGTGAAAAAAACACAATCAGTGGCAACTGGAAAGTTTTCAAGTAACTTCAAAGCGGAGGTAGAGGCTCTGAAAACTGCAGCAGACATGCTCTTGATGGAGGAAAATAAAGAGAAGCAAATAGCTATCTTCACAGATGCAAAGTCAGCTGTCTCAATACTGAAGAGCAATAACAGCACAGAAATAGCTGACCTAAGAGCAGCACTCCATGGTCTATGCCAGAAATCCAAAAAAGTTGTAATACAGTGGATCCCATCACATTGCAGTATACCTGGAAACGAAGAGGCTGACAGACTGGCAAAAGAGGGCGGACGACTACCACAGCCTGACATAGACATAACCTATAATGAGGCAAAGAGGTTGATAAAAAGCACTTATAGAACCAAATGGGAATCAGAGCATCCAGGCCATCAGAAGGATGATGCATATTACAAACTCGACAGAAGAGAACAAGTAGCAATCTTCAGACTCCGCACAGGACACAACAGGCTGAAATACCACTTGTTCAATAAACTAAAGATAGGAGATACCGATGAATGTAATTGTCGAACTGGAAAAATGACAGCAAAACATTTGCTTCAGGATTGCCCAATATATGCAAAACAGAGAAAGATATTTTGGCCCACACCTGCTTCATTTGAGGACAAGCTCTATGGAGATATCAACAAGCTCAAGTTGACCGTAGCTTACTTTAACTACATACAGGTTGACATTTAAAGGTGTATGAAGAAGTATTCAGACTGCCACACTTCATACCACAGGTATGTCGGTTACAAAAGCCTCCCAGAGGCATGAAATGGAATATTGCTGGATAGGAGATCCATTACGTGGAAAGTCCGAATCAAAAGCTCAGTGTGTGGGCTTTCAAAAAAGGTGGAAAAAGTGTCCTAGTGGCACGAAATGGAATATTGCTTGGATAGCAAATCCATTATGTGGAAAGTCCGAATCAAAAGCTCACTGTGTGGGCTTTCAAAAAAGGTGGAAAAAGTGTCCTAGTGGCACGAAATGGAATATTGCTCGGATAGCAAATCCATTGTGCGGAAAGTCCGAATCGAAAGCTCACTGTGTGGATGTCATCTGCACACTGCATTCTTCTGGTTTCCGGTAGAACAGCCTATGGTGAACGGAAGGCCCAATATACGGAAGTGAGGCTAAGCAGCCATGTGCAGGACGTGACGATTCCTTGGGTGAGCCCAGTACCAGAGCGCTGTGTGTTGGCTCTGCAAGTATGGAAGCCTCCTTGGATGGCGGGGAATGCCCATGGTCTGCCCCTGCCTTCCCTTGAGGGTTGACCAGAATGTCTTTGGCTGTTCTATATGGGCCAGCTAGGATGGGAGATAACACCACAACAGTGAGAGTCAAACGTCCTAAGAAACCCCCGGGAAGGTTAACCCGGTCAACAAATGCCCGCAGAAGTCGGATGTGTCGGCCTAACGGCGCAAGAACGCAGCTCTGCTGTAAACAGGCACAACGCAATCACATCTGGAAAAAAAAAAAAAAAAAAAAAACTCCGGATGAACGAAGAAGAAGAACTAAAAAACATCTTATACCAAGAAAAGGTAACCTTATGTTGCTTGCAAGAAACTCACCTCATCGAAAATATAAATAAAATGTTTGCATATCCTTTACAGGACATCGCTGTCAACATCAGCATCTTTCAGCTGTATGTTGATTTCTTGGCAAGATTACGCTTAGTAGTTTGCCATTGCTTTCTGAGCGGCCGGCTCATTATCCCGCAAGTCACGAGCGCGGGTCGAACAGCTTCCAGTTCTCGCCTCGCTACCAGACCCTGTGTGGATAAACGGGATTACGGAGAAAGTGGTGTAACCCCTCAGCCAGAGAGACCGGCCACCGAAAATATAGTCTTCAAAATCAGAGGCTACCAGTGTTACCGAGCTGACCGACAGGACAGGTGAAGTGGTGGGATACTGACGCTTGTAAAAAGATAACAACACTGCTTCCCAAATTGAAGTTTACATGGAAGGGGCTGAGTATCAGACACTTAAACTTAAGACAGCAATACAGACCTACATCTGATTAATTACTACTGTCCAAGTGACCGACCACAGGCACTGGACACACTACCATTAAAAGAAAAAAAATGATTGTGGCGACTTCTACAGCCACTCGCAGAGCTGGGGCTAGGATCACATGGACCAGAGATGAGAGAGACTGGAAGACTTTCAGGATGAGAATAGATTCATCTTGATTAACAAGCCGTCCGACCCACATGCTTTCTACTCGAGATCATGGCACACTACAACTACATCTGACCTGGCTTTTCATTCACCAGACCTGGAGGGGAACATTACACGAATTGTTGGGAAACAACTTGGTGGCAGTGACCACCGGTCAATCTTTCTAACTGTAGAAAATGAGCTTGTAAGTGAAAGCAGCACCTTCTCGAGGTGGAACTACAAGAAAGCAGACTGGGCAATGTACAAGCATCGCACCAGAATACTGGTTAGAAACATGAATACTGAGAAAAACATAAATAAAGTAGTTGAAGAGATTGGGAAATGCATACTACAGGCAGCACGAGAAACTGTACCAAGAGGGGCCAGTAAACATTATAAACCCTATAGGAGTAGTGAACTGGAACAGTTGCATAATGATGTGGAAGTGTGTAGAAGGCAAGCAGAGGCCAACCCCAACCAAGAGCACCACATTAAATACCAGCACGCAAAAGCCAAATTTCAAAGGGCACAGCTTCAGGTTAGACGGAAAAGCTGGCAGGAGAAGACAGTCATTGAACTTTGAAAGAGACACAAGGAAGTTGTGGAAGCTAATAAAACAGCTTAACGATGAGGGCACAGGGAGAAACTCAAAAATTGCACTACATAAAGACGGAAACATCTTAACAGGCAAGCAAGCAGCTGACCATTTTGCGGACTCATTCGCACAAGATAACAATATCGAAATTAGTCCAGAGAAACAAGAGATTCGAGAGAAAGGCAACATACAGGACAGAATGAAACAGTACATGAGGTTCTGGAGGCACCTATCACAATCAGCGAACTGGAGTTAGCCATATCAAAACTGAACATGAGAAAGTCACCAGGAGCTGATGGTATCTCCAATGAAATAATCAGGAACCTAGGAACAGAGGCCAAAGCAAAGCTGTTACAGATCTTCAAGGTCACCTTAGGCAGTGTTCCACAAGCCTGGAGAGAAGCAATCATGATACCCCTCCTAAAATCAGGGAAAGATGGTTCCATTGCCTCCAGCTACAGGCCCATTAGCCTCACCAGTTATCTCTGCAAAACAATGTAGCGCGTCATAAATCACAGACTGTAGTGGTACATTGAAAGTGAAAACATCATTGTGCCACAACAGGCTGGCTTTAGGCTGTGCTACTCTACGGAAGATCAGACAACCTACCTCTCTCAAGAAATTGACGATGCATTCCAAGAGAAGAAGCTGGTGCTTGCGGCATGGATAGATCTAAAGAAAACCTTTGACAAAGTCTGGAAAAAGGTCTGATGTAGAAACTGAGAAACTATAAAGTTAATGGAAGAATATACAAATGGGTGAAAGCATACTTGCACAACAGAAGAGCCCGAGTACAGAAAGACGGACTTAAGAACAAGAAAGTACTGCAGCTTCAAGGTGTTCCCCAGGGCGAAGACTTGTCCCCCACACTTTTTCTAATCTTCATCAATGATCTTGTTGCTAATCTACCGCGTGGAATTAAAGCGGCAGTGTACGCTGATGACCTGGTTCTATGGAGCGCCAAATGAACATGCATCGGTGGCCACCAGATCGCTACAAAGAACTGTAGATGCATTTGTTGCATGCGCAAAAAGATGGTGTGTCAGCATAAACACTGACAAGTGCAACACTACTCTATTTACCCTCTCTCCAAAACAAAAGATAGGGATCATCCAGATAAATGGAATACCCCTTAGAGAAGATACAGAACCAACATACTTTGTTGTAACATTTGATGACAGGCTGACATGGAGAAAGCACATCAAAAAAAGCAATAGCAAAAGCCAGAAGGAAAATAGCCATCCTGAGAAAACTAAGTGGAACCACATGGGGAGCCAGTGGGAAAATACTTAGCAGAGTTTATCAACAGAGCATACGACAACACCTGGAATATGGTCAACTGCGTGATGTTCAGCATCAAAAACCACACTACAAGAGCTGGACAAGGTGCAAAATCAAGCACTTAGAGTCACCACAGGAGGGATGAGATCAACTCCTATAGTGGAGATGGAGAAGATGGGGAGGACACAAGCACTGAGAGAGCGCAGAGATACGAAAACGCTAATACAAGCAGAAAAGTTTCTCAGCTTGCCAATCCATCCTACGAAGAACATTTGAAAACTTAGCTATGGCGTGGTTGAAAAGAAGCAGTTTTATTCACCAGGCCAAACGACTCTGCAGAGAAACCACCGATATGCTCACACTTGGTATCCCCTTGAAAACTAATCCAGAGCGAACTCCATGGAAAGATGAACATAGACTATCACTACAAATCCAGACAAAAGTGAGAGGAATATTTGACAAGGAAGAACAGAAGAGTGTACAGCGCAGAACAATCACGCTCAGCTTCCTTGATGAAGAATACCCACAGGACCTCTGGATCCGAGTCTACACAGATGGGTCAGCACAAAATGCTGTTCGAAATGGAGGAGCGGGAGTGTACATAGAAAACCCAAATAATACTAGGGACACGGAGTACCGACAGGAAAGTACTGCCATAACTACGATGCTGAAATTGAGGCAATCAAGATAGCAACAGAGAAATTACTAAATACCAGCCATGGTACCTGTGGTGCTATTGACAGATGCAAAATCAGTACTTGAGGCGCTCCTGTCTGGGAAATTGCCAGTACTAAAGACACTACTTTCTGAACTTAGCAGTCAGCATAAGGTCACCATACAGTGGATACCATCCCACTGTGGAGTACCCGGAAACGACAGAGCTGATCGATTGGCTAAGGAAGGAGCCAAAGAAGAATAGCCTGATGTGCCGGTTACATACCATCAAAAGAAAAGAATGATCAAATCAGTCAGAAAGCCACCAAAAACCTGCTCAAGATGACTACCACGTTATGGACAGACCAGAACAAGTCATTATTCTGCGCCTCAGAACAGGGCACAACAGATTACGCAACCACATGTATACAACATTCAAGATTGGTGTATCAGCCATGTGCACATGTGGATTGGCATCGCAGACAACAGAGCATAATACTTCAAGACTGCCTAACGTACAACATATCTAGACAAACCTTCTGGCATAGAGAGACAACAGTGGAAGATAAAATCTATGGAGCGCTGAGTGAACTAAAAAAGACAGTTAAATTCATTCAAGAGACAACATTGCAGTTATGGACATATTTCAAGCGAACGAAAGAAGAAGAAGAAGAAGAAGAAGAAGAAGAAGAAGAAGAAGAAGAAGAAGAAGAAGAAGAAGAAGAAGAAGAAGAAGAAGAAGAAGAAGAAGGAGGAGGAGGAGGAGGAGGAGGAGGAGGAGGAGAAGGAGAAGGAGAAGGAGAATAAGAAGAAGAAGAAGAATTGTTGTATTTAACGATGTGGGGCATCTGTCTGACACTGAATGTCCGATTAGTAACCAAACGGAAATCTTCACATCATCGCTGGGACAGAAGTACAGGAGCATATTTGTGAAAATTCTATCCATGGTGATATAATCACCCACATAGATGGGTCTGTTATGCGGCACACGCGGAGCTCATGGGCTTTCACGGTCCAGGTTGGAGGAAGAACATTCGGGAAGACAGCACAGCTTGTGCTAATGATCTCTTTATAATCTCTGATGTGTGACCAATAACCTTCAACATATTCACTGCGACGTCCTGTAAAGGATATTCAACTTTTAACAACATGTGATATTGCCATTACTTTGACATCCTACAGTACTCTGAAATCTCACGTAAAATGCATCCTTAACTGATCCATCCTGTTGGTGAGTAAAACCAGTCTATCACGTATGTGTACTTTTTTTTTTTTTTTTTGTGATTTTAAATGGTGCTGTTGTTATTTTAGGACTCACTGCTTTAAGTTAAGGAAACTCAACTGCGGTCAAGGCACGACACGAGGCTTCATATCCACAGAAGAGTTCTTCTATAGACGAATGATTCGGCACCTTTGTGCGAGTGTGCGTGTATGCGTGCATGTGTGCGTGTGCGCGCGCGTGTGTGTATGTGTGTGTGTGTAAGTGTGTGTGTTTGTGTGTGTATGTGTGTGTGTGTGTGTGATAGAGAGATATGTTTTAAGTGTTGCTATTGCTATTCTAGAACTCAGTGCTTCATATCTATTAGTGATTTCTCACTGTGCAGATAGTATTAGCGGTACCCGCCTCACTGTGATGGGCTCCTCTGTATGGCATGAGAACAGCACTGTTTCACGTGTGTTCAGAATCCTTTTGCTGCTCCCTTGGATCTGTTTATGCATAATCCCAACACGTAAATCATATAATATTTAATTTCCTTGACCACTTGCGCTCTCTGTCCCAATTCGAGCATATTTCGAACATTCCATGTGCCAACTCTGAACACCTGCCTATGTGAAAGGCGGTAAGACGACGATGAAGACTCCTTATTGCTTTCTCAGCATTGTTTCATACTTTTTCTAAGAGCATAACCTTCTTTTATCTCGGTTGACTGATTTTTTTTTTTTTTTTTCTCGTTTCTTTTGACTTTTTCTTAATTGATTGAATTTTGCTGATAAAATTGTTTACGGAATCCAGAAACCATCCCCCATGGCAACAATCCTTAGTCATCTCTTACGACACGCATATTAGGTTATAGAGTTACGATTCATTGCTTCCTCGGTAACACGTTGGAGGACTTGGCTAGTGGCATGTTATATATACACCTCACCAAAACTATCAAATCTGCTCTGAGCGAGATGAACGCTTATAGATTCCAAGCGCACAGAAGATGTAGATTCTCACTAGACCAGCCTATGGAGGTTATAAAACTGAGTATTAAATTATTTTTATAACCTAAGAAACGATACAAGGGGGGAAATGTTTGCCTTGGGTCATAAACTGATTTTGCTGAGTATATTTAATATGAGTGAGCAAGCGGAGAGAGGGATATCAGGAGAAATAGACCGAAGTCTAATGAAAGCCAGGGTTAGGCGCTATTTTAGGTTAATTAGATTAGCGTACAGATAAGTTTATTTTCTTAGTGGGGACAGTAACGAGTGATTGAAAGCAGGAGCTTGGTGATGGGAGCAAGGATGTAAATCAGAAGAGGGCGGGGATGTTGAATGGATTTATTTTGTAGGAAAGCAGTAATGCGGTGTTTATAGTGGTGCGGCTGGGTGGTGATGGGGCATTAAAATAAAGTATATGGTGTTTTATAAGGACGGGGTTCTTAGTAAGGAAGAGATAAGGTAGTAGTCGGCAGACGTTCGAAAGTTGATAAAGGAAAGTATGTGACTATAGAACGTTGACCATATACATCACTGATAAAGGATGTTAGTGAATTGAGTGCGTATGCAAAACGCGCATGTCTGTCTGTTTGTCTGTCTAACTGGCTATCTGTCTATATATATATATATATATATATATATATATATATATATATATATATATATATATATATATATATATATATGCGACTGTGAGCGTTCATGAGTGTTTTTGTGCGTATATAAGTATGCATGTATGTAGGTAAGCAGGTGGGCAGGCAGGCAAACAGGTAGTTGTTCATGCGTGCGTGTGCTTGCTTGCATACATGAATGTGTTGATGTGTGAATACGTTTATCTACCTTTACTTACTTCTCTACCAAGTAACTCAACAAGCGCAGGTTGTTCTTGTTCCAGTTTGTTGTTATATCACTGTGGTCGGGTTATATTTATTAACGCAATTAGATTATATAATTCTACCTTTATGGGGGAGTTTTATTCACGCAGTTAGATTATAATACTCTACTCGGATCAGGTTATATTAACCCACGGTGTTTATATGATAGGAATTACACTGCAATCAGCCCACAGAGATAAGGTGATATGAGTGCATACACTGGCTTGCAATGCAACTAGCGAGCGGATCTGTAGGCTGCCAGAGCACCAGTGGTTGGAATATTCACTATTCATACTGGAAGTGAAAAAAGGGGGGTGGGGGTGGGGAGAGAAGCAGACCAAGAGAAATGATGCTGGATGGATTGAGACGGCGGCATGGAGGAATATTATCAACAGAGTCCGAGATCTGTGGAGAGCCATGAACGCCTACGCTAGCTGGCATGGCACTTTATGATGATGAGAATGGAAGTAACTCAGTTAAGATTCGAGCACTCACTATGGACAATGGAGATAGATCAGTTTGGATTAGATTGGACCATTTACTAGGGGCAATGGCTATAGTTCAGTTTAGATTGGAGCACTCACTATGGACAATGCAGGTATATCAGTTTAGACAGAAATACTACGGAGAAAGGAGCCATGTAGAAGGTTATCTGCTACCGACTTATGTATGAAGCTACAGTAGAAACAGCTTGCCTGAGGAAGCCAAATAGTGTATGTAAGAGTGGCCCTGCTATAGAAAGACATATGCTGTGGTCGAATGTTTATAATCTGGGTGTTATTGGCATGATCAGCTTAAGAACTCGGTTACCTTTGCTGAGAACAGTGGCCTATGTGTTGCTCAAAGTGTGTGCTGTCGATTATATAACAACTAATAACATGTATGGGAATCATGGTAACGTTGTGGCTAGCTCGCTTGCCTACCAGCTCAGGGGATATATGTTCGAATCCCCATAGAGGCGGATTATTTAAATTAACCTAAGATCCCAGGTTGACCCAGCCTAAAATAGACGCCAGGAAACGTCCTGGGGAGGTAAAGGCGGTGGCATGATATTGACCACATAACCCATCGAGTGACGATAGTAGTACGTCAGGGGGTTGTGCCCCCTTAAAATGCGGAGCCAAGACGTGGAGCTCCGCGAGTATTTCCTTATATAGCGCTATGTGACATCACGTGCTCCGCTCAAAATCAGATCCACATTCTCAATGCGGAGCCAATGGGATATAACTCGTGACTAACTGCTTTTTTGCAATCTTACAGCCCTTTATTTATTTTATTTCCTTATTTAAATATTGAATTTATTAATATAGTGGAAATTATTGGTTGTAGTAGCTGGCGATTGGCGTGTGCGTATGCGCAAGTGGGGCGACCGGGAAGGGCGCGGGCGGGGCGGATTGGAACCCAATAAAATATGTGACATGGATGGGTAGGTGATAATTAGTAGCCATGGATCCTAGGTGGAAACATCCTTTTACGGCTTTGATTGAGAGGCAAACGGGGAGTGGAAAATCCCTCTTTTTGCAAAAGTTCCTGGTCCATCTCCCAGATGTAATCGACCTGCTTCCAGAGGAAGTTATATGGTGCTATGGAGAATGGCAACCATGCATGGGACTATGAAGGGTGTCCAGTTTAACGAAGACCTGCCGAATACGGAAAAATGGACAGGGGATAGACGGCGATTAGTGGTCATAGATGACCTAATGTCCGAGACAGATGATAGGGTAACCAAACTATTCACTAAGGGTAGTCATCATCGTAACATCAGTTTCATGTATATAGTCCAGAACCTCTTGGTACGAACAAAGAACAAAGAACTATCAATATGAATTCTCTTTACCTAGTAGTGTTTAAGAAGCTTTGAGACTGATCGCAGATTACCAACATGGCCAAACAGATGTACCCAGGCCGCGTGTCATATGTCCAAGAGAGATTTAAAGACATCGACTCCACACGGGTATTTGTTATTCGACACATCGGCAGAAAACACTGGATCAGCTCCACTTATGCGGTCGTATATTTACCGATCAGCGTCAAATCGTCTATGTCCCAAAGTAATATGTCCAACCGGGTGAAACGTCATGGGGCCATTCAACGCTTCCTGGGCGAGGCAAAGCCGGGTGCCGTAAAAGCCGTAATTAAAACAGCGTCCCCGGACCTCGTCCAATCAATTTGCAAATGCTGTCACAATTTATTAAAAAGTAATGAACCACTGACACCAGCTCCGAAGAGGCGACTGCAGTGGCACAAAACAACTGTGCTCACCGGTAAGAAACTGTCTATCAAGAAACGGAAACAAATCCTGCAACAAGGTGGATTTATAGAGGCCTTATTCGGCCCCATTCTAAACGTGTTGAAAGGCGTCTTCGGTTTGTAATGAAGAAAATGATACTGATCTACCCCCGGCTGCTGGATGAAACCCAATGTTCCCCCTCTGCTGTGTGTCCACCGTGACGAGGTAGAGGGGCTTGCGCGTCCCAATGACCCCAAGAGACATGCCGACGGTAGCACAGCTACTGGTAGGGCCACCCATGTCGGACAGGTCAAGGGAGAGGGATCAGACGAAGTGACACACAAACCTGCTGCCTTGTAGGTAGACTGGGGACAGTCAAAGGCTAGGGAAAGCACCCCGAATAAATGCTTGTCGAAATCGGATGTACTGAGCCACAGGCTTGACAAAGCAGTGTAACGTAAAACCTGCTGCCTTGTAGGTAGACTGGGGACAGTCAAAGGCTAGGGAAAGCATCCCCAATAAATGCTTGTCGAAATCGGATGTACTGAGCCACAGGCTTGACAAAGCAGTGCAACGTAACTTAATTCATGATGTCACAAATCAAAATTAATCGTTATGGTGCTAATACCGCGAAGTCCCATCAGGCGGCGATAGTGCCGGGCCCCCTGACTCGAGGGGGTCCACCCATGACTACTAGTGGTCACCTTCCCCTGTGCTGTGGAGTCAAGGCACAGAGGAGTAGGTTAAGAGCTACTGACCAAATACCCCGGGCACTCAACATACTACGGAGGAATGCCGAAGGAGTTTACAAGAAGAAAGTCTCCCTAACACAGCGTCTTCATAAAGATAGAATAGATGTGGCATGCATTCAAGAGACACACCTCAACGCCAATCGCAAATTCTCAGTCAGGGGATATCAGGCCACACGTTTCTACCGCGAAGGACACAAAGGAGGAGTTCTAATACTTACACGAAATACAATACCTTGCAGCGAAGTATCAGTGATCTCTGACAACCAAACGGAAATTATAGGTGTTGATATAATGATAAAGGACGTGAAAATAAGAATCTACAATCTGTATAGCCCAGCAGATAAGGACCTTACACTCTCAAACATGAAAATAACTGACACAAACTCCATTATTGTCGGAGACTTTAATAGCCGTTCAGAAAGATGGGGATACCCAGATACTGACAAAAGAGGAGATGAATTGGAGGACTGGGAAATAGACTCAAATCTCCATCTACTCAACAAAGCGGATGACACACCGAGCTTCTACTCCAGAAGATGGCTTACCACTTCTACTCCAGACTTAGCTTTCTGCACAGGAGACATCCTCCACAAAATCGATCGCCATGTGCTGGACCAATTAGCAGGTAGTGACCACAGACCAATCAAGCTTGTAATGAATATGGAGTATGTTCCACAGGAGGAAAAGCCCTTGCCCCGCTTAAATTACAAACGATCAGTTTGGGACAGATTTGCCATACTAACAGACACATATTGTGAAAACATAAATACACGATATGGCAACATGAAGCAAATGGTGGAAAGTCTAAACAGAGCGATAATACAGGCAGCCACTGAGTCTATTCCAAGAGGAGCGAGGAAAAATTACAAACCATACTGGACTGAATAACTACAAAGTTTGGAAGACAAAGTTGAAGATGCCAGGAAGACAGCAGAGAGAGAACAAACAATTGAAGCGAACATCTCTCTCAAAGCCATCTCAGCAAAATATAAAAGAACAGTAAATCAAACAACAAGAGATTGTTGGAGGGAAAAAAACAGAAAACCTGAATTTTGACAGGGATGGAAACAAACAATGGAAACTAGTGAAAGCCATGAACAATGAAGGACCTAGAAACAAACAAATAACAATTAAACAAGGAAATGCCTTGCTTACAGGAAAAAAGGCTGCAAATGCACTAATGGAACACTATGCAAATGCAAACCACATTGATACTACAACCGAACAGAAGAAAGCAATCAAAGACAAACAGATACATCATAGAAATACAGAGACAGAGGCAGAATATATGATGGCAAATCTAGCAATGGAAGAAATGGAACAGGCAATGAATACCCTAAAAAAGAAGAAATCACCAGGAAAGGATGGAAGCACAAATGAAATGCTAATAGGACTAGGCACCAAGGCAAAGAAGAAACTACTAGCAGTCCTAAGTAACAGCTGGAAGAGAGGAATAGTCCCACAGGTATGGAAGGAAGCTATACTAATACCAGTCCCAAAGAACGGAAAAGACCTGGAAGAACCAAATGGCTATCGACCTATCAGTCTACTTAGCTGTGTAGGAAAATTAATGGAACGCATTATCAATGGCAGGCTAACATGGCATCTGGAAGAAAACAAACTCTTATCACCACACCAAGCAGGATTCAGAAAGTACAGATCCACTGAAGATTAAATAACCTATATAGCTCAGGAAATAGAGGATGCTTTCCGAGAGAAAAAGCACACACTAGCAGTCTGGATAGATTTAGAAAACGTATTTGATAAAGTATGGAAGGAAGGACTGAAAGTAAAACTGCAAAAAATGAATGTTTGTGGGAAAATGTATAAATTGATCAGCCACTACCTTGAGAACAGAACTTAACATATCAACAGTCAAGCCCATTTACAATGCACACAAGTTCCCAGCTTGGAGACAGCAGCAACTGCCTGAGATGATAGAAAACATTCCTGGTATTGAGAAAAAGAACACTCAGCATGAAACCGAAAGAAGAGAAATAACCCTAAACTACATAAAAGAACATTACCCAAGCAGGAATTGGACCCATGCATATACAGATGGATCAGCCAAAAATTCAATAGAGAATGGAGGAGGAGGAATTCTCCTAAATTTAAAAAATGGAGTTAAAAAACCACATTCAATGGCAACTGGAAAATTTTCAAGTAACTTCAAAGCGGAGGTAGAGGCTCTGAAAACTGCAGCAGAAATGCTCCTGATGGAGGAAAATAAAGAGAAGCAAATAGCTATCTTCACAGATGCAAAGTCAGCTGTCTCAATACTGAAGAGCAATAACAGCACAGAACTAGCTGACCTACGAGCAACAATCCATGGTCTATGCCAGAAATCCAAAAAAGTTGTAATACAGTGGATCCCATCACATTGCAGTATACCTGGAAACGAAGAGGCTGACAGACTGGCAAAAGAGGGCGGACGACTACCACAGCCTGACATAGACATAACCTATAATGAGGTAAAGAGGTTGATAAAAAGCACTTATAGAACCAAATGGGAATCAGAGCATCCAGGCCATCAGAAGGATGATGCATATTACAAACTCGACCGAAGAGAACAAGTAGCAATCTTCAGACTCCGCACAGGACATAACAGGCTGAAATACCACTTGTTCAATAAACTAAAGATAGGAGATACCGATGAATGTAATTGTAGAACTGGAAAAATGACAGCAAAACATTTGCTGCAGGATTGCCCAACGTATGCAGAACAGAGAAAGATATTTTGGCCCACACCTGCTTCATTTGAGGACAAGCTCTATGGAGATATCAACAAGCTCAAGTTGACCGCAGCTTACTTTAACTACATACAGGTTGACATTTAAAGGTGCATGAAGACCCAGAGGCATGAAATGGAATATTGCTTGGATAGCAAATCCATTATGTGGAAAGTCCAAATCGAAAGCTCGCTGTGTGGGCTTCATAAAAGGTGGAAAAGTGTCCTAGTGGCACGAAATGGAATATTGCTTGGATAACAAATCCATTACGTGGAAAGTCCGAATCAAAAGCCCATTGTGTGGGCTTCATAAAAGGTGGAAAAGTGTCCTAGTGGCATGAAATGGAATATTGCTTGGATAGCAAATCCATTACGTGGAAAGTCTGAATCAAAAGCCCACTGTGTGGGCTTCATAAAAGGTGGAAAAGTGTCCTAGTGGCACAAAATTGAATATTGCTTGGATAGCAAATCCATTACGTGGAAAGTCCGAATCGTGTGGATGTCATCTGCAGACTGCATACTTCTGGTTTCCGGAAGAACAGCCTATGGTGAACGGAAGGCCCAATATACGGAAGTGAGGCTAAGCAGCCATGTGCAGGACGTGACGATTCCTTGGGTGAGCCCAGTACCAGAGCGCTATGTATCGGCTCTGCAAGTATGGAAGCCTCCTTGGATGGCGGGGAATGCCCATGGTCTGCCCCTGCCTTCCCTTGAGGGCTGACCAGGATCTTTGGCTGTTCTATATGGGCCAGCTGGGATGGGGGATAACACCACAACAGTGAGAGTCAAACGTCCTAAGAAACCCCTGGGAAGGTTAACCCGGTCAACAAATGCCCGCAGAAGTCGGATGTGTCGGCCTAACGGCGCAAGAACGCAGCTCTGCTGTAAAGAGGCACAACGCAATCACATCCGAAAAAAAAACTCTGGATGATCGCAGAAGAAGAAGAAGAAGTAGAAGAAATAACCTATATAGCTCAGGAAATAGAGGATGCCTTCCGAGAGAAAAAGCAAGCCTTATTAACGCTAGAGTACTGATCAAAATCATGGCTAGTGAAGATAAGTGAGGAGAAAACAACATGCACAGTGTTCTCCCTCTCAAATAAAACTCAGCAACCTAAGCTGGTATTGAATGGAAAAATATTGCGCCATGAAGAAAATCCAAACTATCTAGGAGTCACCTTTGATCGTCGCCTGACATGGAAGACACAGGTTGAGAAAAATCGAGCAAGAGCGAGGCAGAGAATGGCAATCATGAAAAAGCTTGCTGGTACAACGTGGGGAGCAGATGAGAAAGTTCTCAAGAAGTTATATACTGGACGGGTGAGGCCAGTACTGGAATATGGCATTGCAGCTTGGGCAACAGCAGCTAAGTCAAACTTTAACAAAATAAGTAGAGTACAAAACCAAGGAATGCGAATCATAACTGGAAGCCTGAAGACAACGCCTATTAATGAACTAGAAAAGATCACTTGTTTACAACCAATGCAGGACAGAAGAGATAGCAGAGCCCAGCAACAAGCAGAAAAATTTAGAAGATTGACAGACCACCCTATGTATAACAGGTTTAATGGTTTTGGAAAAGGAAGACTGAAGCGTAGCAACTTTGTAGAAACTGCAAAACGAAAGATTAGGGCAGATCCCATACTTAACATATCAACAGTCAAGCCCATTTACAATGCACACAACTTCCCAGCTTGGAGACAGCAGCAACTGCCTGAGATGATAGAAAACATTCCTGGTATTGAGAAAAAGAACACTCAGAATGAAACCGAAAGAAGAAAAATAACCCTCAACTACATAAAAGAACATTACCCAGGCAGCAATTGGACCCATGCATATACAGATGGATCAGCCTAAGATTCAATTAAAAATGGAGGAGGAGGAATTTTTCTTAATTTAAAAAATGGAGTGATAAAAACACAGTCAGTGGTAACTGGAAAATTTTCAAGTAACTTCAAAGCGGAGGTAGAGGCTTTGAAAACTGCAGCAGAAATGCTCTTGATGGCGGAAAATAAAGAGAAGCAAATAGCTATCTTCACAGATGCAAAGTCAGCTGTCTCAATACTGAAGAGCAAAAACAGCACAGAACTAGCTGACCTAAGAGCAGCACTCCATGGTCTATGCCAGAAATCTAAAAAAGTTGTAATACAGTGGATCCCATCATATTGCAGTATAACTGGAAATGAAGAGGCTGACAGACTAGCAAAAGAGGGTGGACGATTACCACAGCCTGACATAGACATAACCTTTAATGAGGCAAAAAGGTTTATAAAAAGCACTTATAGAACCAAATGGGAATCAGAGCATCCAGGCCACCAGAAGGATTATGCATATTACAAACTCGACCGAAGAGAACAAGTAGCAATCTTCAGACTCCGCACAGGACATAACAGGCTTAAACACCACTTGTTCAATAAACTAAAGATAGGAGATACCGATGAATGTAATTGTGGAACTGGTAAAATGACAGCTAAACATTTGCTGCAGGAGTGCCCAATATATGCAGAACAGAGAAAGATATTTTGGCCCACGCCTGCTTCATTTGAGGACAAGCTTTATGGAGATATCAACAAGCTCAAGTTGACTACAGCTTACTTTAACTACATTCAGGTTGACATCTAAAGGTGCATGAAGATGTATTTAGACTGCCACACTTACAAAAGCGTCCCAGAGGCATGAAATTGAATATTGCTTGGATAGCAAATTCATTACGTGGAAAGTCCGAATCAAAAGCTCACTGTGTGGGCTTCGTAAAAGGTGGAAAAAGTGTCCTAGTGAGACGAAATTGAATATTGCTTGGATAGCAAATCCATTACTTGAAAAGTCCCAATCGAAAGCTCACTGTGTGGGCTTCATAAAAGGTGGAAAAATTGTCCTAGTGGCACAAAATGGAATATTGCATGGATAGCAAATCCATTATGTGGAAAGTCTTAACCGAAAGCTCACTGTGTGGATGTCATCTGCAGACTGCATTCTTCTAGTTTCCGGAAGAACAGCCTATGGTGAACGGAAGGCCCAATATACGGAAGTGAGGCTAAGCAGCCATGTGCAGGACGTGACGATTCCTTGGGTGAGCCCAGGACCAGAGCGCTATGTATCGGCTCTGCAAGTATGGAAGCCTCCTTGGATGGCGGGGAATGCCCATGGTCTGCCCCTGCCTTCCCTTGAGGGCTGACCAGGATCTTTGGCTGTTCTATATGGGCCAGCTGGGATGGGGGATAACACCACAACAGTGAGAGTCAAACGTCCTAAGAAACCCCCGGGAAGGTTAACCCGGTCAACAAATGCCCGCAGAAGTCGGATGTGTCGGCCTAACGGCGCAAGAACGCAGCTCTGCTGTAAACAGGCACAACGCAATCACATCCGGAAAAAAAAACTCTGGATGATCGCAGAAGACGAAGAAGAAAGAAGAAAAAATAACCTATATAGCTCAGGAAATAGAGGATGCCTTCCGAGAGAAAAAGCACACACTAGCAGTCTGGATAGATTTAGAAAACGTATTTGATAAAGTATGGAAGGAAGGACTGAAAGTAAAACTGCAAAAAATGAATGTTTGTGGGAAAATGTATAAATTGATCAGCCACTACCTTGAGAACAGAACTGCCAGGACAAAAGTACAAGGACAAACAAGCAAAATGATGCTGTTGGAGCAAGGTGTCCCCCAATGAGGAGTTCTTTCACCAACATTATTCCTAGCGTATATAAATGACATCACGGAAAATTTCCAGCCAGAGTACACATATCCTCCTTTGCAGATGACCTAGCCATATGGACATCTGAAGAATATATTAGTACAGCTAACAGCAGAATACAACAAGCCTTATTAACGCTAGAGGACTGGTCAAAATCATGGCTAGTGAAGATAAGTGAGGAGAAATCAACATGCACAGTGTTCTCCCTCTCAAATAAAACTCAGCAACCTAAGCTGGTATTGAATGGAAAAATATTGCGCCATGAAGAAAATCCAAACTATCTAGGACCTTTGATCGTCGCCTGACATGGAAGACACAGGTTGAGAAAAATCGAGCAAGAGCAAGGCAGAGAATGGCAATCATGAAAAAGCTTGCTGGTACAACGTGGGGACCAGATGAGAAAGTTCTCAAGAAGTTATATACTGGACGGGTGAGGCCAGTACTGGAATATGGCATTGCAGCTTGGGCAACAGCAGCTAAGTCAAACTTTAACAAAATAAGTAGAGTACAAAACCAAGGAATGCGAATCATAACTGGAAGCCTGAAGACAACGCCTATTAATGAACTAGAAAAGATCACTTGTTTACAACCAATGCAGGACAGAAGAGATAGCAGAGCCCAGCAACAAGCAGAAAAATTTAGAAGATTGACAGACCACCCTATGTATAACAGGTTTAATGGTTTTGGAAAAGGAAGACTAAAGCGTAGCAACTTTGTAGAAACTGCAAAACGAAAGATTAGGGCAGATCCCATACTTAACATATCAACAGTCAAGCCCATTTACAATGCACACAACTTCCCAGCTTGGAGACAGCAGCAACTGCCTGAGATGATAGAAAACATTCCTGGTATTGAGAAAAAGAACACTCAGAATGAAACCGAAAGAAGAAAAATAACCCTCAACTACATAAAAGAACATTACCCAGGCAGCAATTGGACCCATGCATATACAGATGGATCAGCCAAAGATTCAATTAAAAATGGAGGAGGAGGAATTCTCCTTAATTTAAAAAATGGAGTGATAAAAACACAGTCAGTGGTAACTGGAAAATTTTCAAGTAACTTCAAAGCGGAGGTAGAGGCTTTGAAAACTGCAGCAGAAATGCTCTTGATGGCGGAAAATAAAGAGAAGCAAATAGCTATCTTCACAGATGCAAAGTCAGCTGTCTCAATACTGAAGAGCAAAAACAGCACAGAACTAGCTGACCTAAGAGCAGCACTCCATGGTCTATGCCAGAAATCCAAAAAAGGTGTAATACAGTGGATCCCATCATATTGCGGTATAACTGGAAATGAAGAGGCTGACAGACTAGCAAAAGAGGGTGGACGATTACCACAGCCTGACATAGACATAACCTTTAATGAGGCAAAAAGGTTTATAAAAAGCACTTATAGAACCAAATGGGAATCAGAGCATCCAGGCCACCAGAAGGATGATGCATATTACAAACTCGACCGAAGAGAACAAGTAGCAATCTTCAGACTCCGCACAGGACATAACAGGCTGAAACACTACTTGTTCAATAAACTAAAGATAGGAGATACCGATGAATGTAATTGTGGAACTGGTAAAATGACAGCTAAACATTTGCTGCAGGAGTGCCCAATATATGCAGAACAGAGAAAGATATTTTGGCCCACGCCTGCTTCATTTGAGGACAAGCTTTATGGAGATATCAACAAGCTCAAGTTGACTACAGCTTACTTTAACTACATTCAGGTTGACATCTAAAGGTGCATGAAGATGTATTTAGACTGCCACACTTACAAAAGCGTCCCGGAGGCATGAAATGGAATACTGCTTGGATAGCAAATTCATTACGTGGAAAGTCCGAATCAAAAGCTCACTGTGTGGGCTTCGTAAAAGGTGGAAAAAGTGTCCTAGTGACACGAAATTGAATATTGCTTGGATAGCAAATCCATTACTTGAAAAGTCCCAATCGAAAGCTCACTGTGTGGGCTTCATAAAAGGTGGAAAAAGTGTCCTAGTGGCACAAAATGGAATATTGCTTGGATAGCAAACCCATTATGTGGAAAGTCTTAATCGAAAGCTCACTGTGTGGATGTCATCTGCAGACTGCATTCTTCTAGTTTCCGGAAGAACAGCCTATGGTGAACGGAAGGCCCAATATACGGAAGTGAGGCTAAGCAGCCATGTGCAGGACGTGACGATTCCTTGGGTGAGCCCAGTACCAGAGCGCTATGTATCGGCTCTGCAAGTATGGAAGCCTCCTTGGATGGCGGGGAATGCCCATGGTCTGCCCCTGCCTTCCCTTGAGGGCTGACCAGGATCTTTGGCTGTTCTATATGGGCCAGCTGGGATGGGGGATAACACCACAACAGTGAGAGTCAAACATCCTAAGAAACCCCCGGGAAGGTTAACCCGGTCAACAAATGCCCGCAGAAGTCGGATGTGTCGGCCTAACGGCGCAAGAACGCAGCTCTGCTGTAAACAGGCACAACGCAATCACATCCGGAAAAAAAACTCTGGATGATCGCAGAAGAAGAAGAAGAAGAAGAAGAAATAACCTATATAGCTCAGGAAATAGAGGATGCCTTCCGAGAGAAAAAGCACACACTAGCAGTCTGGATAGATTTAGAAAACGTATTTGATAAAGTATGGAAGGAAGGACTGAAAGTAAAACTGCAAAAAATGAATGTTTGTGGGAAAATGTATAAATTGATCAGCCACTACCTTGAGAACAGAACTGCCAGGACAAAAGTACAAGGACAAACAAGCAAAATGATGCTGTTGGAGCAAGGTGTCCCCCAATGAGGAGTTCTTTCACCAACATTATTCCTAGCGTATATAAATGACATCACGGAAAATTTCCAGCCAGAGTACACACATCCTCCTTTGCAGATGACCTAGCCATATGGACATCTGAAGAATATATTAGTACAGCTAACAGCAGAATACAGCAAGCCTTATTGACGCTAGAGGACTGGTCAAAATCATGGCTAGTGAAGATAAGTGAGGAGAAAACAACATGCACAGTGTTCTCCCTCTCAAATAAAACTCAGCAACCTAAGCTGGTATTGAATGGAAAAATATTGCGCCATGAAGAAAATCCAAACTATCTAGGAGTCACCTTTGATCGTCGCCTGACATGGAAGACACAGGTTGAGAAAAATCGAGCAAGAGCAAGGCAGAGAATGGCAATCATGAAAAAGCTTGCTGGTACAACGTGGGGAGCAGATGAGAAAGTTCTCAAGAAGTTATATACTGGACGGGTGAGGCCAGTACTGGAATATGGCATTGCAGCTTGGGCAACAGCAGCTAAGTCAAACTTTAACAAAATAAGTAGAGTACAAAACCAAGGAATGCGAATCATAACTGGAAGCCTGAAGACAACGCCTATTAATGAACTAGAAAAGATCACTTGTTTACAACCAATGCAGGACAGAAGAGATAGCAGAGCCCAGCAACAAGCAGAAAAATTTAGAAGATTGACAGACCACCCTATGTATAACAGGTTTAATGGTTTTGGAAAAGGAAGACTGAAGCGTACCAACTTTGTAGAAACTGCAAAACGAAAGATTAGGGCAGATCCCATACTTAACATATCAACAGTCAAGCCCATTTACAATGCACACAACTTCCCAGCTTGGAGACAGCAGCAACTGCCTGAGATGATAGAAAATATTCCTGGTATTGAGAAAAAGAACACTCAGAATGAAACCGAAAGAAGAGAAATAACCCTAAACTACATAAAAGAACATTACCCAAGCAGCAATTGGACGCATGCATATACAGATGGATCAGCCAAAAATTCAATAGAGAATGGAGGAGGAGGAATTCTCCTAAATTTAAAAAATGGAGTGAAAAAAACACATTCAATGGCAACTGGAAAGTTTTCAAGTAACTTCAAAGCGGAGGTAGAGGCTCTGAAAACTGCAGCAGAAATGCTCTTGATGGAGGAAAATAAAGAGAAGCAAATAGCTATCTTCACAGATGCAAAGTCAGCTGTCTCAATACTGAAGAGCAATAATAGCACAGAAATAGCTGACCTAAGAGCAGCACTCCATGGTCTATGCCAGAAATCCAAAAAAGTTGTAATACAGTGGATCCCATCACATTGCAGTATACCTGGAAATGAAGAGGCTGACAGACTGGCAAAAGAGGGCGGACGACTACCACAGCCTGACATAGACATAACCTATAACGAGGCAAAGAGGTTGATAAAAAGCACCTATAGAACCAAATGGGAATCAGAGCATCCAGGTCACCAGAAGGATGGTGCATATTACAAACTCGACCGAAGAGAACAAGTAGCAATCTTCAGACTCTGCACAGGACATAACATGCTGAAATACCACTTGTTCAATAAACTAAAGATAGGAGATACCGATGAATGCAATTGTGGAACTGGTAAAATGACAGCTAAACATTTGCTGCAGGAGTGCCCAATATATGCAGAACAGAGAAAGATATTTTGTCCCACACCTGCTTCATTTGAGGACAAGCTCTATGGAGATATCAACAATCTCAAGTTGACTGCATCTTACTTTAACTACATTCAGGTTGACATTTAAAGGTGCATGAAGAAGTATTTAGACTGCCGCACTTCATACCACAGGTATGTCGGTTACAAAAGCGCCCCAGAGGCATGAAATGGAATATTGCTTGGATAGCAAATCCATTACGTGGAAAGTCCGAATCGAAAGCTCACTGTGTGGGCTTCATAAAAGGTGGAAAAAGTGTCCTAGTGGCACGAAATGGAATATTGCTTGGATAGCAAATCCAATATGTGGAAAGTCCGAATCGAAAGCACACTGTGTGGGCTTCAAAAAAGGTGGGAAATTGTCTAGTGGCACGAAATGGAATATTGCTTGGATAGCAAATCCATTATGTGGAAAGTCCGAATCGAAAGCTCACTGTGTGGGTGTCATCTGCAGACTGCATACTTCTGGTTTCCGGAAGAACAGCCTATGGTGAACGGAAGGCCCAATATACGGAAGTGAGGCTAAGCAGCCATGTGCAGGACGTGACGATTTCTTGGGTGAGCCCAGTACCAGAGCGCTGTGTGTCGGCTCTGCAAGTATGGAAGCCTCCTTGGATGGCGGGGAATGCCCATGGTCTGCCCCTGCCTTCCCTTGAGGGCTGACCAGGATGTCTTTGGCTGCAGCTGGGATGGGGGATAACACCACAACAGTGAGAGCTAAACGTCCTAAGAAACCCCCGGGAAGGTTAACCCGGTCAACAAATGCCCGCAGAAGTCTGATGTGTCGGCCTGACGGCGCAAGAACGCAGCTCTGCTGTAAACAAGCACAACGCAGTCACGTCCGAAAAAAAAACTCCGGATGAACGAAGAAGAAGAAGAAGAAACCGAAAGAAGAAAAATAACCCTCAACTACATAAAAGAACATTACCCAGGCAGCAATTGGACCCATGCATATACAGATGGATCAGCCAAAGATTCAATTAAAAATGGAGGAGGAGGAATTCTCCTTAATTTAAAAAATGAAGTGATAAAAACACAGTCAGTGGTAACTGGAAAATTTTCAAGTAACTTCAAAGCGGAGGTAGAGGCTTTGAAAACTGCAGCAGAAATGCTCTTGATGGCGGAAAATAAAGAGAAGCAAATAGCTATCTTCACAGATGCAAAGTCAGCTGTCTCAATACTGAAGAGCAAAAACAGCACAGAACTAGCTGACCTAAGAGCAGCACTCCATGGTCTATGCCAGAAATCCAAAAAAGTTGTAATACAGTGGATCCCATCATATTGCAGTATAACTGGAAATGAAGAGGCTGACAGACTAGCAAAAGAGGGTGGACGATTACCACAGCCTGACATAGACATAACCTTTAATGAGGCAAAAAGGTTTATAAAAAGCACTTATAGAACCAAATGGGAATCAGAGCATCCAGGCCACCAGAAGGATGATGCATATTACAAACTCGACCGAAGAGAACAAGTAGCAATCTTCAGACTCCGCACAGGACATAACAGGCTGAAACACCACTTGTTCAATAAACTAAAGATAGGAGATACCGATGAATGTAATTGTGGAACTGGTAAAATGACAGCTAAACATTTGCTGCAGGAGTGCCCAATATATGCAGAACAGAGAAAGATATTTTGGCCCACGCCTGCTTCATTTGAGGACAAGCTTTATGGAGATATCAACAAGCTCAAGTTGACTACAGCTTACTTTAACTACATTCAGGTTGACGTCTAAAGGTGCATGAAGATGTATTTAGACTGCCACACTTACAAAAGCGTCCCAGAGGCATGAAATGGAATATTGCTTGGATAGCAAATCCATTACTTGAAAAGTCCGAATCGAAAGCTCACTGTGTGGGCTTCATAAAAGGTGGAAAAAGTGTCCTAGTGGCACAAAATGTAATATTGCTTGGATAGCAAATCCATTATGTGGAAAGTCTTAATTGAAAGCTCACTGTGTGGATGTCATCTGCAGACTGCATTCTTCTAGTTTCCGGAAGAACAGCCTATGGTGAACGGAAGGCCCAATATACGGAAGTGAGGCTAAGCAGCCATGTGCAGGACGTGACGATTCCTTGGGTGAGCCCAGTACCAGAACGCTGTGTGATGGCTCTGCAAGTATGGAAGCCTCCTTGGATGGCGGGGAATGCCCATGGTCTGCCCCTGCCTTCCCTTGAGGGTTGACCAGGATGTCTTTGGCTGTTCTATATGGGCCAGCTAGGATGGGGGATAACACCACAACAGTGAGATTCAAACGTCCTAAGAAACCCCCGGGAAGGTTAACCCGGTCAACAAATGCCCGCAGAAGTCGGGTGTGTCGGCCTAACGCCGCAAGAATGCAGCTCTGCTGTAAACAGACACAACGCAGTCACATCCGAAAATCCGGATGAACGCAGAAGAAGTAGAAACCCAATGTGCCACCCAACACACTAAGTGATAATCTCCGTGAACTGGATCATCAAATGCAACAAGTCCTGGAAACAGAAGATCTACCACCGCGGGGAAAAGCCCGAGTGTATCAGCAAACCTTGCAGCTCGATCAGTACATAGACAAGTCCCCCCCCCCCCCCCGACGATGTGTCTCCACCTCTCGGTGGGGTGGGGGGAGCTTGCGTGTCCCAAAGACCCCAAGAGCTAAGCCGACAGAAGCACAACTATGTGTCGGACTGGTCTTGGGTAAAGGGCCAGAACGAGAGAGACACAACCTGGTGCTCTGAGGGTAGACTGAAGATAGCAGTCAAAAGTTCAAATCAGGTTCACGAAGGCAGAAATTCTTGATCCGGACACAAACTCTAAGACTCTCAGCTGAGGGATATGGCTGAATGCCTCTAGGCTATAACCCCTTGGTTGTGAGAGCAAAGCCGATACTCACCTACTGCATAATGGAGGTGAGATGCTGAGCACGCTACATGCTTAGTTCAGATACCTGTTCGAAGGCTCTCAGCTAGGGGATATGAGGGATCCCCGGATGAGAGGGTCTGGCCGTCACTAGCTCTCTGATGCATGGAGGTAGTGTGCTGAGCCGGCAGCACGTGTAGCCTACCTCGTGAGCGATACTTAAGGTGGCAAAGCAGTCCAGTCGCTCGAAGTGGTTACGATGAAATTCTGTATCGAAACTCATAGAGTGAGCATAGTCAAAGGTGGAAAAATGTCTCACAAACACGAAATGGAAAGCTTGGCTAGCGAATCAATCACGTGGAAGTCTGAAGCGAAAGCTTGATGAGTGGATGTCGTCCACAGACTGTCCGTCCCTAGTTTGTGTGGAGAGCGACTAGTGGCAAAACAAAATACCCAATACATGGAAGTGACTGAGGAAGGCTTACCTCATTAAAAATGCCCGCCGAAATCGGAAGTGCCGGCCTACGGGTGGCAAAATAAAAACTGGCACTACGCAATTACGTTGGAGTGAAATGTCTTTCGTGGTCGGAAAAGCTCTGACTAACTAGTCTTCCGAATGTCCTTATCGTTCGGAACAGCTCTGCCAGCTAGTTTCCGACTGTCCCTCGTGCTAGGAACAGTTCTGACTACCTAGTTTTCCGAATGCCACTCGTTTCCGGAGCAGCTCTGACTAGCTAGTTTTCCGAATTTCCGTCGTGCTCGGATCAGCTCTGATTATATTGTCCCCGGGCACAACGACAAACACATGCCCGAATCGAAAACGCGTCGAGTGGATACAGCCTGCAGACCGGTCTGGTTTGTGCGGGAACGGCCCGAGGCGGACGAAATACCCAATATATTGAAGTGAGGAAGTAAAGCATCCATGAGCAGGACGTGACGATTCCCTCGGTGAGCCCAGTACCAGTACGCTATGTGTCGGCTCTGCAACAATGGAAGCCACCCTGGATGGCGGAAAATGCCATGGACTGTCCCTGCCTTCCCCTGAGATATGACCGTGAAGTCTTCTACTGTTCCAACTTGATCAGCCTGAATGTGGACGGTACCACAAAAGTGAGAGTCTCTCAGGAATGCTAACCTGGTCAAAAACGCACGAGAATGTCGGATGAGTTGGCCCAAGGGTTTCGGCCCAAGTGTGCATAACAATACACCGTAACCACATCTGAAAAAAAAGCACTCCGGATGAACGCAAAGAAGAAGAAGAAACTCTAACTTAAACAAACCAGGGGTTCTTTTGTCATATACTTTCTTACCTTTACACTGGTCACAGTCTGGTATACTCCCTCTACTACTAATAAAGTACTGTTTATGGATACCACAGGTCTCAGAGGGGAACCACCTATCATAAACTCTATGAAACTCTTCCCGAAGATGGGGTCTATGAGATGACAGAGATGTGGTGATATGACAAAATAAGAGAATCAACAAAACTTTATTCTGTGACAACCTTCAATTGTGCCGAGAATGACAAAATACCAGTTGTGTCGAGCTTTCCCGTGTCAGCACAGTTTGCTTTAATCTGTGGAGAATACTTTAGTGATCAGAAGAAGGGAAACCATTGTTACTTCCTTAACTTTAACTATTTGACACTGTTTACAACTTTGTTCAAAGTTTTTAAACTTGTTAAAATCATAAGTTGTTTAAACTTTTACCACTTGTTACTTCGGTAACTTTAAGTCTCTGACTTTTTGACACTGTTTTAAACTTTAAAAATTGTTTTTAAATTCTCACAATTTGTTTAAACTATTTTTTTAATCTTAAGTTTTTTAAACTTTTAACATTTGTTACTTCCTTAACTTTTTTTCTGACTTGCTGACAGTTTTCAACGTTTTTAATTTTTTTAAGAATTTGTTTAAACTTTTTAATATCGCATGTTTTGTTTTAAACATTTAACACTTGATACTTCTTTAAATTTAACTTTCCGACTTTTTGACATTGTTTTAAACTGTTTTAAATTTTTTTTTATGTTTTAAATTTGGTGAAACTTTTTAAAATCTCAAGTATTTTTTTTTTAACTTTTAGCAATTGATACTTCCTTAACTTTAACTTTCTGAGTTTTTTAAACTTTTTAAGATTTTTGAAATTTTGTATAATCTTATTTTTTTTTTTTTTTAACTCTTTAACATGTTTAGTTATGAACACGGGGCTAGACGGTGCTAATAAATATTACATTAAAGCACCTCTAGTATTACTTATTACAAGGAAATACCACAATTTAACAAACAAGTACAACTTAAACATCTGACGCTGACGCTGAAAATATGCTGTCTTGAGAGATTAGAATAAGAATTACCAGAATGAAGCAAAATGGAAAACATCAAAATAAAAAAACTTTCAGTTGCAACTAGTGTTCCAGAGCGACAAGACACGAAGTATTAACGCTGAAGTCAAGCCATAGAAACTATCTGAGTTTATTACAAGAACTTAGTCGTATCAAAAACGTGGCATATAACAAGGATGGAGTCACACGTCTTGTCGGCTTGAGTAGTAGATGGTAACTAATCTCTACCCTGCCCTTACGTCAACGCGTGAGCGTCCCTAGATACCTAACTATGGGTGCTCACGCGTGCATCAGCTAATAGATCTATTTTGCCTTTGCACGCCATGCCAACTAAACCCAATTGAACAGAGCTACTCTGTTATATTTCCTCTCTACCCTCAACAAGACTTTTCCCCGAAAAGTCTTAATTCCAACCTTACCCAAGCTAAACCTATAACCCCCTAGTTATACTCATATTTTTGCTCATTTTACCCCAAATAGTCTTACACCCAACGTTATTCTCCCAACTACAAAAATCACAAGCAACCCGCTTACCCGTCTTAAACAACTCCCTCCTAACCACTGAGTTTTATTCATTACTTTATACTCCTACAACTCTACTACTTTACTTATATCTTATAGCCAGCCGCTATGTTCGGTTACACTTCTTCGTGAACTTATACTTCTTCTTCGTTCACCAACCTAACATCTTAATTTATTTCTCGTATAGGTTCTTACCGTAACATCGTACCTTCTATATTACAAGATTTCACTTTATAAAACAGTTCAGAAGGATTCTACCTAGATGTTTCATATATACATATGTCCATCGAAATCGTTGGTATATAAACAAAAATTGAAGATTATCATGCGTTATGCAACCTCTCATATTCTCCCAACATCAACAAAACAACACAGGATAGACAGAGAAATGGTGGGTGCGCACCCAGAAGATAGCAAGAAGTAGTCACATTTATCCTCCCTTGCATTCACAAAAACTTTATAAAATAAAGTTTTCAAAACAACGAATCATATAATCCATGAATATGTACTTCAATTCGTTTAAAAATTACGTCGATCCAAAATTTCTTCTTTATACTCTTAATATTAAAACCTGTATCATTTGTGCTGCCACCCACAACCATTTAAAATAGTACTTTATGACTATATTTTCCATGGCTCATGTTCAATCATGATTAAACCATAAAAATAATATTGACAATGTTCATTTCTTATGAACATACTTACTAATATTATACCTATGTTGAATGCTGACAACCACAACTCCCTTTATGAGTTAAACCAATCTCCCCCACAATTTTAACGCTGCTTAGCGCAACTCCTATTACAACCCCCTACATCCCATTATAACCATCATTGTTCATGGACGTCTCCACTTTGTTCTGGACCATATCTATGGCCACCCCCAGTTAACTAACCCCTCCTATTCCAAACATGTGTATTCCCATTAATGCAGCACCTTTAAATACTATTTATAAGCGTTACCCAAGTCTACTACTTCTAAAAAACAACAAGCTCTATTTCGAGTCACTACAAACTCATGGCACTCACTCCATGTTTACCTAAACTTACTATTAACAAAGCGAATATGTCCAAAGTTGTTTGCTAATTTCAAAACGAAGGAATCAATAAGGTATAGATTCTAAACTCAGAACTAAACAATAATAGTTTTTTTTTTACACAAGTCTTAACAGTTATTAACTTAATATCTGACTTTAACCAAGTCAACATAACTGAAACTAGAAATTATGAGTCATTAAACCAAGCATTTCAAAACAAACGCTTTCCCCCCAATTTGACATACACGATTTTATCCCCGACATAATATACATAATAAAACAAGCATCAATCAAGATAAAATAACTTAATGTCATCTAACATTACCGGTCTCTTTTACGGACTGATAATTTACACGTAAAAGAAGGAAAACACAACAAGTCATACCCTATAATTACACGGCAACTAAACAATATGTATCCCGTCAACCACGTAATGCGAAAACCACCCGAAAATGTCTATTTACTATAGAGCTCATTAATATTTATCAATACCCATATTCCCTAACCTTAATTAAAATAATATAACATAATATGCGTTGAAAATTCATATTCAAATAAAACCTATTTACTTATTATGAGTCACTTTTTTAGACTCATAACCAATTGTCTACTCGCTAAAGAAAAACACAACAAGTCTTAACCAGGCTATCCACTAACCTGCTCTAATTGCCACATTCATCTGTAATTTACAGCTACTGTATTCCATCAAACACAGTGGTATAAAATGATTTTTCTTCTAACTTTCCTACATAAGTCTCACGTTTTAAACCATCATTAAATAAAAAAAAAATTCTCTCCTGCTATCTGCAGAGTATTCTACCAATCTATTTGCTATATCTCCACTTCCTCACATTACTCCTGCTGCCTAAACCTTTTACTCGCCGACAATCACTTTATAATTTATCACCAGCCTTTCGCAACCAGCTTCTCTGTGTTCTCTCATTCCTTCGCCAACGACATGGAATCTACCTCCCAAAACAACAACCGTCACCCTGTCATAGAATGTTCCCTAATTATTTCTACCATCCAATACCACACATTCTAAACAGAATCAATTTCCAATCATCTACTCTCTACCTCCCAACTTTCGTATACTCACTTCCTCTGCCGTCCACGTAATCACCGGTATGCTTTATCTGCGTCACCACGCAGCAATTCTTCGCATCTTCATACATCACTTTTCAATTATTCTTATTCTTACACATGTTCAGCCATTTAGGTATTCGTACTCACGCTCCTCATACGCACTAACTATCCTCAACTTCACCTGTAGTCAATTATCAGTCAACCTTTCAGCTCTACTCTAATCAAAGCAGATTTCCTCATCTTCAATATCTGTAAGTGTGAAGCATATACTCTCTAATCTTTCTTGCGTCATCCTCCGTATACGTCGGGTTTCTAGAAATTCCTGACACTCCCTTTTTACGTTTCTTCTTCTTAAATGGTTGTTCGTTTGCCGTTTCCGTCATTGTACCAAACTGTTTGTACCTACCTAACTCGTCTTCTGAATAATCAGTGTCTATAGTTGTTCTATTAGCCTGCTGTTTACCATATGTTGTAGAGGTGGAAGCAACTTCTCTATAAGTTGAACCAGTACACCTGAGATTCTTATTTATACCACTACCTTTCATGCTTCGGTCAGGGATGAGCTCAATGTCTCCATCTGAAGAATCCGATACAGCAGTCATACCTACATAGACTAATAGACTAGTTGCAGTCCTATCCCTAACGTTTTTTCTAACTTTCCTCTTGGTCTCTGTCTGTCTATCTTTGTTAATTTCACTTGTGTCTCCCTTTACTGATTTCAACTGTGGTTGCTCTGCAACTTCTACCGTCTTAATAGTTTGCGTTCCCCTTGATATTTTCTTAATCAGTTGCACTTGGGTATTTTTCTCTACTGTATCTACTTGAGTCTGTGTCTCTCTTTCCTGTCTGCCCCTAAAAACTGAAAATACCTCCCGACCACCTGAGGTTCTACTGACTTCCCCTTTGCTTGACTTTGCAAGTAAATATCTCAACCGTCTAATCTCGAACCCTTGATTTCGCAATGTTCTCTCATCTTTATTATTGGATGGCCAGTTCCATCGTTTCTTATAAAAATTCTTTCTTTGATAAGCATTGACTTCTGGCTTGTTATCTTGTTTCTCCATATACTTCCGTGTCCTTGTCACGTCAGATTTGCTATTTATACAGTTTATATCACTCCTGCAGTACTTTCTGTCATTGTTATAAAGCGGCTGTCTATTATTTGGACACTGTCTATAAAAGTGTACCTTCTGCCCACTGTTTAAGCAGGTTGAGCTTTGACGTGGCCGTAGCGTAGTGGTTTTATATTGGCTATTTGGATTGAGACCCCGACCATGTCGACTTCTATTATGTGTCCGTGTCTCTATATTATTTATCCTATTCCGTCTCCAGCTATTACCAGCGTAAGCAATGCTTCTTGGTACCTCCACTCTTTGCTCAATATTTCTCTGGTTCCCTGGCCTTCTAAAATTCCTTTTTATTTCCTCAAAATTTCTATTTGGTCTGCTTTTAACATTTCTATTCTGTGCACTAAACTGAGCACGTCTGTTGCCACAAAATCTGTAACTATGTCCCTTCTGTCCACAATTCCAACAGACCATATTTGTACTACCTACTGTCTCTCTTATAGGGTTTCTCATTTGTCTCCCTCTATCGTGAGTATTTTCATTATTTCCCTGCAGTATCTGTATTTCTCCCCTTCTTCTCCATCCATACCTTGCTTGTCCTATTTCCATAGGTTCCTCTATTCTGTCTTCTCTATTGCTTCCTATTTCCCTTCCTACTCTTAATCTGAACCTCCTTCTCAAACTTTCCTCTTGTATGGCTATATCCACAGCCTGTGATAACCTAGCTGGATTTTCCCTCATTAATTTAAATTTCAGTCCATCCGACTTTATTCCATCCACGAAAATTCCAACCAGCATCCTTTCTACCTCTTCCCCTTGTACATTCTGTCCAAGAAACGCTTCCTCAGCTAGATTAATTAGCCTATCACTATACAACTGAACACTATCTCCAGTTTCTTGTCTAGACTGTCTCAATACTGAAAATGCGTGTTGGGGATCTGTAATCTCAGCATACTTGCGTGCTAAATCATCTTTGAAATGTTCCCACGTCTCATCTGTTCCTGCCTCTAATTTTCTCCTTATATGGTCAGAAACTGGCGAGACACTAGCCTGATAAGAAATTTTTTTCTTCTCTTCGTCTGTGGCTCCTACCAAAAAAGCTTGTTTCTCGATGGCTATAATCCATTTTTTAAAATGCCTGGCCTGACCGCTAAATTTCTCGATGTCAGTACCTACACCCTGCTGTTTCAACGCTGTATCGAGCCTACATATAGCTCTCCCAACTCCACTTAAAACCTGTGTCAACGACGCCTCGTCTTGTGCCATACTGAAATATTTTTGTTAAATACCCGAATTACATCAATTTATAATAATATTGAGCAATTACAATGTTATAATTACATATAATCAATATAATTTCTTTCGCTCAATTATACGTTAAGGATACAACGTGGCGTATAAAGTCTATACTTTCCAACCGAGAAGTGTTCTTCAAAATTATCCTAAACGCTCCCGGAAAACCTCTGGGTTCAGGTCTCTGGCTTCACCTGTGGATGGGCAACTTCTGACTTCTGGCTTCTGACTTCACCCGTGGATGGGCACAAAATGTATCGTTTTGGCTTGAAAACGTTTCGAGCTCAAATTTGGTCAGGTAAACAAGACGAGTGAAATAGGCTATCCTCTTTAGCAGAGTCGGCAACCATTATGCCCAACCGCCTCAGAGGAGCCCACTGCGGCTGGATCGCATACTATGAGAAAATTCTTCATGACTTGATCAGTACCAAAACAAGTTGACGTTCCTTCAGCGTTGTAGTGGCTGAGTTGGAGCGGCCTTTAACAGTAACAACGTCTGACTTTAATTGTAGTCAGTTTGACTTTGAGTTTTCCACAATGGCTTACTTGAATTAAAGCTTGACTTTGAGCCTTCAACAATGGGCTACTTGAATTAGATTTTTACGCCATCTCTTCAGCTTGAGCGTGTATTTGACAACAACTTTGCTGACGTCTGTTCTGTACTAGTTCTCAGATGTGCATCCATAAAATCTAAATAATTCGACGTGTAGTTTGGAAATACTTCATTTGGCCGCGATAACCCAAGCAAGAATCCTACGTCGACGGCACCATTTCGCGTCTTGTAACAGAGCGACAAGACACGAAGTATTAACGCTGAAGTCAAGCCGTAGAAACTATCTGAGTTTATTACAAGAACTTAGTCATATCAAAAACGTGGCATATTACAAGGATGGAGTCTCACGTCTTGTCGGCTTGAGTAGTAGATGGTAACTAATCTCTACCCTGCCTTAACGTCAACGAGTGAGTGTCCCTAGATACCTAACTATGGGTGCTCACGCGTGCATCAGCTAATAGATCTATTTTCCCTTTGCACGCCATGCCAACTAAACCCCCTTGAACAGAGCTACTCTGTTATACTAGAGTGAAGTACTACATATAAGGAAAAATAATACCAAGACCAGATAGAAAAATAGAAGCAAACTGTTTAGAGAAAATATAGTCACATGAAGAAATAAACTTGAAACGACCGCCTGGCACATCACAACATCGATCTCACCTGAGTCTTGAGTTGGAGTAGAATAAATTATCACAGCAGAGCATGTGGTATTTATACAACTTTTATGCCACGTCAGCAGTTTGCTGGTAACATTTTTAGACAAACGCCAAGTCACCTCAACCTTGACAAGGTTGCTACAGAAAACAGCCCAGTGGAAACTTAGTACTAACGCGTTAATCTGTCCCGCTGGTAAGGCTTAAATGTCACGCGCCCATCACGCTGAATTAACATTTAACTTTTTCATTTATGCAAAGTACGTCATTCACTTCAAAATATCTGAACATACCTGACTGCCATAGGACGTCGCTGATTTGTCCCCATTAGTTAGTTAGTTAGTTAGTCGACAGATCATCCTCGTTGCACATCGGACCATTCAGTCCATAAGTGCTCGGATCCCCTCCTCAGCAAATCCCGCAGCGTGTAGCGGCTAACGACGCCAGTTCTGTGTTGGTTTATCAATCTTCTTTGGCTTCCTGCGTAGTGTTCTTGTTTGGCCACCCCTCTTTTAATTTGCTGCTCTCGCAGTCTGGCCATTGTTGTAGATTCACAGTCATCACTTGGTTCTTGCAAAAGTCTCACTTCTCGTAGAGCATTCAGAATGTCAGCCTGGTCCATGGCGCGTCCGCCCTCAACAGTAGCCTCACCTGCGAGCTTGTCAGCCCGCTCATTTCCTTGTACTCTCGCATGCCCTGGCACGAAGATGAAACTAATCTCTGCCAGCCGAGACCGCTTCAGAGGCAGCAACCATTCTCTTCGGATCGACCCCTCCTCTATCCTCTTGATCATGTTCATTGAGTCGCTAAGGAAACAAGCCCTAGTGAATGTCTGTGTCTCGAGCCATGTTATTGCTTTACTTACTGCCATGACTTCCATGGTCAGGCTACTTGTGGTTTCAGTGAAAGCACCAGAGTCCTCATGAAAAGGCTTAAATGTCGCGCGCCCATCACGCTGACTTAACATGTAAACTTGTCATTTATGCAAAGTACGTCACGCACTGGAAAATATCTGAACATACCTGACAGGCCTAGGACGTCGCAAGGTCCTCACGCATATCAGTCACCGCTATCTAACCCTGAAACATATCTGACGTGTATCATGAGCCAGGTTGCGGAAAGGTCGACCCGGTGTATGACGTAGAAAGGTTTTACGTGCGTCACTATTGGTATCACGCGCTGACCATGTAACATGAGGTTGTGGTAAGGTCGAGTCTGCCTGTACTTCGTGATCAATATAGCATAACAGGTTAGAAGACTCTTAAACTCGGTGGGTTCGAACCACCGCGCCCGCGCCACTGTCCGCCACCGCCCGATCGCCGACTACTACGACCAATAATATCCGCCATATTAATAAATTCAATATTTAAATAAGAAAATAAAATAATAAAGAGATGTAACATTGCAAAAACGCAGTTAGTCATAAGTTATATACCTTTGGCTACGCAATGAGAATGTGGAGCCTATTTTTAGCGGATAGCGTGACGTCACATAGAGCTACATAAGGAAATACTCGTAGAGTGACGCCTCTTGGCTCCACATATTAAGGGGGCAAAACCTCCTGACGTACTACTCAAGATGGCTCTATAAAAATGTGAGGCTTGCACCATATACCCAGTATGCCTCGAGGTATAAATAAGGGTCCTGTACTTTACTGAATACTTACTAATAACAAGTATATAGCAATTAAGTACTCTTCGTTGGCTGTTGAACGAGGGAACAAAGCACATATGGGAATGTTCTGAGTGCAGTGATGTCGGTTCTTAATTCAACTCAACTCAACATATAGCAATCAAGTGTCAGCATGTGTAGAGATGAAAAGATGAGATGAGATGATGTGTAGAGACCTGATGGCTCACACCACTCAGCAACACAATCAAGTTAGTTGTATGTCCTATACGGGACGTTGCCGACAACCCCAGCATGCATTCGATGTTTGCAATTTACTAGACAATGTTAGTTCAGTAGTTTGCCATAGCCTTCTGAACGGCCGACGCCTCATACCATCGAAATCAGCCCCAAGTGGTCTGTTTCCAAATCGTCCGCAGCCGAGTTTGAATCCTTGAATTGCTTTGTTGGGGAATTATGAAAATGCGAGTCTCACTATCCCTACATCACAGAGCAGGTTCAACATTACACTCGTCATCATCATTAAGTGCCATTCCAGCTGGGGTAGGCGATCATGACTCTCCACAGATCTCGGGCCTTGATTTTCTGGATCAATTCTGTTGATGATATTCCTCCATGCCACTGTCGTAATCCATCCAGCATCATTTCTCTTGGTCTGCCTCTGCCTCTCTTTCCCTCGATCTTTCCAGTTGTCACGATGTTCTCAAATGCGCCCCTTCTCATCACATGACCAAAGAAAGATCTTTGTCTCTTTCTTATTCTTGTATACAATGTTTTAGTTTCATTAGCCTCTTTCAGGCAATCATTGTTAGTTACTCTGGCAGTCCAAGGAATTTGCAACATTAGTCTCAGAAACCACATCCCTGTTGCTTCCAAGTTCTTCTTAATTTGTTCATTTACATTCCAAGATTCACTGCCATACAGCAAAACTGGTTCTATATTACACTAGTACAGTGGTTCTCAACATTCTGTGGCCCATACACCCCTTCACCATATGTTCAGAATGTCATCCCTTTCCCCCCCCCCCCCCCCCCTCGTATTTCCTCCCTATAAATTCCCCCTTCCCGCCCTTACACAGTATACGTAAACATGGAAGCTAATTTTAATAACATATACTTGAACAAGTCTAGACGTCTACATAAAAAGTGATGTGAAGGTCTACTTACGTTATAAAGCGAATTTCAGAAGAGCGAGAAGTACAGAACCGTAAAGTATGGAGGGAAAATCAATATCAAGTTGCGTCGGTTCTTGTATTAACACGATCTTGAAATAATCTTAATTCCCCCCCCCCCTCCCCCGGAAACCCTAAAATCCCCCACCTCACCGGTTGAGAACCACTGGTCTAGAGGAAGTAAACATGACACAAATGCATACATTTTGTCGGACATACTGACGTTTGAGGTGAGTAACAGTGTGACGTAATCACTCTGAAAGAGAAAGAAGAAGATGGTTACATATGTGTATTGCTCAACAAATATATTATCTGTTTTGTGTGACTCATGCATTCATTGTCCTGAACGGAGAGCCGCTGATATGTCAGGGTTGGATCTTGATATAATCTTAATTTTTTTTTTCTCCTCCCCCCACCCCCTGGAAACCCTACAATTGTCCCTGGGGTGGAATTCGCCACCGGCTGAGAACCACTGCACTGTCAGAAGAAAATTACACGGTTCATCAATTATGCTGACTTAACTGATTCAGAAATGACAGAAAATGAGGAGTATCTTATGCAATAAGTCACTGTCACTGAATGTAAGAAAGAGAGTGCTGAAATGCTATGTAGAACCAGTTTTGCTGTATGGCAGTGAATCTTGGAATGTAAATGAACAAATTAGGAAGAAATTAGAAGCAACAGAGATGTGGTTCCTGAGACGAATGTTGCGAATTCCTTGGACTGCCAGAGTAACTAACGACGACTGCCTGAAACAGGCTAATGAAACTAGAACATTATATACAACAATAAGAAAGAGACAAACAGCTTTCTTCGGTCGTGTGATGAGAAGAGAGGCATTGGAGAACATCGTGACAACTGGAAAGATCGAGGGGAATAGAGGCAGAGGCAGACCAAGAGAAGTGATGCTGGATGGATTGAGACAGTGGCATGGAGGAATACCATCAGCAGAGTTGATCCAGTACACCAAAGACCGAGATCTATGGAGAGCCATGAACGCCTACGCCAGCTGGCAGAGCACTTGATAATGATGAACTGATTCAGGGCCAATAATGGTACACAATCAAATGAACAAGTATTATAATGTACTGAGCATTGAAATTGCGGGAAATACCACGAAACAAAACAAATAACACGATGACTCTAGTATGGCGATATATCGTCCTTCTGCACACATGGGAATTCACATTTGGCGATATATTATCCCTTGGCATTGAATCAGTTAGAGACATCACTATGACTGAGATGGAATCTACACTCTAGACCTGTGAGTGTAAGGTGAAAAGTTCAGGCAGGCTGACATGGCTAGGCAAGTTAATGTTGACCCAAGCAAAGATTTGTGGGTGTTCCACAGCAGACACACTGCCATAAACTACCTGGACAATGAAAACTCAAGACTTTACTATCGGGCAGTAAAAATGCGTTGGCGGTTGGACTTAAGGTTTTACTACGTTCTGTGATGGAGTTGCAGTTGACCTGTGAAATGTGAACCACGGGCCAGCGTCTTTTGTTATCCCTACTTGGTGTCGCGGAAAGAGGCAGGCAGGTTAAGGAGGTCTGCTATCTAATGAATTTGCCGTTATTTATTACGGTATAAATACACCCCCATCATCTTGTATTTCTTGGGCTGTTATGTTATCAGTTCTGTTATCTGCCAGAAAATTTCATGAAGTATGAAACCTTAGGGAATATAATACCCTCTTCTTTTCCCCTCCTCCTCATCATCATTGTTAATATCTTCTACTTCGTCCTCTTCTACCTCCTTTTTCTTCTTCTTCCGGTATTTTTTTAATTTTCTTTTTTTTTCTTTTCTTTTTTTTTAAATGAAATATTGCATGAACGCAGAGTGATACGAAGGGTAGAATGTTTGACGGGCCTGCGTGCCCAACTCTAAGAATGTTGCGAGATGGCGAACCATCTCTCCATGCCACTGTCTCAGCCCATCCAACATCAAATTTCTTGGTTTTCCTCAGCTTCATCTGATAGTTCCGGTCGTCACGATGTTTTCCAACGCCCCTTTTCTCACTACATAACCAATGAATGACGCTTGTCTACTTCTTATATTTGTGTATAATGTTCTATTTTTCATTAACATTGAAGAGACAATCATCGTTAGTTACTCTGCCAGTCCTAGGTATTCGCAACATTCGTCTACGGTACCATATCCAGACTGGTCTTCCTAATTTCTTCATTGACGTTTCAATCTTTTATTGCATAGAGTTTTTCGGCCATTGCTTACCTAAAAAGAGGAGCGGCTGGCCGAGAGGCTAGAACGCCGGACTCTCATTCGGGAGACCTGGGTTCGATCCCTCGGTAAGGTGCGGGATTTTCTTCTGTCGGGGGCAAAAAGAAAATCCTAACCTGCACAGTTCGCGGCGACTGCACTAACCAGGCGGCCTTAATTCCTCAGGCTCAAAGACCCCCTGCCACACACCGCAAGGTACTATATTGGCAGTAAATGATAGTTTTTTACCTAACACATTTTTGTTGGTGTATTCCAAACTTTGTGTGCATGACTTCCTTTCATGTTTTTATCCCTTCTGAGTGCCCATTCATTGTTATCCCTTTTTGTTAAATTTGTATTTTAGTATCGTTTTATATCAGACCTACATATATTTTTATTAATTTACTGTGTTATTCTTTGCTTCACTGTTCGCTGTTTCCATCCCTACGTTTCGTAGATGCGCCATTATCCACCCTATCAGCATTAAAGATGCTTTGCAATTTAAATATGTAGGGAGTGGTTTATCGCCCTCACGTTTACACTTAATTTGCACTGACGACGGGGCCATGTCATTAAAATGCAACACCAGCAACTACCATCACTGGCCTTACATCAAAGATCATCTACGAGGAGACCAAGAGGACGTCCAAGAAGAAAATGGATTGACGACATCACAGACATTGTACAAGCACACGGAATGACACTATACAGTGCCGCCCACCGGGCGCTGGAAAGCAAACTATTCCTCCCCACGACGCTTGACGGCAGAAGTGGATGATGATGATGATGATGATGATGATGATGATGATGATGATGATGACGGGGGTAATGGATTCATTCCACACGCCGGTCACTTGGACTTAAAGATTGAATCCTCGTTCACAAAGTAATGACACACTTTTAGTTGCATGTCCTTCACAGGACGTAGCAGTCAACCTCAACATTTTAACTATTCGTGATTCCTGGGCAAGTTTTACGTTCAGTTGTTTGCCAATGCTTTCTGAACGACCGGCTCTTATACCTTTTCGAAAAAACAGCACCGCTGTATTTCGAACCCGGATATTACGGAATTACGAATCGCGTCCGTAACACCTTCGCCACGGAGGTTGGAACTTAATGACACACTACTGCAAGTAAAATTGTCTAGTAAATCACAAACCGCCAGTAGGGGTTGGGCGTGATTGCTACGTCCTGCAAAGGACAAGCAACTGTTTATAGTAGTGAAGACGTTTTTGTTTTAAATGTTAATTGCATACCCTTTACAGAACGTCGCAGTCAACCCCAGTATTTTTTGCATGTTTGTGATTTCTTGGCAAGTTTATGTTCAGTAGTTTGCCATTGCTTTCTGAACAACCGGCACTCATACCAATTTATAAAAAAGCCAAGGCACGGCGGTCTGCTGCTAAATCGTCTGCAGCTGTGTTTCGAACGCGGTATGCGGGATTACTAACTGCGCCCCTAAACTCTTGGCCACGGATGTTACCTCTGCTATAACTGCCCTACTACGCACTGTAACATTTCTTGAAGCTAGAACTGAGACAGAATGTATGCTAGTTTCCAAGAATGTACAAACTCGACTATGCTCTATATATAGAGAAGATATACAAGCCAAACAAGTAAATCTGTTTAAATATTTCTGCTAGACAGTAACATCTGATTACAGATTTCTTCTTCTTCTGCGTTCATCCGGAGTGTGTGTTTTTTTTTTCCGAACGTAATTGCGTTGTGTCTGTTTACAGCAGAGCTGCAATACTTGCGCCTTTCTGCCAAAACATCACACTTCTAAGGGCATTTGTTGACCGGGTTAACCTTCCCTGGTTGATTAAAGACACGGTAATACATTTACTAAGTCACGTGTTTGCCCTCACGGTGGTCATGTGATCGAACCCCCATCGAAGTGGGGAATGTTTATAAACTGACATGGGTCTTCGGGAACATTCACCATAAAATTGGTACCAAAAATGTTCTGGGAGTTAAAAGCGATCGGTGTGATATCGCCCACATCATCCGTCACGTGCTGATTGGTCCATACACATACATTGGGCTTGCACCATATACCCAATACGACCCAAGCATGAAAAAGGGACAGGTCCATCCGGAGCTCTTCATATGAGCAGCAGACATAGATAAAGGAAAGCCATAGATATAGGTAAAGGAACCTCCCATCTCTGGTCACACCGTCTCGACATAGGAAACCCAACTTTGTTCTGTTGTCTGAATAGCTGGGTTTGTATTTTCTGCCGCTGCTTTGATCTTCCTGGTGCTTCTGAGCACGGGCCGAGCAGGTCTCCGGTGATATTTGCATGTGTCAACATCATTAAACTGTTCATATTTATTCTAGTCGCTATCTAGTCTACTCTACCCGAGAACACTCAAGTTCGCCAGATCAGTCTTCATTTTCCACAGGCATGTCCCAATGTTCAGGTGGTCTTAATTATTTACCTATTTTTTGTGTGTGTGTGTGTGTGTGTGTGTGTGTGTGTGTGTGTGTGTGTGTGTGTGTGTTAAAGTGTGTATATGTATGAGAGAGAGAGAGAGAGAGAGAGAGAGAGAGAGAGAGAATGTGTGTGTATGTGTCAGAGAAAAAGAGAGAGAGAGATGTGTGCGTGCGCGTTTGTGTGTGCGCGCGCGTGTGCGTGTGTGCAGCTCTAGTTCTAGTCAGTTCTTCATTTTGTTTTTTATAACTTTCGTCGTATCATTTTTCAAAGTTGTGTCCAAATGTGTCCAGCACTTTACTGTCCGTTCACTTAACATCTTTTAATTAATGAAGAGCCTCTGTCTTCATCTACAAGCTGGTACCCGTTTCACATATTGTTGTATCATATATTTAGTCTCATTGATGCATTATTTACGTTTAGACAAATATGTAAAAAAAAAAAAACTATCGAATATAGTGACCAGCAGAACATTGTGTTTGTAGATCAGGGAAAGGTTTTCGATAGAGATGACAGATACAAATTATGGACCATCCTTGAAGACTATGGGATACAAGGGCAACTGCTAGAAAACATCATAGCCATGTACCACTCGAGCCGAAGTGCAGTAAGAACACAAGAAGGAATATCAGATATGTTCACAGTCAATACAGGAGTGAGACAGGGATGTGTGCTCTCTCCTCTGCTATTTAATGTCTACATGGACAGAATATCTAAAGAAGCAAGTCTTGACAGAAAAGATTCAGAAAATTTTGAACTCTTTACTCCAGATGAAACAACTGATCCACAGGAAATAAATGAACTTCTATTTGCAGACGATCAGTGCCTGCTTTACAACGATGAGAGCAGACTACAATATCACAATAATAATCTGAGTTCAACCTGCAGCAGATACAATATGAGTATAAACACAGCCAAAACCGAAGTTAGCAGATTGCCGGGCTCGTTAAGTATACATATAAATAACACACCTCTGAAACAAGTTAAAGAATTCAAATACCTTGGAAGTATGATCACAGGAGATGGCAGATTGGACAGAGAAATTGAAATCAGATGTCAAAAAGCTAGTGCACTTACATATCAACTATCACCCTTACTGAAACATCCAAACATACCCATGTCCGCAAAACGACAGATAATAAACAGCATATTCACACCAACCCTATGCTACCAATCTCAAACCTGGACTTTATCCAAATCACACCTTCACAAAATCAGCACCTGCGAGTGAGATGCCTGAGGAGAGCTGCCAACCTAACCACCCGAGACCGAGTAAGAAATACTGTTATCAGACAAACTGTGGGATCAAAACCTTGTGCCACATTTATTGAAAGACAGAAGATCAAGTGGTTTGACCATGTCGTTAGAATGCAACACCAGCAACTGCCATCTCTGGCCTTACATCAATGATCATTTGCGACGAGACCACGAGGACGTCCAAGAAGAAAATGGATTGACGACATCAGAGACATTGTACAAGCACACGGAATGACACTATCCAGTGCCGCCCACCGGGCGCTGGAACGCAAATTATTCCTCCCCACGCCGCTTGACGGCAGAAGTGGAAGATGATGATGATGTGAATATTTGTGTACATTCGTTGATGTCTTTCTTACTTCACTTTCTCTCTCTCTCTCTCTCTCTCTCTCACACACACACACACACACACATGGACGCACGCACGCGCGAGCACACACACACACACACACACACACACACACACACTGCTAGTTTCCATCCCAATGTGACTGATAAAAACATCACCATAAATAAATATTAATGCTAAAAACTAAGTCTGCATGTGAGTTGTAAATAATTTATAGATACAAGGGAAGGTCAATATCTGGAGAAACAAGCCGTGTCCGAACGTTAGTGCAGGATTCCACCACAGTTTATTGACCATTAGTAATATCAAATGGCCAGCCACCAGCCATAAACTGGGGGATTACATTATGGCTGTTCAGATGATGGCGTCTATCTCGCGCGTTCTTAACTTGGAGGTCACGAACCCCCTTTAAGCCCCTGGACGTGTCACAAGATATTGGATTTGTGTTGAAAATTACATCTGTAGATACAAAACTCTGAAAATAAATCTAGCTTTTCTTTCATGCATGCAGGCAATTATCATTCTTTAAAACATACCATCGCCACCCGTTATCTATATGTAATAGTCATTTAATTATTGGATAGTAGAGAGGGGGAGAGAGCATACGAGGAATATATAGAATATTATTTCTGTACATAACTGCTCCGTTTGCGTAAAAACGCTTTGCAGATGTCTTAAACCTCCATTTTACCTGCCCTTTTCTATAAATATATATTGACGATCTGAGTGTGTACAAAGAAGAAGAAATGTGGGAAATACAGCTAAATGAAGGAAAATGCCTGACCGAACCTCCTGGTAGCAGAGGAAGGACAGCAACGACGCACACGAGTATGGCAAACACAATGCGGGGAAATGCGTGTCCACTGGAATAAGCGGATAACTCGAGGCAGAACATACCAGTGCAATCACCATTCCCAATGGCTGAAAATTGCTCTCTTTGACGTAGTTCAAAAACACTCCCAGAAGGAAACCATCTCACTATCTTTCCACGAGTGAAAGTAACTCGTGTGACAAGTGGGAGCTACTTGTTCAAAAATCCCTGGGAGCCTTGGAGATGTGGTTTTATAGAAAAATGCTGAAAATTAACTTGGCAGCCAAAATAAGCATTCTGGACATTTTGAGGGAAGCTAAGTAGCAAAGACAACTTATCACAAACATCACAAAGAAGTAGTCATCATTTTTGGGCCACATTATGAGAAGACAAAAATTGGAACATGTTGTGACAACCGGCAGATTTGTGGAAAGAGAAATAGAGGAAGACAGCGTGAGAAAATTCTTGACAGTCTTGTGTCATGGGACGGAAGGAAATCAACACACGAATTGATCGCAATTTGTGGAGAGACATGATCAAAACCGCCATAGCTATCGTTCTGAATAACATGGGATGACATGAATACGTCATAGCTATTTTCATCAGCATTTCGATAATTATTGTCCTGTACACGGTGGGTTTATAGGACACTCGCCTGCCGGCCCAGTGGTCTTGGAGTCAAATCCCCTTTGAGGTAGAGAACTCATTTACGTGGCCACGTGGCTGCGTGATCGTCCCGGTCTCATAAAATATAAACCAGAAAATGTGTTCTGAATTTAAAAGCAACCATTGTGATACCGTCAACACCATTACCTCATATGAACAATAATCTAGAGACAGGGATGTGTAATGTCTCCAGATCATTTTTTCTCCAATTACAGTGAAAATATTTTGAGAAATGTAGAAGATATGAAAGGAATCATCATTGGGGGTCATAACATCAATACCATTAGATATGCGGATGATACAGTATTGATTACAGACAATGAGCAGGATCTGCAACATTTAGTAGATGCGGTTGTTGCAGACAGTGAACAACTAGCGTTTGAATTAAATTATAAGAAGACACCGATTTTGGTCGTCACTAAGAAGAAGGAAAAACCACAATGTAATATACAAGTAGGTGGGAATCAACAAGTGAATCAGTACAGTTATCTCGGCACAGTCATGACATTTTATGGGGGATGCCTTGAAGAGATTAGAACAAAAATCGCCATGGCGAAGGTGGCTTTTTTGCGAGATGGAATACTGACCAATAAAAAGATGTAATTTGGAACGAGAAAAAGAGTGTTGAGGAGCTACATAGAACTTGTGCATTTGTATGAATGTGAAGGGTGGGCAATGCGCAGTCAAGCTGAAAAACATCTGCTGGCTGTGGAAATGTGGTTTCTGAGGAAAATGCAAAGAATATCATGGACAGACAGAAAAACCAATGATCATGTCCTTAAGAAACAAATGCAAATCATAAACTGATTAGAGGAATTATAACGTAGACAGTCACAATTTTTTAATCACGTTTCGAGAAGAAATAAATTGGAGAACTTGGTGACAACTGGCAAGATCGAAGGGGAGAGAACGGGGGAAGGCAGAGAAGTAAATACCTGGATTGCGTGGCCACCTGGCATAGTCGAGACAAGAACACTGAGCATATCTACGACTCTGGTGATCGAGTGAGATGGCGAAACATGACATCCCATGCTTATCGACATGATGATGATTATGATGATAATGATGATGATGATGATAATGATAATGATGATGATAATGATGATGAACAATAATCTTTTTCAAATTAATTTCCAAAATTTGGCTGACTATTAATCAGAGGCTTGGATGGGCTCTAATGATAACTTCGCTTAAGAAATTGAAGGAGGAAAATGTAATGGACAAATGATCGACCGATCGACCAAGCCACCTATTAACTGCTGAAGAATATGATCCTAGCAGCATATTCTTCATGTGCCAAATAGCATGCTACAACGAATGTTCTGGGCTCAGTATATGGTTTGCTTCAACAAACCAATCTAGTATGTTTTTACAAGTAGCTGTAGTATGTCTTTATTGTAGTCCCACGACAGAATCTAGTATGTTTATTGTAGTCCCATGACAGAATCTAGTATGTGTTTATTGTAGTCCCATGACAGAATCTAGTATGTGTTTATTGTAGTCCCGTGACAGAATCTAGTATGTGTTTATCGTAGTCCCGTGACAGAATCTAGTATGTGTTTATTGTAGTCCCTTGACATAATCTAGTATGTGTTTATTGTAGTCCCGTGACAGAATCTTCTTCTTCTTCTTCGTTCATCCGCAGTTTTTTTTCGGATGTGATTGCGTTGTGCCTGTTTACAGCAGAGCTGCGTTCTTGCGCCGTTAGGCCGACACATCCGACTTCTGCGGGCATTTGTTGACCGGGTTAACCTTCCCGGGGGTTTCTTAGGACGTTTGACTCTCACTGTTGTGGTGTTATCCCCCATCCCAGCTGGTCCATATAGAACAGCCAAAGATCCTGGTCAGCCCTCAAGGGAAGGCAGGGGCAGACCATGGGCATTCCCCGCCATCCAAGGAGGCTTCCATACTTGCAGAGCCGATACATAGCGCTCTGGTACTGGGCTCACCCAAGGAATCGTCACGTCCTGCACATGGCTGCTTAGCCTCACTTCCGTATATTGGGCCTTCCGTTCACCATAGGCTGTTCTTCCGGAAACCAGAAGTATGCAGTCTGCAGATGACATCCACACAGTGAGCTTTCGATTCGGACTTTCCACGTAATGGATTTGCTATCCAAGCAATATTCCATTTCGTGCCACTAGGACACTTTTCCACCTTTTATGAAGCCCACACAATGGGCTTTTGATTCGGACTTTCGACGTAATGGATTTGCTATCAAGCAATATTCCATTTCGTGCCACTAGGACACTTTTCCACCTTTTATGAAGCCCACACAGCGAGCTTTCGATTTGGACTTTCCACATAATGGATTTGCTATCCAAGCAATATTTCATTTCATGCCTCTGGGTCTTCATGCACCTTTAAATGTCAACCTGTATGTAGTTGAAGTAAGCTGCGGTCAACTTGAGCTTGTTGATATCTCCATAGAGCTTGTCCTCAAATGAAGCAGGTGTGGGCCAAAATATCTTTCTCTGTTCTGCATACGTTGGGCAATCCTGCAGCAAATGTTTTGCTGTCATTTTTCCAGTTCTACAATTACATTCATCAGTATCTCCTATCTTTAGTTTATTGAACAAGTGGTATTTCAGCCTGTTATGTCCTGTGCGGAGTCTGAAGATTGCTACTTGTTCTCTTCGGTCGAGTTTGTAATATGCATCATCCTTCTGATGGCCTGGATGCTCAGATTCCCATTTGGTTCTATAAGTGCTTTTTATCAACCTCTTTGCCTCATTATAGGTTATGTCTATGTCAGGCTGTGGTAGTCGTCCGCCCTCTTTTGCCAGTCTGTCAGCCTCTTCGTTTCCAGGTATACTGCAATGTGATGGGATCCACTGTATTACAACTTTTTTGGATTTCTGGCATAGACCATGGAGTGCTGCTCTTAGGTCAGTTAGTTCTGTGCTGTTATTGCTCTTGAGTATTGAGACAGCTGACTTTGCATCTGTGAAGATAGCTATTTGCTTCTCTTTATTTTCCTCCATCAGGAGCATTTCTGCTGCAGTTTTCAAAGCCTCTACCTCCGCTTTGAAGTTACTTGAAAATTTTCCAGTTGCCATTGAATGTGTTTTTTTCACTCCATTTTTTAAATTTAGGAGAATTCCTCCTCCTCCATTCTCTATTGAATTTTTGGCTGATCCATCTGTATATGCATGGGTCCAATTCCTGCTTGGGTAATGTTCTTTTATGTAGTTTAGGGTTATTTCTCTTCTTTCGGTTTCATGCTGAGTGTTCTTTTTCTCAATACCAGGAATGTTTTCTATCATCTCAGGCAGTTGCTGCTGTCTCCAAGCTGGGAAGTTGTGTGCATTGTGTATGGGCTTGACTGTTGATATGTTAAGTATAGGATCTGCCCTAATCCTTCGTTTTGCAGTTTCTACAAAGTTGCTACGCTTCAGTCTTCCCTTTCCAAAACCATTAAATCTGTTGTACATAGGGTGGTCTGTCAATCTTCTAAATTTTTCTGCTTGTTGCTGGGCTCTGCTATCTCTTCTATCCTGCATTGGTTGTAAACAAGTGATCTTTTCTAGTTCATTAATAGGCGTTGTCTTCAGGCTTCCAGTTATGATTCGCATTCCTTGGTTTTGGACTCTACTTATTTTGTTAAAGTTTGACTTAGCTGCTGTTGCCCAAGCTGCAATGCCATATTCCAGTACTGGCCTCACCCGTCCAGTATATAACTTCTTGAGAACTTTCTCATCTGCTCCCCACGTTGTACCAGCAAGCTTTTTCATGATTGCCATTCTCTGCCTTGCTCTTGTTCGATTTTTCTCAACCTGTGTCTTCCATGTCAGGCGACGATCAAAGGTGACTCCTAGATAGTTTGGATTTTCTTCATGGCGCAATATTTTTCCATTCAATACCAGCTTAGGTTGCTGAGTTTTATTTGAGAGGGAGAACACTGTGCATGTTGTTTTCTCCTCACTTATCTTCACTAGCCATGATTTTGACCAGTCCTCTAGCGCTAATAAGGCTTGCTGTATTTTGCTGTTAGCTGTACTAATATATTCTTCAGATGTCCATATGGCTAGGTCATCTGCAAAGGAGGATGTGTGTACTCTGGCTGGAAAATTTTCTGTGATGTCATTTATATATGCTAGGAATAATGTTGGTGAAAGAACTCCTCCTTGGGGGACACCTTGCTCCAGCAGCATCATTTTGCTTGTTTGTCCTTGTACTTTTGTCCTGGCAGTTCTGTTCTCAAGGTAGTGGCTGATCCATTTATACATTTTTCCACAAACATGCATGTTTTGCAGTTTTACTTTCAGTCCTTCCTTCCATACTTTATCAAATGCTTTTTCTAAATCTATCCAGACTGCTAGTGTGTGCTTTTTCTCTTGGAAGGCATCCTCTATTTCCTGAGCTATATAGGTTATTTGATCTTCAGTGGATCTGTATTTTCTGAATCCTGCTTGGTGTGGTGTTAAGAGTTTGTTTTCTTCTAGATGCCATGTTAGCCTGCCATTGATAATGCGTTCCATTAATTTTCCTACACAGCTCAGTAGACTGATAGGTCGATAGCCATTTGGTTCTTCCAGGTCTTTTCCTTTCTTTGGGACTGGTATTAGTATAGCTTCCTTCCATGCCTGTGGGACTATTCCTCTCTTCCAGCTGTTATTTAGGACTGCTAGTAGTTTCTTCTTTGCCTTGGTGCCTAGTCCTATTAGCATTTCATTTGTGATTCCATCCTTTCCTGGTGATTTCTTCTTTTTTAGGGTATTCATTGCCTGTTCCATTTCTTCCATTGTTAGATTTGCCATCATATATTCTGCTGCTGTCTCTGTATTTCTATGATGTGTGTGTCTGTCTTTGATTGCTTTCTTCTGTTCGGTTGTAATATCAATGTGGTTTGCATTTGCATAGTGTTCCATTAGTGCATTTGCAGCCTTTTTTCCTGTAAGCAAGGCATTTCCTTGTTTAATTGTTATTTGTTTGTTTCTAGGTCCTTCATTGTTCATGGCTTTCACTAGTTTCCATAGTTTGTTTCCATCCCTGTCAAAATTCAGGTTTTCTGTTTTTTCCCTCCAACAATCTCTTGTTGTTTGATTTACTGTTCTTTTATATTTTGCTGAGATGGCTTTGAGAGAGATGTTTGCTTCAATTGTTTGTTCTCTCTCTGCTGTCTTCCTGGCATCTTCAACTTTGTCCTCCAAACTTTGTAGTTCTTCAGTCCAGTATGGTTTGTAATTTTTCCTCGCTCCTCTTGGAATGGACTCAGTGGCTGCCTGTATTATCGCTCTGTTTAGACTTTCCACCATTTGCTTTATGTTGCCATATCGTGTATTTATGTTTTCACAATATTTGTCTGTTAGTATGGCAAATCTGTCCCAATCTGCTCGTTTGTTATTCCAGCGGGGCAAGGGCTTTTGCTCCTGTGGAACATACTCCATATTCATTTCAAGCTTGATTGGTCTGTGGTCACTACCTGCTAATTGGTCCAGCACATGGCGATCGATTTTGTGGAGGATGTCTCCTGTGCAGAAAGCTAAGTCTGGAGTAGAAGTGGTAAGCCATCTTCTGGAGTAGAACCTCGGTGTGTCATCCGCTTTGTTGAGTAGATGGAGATTTGAGTCTATTTCCCAGTCCTCCAATTCATCTCCTCTTTTGTCAGTATCTGGGTATCCCCATCTTTCTGAACGGCTATTAAAGTCTCCGACAATAATGCAGTTTGTGTCAGTTATTTTCATGTTTGAGAGTGTAAGGTCCTTATCTGCTGGGCTATACAGATTGTAGATTCTTATTTTCACGTCCTTTATCATTATGTCAACACCTATAATTTCCGTTTGGTTGTCAGAGATCACAGATACTTCGCTGCAAGGTATTGTATTTCGTGTAAGTATTAGAACTCCTCCTTTGTGTCCTTCGCGGTCGAAACGTGTGGCCTGATATCCTCTGACTGAGAATTTGTGATTGGCGTTGAGGTGTGTCTCTTGAATGCATGCCACATCTATTCTATCTTTATGAAGACGATGTGTTAGGGAGTCTTTCTTCTTGTAAACTCCTTCGGCATTCCACTGTAGTATGTTGAGTGTCCGGGGTATTTGGTCAATAGCTCTTAACCTACTCCTCTGTGCCTTGACTCCACAGCACAGGGGAAGGTGACCACCAGTAGTCATGGGTGGACCCCCTCGAGGCAGGGGGCCCGGCACTATCACCGCCTGATGGGACTTCACGGGATTAGCACCATATCGATTAATTTTGATTTGTGACATCATGAATTAAGTTACGTTGCACTGCTTTGTCAAGCCTGTGGCTCAGTACATCCGATTTCGACAAGCATTTATTCGGGATGCTTTCCCTAGCCTTTGACTGTCCCCAGTCTACCTACAAGGCAGCAGGTTTCACGTTGCACTGCTTTGTCAAGCCTGTGGCTCAGTACATCCGATTTCGACAAGCATGTATTTGGGGTGCTTTCCCTAGCCTTTGACTGTCCCCAGTCTACCTACAAGGCAGCAGGTTTGTGTGTCTCTTCGTCTGGTCCCTCTCCCTTGACCTGTCCGACATGGGTGGCCCTACCAGTAGCTGTGCTACCGTCGGCATAGCTCTTGGGGTCATTGGGACGCACAAGCCCCTCTACCTCGTCACGGTGGACACACAGCAGAGGGGTGACAGAATCTAGTATGTGTTTATTGTAGTCCCGTGACAGAATCTAGTATGTGTTTATTGTAGTCCCGTGACAGAATCTAGTATGTGTTTATTGTAGTCCCACGACAGAATCTAGTATGTGTTTATTGTAGTCACATGACAGAATCTAGTATGTGTTTATTGTAGTCCCATGACAGAATCTAGTATGTGTTTATTGTAGTCCCGTGACAGAATCTAGTATGTGTTTATTGTAGTCCCACGACAGAATCTAGTATGTGTTTATTGTAGTCCCATGACAGAATCTAGCATGTGTTTATTGTAGTCACATGACAGAATCTAGTATGTGTTTATTGTAGTCCCGTGACAGAATCTAGTATGTGTTTATTGTAGTCACATGACAGAATCTAGTATGTGTTTATTGTAGTCCCATGACAGAATCTAGTATGTGTTTATTGTAGTCCCATGACAGAATCTAGTATGTGTTTATTGTAGTCCCATGACAGAATCTAGTATGTGTTTATTGTAGTCACACGACAGAATCTAGTATGTGTTTATTGTAGTCCCATGACAGAGTCTAGTATGTGTTTATTGTAGTCCCATGACAGAATCTAGTATGTGTTTATTGTAGTCCCATGACAGAATCTAGTATGTGTTTATTGTAGTCCCATGACAGAATCTAGTATGTGTTTATTGTAGTCCCGTGACAGAATCTAGTATGTGTTTATTGTAGTCCCGTGACAGAATCTAGTATGTGTTTATTGTAGTCCCACGACAGAATCTAGTATGTGTTTATTGTAGTCACATGACAGAATCTAGTATGTGTTTATTGTAGTCCCATGACAGAATCTAGTATGTGTTTATTGTAGTCCCATGACAGAATCTAGTATGTGTTTATTGTAGTCCCGTGACAGAATCTAGTATGTGTTTATTGTAGTCCCATGACAGAATCTAGTATGTGTTTATTGTAGTCCCGTGACAGAATCTAGTATGTGTTTATTGTAGTCCCACGACAGAATCTAGTATGTGTTTATTGTAGTCCCATGACAGAATCTACCATGTGTTTATTGTAGTCACATGACAGAATCTAGTATGTGTTTATTGTAGTCCCGTGACAGAATCTAGTATGTGTTTATTGTAGTCACATGACAGAATCTAGTATGTGTTTATTGTAGTCACATGACATAATCTAGTATGTGTTTATTGTAGTCCCATGACAGAATCTAGTATGTGTTTATTGTAGTCCCGTGACAGAATCTAGTATGTGTTTATTGTAGTCCCATGACAGAAACTAGTATGTGTTTATTGTAGTCCCGTGACAGAATCTAGTATGTGTTTATTGTAGTCCCATGACAGAATCTAGTATGTGTTTATTGTAGTCCCGTGACAGAATCTAGTATGTGTTTATTGTAGTCCCGTGACAGAATCTAGTATGTGTTTATTGTAGTCCCGTGACAGAATCTAGTATGTGTTTATTGTAGTCCCGTGACAGAATCTAGTATGTGTTTATTGTAGTCCCGTGACAGAATCTAGTATGTGTTTATTGTAGTCCCACGACAGAATCTAGTATGTGTTTATTGTAGTCCCATGACAGAATCTAGTATGTGTTTATTGTAGTCCCGTGACAGAATCTAGTATGTGTTTATTGTAGTCCCGTGACAGAACCTAGTATGTGTTTATTGTAGTCACATGACAGAATCTAGTATGTGTTTATTGTAGTCCCATGACAGAATCTAGTATGTGTTTATTGTAGTCCCGTGACAGAATCTAGTATGTGTTTATTGTAGTCCCACAACAGAATCTAGTATGTGTTTATTGTAGTCCCATGACAGAATCTAGCATGTGTTTATTGTAGTCACATGACAGAATCTAGTATGTGTTTATTGTAGTCCCGTGACAGAATCTAGTATGTGTTTATTGTAGTCACATGACAGAATCTAGTATGTGTTTATTGTAGTCCCATGACAGAATCTAGTATGTGTTTATTGTAGTCCCATGACAGAATCTAGTATGTGTTTATTGTAGTCCCATGACAGAATCTAGTATGTGTTTATTGTAGTCACACGACAGAATCTAGTATGTGTTTATTGTAGTCCCATGACAGAATCTAGTATGTGTTTATTGTAGTCCCGTGACAGAATCTAGTATGTGTTTATTGTAGTCCCACGACAGAATCTAGTATGTGTTTATTGTAGTCCCATGACAGAATCTAGTATGTGTTTATTGTAGTCCCATGACAGAATCTAGTATGTGTTTATTGTAGTCACATGACAGAATCTAGTATGTGTTTATTGTAGTCCCATGACAGAATCTAGTATGTGTTTATTGTAGTCCCGTGACAGAATCTAGTATGTATTTATTGTAGTCCCGTGACAGAATCTAGTATGTGTTTATTGTAGTCCCACGACAGAATCTAGTATGTGTTTATTGTAGTCACATGACAGAATCTAGTATGTGTTTATTGTAGTCCCATGACAGAATCTAGTATGTGTTTATTGTAGTCCCGTGACAGAATCTAGTATGTGTTTATTGTAGTCCCATGACAGAAACTAGTATGTGTTTATTGTAGTCCCGTGACAGAATCTAGTATGTGTTTATTGTAGTCCCATGACAGAATCTAGTATGTGTTTATTGTAGTCCCGTGACAGAATCTAGTATGTGTTTATTGTAGTCCCACGACAGAATCTAGTATGTGTTTATTGTAGTCCCGTGACAGAATCTAGCATGTGTTTATTGTAGTCACATGACAGAATCTAGTATGTGTTTATTGTAGTCCCGTGACAGAATCTAGTATGTGTTTATTGTAGTCACATGACAGAATCTAGTATGTGTTTATTGTAGTCCCATGACAGAATCTAGTATGTGTTTATTGTAGTCCCGTGACAGAATCTAGTATGTGTTCATTGTATTCCCGTGACAGAATCTAGTATGTGTTTATTGTAGTCCCACGACAGAATCTAGTATGTGTTTATTGTAGTCACATGACATAATCTAGTATGTGTTTATTGTAGTCCCATGACAGAATCTAGTATGTGTTTATTGTAGTCCCGTGACAGAATCTAGTATGTGTTTATTGTAGTCCCATGACAGAAACTAGTATGTGTTTATTGTAGTCCCGTGACAGAATCTAGTATGTGTTTATTGTAGTCCCGTGACAGAATCTAGTATGTGTTTATTGTAGTCCCGTGACAGAATCTAGTATGTGTTTATTGTAGTCCCGTGACAGAATCTAGTAAGTGTTTATTGTAGTCCCGTGACAGAATCTAGTATGTGTTTATTGTAGTCCCACGACAGAATCTAGTATGTGTTTATTGTAGTCCCGTGACAGAATCTAGTATGTGTTTATTGTAGTCCCGTGACAGAATCTAGTATGTGTTTATTGTAGTCCCGTGACAGAATCTAGTATGTGTTTATTGTAGTCCCGTGACAGAATCTAGTATGTGTTTATTGTAGTCCCGTGACAGAATCTAGTATGTGTTTATTGTAGTCCCGTGACAGAATCTAGTATGTGTTTACAAGTAACTGTAGTCACAAGACAGAATCTAGTATGTGTTTACGTCCCTGGCCAAGGGGTTAACGACGTTTTTCATAATTCCGTATATCCACGTGGGGAAAACAGTTGCGCGAGATATGGCAGCTGATCGCGTCGCCCTGGTAACTTACTAGGCCTGTCGTTCAGAAAGCAATGGCGAACTACTGAACGTAAAACCTGCCTTGTATATCAACAGCAGCTTAAAATGCTGGTGTTGACTGCAACGTCCTGTAAGGGATATGCAACATAAAATAAATAGTAACGTCACATATTATAGTATGTGTTTAAACGTAACTGTAGTGTCTCGTGATAGAAGAAGAAGAAGAAGAAGAAGAAGAAGAAGAAGAAGAAGAAGAAGAAGAAGAAGAAGAAGAAGAAGAAGAAGAAGAAGAAGAAGAAGAAGAAGAAGAAGAAGAAGAAGAGAAACAAGAAAACCGGGAAGGTTAACCCGGTCAACAAATGCCCGCAGAAGTCGGATGTGTCGGCCTAATGGCGCAAGAACGCAGCTCTGCTGTAAACAGGCACAACGCAATCACGTCCGGAAAAAAAACTCCGGACGAACGCAGAAGAAGAAGAAGAAGAAACAAGAAGAGAAAGAAGAAAAAATGAGGAGGAGGAAAAAGAGGAGAAGAAGAAGATAGAAGAAGAATAAAGGGAAAAGAGGAAGGAAAGGAAAGAAGATTGGCACTCATAGAATTAGAAGAAAGAATTAGAGAATAGAGGACGCGCCAGACAATCTTTAATATAAAAAATGACAGCTATCATTTAACCCCACACCAGCCACTCTTCGGCCGCACCAGTTTTGCACACCACACCGCACATGAACCACTGCTGTATGCTATGACATTCTGATAACCCGGGAGGTTCGAAAGGCCGTGTGTTCTTTCAACTCTCCGTTCCACTTGCTTTCAAGCAACCCGTCCCGACCGGGACCACCCTAATATATCAACCAAATGGCAACTGGCGAAGCCATAAAACTCTCATGGCCATGGTTTTCATCTCCGAGTATGGCCGGTGTTTGTAGGAGCCGGTGGAGAAATACTAAAGCCATAAAACGGCAAACGGGACGTTGAAACACATGTTCCGCTCTAAAGCGGTGAACACATGGACAGGAAATAAAAATACCCGGCTAAAAGTGGATTACTGGGGGTGTGGACCCATCATCATCATCATCATCATGTGCTCTGGTATCTTGGTCGTTAGTGTTCTGGCTCACTTTGCTGATGATATTCCACCTTAGACTATCCAGTAGCATTTCTCTCGGTCTGCTTCTGCCCCTTTTCCACTGAACTTTCCATTCATTTTTCCAACGCCACTCTTATCATTATATGCCCAAGGAAGACTGTTTAATCTACGAGGGGAAGTTAATAAGTAAGTCACGAATGGCTGTAGGAAAATAACTAAATAAAGATAACAACTTGAAACCAGTTTATTTTTGTACATACATTGTCCCTTTATTTCTTAACATAATTTCCACCAACATTGATGCACTTATCCCATCGTTTTATCAGCCCCCCCCCCCCCCCCCAAACAGGATGCATAGAACTGCGTGCTCTGTTTTCTAAACCATGATTTCACTTCACATTCAACTGCGGCGTCATTGAGAACATTTTTCTACCCAGCTATGCACTGCTTTACGGGACAAACATTTGTCAGCACAAACAGTAAGCATTTCCTTATGAATGTCTTTTTTAGGCAGTCCTTTTGTCCACAAAACACACACATACACACACACATACACACACACACAACAGCACGTTGCTCTTTGGTTGTACACTCCGTAACTACAGTCGCCATTTTGTTTATGCGCTGCGCATGAGCATGAGACACCTAGCCCGACCTGACGAACGGGAATATAAAGTTCGATGTTGGTGTCACCTAACGACACATGTAGAAAACACTAACTACATTTACCTGCCATCCCACAGAACTGTGTGACTTACTTATTGACTCGCCCTCGTATATAGGCTTAGTATTTACGTCTTTCTCGCTACTTAAATAATACTGTATATTACAATATGGGCATAGAGCCATATACCCAATACACCTTATGATATAAAATGAAGTCCTTTATTTTACTACGAGGGAACGAACGAACGAACTTTATTTTAAAAGGGTAACAAACTGGGCACGCAGACCCATCTTACATTCGGCCCTTTGGATCACTCATCTTTCATTCATGAAATGTGCATGTTACATTTACATAGGGGGAAAAAAACATTGTCAAATTGATTTTGTAAGCATAAACAATGCATATTACGCATGGTACATTCACATGGGGAATAAAAAACATTGTCAGGGGGAAAAAACATTGTCAGGGAAAGTTATTAAGTAACAGGAATTTTATTATAAGTGCATGGAAGAGTATTGACATTAATATTGGCACCTTTCCGTCTCAACAGACGATAGTTTGGTAAATTCTGCTTCAAAAAGGCTTAATAACTACGACCCATGGCGGTGGCGAGTGTGGCTGATAAGGCCAATTCGTGCTGCATATGTTTATCCACAGTGGATGCATGTGAAAACATGGTCATTTCCACCACCATGCACCGTCTTACGTCTCTCACGCTCTGTGTGTGCTTTATCTGCAATTATTTTCTCCTTTGTCTTTATTCCATTTCTGATAGTTGCCCTCCATGTTAACACGATCAGCGGCGACTTGCTCCCAATGTGCATTATCAATGCCTGTATCAATCATGACCCGCTTACACACATCTTTATATCGTAGTAGAGGCCGATCCTGAGATCTCCTACCCATCTGTAATTCACCAAAAAAGATGTCCCTTGTTTTCTACCATCATCCATCCTCCTAACATGTCCTATCCATCTAAGTCTACGAAGACTGAGTTTGGAACACACCGTCACACAACCTGATCTTTCCAATACCTTAGATTTGTGATTTTGTCTTGCCACTTAATACCAAGTATTCTTCGCAGACACCACATATGAAAGCTGTTTAAACGTTTCTCTTGGTGTGAGTAAGTTGTCCAGGTTTCACTGTCATAAAGAAGAGTACTAAGGACACAGGCTTAACATCAATACCATTGTTTCTTAAAAGAGCTATCTTCTTTTTATCAAGCAAGGGCTGCAGTATCTGCTTGTTTGCCGCAAACCAGTCCTGTCTCTTATGATCCACAGTGCCGTAAACCCTTACTGCTGTTTTATAAATAGTTTCCTTAAGTTTACTCCACTTTTCACTTACTTTACAATTGTCTTATGTATCAGTAAAAGCTTCTTCAAGTTGCTGTTGAAATTGAAAGCACTTTTAAGGATCGTGAGTGTTAATAATATTAATCCTGGGGCTAGATTTTTGTTTAGCTGTGTATATTCTCTTTGGTCTCAGTCTAACCCTTGCAACAACCAAAGAATGATCCGTATCACAGTCAGCACTGTGGTAGCTTCGAGTTAATGATGTATGGTTCAGATTTTGTCTCCGTGTGATAATGAAGTCCAGCTGATGCCAATAGCCGAATCTTTGGATGTTTCCATGTGACCTTATGCAGCTCTTTAGTTTTAAACAAGGAGTTTGTAATACATAGGTCATTTTCTGGTGCAATGCTCCAGCAGCCTTTGCCAATTTTCATTCATGCGACCGATGTTGTATTTTCCATGGCATACTGGCCATGAACTCGAGTCCTTGCCCACACGAGAATTGAAATCACCGAGCATATAAATGTAGTCGGATTTTGGAACTGCTTTGATCACAGCGTCTAGAACGTATCCTTCACGTCATCAAAGGAAGCGAGTGTCGGTGCATATGCAGTGATAATGGTGGCAAAACCACAAGAGGTTGCCAAGCGCAGGGATAATAGTCTTTCATTACCTCCAGCTGGGATATCAATCATTCCCAGTTGCGAATTCGTCACTGCAAAGCCCACACAATGTTGCCTTTTTTTCTGCCTGACCTCTACCCTTCCAAAAAGACGTGTAATTGTTTTCCCTGAGTGACCCTTCCTCAGCGAGGCGAGTCACCTGCAGGCCAGCAATATCAATGTTACGACGATTGAGTTCGGCATCAATCACAGCCGTTTTTCTCACATCGTTAGTATTTGTCAAGTCAGTGGGAAATCCTGGATACATGGTTCTTACGTTCCAGGTTGCAAGCCGTAGCTTGAGGTTTCTATTTTTCTTTTTATTAGTACCTGATGCATTGGTTTTACAGCCTGCGATCCAGATATTGTCCTAGCCCCAAGCACCCGTTGAAGCAGGCAGACTGGCGGATCAGCACCCAACTGGCCGGGGGCTGCCCAGCTTGAGGCGGGCGGTATCTGATCAGTGACACCTGTAGGTGTCTCCCACCGTCAGAGGCAACGCGTGGCGCCCCATGTCTGCGCCAATTGACAAGGACTTATAACCCGTAACAGTTACCTCTCGCTTTGATTCCGAAACCGGTTAAGATCAGGGATGGAGTTATTGCCTCTCCGTAGCACAAAGCCTGGGCTAAAATATAGAGACCATGTGTTGCCCATGCAGCATGATCCCTCTCTCGGTCTGCCTAGTTCACTCCAGAGGAAAGGTAACACCTATATATCTGGAACAAGACAAGCTGCAGAAGCTGCTGGATCAGCAAAGCAATGCTCTAGTTAATGGAAGAGTAATGACAACTGAAACTCTTATTTCAGTATACAAACTGTCTCTTAAGTAATACTCCATGGTTCGTGAGGATCGAGAAACTTGTGCATGCGCATTAGCGATTACAAAATAGCTCCCCCACTACCGACTTGCGCCTTGGAAGAACAACGAAGCGATATTCATTTGTTGTGGTCAGAGGGTGTGAAACCTTGTGAAAGCTACAGACGAATGGTGGTTTAGTATGAAGACATTTGTTTGAGTCAAGGTAGAGTGTGTGGATGGGTAGAAAGTTTTCAAAATGGAAGACGATGAACCGCGTGGTGGGAAACCTGGGATGCGCTGGGAAAGCCTTGATAATCATCTGTTGGTACATAAATGACCCTATGCATGTGCTTTTGCGGGTAAGGGGTGAAACTGTGACTAGTGCTCGATACAGTGATAAGCTAGTGAGCACACCGAAGCCCATGATAAGATTGAAACGCAAGGACTTCTCTTAAAAGGAATATTTTTGCTGCACGACAACGCCCGCCCTTATACGACTGCGTATGCAGTGGATATACTACGTGCTCTGAAGTTTGATGCCTTGAAACATTCAGTATACAGTTCAAACTTGGCGCCATCGGATGTTTACTTCTTTGTACCCTTCAAAGAACATTGGGGGGGGGGGGGGGGAGTGAGGGGGGAAGGGTGTACCAGCAATTTGCAATTGACGAGGTAATGGAGGCGGTCCAAAACTGGTTTAAGGCCACACCCAAAAACGTTTTCATAGAAAGCATCAACAAACTTATGGACAGCTGGACCAAGTGTGTTACCAGGCAGGTGGATTATGTTTGGAATTAACACACATCATTTCTGGTTCGTATTATTGTAGGGAAAAATTTTTATTCGTACAATTTGAGATACTTAATGACTTCCAATCGTACTTTACACGTCCATCAATTGTGAAGTACCCATTTTATAAGGCTGGATCGATCTCAAAGACCATGTGAAAATTCCATCCTAAAGGTAATGATTGAACCCAGGATTATGAAGCCGACAGACAAGAGCACTACAATGCCGAACTTCATCTGTCAAATAACACAAGTCACCCCTTCTGCAGATGCCGGATCTGGAGCTAGCATCAGTGATCGTGACTTCTGTCGTCTGATAGTTTAGTAATGTTGCTGGAGCTTATACTATTGTTTTTTTACACACATCCTTCTCTGTTGGCGCCCATAGCGTCTCGGTAATTTCCAAAGAGATTCCCTACCAATGCTGTCACAGGCCTTTTCATTATCCACAAAGTCAATGTAATGTGGATAGTTCATGCTAATGCTTTGCTCTGTTATTATGCGTAACGAGGCTATCAGACTAGCACCGATCTATTTATTCGGAAATCTGCAACTGCATACTTTAGTTGTATATCATTTCTTTTTTCTTTCGCATTTTATCATCCACTGGGTCAAAGACAATCAACCAACTCACCCAAAGCCGCCATATCCATAGCTATCCTGCTTCTTTTCTGCGTGTATTTTTTTTCCCCTCTATTTCTTTAGCATCAATCAATCAATCAGGTGCCGTCTCCACAATGAAGATTGGCTGCAATGGATCTCCAACACTGTCTGTCTCTCGCCTTGACTGTACATTCTGTCAGGCTGATGTTCGTCCATATCTTGATGTTATCTTCCCACTTGTATTGTTGTCTACTTCTTGCTCGCTGGTCCTCAACCTTACCTTCCAGTGTGTTTTTTATAAGTGTATCATGTCTTTTAACGTGGCCGAAATGTTTCTCTTGTCTTCTTTAGCATAGTGGATCCAAACAAAGGCGTTTCTAATTGTCCTATCCGATGTCAGTGTCATTTTCCCCCTCTTGATTAACTGGCATTTGTCTTGTTCTCTCCATCGCCACTCTGTCATACAATTTTAATCCGTCTATTTTCTCCGTTCACCAATTAATTCATGTTTATAGTTTATTTGTAATTGTTTTTTTTTTGTTGTTGTTTTTTTTTTTTTTGGGGGGGGGGGAGGGGGTGTCGGTCTTTATGTTTCTGACCCATACAGTAGTGACGGTTTGACATTAGAATTGAATTTGCTGGTGCTGCTACTACTACTACTATTAACGCTCCTATTGCTGCTTCGATTGCTGCCGTTGTTGCTGCAGCTACTACTACTGTTGCTGCTGCTTCTACTACTACTTCTACAGGGCGTTTATAAAGTCTCACTACACTTTGTATTAAGAACAAATTTGAAAAGTGAAGTACATGATGTCATCAACAAATGTGCTCCACAGTCCACCGTGAAACAATATGCAGTGAATGGCTGTCGTCTGCTGGAGTAATTATTTGCACTCCAAACAGAATGGTGTTATCAACGGAAGAAAGAATGTTTCAAATTTATTCTACATACAAAGTGTAGTGAGACTTTACAACACCATGTACTACTAATACCACCAAGAGCTCTGCTTTTGCTGGTATTATTACTACTACTACTACTACTACTACTACTACTACTACTACTACTACTACTACTACTACTACTACTACTACTACTACTACTACTACTACTACTACTACCACCACCACCACCACAACTACCACTAAACTGCTAATACTACTAGTACTGTTGCTATTACAGCTACTACTAATACGATAGTGTGTGTGTGTGTGTGTGAGAGAGAGAGAGAGAGAGAGAGAGAGAGAGAGAGAGAGAGAGAGAGAGAGCGAGAGAGAGAGATACTATACTATAATCTGACTCAGTCCCGTCATAAAATCTGTTATTTACAGTAATACATTCTGATGATTGTACTACTGCCCGTGGCATAACTAGGCAAATTAAGAAACCCGCTGTGGGGCTAAATACAAGGGGCGGTGAAGATGCCGCACGGTCTGTCTGGCAATGCCAAACACGGGTGAATTATAATCTGCCCCTGGCGCCAAAGTGCAATAGTAAACCACTGGCTTCTGGTCAAAGGAGACCTTGTCCTCTGCCTTCAAGTGATGTTACACCCAAGTCATAATAAGCTGCTTTCTCTTCTATTACTGACCACTGCATTGGGAGACTCCGTCACGCTTGGGAGACGCGGTAGCGCAAGTGTGTCGTGGTAGCGCCTGGGAGTCTTGGTAGCGCATGGGGGACTCAGTAGCGCATGATAGCCGCGGTAGCGCACGGGAGCCGCAGTAGCGCACGGGAGCCCCGGTAGTGCATGGGAGTCAATATAGCGCATGGGAGCCCCGGTAGCGCATGGGGGACTCATTAGCGCATGATAGCCGCGGTAGCGCACGGGAGCCGCAGTAGCGCACGGGAGCCCCGGTAGTGCATGGGAGTCACTATAGCGCATGGGAGCCGTGGACTTTACCGGCGGTCCCCGCGCGCCAGGGAGCAGTGGTAGCGCTTAGCCACGGTAGCGCATGGAAGCCGTGGTAGCGTATGGGAGACTCGGTAGCGCATGGAAGCTTCGGTAGCGCAGTGGCTGGTATGTCTGCCTGCCGGACTGGTGGTTACTTATTCATCGTCAGCATGGCAAAATAGATAAGAGCACTCGTTCTTAAACATCCGGTGTGCTGATGCCAAGGTAACAGGTTCAACTCCTACACCGGTCAGCTGGACTAAAATGTTGACTTCTCGTACTTGGGGGAGTAAATCTCTAGTACCTCAGAAGTCGGAGTGGGTTCATCTGATGGGGAAGGACACTGGTAACAGGGAAAATTAATCCACAAGCAAAAAGCAGTCCAGTGCACTAGAAGTAGTATCGCGTATATGGACTACGCTTGAGTTCAAAGCGAGCGAGCGAAAAACAAAATAACACACACACACACACAGACACACACAGACACACACAGACACACACACACACACAAATACAAAAAAAAAAAACATCAAGTGAATTGCGTTGCACTGTTTGGTCAAGCCTGTGGCTCAGTACACACGACTTGGACTGGCATTTTTGGGGGGTTTACATTTTCTCGTCTTTGACTGTTTTTAGTCTAGCTACAAGGCAGCAGATTTGTTATCTGTTTTCGTCTGCTTCTTACCTCTTGACCTCTCCAACATGTGAGTCCCTACCAGTAGCTGCGCTACCGTCGGCAGAGCTCTTGGGGTCATTGGAACACGCAAGCCCCTCTACCGCTGTAAAATGGAGACACGACAGAGAGGGAGAGAGAAAGAGATACAAAGCCAGAGAGACAGACAGACAGAGAGATAATGAGAGAGAGAGAGAGACAGCCAGAGAGATAGAGACAGAGAGCGAGACAGACAGAGAGTGAGATAGAGAGAGAGAGAGAGAAGCAGAGAGATTATGATAGAGAGGGGGCAGAGAGTGTGTATATATTCGATTCTTCTTTGATTGTTTTAACAACTGTTCTGGGCTCCCACGTCAAGCCAGTCTAACATGTGTACCAGAAGTGGTATGGGAAGTAAAAGGAGGCGGCGAAATATTGATCACCCCGCCCATCTATTCGTCTCTACAAATATGGGACATCATACTTCCAATCCTCCTCAAGGCTTAGAAAGCCCCTAATTTTTGTTACCTTGCAATGCCAGGAGCCGATATTGCCCTGCCCTAACGTGTCTGCTTCCCTGGAGGTTGTATGGATGAAAGTAAACGCGAGAGAGTGAAAGAAACCTTCTGTGGAGTGGCCATTGTGTATCGCCGTAACACGAGATGGGGGAACTGGTTTTGTCACGCTCTCAAGCATTTGGAGGGTTAGGTTTCTTTATTTTTTTTTTTAATTGTCTTGGATTTTTGCGTGTCCTTGAAGCAACCTTCACGGGCACACAGGTTTGAGTGGCTTAGAACGAAAGATGGCCTCACCTTTTTTTTTAATTTTTAATTCGAAACATTCAAAATATCTTCCATGTTCTTTACAGGACGTTGCGATCTTTTTCTTCTTCTTCTGTGTTCATCCGGAGTGTTCCCCCCCCCCCCCCCAGACGTAATTGCGTTGTGCCTGTTTACAGCAGAGCTGCTATACTTGTGCCTTTCGGTCGACACATCCGACTTATGTGGACTTATGTTGACCGGGTTAACTTTCTCGGGGGACATTGCGATCAATCCCAGGTTGACTTTCTAGGCACTTTTACTTTCGGTGTTCTGCCTTTGCTTTCTGAAGGAATATTCAACGTTTCAGTCCGACACATGGATATAGGACATGAAGCTACTAACTAGCCAAGTGATTACGGGAAGATTAAGACTGAGCTCTCTTAACCTATCGGCAACTCTTATTTACTTATTAAAAGAGTACGAGCCTGGAAAATTTTGTGAATCATCCTTCCTTCGTCCCAAATACTGACAGATGTTCTGTATCCATTTGACGAGCTTGGACAGCCCCAAAGTATAACTTGTGGAAACAAGTCTTCTTCTTCTTCTTCTTCTTCTTCTTCTTCTTCTTCTTCTTCTTCTTCTTCTTCTTCTTCTTCTTCTTCTTCTTCTTTATTCTCCCCCCCCCCCTCCTTCACCTCCATCTCCGCCTCCTCGGATCCCATGTTCTTTTTATTTGGAAGTAATTATGTTGTGCCTGTCTACAGCAGAGCTACGAAATTTGCGTCTTTCGGCCGACACATCCAAAGTTTTTTTTTTTTCTTTTTCTTAACCTTGTTAGCTGTCCCGGGTGTTCTGTAGGATTTTCCACGTTTAGTTTCGGTTCTCGATGTAGAGGAAGTGCAAAGACAACACACGATCACTTCCCTCATCCTAAAGGCGTCCACTACTGAAATCAATACAAAATGCTCGGTTTCCGTTTTCTCCCAACGAATTCTCAATCTCTGCATATGGCTGCTTATCCTCACGAGTACCTACTCGGGGAAGGTTACGACTTATGGGTACAGACACTGGTAACAGGGAAAATTAAACCTGACGCAAAACAAAATCAGTCAAGTTCACTCACAAGTAGTAAAATGTCAGAATAGTAGCACGAATATGAACTACGCTTGCGTTCAAAGTGAAGGAACTCAACAACGAAAACATTCCATACACTGAATCTCCCGTTCATCCTGGGCTTAACTTCAGACACTGAATCTCCCGTTCATCTGAGCTGCGACTTCAGACACTGAATCTCCCGTTCATCCTGAGCTGCGACTTCAGACACTGAATCTCCCGTTCATCCTGAGCTGCGACTTCAGACACTGAATCTCCCGTTCATCCTGAGCTGCGACTTCAGACACTGAATTTCCCGTTCATCCTGAGCTGCGACTTCAGACACTGAATCTCCCGTTCATCCTGAGCTGCGACTTCAGACACTGAATCTCCCGTTCATCCTGAGCTGCGACTTCAGACACTGAATCTCCCGTTCATCCTGAGCTGCGACTTCAGACAATGAATCTCCCGTTCATCCTGAGCTGCGACTTCAGACACTGAATCTCCAGTTCATCCTGGGCTGCAACTTCAGACACAGGTCATGTTTATTGTGGGTATTTACTGCGACATTATGACTTCTCCACAGGAACAGGTGGGGCCGGGTGCCCCAGAAAACTGGCTGTTCAGGAGCAGTCTTGCTTGGTTCGTGAACTGTCACTAGTACTATCCGGATAGTTTCAATCACAGATGTACAGCTACTGAAGATATGCTCAAACGCAATGATTCTCAAAGTATTGTGTCGGTTCTGCTCCCCCCTACCTCCCTACCCCGAAAAGATAGTTTGCAGATCCGGTAAGGAGGGAGGAGATTTTTTTTTTAAGGAAAGAGGGGAAGAGGGGTTGAATTACTGTAGACCTAATGCAAAGAAAGGTTAGCCGCTGTTGCGCAGGAGCTGGCACACTTATTTGCCGGCCTGGTGGTACTATGTTCAAATCTCCATCACACCTGTTTATTTTTCATTTATCTAGGCTGCCAGATCGACCCAGCCTTAAACGAGTACCAGATAATGTCCTGGGAACCAAAGGCGGACGGCCTAATGTTGATCACACAACCCATAGAGTGCCAGTTGGGCTATACAAATTATGGGGCAATATACAATACTCCTAGGGCGTGTAAAAATGTCCTTTATTTTACTGTTCAGTAAGAAGAAAAAACCGGCTCCGTGGAACAGGTGTTACGGACGCAGTTCGTAATCCCGCAAACCCGCCTTCAAAACAGTTGTGTTGGGTATTTTTTAATGAAATGGTATGGGTACCGGTCGCTCAAAAAGCAATGACAAACTACACCTACTGAACGTAAACTTGCCCAGGAATCAAGAACAGCCAAAAATTATGGGGTTGACAGCTACGTCATATAAAGGATATGCAGCTAACTTTTTTTTTTTTAAGAAGAAAGAAGTGTGTCCCGTATGTCTGTGTGTGTGGAGGTCATAGAGACTTGGCCTATGTGACATGGAGGTTGAGGACGTTGTGAAGCACTGCTCTACAGAATACAAGACTTGGTCTATGTGACATGGAGGTTGAGGACGTTGTGAAGCACTGCTCTACAGAATACAAGACTTGGTCTATGTGACATGGAGGTTGAGGACGTTGTGAAGCACTGCTCTACAGAATACAAGACTTGGTCTATGTGACATGGAGGTTGAGGACGTTGTGAAGCACTGCTCTACAGAATACAAGACTTGGTCTATGTGACATGGAGGTTGAGGACGTTGTGAAGCACTGCTCTACAGAATACAAGACTTGGTCTATGTGACATGGAGGTTGAGGACGTTGTGAAGCACTGCTCTACAGAATACAAGACTTGGCCTATGCGACATGGAGGTTGAGGACGTTGTGAAGCACTGCTCTACAGAATACAAGACTTGGTCTATGTGACATGTAGGTTGAGGACGTTGTGAATCACTGCTCTACAGAATACAAGACTTGGCCTATGCGACATGGAGGTTGAGGACGTTGTGAAGTACTGCTCTACAGAATACAAGACTTGGCCTATGTGACATGGAGGTTGAGGACGTTGTGAAGTACTGCTCTACAGAATACAAGACTTGGCCTATGTGACATGGAGGTTGAGGACGTTGTGAAGTACTGCTCTACAGAATACAAGACTTGGTCTATGTCACATGGAGGTTGAGGACGTTGTGAAGCACTGCTCTACAGAATACAAGACTTGGTCTATGTGACATGGAGGTTGAGGACGTTGTGAAGCACTGCTCTACAGAATACAAGACTTGGCCTATGCGACATGGAGGTTGAGGACGTTGTGAAGCACTGCTCTACAGAATACAAGACTTGGCCTATGTGACATGGAGGTTGAGGACGTTGTGAAGCACTGCTCTACAGAATACAAGACTTGGCCTATGCGACATGGAGGTTGAGGACGTTGTGAAGCACTGCTCTACAGAATACAAGACTTGGCCTATGCGACATGGAGGTTGAGGACGGTGTGAAGCACTGCTCTACAGAATACAAGACTTGGTCTATGTGACATGGAGGTTGAGGACGTTGTGAAGTACTGCTCTACAGAATACAAGACTTGGCCTATGTGACATGGAGGTTGAGGACGTTGTGAAGCACTGCTCTACAGAATACAAGACTTGGCCTATGTGACATGGAGGTTGAGGACGGTGTGAAGCACTGCTCTACAGAATACAAGACTTGGTCTATGTGACATGGAGGTTGAGGACGTTGTGAAGCACTGCTCTACAGAATACAAGACTTGGCCTATGCGACATGGAGGTTGAGGACGTTGTGAAGTACTGCTCTACAGAATACAAGACTTGGCCTTTGCGACATGGAGGTTGAGGACGTTGTGAAGCACTGCTCTACAGAATACAAGACTTGGCCTATGCGACATGGAGGTTGAGGACGTTGTGAAGCACTGCTCTACAGAATACAAGCACTATTTCTTCATATTATTGTCCATTTTTTTTTTGGGGGGGGGGGGGGATGTTCGCTCGCTTTTAACTCAAGAGAAGTCCACACTCGTACTACTACTTCTTGTGCACTGGAATGATTTGTGCGTGTGGATTAGCTTTCCCTATATCCCGTGTCCCTCGCCATCCGGTGTGCTGATGCCGAGGTAAGGGGTTCAACCCCTACACCGGACAGTTGAACTAAAATGTTGACCTATCGTCCTTGATTTGGGAACGTTAATTACAATTACCTCTGAAGTCGGAGTGGGTTCGCTTGATGACGAGGGACACTGTTAATAGGGAAAGCTAATCCACATGCAAAATTCAGTCCAGCACTACTAGAAGTAGTGTATGGACTATGCTTGAGTTCAAAGAGTGCGAGCGCAAAAACCAACCAAAAAAAAAAAAAAAACTTCACATACCCACAGCATTTTCCTGCTACGAGACTTGTTATTTTAATCGGGAATGTTGCTATAGTGGTTAGGACGTTACGTTGCTAATAGCATGAGTGCGGTCGGACACGGGTTCAGTGTCAGTTCTTGACGTTTGCCATGGGGGATAAAGACTACCCACCTACTCGTTCATGTACTCAGGCCTACAAAAATGTGATTGTCTAATCACTTCACATGCTCACAGTGAGTTCTTGCTTGGGGACTCGTTGGTTTGTTATCACTTTAAAGGCACGACAAATTTCCCCACCACTTAGTTTCTCCAAATAATCAGTTGACATATTTTTCCCCATGTGACCCACAACATTTTATCTCAGATAGGACCCTGAAAAAGCACCGGAAACCGGGCTCAAGCGGCCGTCATGTCACAAGTCACATGTGACATGCCAGTTAGCACATTCAGACTGTCAAAATGCGACTCATGAGCTAATCCTCCAGGGACGACGCCTGACAGGGCAAGACAGCAGCATTAGCCACCAAAGACAGCGTCGTGTTTGTAGGTTCTCCATGACAGCTCTCTTAAGCACTTGTACAGCTGATGTTGCCTGCTAGGCTGAGTTAACTGACACCAGGATCATTGAAACTGTGACCTGGTGAGGTAAATGCTAACTTCTGGTTAACAGGTGAAAGACACTTGGGAGTCATGTTTTAATGAAGTCAAATAAAGTGCAATGATGATACAAATTCTGAAAAATAAGCCTCGGGGAGAGGGAGGTTACGTCTGATGATCAGAAACTTACCGATATGCCTTTTCTGTGGGTGGTGTTTTCACTTAAGGTGTGATTTCATGACACTTCGAGTATATTCGCAGATGATCAGTCCTCATTAGCATAGACAATAGTGTGCAGGCTTTGATTATTCCTTGCTTAACTGTTTCAGTGCAAAAAAAAAAAGTAGGTTGAAACATGGTACATAATTAAACGAACAAGTCATGTTATAATGTAAATTGCTGTTCACTGAGCATTAAAATTGCGGAAGATACCACGAAACAAAATGTATAACACAATGACTCTAATATGGCGATATATCCTTATTCTGTACAAATGTGAATAAAATTCATAAAACTGTGGTAAAGCTGGGGAAATGTGAACAATATAAAATAACACAAAGTAATGCAGCTTTACAGAACACAAATGCGAAAGATACAAAACGTTGCGGCGACTAGCCTTCATCATCAAACAAATACATGCACAAAACACAACATATAATCGCAGAGATTTGTATCATGGCCAGAGATTCTGAGATAAGTAGCAACATTTTTTTTTCAAATTTTCAGTTTCACTTCACTGTTTAATTTTTTCATCTTTTCATTCTCATCCCGTTCTTATGCCTTAATTTAGTCACTGGAATGTCTTCTCCGTGATTATATGTTGTTTTGTGTGTGTGCATATATTTGTTTCACGATGAAGGCTAGTCGCCGCGACGTTCTATGTTTTTCATAATTTTCTGCCGTAAAGGTGCATTACTTTGTGTTATTTTATATTCTGTACACATGGGAGGTCACATTTCCTTCGGCACTGAATTAGGTAGGGCATCCACCTGTAGTGATCTCCCTGTCTCTCCTTTTTTTCATCAACATCATCATCACCATCATACTCATCATCATCATCATAATCATCATCATCATCATCTCCATCATCACCATCATCATCACCATCATCATCATCATCATCATCACCATCATCATCACCATCATCCAGTGACTTGTCTTGTGCATATCTCTTCTTCCATAACAGTCGTTCTCCATAATTTGTTTCAATGTTATAGTTCTCTGGGCACCTGTGAAGAAGACAGTATGTCTTTCCTGTCCTTCTTAGCAGTAACCGTACCGGTCGGTGATTGTAGTTATTGTCCCTGTAAAGAGAACGTCTGCCCACAGTCATAAACTTGACTATGGCCAACCACTACTTTTCGGCTGCTCTCACGCTCAAACCACCACATGCTGACATGGTGTCACGGTACCTTGTAGGGGTAACTCTGCCTAGCTCTGTCCGTTCTACAAGTGATATTGGCCAAACTCTACACTCCAGTGATTGTAATTGTTAGTTTCGTTCATAAATGTTCACAAGTTTCTCCTGCTTCATAGGTACCGCTCCCGTTCTCTCTCTCTCTCTCTCTCTCTCTCTCTCTCTCTCTCTCTCTCTATCTATCTATCTATCTCTCTCTATCTATCTATCTATCTGTCTGTCTGTCTGTCTGTCTGTCTTTCTCTTTCTCTCCCACTCTCTCTCTCTCTCTTTCTCTCTCTTTCTCTGTGTGTGTGTGTGGATGGGTGGGTGGATCTGTATGGGTGTGATAACACGTTATCTATATACCGTAATGTATATTAAGAAAAGTACGATAATTAATTGACTAAAGCACTCGCTACAGGTCCAGTAGTGCTAAGTTCAAAGCTGAGGTGTTCAGATGTGGCCTCAGGCATGGACGTTCGAATCCTAACTCAGGGAATGTCTTTCATGTTTTCTGTATCTCTTGGGTAGGGAGGTAGGATACCTTACCGTCTCGGATATGGGTGAAAAATAGTTGTCTGCCTGTACAAGTTGCCCCCCAGGTTAAACACCCCCCCCCCCCACAGCAGCTGGAAATCGATCTGTGTAGGCTGCAAGTCCACTGCCAGTTCAATCGTTTTTTTTGGAAAGAACATCTACCCAAGAGTAGATATATTCTGTGATTGTGGTGAAATATGTGTAGAGAAAGTAAAGGTAATTAGCACATACAGCGGTTGGGTATGAGGTTTGAAGCATTCCCATATGAGGTAGGGTGACCAGTTTATTTTCCATAAAATTCTGAAAATTGTCTGATGCCCATTTTTATTAACAGATTCAGTGCCAAATAAAAAGTAGGCTTGCATCCCCCCAAAAAATGGATGGCGAAAAAATGGGAATGAGCGTGTGTCACAATTATGGCTTAAAAGTTGTTAATATGCTAGCAGAACTGTTGTATTATAACACAATGACAACATTTTCGACGATGTTATAAGCTCATGGCAGATACGGAAAGTCGCTTAAGAGATTCATCATCCCGTGGCACTTGATCAGCTAGGCCGGGTCAACCTTACAGCTTCACTAGTCGGAAAGATAATCTAACCTCTGCTAGGATTGAAGCCGGACTACCACCTGGGCAGGCTAGTGTACTGACCACTATACCATCGTGTCTCCTAGAGAGCGTACACCTAAACATATAAATATCAAAGTCAGACACTGGCCTCTGATTTGGGAAGAGGCATAACTAGAAGTCACATATGATCTTCAATAGAGAAACTAATGATGCTAAGCAGGAAATCCCCATGCAGTGAGGAGATAGAGTCATCACATTTTGAAGGCCTGAATGCACGGGAGACGTCGACGTAGACGAATGGATCAGAGCGGTCGCTTTTAAACTTCCGATGCGATAATGACGAGATAGGCGGTCACCCCTAAACAGTTATTCAGTTGGCCTTAAACGTTGACTTTCCGTTCAGAATGCAATGGCAAACTATTGACAATGGCAAACTGCTGAACGTACATTTGCCTAGAAAAATCAACCTGAGGTTGATCGCAATGTCTGGCAAAGGCATGCAGCATCTTAGAATGTACTGAGGAATCGGTGGTCAGTCTTTCTCTCACTTAGCAGGCAACGAGCCCAGACGTCGACCGTGCCCATGAATCTTGAATCAGCGCAGTTTGCCATCAACTTCTCTAGCGCGCCTCATTATTCTCAAGAGGGTTATGTAACTCCTGCAGATCCAGACTATTTCGCAACAAAGGACATAATCACCGTGAGCCCAGTTCCATTTCAATCATCCAACCCGATGGGGATTCAAACACATGACTACAGGACCCGAAGTAAGTAAAGTTTGCCATCCATGGAGCACCCAGAAGCACATAGTGAATTATGTCTTACATAAAAAGTGATAACTTACTGGCTCAGGGAGAGATAATGCGGAATAGAATCATGAGTCACAGATGAGACGGGCGCCCTGTTTCAGCAAAAACTATGTTAGAGGAGTCAGAAAACTGTAAAACATCATGTTGTTTAATGTAACAACTTTTATAGAAGAGTCAGAAAACTGATAAATATCATGTAGTTTAATGTAAAAAAATTTTTAGAGGAGTCAGAAAACTGATAAATATCATGTTGCTTAATATAACAACTGTGATATAGGAGTCAGAAAAATGTTTAACATATGTTGTTTAATGTAACAACAGTGATAGAGGATTCTTCTTCTTCTTCTGCGTTCATCCGGAGGTTGTTTTTTTTTTTTTTTTTTCGGACGTGATTGCGTTGTGCCTGTTTACAGCAGAGCTGCGTTCTTGCGCCGTTAGGCCGACACATCCGACTTCTGCGGGCATTTGTTGACCGGGTTAACCTTCCCGGGATAGAGGATTCAGAAAGCTGATAACTATCATGATGTTGAATGTAACAATGTTTATAGAGGGGTCAGACAACTGTTAAACATCATGTTGTTTAATGTAACAACTGTAATAGAGGAGTCAAAAAACTCTTAAACATCATGTTGTTAATGTAACAACAGTGATAAAAAGGGGTTATAATACTGATAAACTTCGTGGTGCTTAATGTAACAACAGTGATAAAAAAGGGTTATAATACTGATAAACTTCGTGGTGTTTAATGTAACAATTAAGACACATAATTTACAGTACTGATAATCGTCCTATCGGTTATTGTAACAACCGTGATTCAGAGTTCGAGTTACTGATAAGCAACCTGTTGTTTAATGAACAACTAACTGCCTGTGGCGGTAAAGAGTTTTAAAGTTGCCAATGGCTTGGTCCGCACGTGTGTTGTCGGAACTCATAAAGGAAGAAAAGAATAGTAAAACTGCAACCTACCATGCATGTCGTAACTGGCGACTAAGGAGGATTGGCGTGAGACTGGCTACCTGCAAAACATTTTAGCTGCAAATCCATAAGTTATGAACAAATCTACACAGGGCTTGAGGTCATTGATTGGGGGAATATACTCCATTGGGAGATGAAAAGCTGAAGAACTTGAAGAAGCAGAAGAAGAGAAGGAATAGCTTGGTAGGTATGAAGATACTTATCCATATGTGCACTGTTAAATATGTAAAGCAGTTGTTCTCAAACTTTTTTGGTCCGTGCCCCTCTTCGCCATATTTTCAGAACGTCATTTCCCCCTTTCGTATTTCCTACCTAAAAATCCCGCCCCGCCCCTACACAGTATACGTTATAATGGACGCTAAATTTAATAGCACATACTAAAACAAGTCTAGACGTCCACATAAAACGTGATTTGTGGATCTCCATCCATCCATCATGTGCCATGCCGGTAAGCGTGGGCGGTCATGTTCTGCCATCTCACTCGATCACCAGAGTCGTGGATCAGCTCCGTGTTTCTGTCTCGACCATGCCACAAGGCCAAGCCATCCAGGTACTTGCTTCTAGGTCTTCCCCTTGGTCTGTTCCCCTCGATCTTACCAGTTGTCACCAAATTCTCCAATCCATTTCTTCTCATAACATGCCCAAAAAATTTTGACTGTCTACGTCTAATTTCTCTAATCAATTTACGATCTTCATTTGTTTCTTGAAGGACTTGTTCATTGGTCTTTCTGGCTGTCCATGGTATTCTTTGCATTTTCCTCAGAAACCACATCTCTACAGCCATCAAATGTTTTTCAGCCTGACTGCTCATTGTCCACGCTTCACATCCATACAAAAGTACAGGTTCAATCTAGCATCTCAACACTCTTTTTGTCGTTTCAATTGACATCTTTTTATTGGTCAATATGTTTTTCATCTTGCTAAAGGCTACTTTTGCCATGGCGATTCTTGTTCTAATCTCTTCAAGGCATCTCCCATCAGATGTTATTACTGTTCCGAGATAATTGTACCTGCTCACTTGTTGAAGAATATTCCCATTTACTTGTATATTACATTGTGGTATTTCGTCCTTCCTAGTGACGACCATAATCTGTGTCTTTTTACATTTAATTCTAACCCTAGTTGTACACTGTGTGTAACAATCGCATCTACTAAATTTTGCAGGTCCTGTTCATTGTCTGCAATCAAGACTGTATCATCTGCATATCTAATGTTATTGATGCATCGTCCCCCAATGTTGATTCCTTCCATATCTTCAATATTTCTGAAAATACTTTCACTGTACAGGGAAAACAGATCTGGAGACATTACACATCCCTGTCTTACACCCCTTTTAATAGGCTGATATTGGCTTACTTCATTATCAACTCTTATGGCAGCTTGTTGTTTCCAATATATGTTTTTTACAAGTCTAAGATCTTTTCCATCAATTTGTAGATCTTCAAGCATCCTTATCATGTTGACATGTCTCACTTTATCAAAAGCCTTTGTGTAGTGTGGATCTACTTACTTCATAAAATGAATTTTAGAAGGGTGAGACGTACAGAACCGTACCGTCTGAAGGGAAAAACAATATCAAGTAATTGGTTCTTGTGTTAACGCTATCTTGAAATAATCTTAATTTCCCCCCCCCCCCCGGAAACCCTAAAATTCCCCCCTGGGTGGGGGGGGGGGAGATTACCCATCATTTGAGAACCACTGATGTAAAGTATGGGTTACTCTTACTATCTGCGTGATACTGGCCACATAACCAGCCAGGTGACGATATCTATATAAATATGAGAAATACGAGTCTAGCACCATATACGCAATGCACCTTAAGATGTGAAAGGGTTCCTGACTTTTTAAAATCTCTCTTCACTGTTTAGCTGTGGAGTTTTACAGCTCTCTCCCTCTCTCTCTCTCTCTCTCTCTCTCTCTCTCTCTCTCTCTCTCTCTCTCTCTCTCTCTCTCTCTCTACAGGGTGTATTTTTATTGATTGTGCAGTGTTTGAAAGTATTGCTTGTCCAAGCTTTGTATTTATCTATTACGTTGCATGAACTTTACAGAGGGTGAATACCGGCAATATTCTCAAACAATGCACTGTCGTTAAAAATACACCACATATTTCCCTAATTGTAACATTATTTATCATCACGGCACATTCAAGAACCGACAGAACCGTGTGCATGAGCAAGACAGATCGTGTCGGATATGCATGGATATATATAGTGATAGCCTCGTGGGCTTCATGCACGAACGAGTATTTGATGGACAGGTGTGTTCTAGTGGAAGCACGTCAGAGAAAGAGAAGACTCAGACAGACAAATTGAGATATGCAAATTAAGAGATGCAGACAGACAGACAACCGGAGAGATGGGGACAGAGAGATGCAGACAGGCAAACGGAGAGATGCAGACAGATGGAGATATTGAGAGAGATGCAGACAGACAGACAAACAGAGAGAGGGAGAGAGAGAGAGATGCAAACAGACATACGGGGAGATGCAAACAGACAGATAAACAGAGAGATGGAAACAGAAAGAGAGAAATATTCAGAGCTAAGTTGAGTCGGGTCAAGAACTCATCACAGTACTCGAACCATTCCCATCTGTGCTCCGCCCTCACCTTCAACAACCAGCGAAGAGTTCATATAATAATGATACCAGTTGCAGTCTCATTATGCGTGTGTCTGTCATTTCCTCGGAATACTGTCTGTCGGCCAATTCCTCCTGTCTCCCTGCCGTCCCATTCCCTCTATGTTATGTTGATTTATCTATTTCTTCCACGCTATACAAATGATTCCAAAAGGCAGAGAGTCAGACAGACAGGCAAACAAACAGATAGGGGGCTAATGGAATCCACTTGACGAGGCAAACTGATGAAAGCTGGGAGCAAGCTGGTCCAGACACCAGTAATACAGAAAATGTGGATAGATAACAAATGTAATGCTGCATGAAAACACATGCGGGATTCAGGCGTGAGAACATTAAGGAAATATGGCTTATCCTGAGCATCATCCTATTTGAAACCCTCAATCGGAAACACATGGGGCGCGATTTGCCAAGTGGAGAATGCGTGAGGAGAAGTGAGAGGAATTCTGCTCGGTTGACTTTTTGTAACGATACTCAAAATGACAAGATATTCCGTAAATACGCTAAGGTGTCTTGGAGTTATCCGGATCCGGAAGTAAAAATTAAACTTTGCAATTTTTGGGGGCTGCGGTAGCGAGTAGCGAGACGCTCACCTGCCTGTCTGGTGCTTATGCGTTCAATCCACGTCGAGAGAGAGAGGGAGAGAGAGAGCGAGAGAGAGAGAGAGAGAGAGCGAGAGAGAGAGAGAGAGAGAGAGAGAGAGGCCAGCAAATAATCTCACGTGACCAGAAATAATCTCACGTGACCACCATTCAACCATACTTTTCCATCAATCAGTCATATCTGACTATTAACATAATCAGGATAACATGACCAGCACTCAGTGACATATGACGCAGTAGGTCACATATGACGGGCCATATGTCCGTCATCCTAGTATAAGAGCAGTACGTGACGATTCATATGTGGTCAGCAATCCAACACGATCTGCAATCAGTCGTACAACTTATTTGCTCAAATTTTGTGATGTGCAAAATTGATCTTGTTTCGAGTTAATCACGGCGAACCCCACTCCCGGGAAAAGATGTCAAAATAGGGTAATACTCACTTGGCCAGTGGGGCCGAGTTCGGTCTTAACGAATCACAACTTATTTGCTGCAATGTTTGTGATAAGCAATTAGTCAAGCGTGGCCTACAATCTTACGTAACCGACAATCAGTCTTTCATGAATAATTTTGCACAGTCAACAAAGTGAGACCACGCTTGATTATATGTTTTAAAATATAAGGGTTTGAAAGACTGAAAGGTAAAAGTAGTCCGTTGGAGTGTGGTGTTTGGCTTTCACATATTCTAGGCCACGACATGATGAGGTGGCGTGATCTGTTCTCTTCCTCGTCGCATTTCCATTATAGACAATCTAAAAATTCTTACAGAATATAATTAGATATTGGTAATCTGAATAATATATACTTCTCTTTACCAACCACCTGAAATGTCTGCCGATATTTTAAGCCCACAATGTTTGCCTCTTCAGCGAATTCTAGTATTCTAAGAATTAAATACTAAACAAGAAAACAAGAACCTAGAAAACACTCCACAAGCAAATAACAACATAGAAATTGTATTTTATGGCAGAGACTCCATTCATTGGTATCGTCTGTTTTATGCATCTTCTCCTCTTTCGACAAATGGAGGGAAATTTGAGCCAACCTCGACTGCCAAAGAACATCTGTATAAACAAACCATGGCCCCGGGCTCTAGCAGACTAGAACTGGTCTGGGATATAAAATAAACCTTCGCTTTTTCTGGAAGACAGATTTGGTTCCCCTGGCTTCGCTTTTTTTTTTTTTTTTCACCTTTCTTTTACCTTGAAAATTTCTCTCGCTATCCCTTCGGTTCTTGACGGTGCTAATTCACATATGAGACTTACTCTCGCCAAGGCAGAAGGTTGTTATTATAAACATGTAAACATGCATCTGTGGCTGGATGCGGGGATACAACGTGCATCACGTGATAACCTGGAAACGTCCATATGAAGCTGAAACATGAAATTGCAGGCGGCAATGTGTTTACCACTTTAGTCTCAGGTTGAGTGGGCATTTGTAGCCGAGGGTTTGACGCCTGAACTAGTCGCCTGCTAAGTGAAGGAGAATCTGGCTACCTACTCCCCTTGCCTTTAGTCTCAAGTTTAGTGGGAATGTGGGAAAGAACTGGCTATCTACTCCCCCGCTTTAGTCTTAGGTTGAGTGGACATGTATAGCTGTGAAAGAACACGCCGAAGCAGCCAATGTCGTGTCCGTAGGTTTAAAAACAATCTGGTCCCGAAGCACTTTCCTACTACGGGTATGTGATGTGATACGTTCATCACATTTTATAGGCTTAAGTGTACGAAGGATTTGGTTGGCCAGTCCTTCCCTCACTTAGCGAGACGACAAACGCAGGCATCAAAATCAGTAGGTAAGCAAGTCGATAACTCCCATGGGGATGGGGGAATTGAAGTTTTTGACTTTGACATATACAACGTTTCGATGTATAAGAATAATGTATCGAGATTAAGGGAGTGTGATTATTCTTCCACTAGGATGGATCGCGGAAGTTTTTGTACTATTCACGTAAAATGTATCTTGTTTCAAGTTAACCACAGCGCACCCCACTTCCGGGAAAAGATGTCAAAATAGGGTAATACACACTTGACCAGTGGGGCAGAGTTCAGTCTTAACAAATTACAACTTATTTGCCCCACATGTTAATACACTTCTTATTATTTACGTAATGTTTGCGTAATTAACACATTGAGATTACAGAATGATAGCAGCAATTATTGCTAGATTACCAAAACAAGCAAATATATTATTGTTACAAATGTGATATAAATGACTACCAGTTATTTAAAATATAGCAATCGTAACTATCTGCTAATGTTATAAGGTTCGTACACGAAATTAATATCTCCGTGGCTAGAGCATGCCTTCTGTAGAGTTGTTTTCCCACTGTCTCTGTTTTTGGATGGGGTTATGATCCCATTTAGTTCTCGAGGGTCACCTAAAGATAGTGATCGACGCCTGTAGCAGTCTACATGGTCAACTGTACATTGTTGCGCATGAAAAAAAAAAGTCGCTTAAAAGTCGACAGGGTCGACTTCATTGCACCGGGTTTTATCCCATATGGCTCTGTCCCTTTCCTCAGAATGGAAAGCGTCGCACAAAGCACGAACTCCGTAGCTTTTAGCGACGACCCACAGGAGTCTCCGAAACATTTAACTCGTAAACCGAAGGGTGCAGCCCGGATTCGAACCCACAATCTTCGGAACACGAGTCAAACGGCTTGACCACTTCGCCACAGAGACTCACTAAGGGTTGCACGTGTTGTGACCTCACTACACGTTAAGAAAATGTAGAGCAACATAATGCATTTAAAAGCTCTTTCCACGCGGTCACCATATGCGCATAATTCATCATTCACTGTTACTAATATGAAATCTATACGTATTGCTTATGCTTGAGTAACGCGTGCTTATGTTTACCATTCTTCATTATCGCGCATTCTCGTGCGTGCATTTCTCTCGCCCTCGCTAAGAATTGTGTTTGTAGCTGATAGCCTTTCTTTCTAAATTCAGTTGATAATGTAATTTTAATGACAATACCAACATAACATTTATGAAACAACATTTACACAAAATTAATGTTAGGGCGATAAAGAAAAGCGTGCATGTAGCTATTACTTCTAGGAAAGTATTTTGGCATCAAACATGAAGAATATTATGAAGTTAGACTTTAGAAATTAGAATATTTGGCTTTACATTTCACTCGTGCAAATCTTCAGATGTCGTGACATATATCTGTTTTGAAATTACACAAGCACAATTTAATTGTTATTCAACGACTAATGTCTTTTTGCCACGCCTTTCGCAGTTCTCCATTGATGCATTTGCCTATGACTGGCTGGCACCTTGCCGTCTTGACAGACGATAGTTTGTAATATGGAGTTATACCTCTCCATAGCACACAGCCTGGGCTTACTTTAAAACCACATGTTGCCATTGCAGCTCAATTTGTCTCTCGGCCTGCCTAGTTTTCGCCAGAGGAAAGGTAACACCAATACGTCTGGAACAAGACAAGTTGTAACTGTCTGCCTGACTGAACTTGCATCCTGGACCATTTGCCGACCAAGGCTTGGACCTGATCTGCCCTGCCATGACTTTTAGTCTTTAGGTTGCATTTCCTCGCACAAGGGTAAGGCACGTACCCTCCCATTTGCACTCATATACCCGAAGCCGTTGGCACAATGTGGGGTGTCGGGTTTTGTGAGCGCCGACCAACATTCGACGCTAACAGAAGCAAGTAGTACCGTCTACTGTCATGCGGTAATCATCATCAAGTGCCCTGCCAGCTGACGTAGGTGTTCATGTCTCTCTACACATCTCGGTCTTTAATGTTCTGGATTCATCATCATCATCATCATCGTCACCATCATCATCACGTGCCCTGCTAGCTGGCGTAGGCGTTCATGTCTCACCACAGATCTCGGTCTTTGGTGTTCTGGAGCAGCTGATGATATTCCTTCATGCCACCTTCTCAATACAGTCAGCATCATTTCTCTTGGTCTGCCCCTCCCTTTCTTTCCCACGATCTTTCAAGTTGACACGATGTTCTCCAATGCCCCTCTTCTCATCACATGACCAAAGAAAGCTGTTTGTCTCTTTCTTATTGTTGTATATAATGTTCTAGTTTCAATAGCCTCTTTCAGGCAATCGTTGTTAGTTACTCTGGCAGTCCAAGGAATTCGCAACATTCGTCTCAGGAACCACATCTCTGTTAATTCCAAGTTATTCCTAATTTGTTCATTTACATTGCAAAATTCACTGCCATACAGCAAAACTGGTTCTACATAGCATTTGAGCACTCTCTTTCTTACATTCAATGATAGTTACTTATTCCATAAGATAATCTTCATTTTCTTAAATGCACCACTTGCTTGCCATATTCTGCTCCTGCTCCTAATCTCTGTTGTGCATCTTCCATCTGATGTTATAAATGCCCTGTATGGATTGAGACGGTGGCATGGAGGAATAAATATCAGCAGGGTTTATCCAAAACTCCTAGAACCGAGATCTGTGGAGAGTCATGAACGTTCTACGCCAGCTGGTATGGCACTTGATGGTGATGATGATGAATGCAAATAATTAAATTTAAACAAAGACGTCATAAATAGAGATGCAGCGAAGTATGCCAGGCACGAAATCGTGACATATTTTATTTATAACGTCGTTTCTTAAATTCACTAAGAGAATACGTTGTTTTAAATTGTTGAAAGTTAAGAGACGTAACGGTGGCATCAGGATATAACACTGGGAAATAACAACAGTTAGGTATGTGTATAAGAAAAGTAATGTGTCTCTCACTTTTTCCCATGCTGTTGATGTACTAAGCAAGTTTTTACGTTCAGTAGTTTGCCATTGCTTTTTGAACGACCGGTTCCCATACCAGCACGTTGTTTTTATTTCCTATAGTAGGTCAGCATGGCTGAATTGATAAGAGCGTGTGTTCTTAAACATCCGTTGTGCTGATGCCGAGGTACGGGGTTCAACCCCCTACACAAAACAGCTGCGGTAGTATTTGGAAGCAGACCCCCTCTCACCCACCCACCCACCCACACACACACACACACGCACACACACACGCACACACACACACACACACACACACACACACACTACGCTGGTTTCATACATTCATACAGATATGAGTTTCAGTTCTTCAGAAACAATGGCAAACTACTGAACGGTAACTTGTCAAGAAATCAGAAGCGGTCAAAAATGCGGGTGTTGACTGCGACGTTCTATAAAGGATATGCAACTAACATTTTTTATCACATCATAGACCCACAACAGATTCCTACTTCGGGATATGTATTGTTGTAGTTGTAGTTATAGTTGTAGTATGTAGGGTGAGTTTACTATTACCTTTTACCCAGTCAAACTCACTTACTTTTAACTCCTCGTTTTGCCGAAGGGGTTACGGAAGCAGTTCGAAACACAGCTGTGGGCGGTTTGGCATCAGACCGCCTTACGTTGACTTTTTATGAAATGGTATGGGTGCCGGTCGTTCAGAAAGCAATGGCAAACTACTGAACGTAAACTTGCTCAGTATTCACGAACAGCCAAAAAATTCTGGGGTTGACTGCTACGTACTGTAAAGCTTATGCAACTAACTTAGCTGCAATATGTGGAGGATCGTCAGTGTAGTAGATGCGCTGATGTCATGGATTTTGTCGTCCGCTAACAGAGACACATACAAACACATATTCCTCCGTGCTTTCAGGCCTACAAATTGTCCTGGTCCTATCATATTACATACCCATAACAAGTAACTGCTTTGGGGCATGTATTGTAGTATATAGAGTGAGTTTACCGTTATCTTTTGCCCAGTCAAACTCACTTATTTTTAACTCCTTCTCGTTTTGTAACAATCAAACAAACAATTTCCCACAGCTAAAATATTTTAAAAAGCGATGCAGTTGTGTATATGTTCTTTGATGTTTTGGCTTTCCAATCACAAGATGATAATAATGTTTGATTAGCAGCTGAGCTAGCCCGCGCTGCTTTGAATTTTCTTGCCTTATTTCATTTTTCACGCTCATTCAGCTTCGTGCACGTGCTCTGGGTGAAGTTTTTTTTACTGTGTAATTAAGAAATTCAAAAGACACACTTGGTTTCTTTTCCCTCGTAACTGGTAACAGTAATTCTGCATCGGGTTCTGCAGTGTGAATATGGAGCACTAGGAATTCACCAAAATGAGTGTGAAGCGCTAGGAATTCACCAATATGGGTATTAAGAGCTATGAAGTCACCAGTATGGGTGTGAAGTGCTAGGAATTCACAATTTTGGGTATGAAGCAATAAGAATACACCAGTTTGGGTGTGAAGTGCTAGGAATTCACCAATATGGGCGTTAAGGGCTAGAAATTCACCAGTATGGCTGTGAAGCGCTAGGAATATACTTTGTTTGGTGAGAAGCAATAAGAATACATCAGTATGGATATGAAGCGATAATAATACATCGGTATGAATGTGAAGCGATAACAATATACTAGTGTGGGCGTGAAGTGACAGGAGATCACCAGTATGGATGCGAGGCGCTAGGAATTCACCAGTACGAGTGTGAAGCACTAAGACTTCACCAGTATGTGTGTGTACAGCTAGAAATCCACCAGTATGTGTGTGTGTGAAGTGCTTGTAATTCACCAGTATGGGTGTGAAGCTCTAGAATATACAAGTGAAGAGCTAGGAAATCACCAGTATGGATGTGAAGCGCCAGGGCGTGAAACAATGTCGACTCACTATCTCGTTGAACTGTGACACTCGTTCGCTGCTCCGAAGCCACGGTGTTGGATATACTATTCTTCCGAAATATAAACTGTCATTACTGCCTGTAGTACATTGCCGTGAAGAAAAGAGCGACCTAAGGAATTCAGGCCGCCTGGCTAGTCCACTCGCCGCGAACTGTGCAGGATAGCGGATTCTGTTTTTCCCCGGCTGGAAAATAAAAATCCATCACCTCATCGATCCAGGGATTCTGAGATAAGTCGCACCTTTCGTTAATTTTCTTCATTTTCTTTTAATTATTCTCATTTTTTTTTTTTTTTTTGGTTTCATCTTTCCTTTCTTCTCGCTCTGTTATTATGTCTTAATGTAGTCACTCCAGTGTATTATCAGTGTTGATATGTTGTGATTTGTGTCTTCTTTTTTTTTTTTGCTGATGAAGTTTGTCGCCGCAATATCCTTTGTTTTCCATAATTGTGTTCTGTAAAGCTTCATTACTCCATGTTATTATTTTATTAGGGTTCGGACCGGGGTCTCCCGAATGGGGAGTCCGACCTTCCAGCCAAAATAATCTCGTATAGTTTATGTTATTTGGTTATTCCTTAAAACTGGAGCTAGAGTGGAATCCGCCAGGGAACAAATATGTGCTAGTCCTTTAATGAAATTTGGAGACTGCACGTAGGTACTTCTACGACCAGTCTCTCTTATTCATCCAAATGATATGGTAGAAGGGAGTGAAGGCCAGATACCCTACGTACAGCTGTGTGAAAGCCAGATACCATACTTCTTCTTCTTCTTTCGTTCGCTTGAAATATGTCTATATCTACAATGTCGTCTCTTGCATGAATTGAACTGTTTTTTTTTCAGTTCACACAGTGGTCCAAAGAGTTTATCTTCCACTGTCGTCTCTCTAGGCCAGAAGGTTTGCCTAGATATGTTATATTTTGGGCAGTCTTGGAGTATGTGCTCTGCTGTCTGCGACGCCAATCCACATGTGCACATGGCTGTTTCACCAATCTTGAATTTTGTATGCATGTGGTTGCGTAATCTATTGTGTCCTGTTCTGAGGCGCAGAATAATGACTTGTTCTGGTCTGTCCATAATGTGGTAGTCATCTTGAGCAGGTTTTGGTGGCTTTCTGACTGATTTGATCATTCTTTTCTTTTGGTGGTATGTAACGGGCACATCAGGCTGTTCCTCTTTGGCTCCTTCCTTAGCCAATTGATCAGCTCTGTCGTTTCCGGGTACTCCACAGTGGGATGGTATCCACTGTATGGTGACTTTATGCTGACTGCTAAGTTCAGAAAGTAGTGTCCTTAGTACTGGCAATTTCCCAGAGAGGAGCGCCTCGAGTACTGATTTTGCATCTGTTAGTAGCACCACAGGTTGTGTACCATTGCTGTTATTTAGTAATTTCTCTGTTGCTATCTTGATTGCCTCAATTTCGGCATCATAGTTATGGCAGTACTTTCCTGTCGGTACTCTGGCTGTGTCCCTAGTATTATTTGGGTATTCTATGTACACTCCCGCTCCTCCATTTCGAACAGCATTTTGTGCTGACCCATCTGTGTAGACTCGGATCAAGAGGTCCTGTGGGTATTCTTCATCAAGGAAGCTGAGAGTGGCTGTTCTGCGCTGCACACTGTTCTGTTCTTCCTTGTCAAATATTCCTCTCACTTTTGTCTGGATTTGTAACGATAGTCTATGCTCATCTTTCCATGGAGTTCGCTCTGGAATAGTTGTTAGGGGGATACCAACTGTGGGCAGATCAGTGGTTTCTCTGCAGAGTCGTTTGGCCTGGTGGATAAAACTACTTCTTTTCAACCGCCCCATAGCTAGGTTTTCAAATCTGTTCTTCATAGGGTGGCCTGGCAAGCTGAGGAACTTTTCTGCTTGTATTAGCGTTTTCGTATCTCTGCGCTCACTCAGTGCCTGTGTCCTCCCCATCTTCTCCATTTCCACTATAGGGGTTGATCTCATCCCTCCTGTGGTGACTCTAAGTGCTTGATTTTGCACCTTGTCCAGCTCTTGTAGTGTGGTATTTGATGCTGAACACCACGCAGTTGACCCATATTCCAGGTGTGGTCGTATGCTCTGTTGGTAAACTTTGCTAAGTATTTTCGTACTGGCTCCCCATGTGGTTCCACTTAGCTTTCTCAGGATGGCTATTTTCCTTCTGGCTTTTGCTACTGCTTTGTTGATGTGCTTTCTCCATGTCAGCTTGCCATCAAATGTTACTCCAAGGTATGTTGGTTCTTTATCTTCTCTTAGGGGTGTTCCATTTATCTGGATGATTCCTGCCTTTTGTTTTGGAGAGAGGGTAAATAGGGTGGTGCTGCACTTGTCAGTGTTTATGCTGACACACCATCTATTTGCCCATGCAGCAAATGTATCTACAGCTCTTTGTAGCAATCTGGTGGCCACTGATGCATATTCATTTGTGCTCCATAGAACCAGGTCATCGGCGTACATTGCCGCTTTAATTCCATGCGGTAGGTGAGCAACAAGATCATTGATGAAGATTAGAAAAAGTGTGGGGGACAAGACTCCGCCCTGGGGGACACCGTGACGCAGTAGTACTTTCTTGCTCTTGAGTCCGTCTATCTGTACTCGGGCTCTTCTGTTGTGCAAGTATGCTTTCACCCATTTGTACATTCTTCCATTGACTTTGCAGTTTCTCAGTTTCTTCATCAGACCTTCTTTCCAGACTTTGTCAAAGGCTTTCTTCAGATCTATCCATGCCGCAAGCACCAGCTTCTTCTCTTGGAATGCATCCTCAATTTCTTGAGAGAGGTAGGTTGTCTGATCTTCCGTAGAGTAGCACTGCCTAAAGCCAGCCTGCTGTGGCACAAGGATGTTTTTACTTTCAATGTACCACTGCAGTCTGTGATTGATGATGCGCTCCAGTGTTTTGCAGAGACAGCTGGTGAGGCTAATTGGTCTGTAGCTAGAGGCAATGGAACCATCTTTCCCTGATTTTAGGAGGGCTATCATGATTGCTTCTCTCCAGGCTTGTGGAACACTGCCTTAGGTCCAGCTGTTATTGAAGATATGCAACAGCTTTGTTTTGGCCTCTGTTCCTAGGTTCCTGATCATTTCATTGGAGATACCATCAGCTCCTGGTGACTTTCTCATTTTCAGTTTTGATATGGCTAGCTCCAGTTCTCTGATTGTGATGGGTGCCTCCAGAACCTCATGTACTATTTCCTTCTGTCCTGTATGTTGTCGTTTCTCTCGAATCTCTTGTTGTTTCTCTGGACTAATTTTGATATTGCTATCTTGTGCGAACGAGTCCGCAAAATGGTCAGCTGCTTGCTTTCTTGTTAAGATTTTTCCATCTTTATGTAGTGCAATTTTTGAGTTTCTCCCTGTGCCCTCTTCATTAAGCTGTTTTATTAGCTTCCACAATTTCCTTGTGTCTCTTTCAAAGTTCAGAGACTCCGTTTTCTCCTGCCAGCTTTTCCGTCTAGCCTGCAGCTTGGCCCTTTGAAATTTGGCTTTTGCGTGCTGGAATTTATTGTGGTGCTCTTGGCTGGGTGTGGCCTCTGCTTGCTTTCTACACACTTCAACATCATTATGCAACTGTTCCAGTTCACTACTCCAGTAGGGTTTATATTGTTTACGGGCTCCTCTTGGTACTGTTTCTCGCGCTGCCTGTAGTATGCATTTCCCAAACTCTTCAACTGCTTTATTTATGTCTTTCTCAGTGTTCAGGTTTCTAACCAGTATGCTGGTGCGATGCTTGTACATTGCCCAGTCTGCTTTCTTGTAGTTCCACCTCGAGAGGGTGCTGCTTTCACTTACAAGCTCATTTTCTACGGTTAGAAAGACTGGCCGATGGTCACTGCCACCAAGTTGTTTCCCAACAATTCGTGTAATGTTCCACTCCAGGTCTGGTGAATGAAAAGCCAGGTCAGGTGTAGCTGTAGAGTGCCATGATCTCGAGTAGAAAGTATGTGGGTCGGACGGCTTGTTAATCAACATGAATCTATTCTCATCCTGCCAGTCTTCCAGTCTCTCTCCTCTCTGGTCCATGTGATCATAGCCCCAGCTCTGCGAGTGGCTGTTGAAATCGCCACACACAATCATTTTTTCTTTTAGTGGTAGAGTGTCCAGTGCCTGTGGGCGGTCACTTGGACAGTAGTAATTGATCAGATGTAGATCTGTATTACCTGTCTTAAGTTTAAGTGTCTGATACTCAGCCCCTTCCATGTAGACTTTGATTTGGGAAGCCATGATGTTATTTCTTACAAGGGTCAGTATCCGACCTTTTCGCCTGTTCTTTCGGTCAGATCGGTAACACTGGTAGCCTCTGATTTTGAAGGCTATATTTTCATTGAGGTGAGTTTCTTGCAAGCAACATATGCTTACTTTTTCTTGGTCCAAGATTTTTTCTAATTCTATTTTTTTGTTGCTGACTCCCTCCGCATTCCAGTGCATTATTTTAAGTCTTCGTTTAGTATGGCCAGTCGTCCTATTCTCATGTCCCCTGGCTCCACAGGACATCTGAGAAGGACCTCCAGTAGTTGGGGTTGGACCCTTTCGAGACATAGGGCCCGGCACTGCACCTGCCTGGGGGTCCAAAGCAGGGCGAGCACCATAACGATTAGCAGTAGTCGACATATTCCATTTTGCGTGATTGCGTGGCATCCTGATTTCTGTGGTGCGCCTCTTGGCTGGTTGCCTCCGTCTTCAGCACCTTTCTTTGCTAGAGCAGACTGTGGTCTCACTCGAGTGTAGATGTGTACGCGCGCACACACCTGTCTGCGCATGCATGTACGTGCATACACATCTAGAGCATACTGGTTATTTTCCGGCGCCAGAGACTCGCCGTCGCCCCTTCTCCTGTTAGTTTAAACAGGTCCGCCACGTGAAGGCCAGGAGTTGGACTTTTGCTGCATAGGTTATGTATTCACGAGCCATTGAGGTATTTGAGCAATGTTGGGCGCTCACCCCAACACCGCGCCTCGGCTACATACAGCAACATTTGGAACCCTGATACCATACGTACTGCGGTGTTCGGAGAGCGGCAGAAACCAGCAGAGAAACTGCTGGGAAGCGTCATCCTCAATCTCATCAGGAGAGATTAGCGCGCACTCCGGTCTATCAAACCGCTCAGCGGTTCCCAAATGAGAGTAGACAGCCATGTAATATAAGATGAATGACAGCGACTCTGAGAGTCCTCGTGGAAATACAGGCGGGAGATGGATCAAAGTCGTTTCCATGAACAGATGTTTGCATAAGCGGTCGGTATGGGGGAAACAGTCTGGCTGAGACATGCCTTTGCGTGAGGCAGTTGTCAAATTGCTGATAATTTGATGTATGCGCGAATTCTACATGCATGTATGTAATTTCAATGGCTGTTGTATCTCTCTCTCTCTCTCTCTCTCTCTCTCTCTCTCTCTCTCTCTCTCTCTCTCTCTCTCTCTGTGTGTGTGTGTGTGTGTGTGTGTGAGAGAGAGAGAGAGAGAGAGAGAGAATGAGAGAGAGAGAGAATTTATGTTTTTTTTGTGCGTTTATATGTCGATGTAATGTGCTTGGGGAAAGGCGAGACGGACATATAATCAGATTGCTACTGGTACTATTGGTGTTGGAACTCTTCGCTGGCTGCTGTGGATGGGGACGGAGCGCTTATGGGAATGCCCCGAATGCTGTGATGTCAATTCCTAAATCAATCAATCATTTATCCATGATATGGAGATAGCTTTACAGCAGTGGATATCTACCGAGTGATATGCTTAAATTGGTATTTATAACTATACCAAAAAGACCAAGAGCAATTGAATGCGAGGATTTTCGTACAATTAACCTCATAAATCATGTCACTCTAGAATTATAATGAGAAGAACAAGAGAGAAAATAAAAATGGAAATTGGCGAAGAATAGTATGGATTTGTGGAAGGAAAGGGTACAAACAATGTAATATTTACATTACGGACACTAATAGAAAGATCAATAGAGAAACAGAAAGACATATATTTGTGCTTCATAGATTATACTAAGGCATTTGATAAAGTAAAACATTCTGAACTTATTAAAATGTTGCAAGATATTAACATTGATGGGAAGGATCTCAGAATAATAAAGAATATTTACTGGAACAAAGTAGCAACAATTAAAATGTTAAATAAAGAGGGCAACTATGAACAAATTAAGCTAGGAGTACGACAGAGGTGTGTCTTGTTACCGGATCTCTTCTCCCTCTATAGCGAAGTAAAAATGAGGGAGATCAAAGAGAAGCCAGGAATACTAATAGGATGTTATAATATAAACAATGTACGCAATGCAGATGACACAGTACTGGTTGCGGATACTGCAACAGATCTACAACAATTGTTGGGTGTTGTAGTAACGGAGAGTGCAAAGAAAAGACTCTTTGAATATCAAAAACACAGTAACAATGGTGATATCAAAGAAAAAGGTGACACAAAATGTGAAATAGAGATAGAAGGGAAAATTCTTTACCAAGTTGATAATTTTAAATATCTAGGGGGATTTATAACATCAGATGTAATGACCATTGCATCAGATGTAACGGAGATTAAGAGCAGAATATGGCAAGGAAAGGCTGCATTTAAGAAAATGAAGAATATATTATGCAATAAGTCACTATCAATTAATGTAAGAAAGAGAGTGTTGATGTGCTATTTAGAACCTGTTTTTCTGCATGGCTGTGAATCTTGGAATGTAAATGAACAAATTAGGAAGAGATTGGAAGCAACAGAAATGTGGTTCTTGAGACAAATGTTGCGAATTCCTTGCACTGCCAAAGTAACTAACAAAGATTGCCTGAAAAAGACTAATGAAACTATAACATTATATACAATAATAAGAAAGAAACAAACAGCTTTTTTTGGTCATGTGATGAGAAGAGACGCATTGGAGAACATCGTGACAACTGGAAAGATCGATGGGAAGAGAGGGAGAGGCAGACCAAGAGAAATTATGCTGGATGGATTGAGACAGTGGCATGGAGGAAAATCATCAGCAGAGTTGATCCAGAACATCAAATACCGAGATATGTGGAAAGTCATGAACGCCTATGCCGGCCGACATGGCACTTGATGCTGTTGATGATGATGATGATGATGATGATGATGATGATGATGATGATGATGATGATGATGATGATGATGATGATAGCTGATGAGTCTCAAAGGCTTCTCCACTTCGTGATTTCTGGTCACTGTATCTCTAGGGGCCACCAAATCCGAGATTCCTTGCCAGTTCGATTCAATCCTTTGATCGTGGACATCATCATCATCTTCCAGTGTCTTGCCGGCTGGCATGGGCGATCATGCCTCTCCATAAATCATGATCTCTGACGTCGTGGATCAATTCTTGTGTTGACTCCAGTCCGTGCCATGACACAAGACTGTCAAGAACCTTCTCACGCTGTCTACCTCTATCTCTCTTTCCACAAATCTAACAGGTTGTTACAACATGTTTCAGTTTGTTTTTTGTCTTCTCATAACGTTACTAAGAAATGAACAAATTCACATGTATAGATTGGCACTCAAATAAGTAAAAGAAAGAAGTATAGATTAGAGGACACGCAGTGCAACATAAATATTGAAATATACAGTTATGTTACCAGGATTGGAGGTGAGGAGCGGCTGGCCGAGTGGCTAGAACGCCGGACTCTCCTTCGGGAGACCCTGTTTCGATCCCTCGGTAAGGTGTGGGATTTTTTTCTGTCGGGGGCGAAAAGAAAATCCTAACCCGCACAGTTCGCGGCGACTGCACTAGCCAATCGGCCTTAATTCCTCAGGCTCAAAGACCCCTCTGCCATACACCGCAAGGTTCTATATTGGCAGTAAATGACAATTTTTGACAGATACCAGTATTCGAGCCTGTCACCTCCATATTTTAGTAAAGGGATTTTCTACGTCTTAAGGCGTATTGGGTGTATTGTGCAAGCCTCATATGTTTATAGAAAAAAATCAGCACTCGACGGATCATGTAGTGAAGATCAGGCGGAACTTCTATACTCTTCGGAGCATTTAATTGTACCTAGTGAGGCCTGCATCGATCTAGTACAGTTTATTCCAGGTCACTTTAGAAAATCCGCCTCGGTGGCAGTTCGAATGCATGACTACTGGGCCTGCAGGTAAGCGTGCTAGCAGCTGTGATGTCGCGGCTCCAGGGTATAAGGCAAGCGTGCTAGCAGCTGTGCTGTCGCGGCTCCCTTGTATAAGGCAAGCGTGCTAGCAGCTGTGCTGTCGCGGCTCCCTTGTATAAGGCAAGCGTGCTAGCAACTATGCTGTCGCGGCTCCCGGGTGGAAGGAAAGTGTGCTAGCAGCTGTGCTGTCGCGGCTCCCGGGTGGAAGGAAAGTGTGCTAGCAGCTGTGCTGTCGCGGCTCCCGGGTGGAAGGAAAGTGTGCTAGCAGCTGTGCTGTCGCGGCTCCCGGGTGGAAGGAAAGTGTGCTAGCAGCTGTGCTGTCGCGGCTCCCGGGTGGAAGGAAAGTGTGCTAGCAGCTGTGCTATCGCGCCTCCCTTGTATCGCGGCTCCCCGATATAAGGTAAGCGTGCTAGCAGCTGTGCTGTCGCGACTCCCGGGTGAAAGGAAAGTGTGCTAGCAGCTGTGCTATCATGGCTCGAGGGTATAAGGTAAGCGTGCTAGAACCTGTGCTGTCGCAGCGCCCCGATATAAGGTAAGCGTGCTAGCAGCTGTGCTGTCGCGGCTCCCGAGTGGAAGGAAAGTGTGCTAGCAGCTGTGCTGTCGCGGCTCCGTTGTATAAGGCAAGCGTGCTAGCAAATGTGGTGTCGCGGCCCCCCCCCCCCGATATAAGGTAAACGTGGTAGCAGCTGAGCTGTCGCGGCTCCTGGGTGAAAGGAAAGTGTGCTAGCAACTGTGCTATCGAGGCTGCAGGGTATAAGGCAAGCGTGCTAGCCGCTGTGCTGTAGCGGCTCCCGGGTATAAGGTAAGCGTGCTACCAGCTGAGCTGTCGCGGCGCCCGGGTGGAAGATGAATGTGCTAGCAGCTGTGCTGTAGCGGCTCCCGGGTATAAGGTAAGCGTGCTACCAGCTGAGCTGTCGCGGCGCCCGGGTGGAAGATGAATGTGCTAGCAGCTGTGCTGTCGAGGCTCCAGGGAATAAAATAAGCGTGCTACCAGCTGAGCTGTCGCGGCGCCCGGGTGGAAGATGAATGTGCTAGCAGCTGTGCTGTAGCGGCTCCCGGGTATAAGGTAAGCGTGCTACCAGCTGAGCTGTCGCGGCGCCCGGGTAGAAGACGAGTGTGCTAGCAGCTGTGTTGTGGCTGCTCCCTTGTATAATGTAAGCGTGCTAGCAGCTGTGCTTTAGCAGCTCTCGGGTATAAGGCAAGTAAGTAAAATATCTACAGGACCTTTTTGCGCGCTTATGTTTCCTACCATTGGGGTTCTGGGATCTATCCAGCCTAATAAAATAAGTCCATCTCTTCTGCCGTGTGTCCACCGTGAAGAGGTAGAGTGGCTTGTGTGTTCTAAAACCCCAAGAGCTATGCCTACAGTAGCACAGCTACTGGTAGGGTCACCCATGTCGGACAGGTCAAGGGAGAGGGACCAGACCAAGCGACACACAAACCTGCTGCCTTGTAGGTAGACTGGGGACAGTCAAAGGCTAGGGAAAGCACACCCGAAAAATGCTTGTCGAAATCGGATGTACTGAGCCACAAGCTTGACAAAGAAGTGCAACGTAACTTAATCAATTCATGATGCCACAGATTAAAATTAATCAGTATGGTGCTAATGCCGTGAAGTCCCATCAGGCGGTGATAGTGCCGGGCCCCCTGCCTCGAGGGAGTCCACCCATTACTACTGGTGGCCACCTTCCCCTGTGCTGTGAAGTCAAGGCAAAGAGGAGTAGGTTAAGAGCTATTGACCAAACACCCCGGACACTCTACATACTACAGTGGAATGCTGAAGGAGTTTCTAACAAGAAAATCCTCTTAACACCGTCTTAACAAAGATAGGATAGATGAGGTATGCATTCAAGAGACACACCTCAACGCCAATCGAAGATTCTCAGTCAGAGGATATCAAGCCACACGTTTCGACCGCGAAGACACAAAGGAGGAGTTCTAATACTTACACGAATCACAATACCTTGCAGTAAAGTATCTGTGACTTCTGGCAACCAAACGGAAATTATAGGTGTTGATATAAGATAAAGGACGTCCCCGGGAAGGTTAACCCGGTCAACAAATGCCCGCAGAAGTCGGATGTGTCGGCCTAACGGCGCAAGAACGCAGCTCTGCTGTAAACAGGCACAACGCAATCACATCCGGAAAAAAAACTCCGGATGATCGCAGAAGAAGAAGAAGAAGATAAAGGACGTGAAAATAAGAATTTACAATCTGTATAGCCCAACCGGTCTCTGTGGTTAAGGGCTTGCGAACGCGGTTTGTGAGCCCGTATACCCTGGTTCGAAACACGGCGGTGCTGGTTTTTTCGAAAAAGGTATAGGGACCGGTCGTTCAGAAAGCAATGTCAAACTACTGAACGTAACACTTGCCTAGTACATCAACAGCAGCATGAAAATGCTGGTGTTGACTGCAACGTCCCGTAAGGGATACGCAACAAAAAAAAATTTTTATAGCCCAGCAGATAAGGACCTTACACTTTCAAACATGAAAATAACTGACACAAACTGCGTTATTGTCAGAGACTTTAATAGCCGTTCAAAAAGATGGGGATACCCAGATAATGATAACAGAGGAGATGAAATGGAGGACTGCGACATAGACTCAAATCTCCATCTGCTCAACAAAGCGGACGAATCACCGAGCTTCTACTCTAGAATATGGTTTACCACTTCTACTCCAGACGTAGCTTTCTGCACAGGAGACATCCTCCACAAAATCGATCGCCATGTGCTGGACCAATTAGCAGGTAGTGACCACAGACCAATCAAGCTTGTAATGAATACGGAGTATGTCCCACAGGAGCAAATGCCTTTGCCCCGCTGGAATTACAAACAAGCAGATTGGGACAGATTTGCCATACTAACAGACAAATATTGTGAAAACATAAATACATGATATGGCAACATGAAGCAAATGGTGGATAGTCTAAACAAAGCAATACTACAGGCGGCCACTGAGTCTATTCCAAGAGGAGCGAGGAAAAATTACAAACCATGCTGGACTGAAGAACTACAAAGTTTGGAGGACAAATTTGAAGATGCCAGGAAGAGAGCAGAGAGAGAACAAACAACTGAAACGAACAACTCTCTCAAAAACCATCTCAGCATAATATAAAAGAACAGTAAATCAAACAACAAGAGATTGTTGGAGGAAAAAAAAACAGAAAACCTGAACTATGACAAGGATGGAAACAAACTATGGAAACTAGTGAAAGCCATGAACAATGAAGGAAACAGAAACAAACAGATAACAATTAAACAAGGAAATGCCTTGCTGACAGGGAAAAAGGCCGCAAATGGGACACTTTGTTAGTGCAAACAACATTAATATTACAACAGAACAGAAGACATATATCAAAGATAAACATACACATCATAATAATACAGAGACAGCCACAGAATATATGATGACAAATCTAAAAATGGAAGAAATGGAACAGGCAATGAATACCCTAAACACACAAAAAAAACAGAAGAAATCACCAGGAAAGGATGGAATCACAAATAAAATGCTAATAGAACTAGGGACTAAAGCAAAAGAGACACTACTAGTAGTCCTGAAGTACAGCTGGAAGATAGGAATAGTCCCACAGGCATGGAAGGAAGCTATACTAATACCAGTCCCAAAGAAAGGAAAAGACCTGGAAGAACCAAATGGCTATCGACCTTTCAGCCTACTTAGCTAACATGGCATCTGGAAGAAAAGCAACTCTTAACACCACACCAAGCAGGATTCAGAAAGTATAGATCCACTGAAGATTAAATAACCTATATAGCTCAGGAAATAGAGGATGCCTTCCAAGAGAAATAGCACACACTAGCGGTCTGGATATATTTAGAAATAGCATTTGATAAAGTATGGAAGGAAGGATTGAAAGTAAAACTGCAAAAAAATGCATGTTTGTGGGAAAATGTGCAGCTGGATCAGCTACTACCTTGAGAACAGAACTGCGAGGACAAAAGTACAAGGACAAACCAGCAAAATGATGCTCTTGGAGCAAGGTGTCCCCCAAGGGGGAGTTCTTTCACTAACATTATTCCTAGCATATATAAATGGCATCACGGAAAATTTTCCAGCCAGAGTACACACATCCTCCTTTGCAGATGACCTAGTCATATGGACATCTGAAGAATATATTAGTACAGCTGACAGCAAGATACAGCAAGCCTTATTAGCTCTAGAGGACTGGTCAAAATCATGGCTAGTGAATATAAATGGGGAGAAAAGAACATGCACAGTGTTTTCCCTCTCAAATAAAACTCAGCACCCTAAGCTGGTGTTGAATGGAAAAAGTATTGCGCCATGAAGATGAAGGAAATCCAAACTACCTATGAGTCACTTTTGATCGTCACCTGACATGGAAGACACAGGTTGAGAAAAATCGAACAAGAGCAAGGCAAAGAATGGCAGTCATGAAAAAGCTTGCTGTTACAACGCGGGGAGCAGATGAGAAAATTCTCAAGAAGTTATACACTGGACGGGTGAGGCCTGTACTTGAATATGGCATCGCAGCTTGGGCAACAGCAGCTAAGTCAGACTTTAACAAAATAAGTAGAGTCTAAAATCAAGGAATGCGGTTCATAACTGGAAGCCTGAAGACAGCGCCTATTAACAAACTAGAAAAGGTCACTTGTTTACAACCAATGCAGGATAGAAGAGATAGTAGAGCCCAACAACAAGCAGAAAAATTTAGAAGATTGACAGACCACCCCATGTATAAAAGGTTTAATTGTTTTGGAAAGGGAAGACTGAAGCGTAGCGACTTTGTAGAAACCGCAAAAAAGATTAGGGCAGATCCTATACTTAACATATCAACAGTCAAACCCATTTACAATGCACACAAGTTCTCAGCTTGGAGGCAGCAGCAACTGCATGAGATGATAGAAAACATTCCTGGTATTGAGAAAAAGAACACTGCCTCGGAGTACGATCCCTCTACAAATTATTACAATCCAACCGAGGTATGATTGAAGTTTGGCTCGTCCCAGGAATAAACACAACGCTCAAAGTCAAAAGTAACTTGGCAACGAAATCACAGATGCGGCTCTGATGACAAGTTAGTACAACACCTGTTTATTTGGGTGTATCAACAATAGTGCAAGACAAATTCCTCGTCTCTATACGGCATCCCTAACGCAGGACCGACACCTACTAGGAGCAGCTCGAATTGTCATGGTCATATGTCTCTAACCTTCACCTCAGCGCTCATCCTGTTTTCCATTCCTCTGTTCTTTCGATCCGTGTCGTTAGATTCTAGGTATCTTCATCTCGCTTTTAGGTCCACAGGTGTTCGATCCCAGCAAATGACTCCTCCTGTCGTCCACTTGAATATCAGTTACACTTTCATACGAATATTCAATTCGCTCCACGCAGAATACACACACGTCTGATTCCCAAGACGGTATCACAGCGTAATGTTGTTTGTTGACGTCTGACTTAGTTTCCCTGCACATTGTATAATTGTACCATTCGGTGCATCCTTTAGGAAAAATCCCTTCAGCCTTTCTCTGTCTGCTGTGTGTCAGTGACTGATATGTGGCAAACACTCAGAATGAAACAGAAAGAAGAAAAATAGCCCTACACTGTATAAAAGAACATTACCCTTGTAGCAATTGGACCCATGCATATACTGATGGATCAGTCAAAAATTCAATAGAAAATGGAGGAGGGCGAGTCCTCCTAAATTTAAAAAATGGAGTGGAAAAACAACACATTCAGTGGCAACTGGAAAATTTTCAAGTACTTTAAAGCAGAGGAATAAGCTTTGAACATCCAGGCCACCAGAAGGATGATGCATATTACAAACTCGACCGAAGAGAACAAGTAGCAATCTTCAGACTCCGCACAGGACATAACAGGCTGCAATATCACTTGTTCAATAAACTAAAGATAGGAGATACTGATGAATGTAATTGAGGAACTGGTAAAATGACAGCTAAACATTTGCTGCAGGAGTGCCCAAAATATGCAGAACCGAGAAAGATATTTTGGCCCATACCTGCTTCATTTGAGGACAAGCTCTATGGAGATATCAACAAGCTCAAGTTGACTGCAGCTTACTTTAACTACATTCAGGTTGACATCTAAAGGTGCATGAAGAAGTACTTAGACTGCCACACTTCATACCACAGGTATGTTGGTAGTAAAAGCATCTCAAAAGCATGAAATGGAATATTGCTTGGCTAGCATCATCTGAATCAAAAGCTCATTGTGTGGTCGACATCAAAGGTGGAAAAAGCTTCCCAATGGCACGAAACGGAGTATTGCTTGGATAGCATATCCAATACATGGAAAGTCCGAATCGAGAGCTCATTGTGTGGATGTCATCTGCAGACTGCATTCTTCTGGTTTATAGGGGAACAGCCTGTGGTGACTAGAAGGCCCAATATATTGAAGTGAGGCTAAGCAGCCATTTGCAGGACGTGACGATTCCTTGGGTGAGCCCAGTACCAGAGCGCTATGTGTCGGCTCTGCAATTATGGAAGCCTCCTTGGATGGCGGGGAATGCCCATGGTCTGCCCCTGCCTTCCCTTGAGGGCTAACCAGGATGTCTTCGGCTGTTCTAAATGGAACAGTTATAATGGGAGATAACACGACAACAGTGAGAGTCAAACGTTCCAAGAATCTCCCAGGAAGGTAACCCGGTCGACAAATGCCCGCAGAAGGCGGATGTGTCGGCCTAATGGCGCAAGAACGCAGCTCTGGTGTAAACAGGCACAACGAAATCACGTCCGAAAAAAAACTCTCTGGATGATCGCAGAAGAAGAAGAGGAAGAAGAAGAAGAAGAAGAAGAAGAAGATGATGATGATGATGATGATGATGATGATGCTGGTGGTGGTGACGATGGTGGTGGTGGTGGTGGTGGTGGTGGTGGTGGTGGTGATAGGTGGTGGTGATGGTGATGGTGATGGTGATGATGGTGATGGTGATGATGATGATGATGATGATGATGATGATGATGATGATGATGATGATGATGATGATGATGATGATGATGATGATGATGATGATGATGATGATGATGATGGAGAAGAAGACATAAGTCCATGACTCCACAAAATCTGGAAATTGCATGGAAAGAAAAGGCGGCGAAGAAAGAACTGGTCACTTTATTTCATTACGCCATGACCTAGAATATGTGAAAGCCTAACATTTCACACCCAAGCGGCGGTGTCCTCCGTGAGCCAGATTGTTTTCTTTTGTTTTTAAATATGTCCCGATGTTGTTACCTGCTATGGGTATGCGATGAGATAGCGCCATTGCATTGTGTAGACCTGAGAGCATGAAGGAACAGATGGCAAGTCTTTCTATCACTTTCGCTGACGTCGAGTCCAAGCCAGGTACCCGCGTCCGACCGGGCTAGCTCAGATTGCTGTCAACCACGCTAACACACCCACTTTGGGACAGCTGACTTATTATTTTTATATAAATGTGACAATAATGTGAAGCAGCTGACTTATTACTTTTATATAAATGTGACAATAATATGGGATAGCTGACTTATCATTACTTTGATATAATTAGTACTATAATGTGGGGCAGCTGACTTATCATTACTTTTATATAATTATGACAATAATGTGCGATTATTGCATTACTTTGATATAATTATGACAATAACCTACCAACGATTTTAAATGTATGAGAGTCGAGGATAGACATTTTCATAGAATAAGAGAAAACACCCATTCCCATCCCCTATACGAGACAACCCAGGAGCCTCCTGTCCCTCCTTGTTCTCCTCCTCCTCCTTCTCGGGGTCTAGGCGCCAGTTTGTTGGCACTAGAGAGACTTGAGACGTAACTAATATGCCAACCCTTCACACTGCGATGTGTGCAATAACACAAAAAAGATGCTTTAGAAAGGTGGATGGGAAAATAATTGAACATCTCACCTTAGCTTTCCCACTTTTCTACGCTTTCTTTGGCATAAGTGCGTGGAGGTTTAAATTATTCTTTTAAAATATTTTAGGGTATGATATTCTTGTCTTCCATGTCTGGGCTCACCGGTAGGGAAGAACTGGCCACCTCTGTGCCCTCAGATCTAAAAAATGTAGGTCAGCAAGGCCGAATGGATAACCACAGGTATTCTTAAACATCCGATGTGCTGATGCATAGAATAAGGGGTTCAACCCCTACACCAGACAGTTGCACTAAACTGTTGACCTCTCGTCCTTGACTTGGGGACGTTATTTACAAGTAATTCTGAAGTCGGAGGGGGTTCGCCTGATGGCGAGGGACACTGATAATAGGGAAAGCCAATACACACGCAAAATTCAGTCCAGTACTACTAGAACTAGTGTGTATGGGCTAAGCTTGATTTCAAAGCGAGCGAGCGCCAAAGAAAAAAAAAGTCCTGTCTTCCATTTCTGGGCTCACCTATAGACCTAAAAATGTGATGGTCCTAACACTTCACATACCAACGGCAGGTTATCACCCTTCCAGTGCCGATTGGTCTTCAAATGTATGGGTCTAGCATAATATGCACAATGTACCTTAACTGACTCAATACTGAGCGCGTGAGACGTAAGATGGTGCGTGATGGTGACAATGACCATGTCTTCACATGCATCGATTGTGGACGAACATGTACAGCGCGAATCACATTCACATTCACAGTCACATTCGCTACAGCCATGGGTTGTAGTTATTATGCTTGTTTTGAAGCACAATGTAACAAACTATCGCCTGTCAAGACGGCAAGATGCCAACAACCGAAGGATATATCAAATTACTGTGTGAATATGTGCTGTATATTTCAGCTTTTCAGCTTGAAGGATTTGTCTTACTGCTTTAGTTTAAGTTGTGTGAATTCTGCAGTATGCACTTGACGAGATGCAGGGAAATCAATCAATCCTGCAATCTATTGTTTCTGTCTTCATTGTTAAAATTCACTAAGAGGAAAACATTATTGGAAATTATATCAAGCAATTAAGCTAATTTGTGTGTGTGTGTGTGTGTGTGTGTGTGTGTGTGTGTGTGTGTGTGTGGGTGGGTGGGTGGGTGGGTGGGTGGGTGGGGCGCGCTACGTATTACGCATGCTACCAAAGGAGCTGCTGTCAGAAACAGTTTTAGAAACGCTGCTCTAGAAAGCGACTTCCTGTCATACTAACAGATTGAATCTTTATTTTCAGGACATTGCAGTCACTCCCTTCCCCAGTTGGCATTTTGTAATTTACTATTCAATTTTATGTTTAGTAGTTTGTCATTGCTTTCTAAAAGAAAAGCCATATTTAAGTCCAACAGATCGGCTTTTGGAACGAACCCACTGTGCCACCGTCAGAGGGCAAGTTTAAGCACGTTAAACCTCTCAGATACGCTGACCTCCTTGTCGGCCTAATTATTATGTTCTCGTGAAAGACTATACAGCAGCGCCACGAACATGAATAATCCCCGACCACATTTCAAGGGTCCAGTCTAAAGCTGCATCAGGTTTGGATATAATTAAATCATCATCATCATCTTTCACTTCTGCCGTAAAGCGTCGTGGGGTGGAATAATTTGCGCTCCAGCGCCAGATGGGTGGCACTGAATAGTCTCATTCCGTGTGATTGTACGTCTTTGATGTCGTCAATCCATTTTCTTCTTAAGCGTCCTCTTGGTCTCGTCGCAGATGATCTTTGATATAGGACCAGTGATGGTAGTTGATGGTGTCAACATTAAAAAGTGTCTAAAAGGCAAGAGGAAGAGGATCGACTTCATTGCACCGGGTTAGTTCCCTTTTTTTAATTTTGGCGTTCGCACGTTTTAAACTCAAGAGTATTCCATACTCGTGCTACAACTCCTAGTGCACTGGACTCATTTTTGCATGTGGATTAGCTTTCCTTATTACCAGTGTCCCTCGCCATCAGGCGAACCCAGTCTGACTTGTAATCTACGTCCCCAAGTCAAGGACGAGAAGTCAAAAATTTAGTCCAGCGGTTATCAACCTTTTTTGGCGCATGCACCCCTTTACCATTTGTTCAGAATGTCATCCAAACCTTCCCCCACCTTTTTCGTATTTCATCCCTATAAACACCCACCCCTTTTTTTTTTACACAGTATTCGTAAAAATGGAAGCTAAATTTAATAATACATACTAGAACAAGTCTAGACGTCTACATAAAACGTGATTTGCTGGTCTACTTACGTTATAAAATAAATTTCAGAAGTGCGAGAAGTATAGAACCGTAAAGTATGGAGGGAAAAACAATATAAAGTAATTGGTTCTTGTACTTGCGATCTTGCAATAATCTTAATTCCAACCCCCCCCCCCCCCTGGAAACCCTAAAATGCACCCCTGGGGTGTGATTCCCCACCGGTTGAAAACCACTGTTTTAATCCACATGACTGATGTAGGGTTTGATCCCCAATACCTCGGCATCAGCAACACAGGAAGTTTAAGAGCATGCGCTCTTATCTATTCGGTCATGCTGACCTCCGGTGTTATCCTATATGGCTCGGTCTCTTTCCACAGGGCGGTCTGCGGAAAGCGTCGCACACAGTACCAACTCCTGACTGGAAGGCCCAATATACGGAAGTGAGGCTAAGCAGCAATGTGCAGGACGTGACAATTCCTTGGGTGAGTCCAATACCAGAGCGCTGTGTGTCGGCTCTGCAAGTATGGAAGCCTCCTTGGATGGCGGGGAATGTCCATGGTCTGCCCCTGCCTTCCCTTGAGGGCCTACCAGGATGTCGTTGGCTGTTCTATATGGGCCAGCTGGAATGAGGGATAACACCACAGCAGTAAGAGTCAAACGTTCTAAGAAACCCCCGGGAAGGTTAATCCGGTCAACAAATTCCCGCAGAAGTCGGATGTGTCGGCCTAATGGCGCAAGAACGCAGCTCTGCTGTAAAAACGCACATCGATATCACGTCCGACAAAACTCTCCGGATGAACGAAGAAGAAGAAGTACCAACTCCGTAATTCAAGCGAAGACCCCCAAGAGTCTCCAAGAAAATTTTACACGTACACCGAACGACGTAGGACGTAATCGAACCCAAAACCTAGGAAGCGCGAGGCATTCTGTGAAACCACGTCGCCATGGAGACTACCGCTACATAGCTAATGCGTTGCCATTCTCAGAAGCTGTAAATGAAAACAGACATGACAAGATTGTTAGAGAGCGTGCTATAGTAAGTGCGATCCTCCAGCTACAAAGTGCACTCGTGAGACGCACCAGCTGTTCAATTCCCTCATCACGGCTTAGATTTAAAATTACCCACAGTAAAGAATAAACAAACACGCGCAGGGCGGCGATAAGGCACCCAGATACCCGTCCTGTGGATTGAAGTGGGAGTTGTTTTCCTTTTCATCTTCTCCTCCTTCTCTGCTTCCTTGAAACAACTTGCAACGTGGGCAGCAAGAACTGCCGGTGTGCCTTGAGCTCACCCGGCTGTGGCCAGACGTTGAAGGATATTGTACAGGCTGCAGATATATTGTACATGCTGCAGATATATTGTACATGCTGCAGATATATTCTACATGCTGCAGATATATTCTACATGCTGCAGATATATTGTTCTCGAAACTGCATGCAGGTGTTCAAGGAAATAACTTGCGTAGCCTGATTTGTTTTTACGCTAGCTGGCTGTGAACTCAAGCGTAATCCATAAGGGCAACTTCTTCTACTTCTAGTAGCACTGAACTTAAATTTGCGTGTGGATTAGCTTTCCTTATTATCCATCTGGTCGTTTGGCGAACCCACTCCGACTCCAGAGGTACTTGTAATTTATGTCCCCAAGTGAAAAACGAGAAGTCAACATTTTAGTCTAACTGACAGGCGTAGGGGTTGAAACCCCTATCTCAGCATCAGGACACCGGATGTTTAAGAACGAGCGTTCTTATCAATTCGGCCAGGCTCATCGAGCATCATTATCCTGTGCCCTGTCAGCTGGCGCTCATGTCTTTCCACAGACCTCGGCCCTTGATGTTCTGGGTCAACTCTGTTGATGATATTCCTCCACGCCACCGTCTCAATCCATCCAGCATTATTTCTCTCGGTTTTTCTCTGCCTCTTTTTCCATTGATCTTCCCGGTCGTCACGGTGTTTCCCAATGCCTTTCTTCTTATTACATGACCAAAAATTTATGTTTGTCTCTTTCTAATAGTTGCATGAAATTATCTACTTTCACTAGCCTCTTTTTTTAGTTACTCTGGTATTCTAGGGTATTCTAGGGTAAATTTCTCTCAGTAACCACACCTACGTTGTTTTCAAAGACCTAATAGGTAACGCTGTTTAATTAAAGCAGAGTTGTAGTAACTGTACACCGAGAAGAGCTTGAGGCTTGAGCTTCGTCGTGTCTTAGGGCTTTGTGAGGGAATGTGATCACGTGTTACGTTTGCTCTACATTATTGTACAGGAGCCGAAGTATCCTAGTGACTAGATGCTTGCCCGGCGGCCCTGTGCTTATGGGGTCAAATCCGCTGGTTTTTTTTTTAAATTTCAATTATCATGGACTCCTGGGTCGACCCAGCTTAAAATGGGTACCAGGAAATGACTTGGGAAGTGGAGGTGGCCGCTGTGATACTGACTACGTCACGACGTGCCGATTGCTGCATAAATATATACGCCTGGCACCATATGCTCATTACTCCATCAGGTGTGAAACAGCTTACTTTACTTTACTTTGCTTTACTTTACTTTACTTTACTTTACTTTTTTACTCTCGCTCGCTTTGAACTCAAGCGTAGTCCATACACACTATTTATAGCAGTGATTGAATGAATTTTGCGTGAGGGTTAGCTTTCCCTATTAATAGTGTCCCTCGCCATCAGGCAAACCCACTCCGACTTCAGAGGAACTTGTAATTAATGTCCCAAAGTCAAGGACGATAGGTCAACATTTTAGTCCAGATGTCCGGTGTAGGGGTCGATCCCCTAACCACGGTATCAGCACACCGGATGTTTAAGAACAAACGTTCTTATAAATTCGGCCATGCGGACCTGCTTTACTTTACTTAACTACCCGTGTACAAGGGTTTTAACAAAAGGGTTTAGGGTGTGTGTGTGTGTGTGGGGGGGGGGGGGGGGGGGGAGAGAGACACCTTCTATGTTCATACTATCCTCTCTCCATAGTCTCCACCTTGTGGAAGGAGGAAGAGGAACCGTGTGTTCCTATGGTTCCCGAAGCTGTCGACTGGCGTAACTAATGGTACTACTGACTTCTATGCTGGGTTTGGAAGTCTACAGTTAGGGTAGGCAAACCAGCAAGAAATGCAGGTTGAATTCTTGGTACTGAACCAATGGTTAGGGGAGATAATGCATAATAACCAATATTCTGATGATAACGGCATCGAATATTCATAGATTCATCAATATGATGTGCTGTGCCGATAAGCGTGGGCGATCATGTTTCGCCACCTTACACGACCAACAGAGTCACGGATCAGCTCCGTGTTCTTGTCTCGCCCATGCCACATAGATTCATCATTATCACGTAATTCAGCTCTTGGGTTGGCCGTGAAGCTTCCTGATCATTCCATTGCATGGCTGCTTGTCCTTGACCTGTCATCATCATCACCATCATCATCATCATCATCATCATCATCATCATTATCAAGTGCTTTGCCGGCTGGCGTGGGCGATCATGACTCTCCACAAATTGCCATCTCCGACGGCATGGATCAATTCATGTGTTGACACCCTTCCGTGCAATGAAACAAGACTGTCAACAATTTTCTTCTTCTATCTCGTTTTCCACAAATCTGTCCGGTTGTCACAACAGGTTCCAGTTTTTGTCTTCTCATAACGTGGCCGAAAAATGATGACCGTCTCTTTCTGATGTTTGTGATAAGTTGTCTTTGTCCCTCATAATATCTTCAGTAGCTCTTTAATTCCATGTTTGTCGGCATTGATAGATCTGTGCATGCTTATTTAATCATTGTTTTTCCAGCTCTACAGTTTCCTCTTGTTTTCCCATTGGTTTGCCTTGTAGTACCCTCATTGCTGTTTATTAGTGTCTTAGGGTGTAACTACGCCAAGGGGAAAAAAGTTGCATATCTTTTACAGCATTGTTTGGCTGTTTATGATTTCTTGGTTAAGTTTACGCTCATTCGTTTGCCATTGCTTTGTGAACGACTGGCACTCATACCTTTGTATGAACACCAACGTAATGCTAGCAAATCTCTTGCAGCTGTGTATCGAAAGCTGTATGCGGGTTTATGAATTGCGTCCGTAAATCCTTCGTTGTTCCATTACTTTAAGAAATGTTCGTTGTTCCTTTACTATAATATAAGAAATGTTCGTTGTTCTATTACTATAAGAAATGTTCGTTGTTCTATTACTATAAGAAATGTTCGTTGTTCTATTACTTTAAGAAATATTCGTAGTTCTATTACTTTAAGAAATGTTCTTTGTTCTATTACTATAAGAAATATTCGTTGTTCTATTACTATAAGAAATGTTCGTTGTTCCATTACTTTAAGAAATGTTCGTTGTCCCATTACTTTAAGAAATGGTCGTTGTTCTATTACTTTAAGAAATGTCCGTTATTCTATTATATTTTCCGAAACTTGTTTGTGTGCCCACATTTTAGTCCAGGTTAATCATGTAATTTTGCTGTAACACCACATATTTAGTATCTCTATAAGTTTTTCATCACGTTTATCCATTATTAGTATTTTAAAACCATATTGCGATATGATTGGTCAGATGGGCTCCAAACGCATTAGACAGCGAGTACCCTTACACTGGAACAAAGAACTGATTGGAACACACTTGTACTTTTGTTCACAGAGCAATCTAAGCATCATCGAATATACGACTTGGTCAACGAAGAATCCTCAGTCTGTACATACATACACACTAACATTCATACTTGTACGTGCGCGCGCGCGACACTGACATTAAATGTGTAGTAATATCCCCGCCACACACGAAAATACACACATACACACTTTACAACACTGCTAAGTCAGACATTAGTCGCACAGTAAGATCCCCATTACACACACACACACACACACACACACACACACACTGATAAATAGTGATCTCCATCACGCACGCGCACACATACACATATACACGCGCGCACAATACAGATAAATCAGACAGTAGTCATGTCGTCAGATCATACACACACACACACACACGCGCACACACACACATACATACACACATACATACACACACACAACAATGATAAATCAGACATTAGTCGTGCCGTAAGATCACACTCACACACATACACACACACATACATACACACACACACAACAATGATAAATCAGACAGTAGTCATGCCGTAAGATCACACACACACACACACACACATACACACATCAGATAAATCAGAAATTAGTCGTGCCGTCAGATCACACACACACACACACACACGCACACACACACATACACACACACACATGTTAAGTCGGACATTAGTCGTGCATTCAGATCCCCATCACACACACACACACACACACACACACACACACACACACACACACACACACACACATCACAGACAAATCTGACATTAGTCATAGTCAGATCCCCATCACACATACACACATAACCCAGATAAATCAGACATTAGTCGCGCAGTCAGATCACACACTACACAGATAAATCAGACATTAATCTTGCAGTCAGATCGCACGCAACACAGATAAGTCAGACATTAATCGTGCAGTCAGATCCCCATCTACTTGTAGAGAACTGAGATGATCTATGACCTGACGAGATCACGTGAGTGATCTGCGACTGGGCTGGATCACGTGATGGTTAAACCAGATACAATAGCGGAGAACCGTTCGGTGGCGCCGACTTGTCGCAGCAACTTCCCTCTACTGGGGGACTCTTGCTCTAAGAGCCTTAACCATTTCCCCCCTGTCGCAACCTCTTTTTTCTCATTATGTCGTGTCTATAGCGATATCGGGAGATTTATGTGTTATTTCCCGCGTGAAATAACGAGATACTAAACATGTGAACAAATATGCAGGTGGATTTCATAACCTAAACTATGGGAGATCTGAAGGGAGATTAGCCGTTTACAGCTCTAGCTTTGTTTACTGGGGAGTTGGGGAGACACGCTGACGTATTTGTTTCCCAGAGAAGAGGTTTTGTTGGAGTCAAATTTGACTTCATATCTCTCGTAACATTTGATTCTAGGTTTACAGTTTTGTAGTTTTGTCTGTCCGCAGAAAACAAAAGTGTACAAGATAGTTTGTAACGTCGGCCATAGTGGGAAAAACTGAGCGTTCTGTTCTACATTTGTCGAACTCCTTCTGGGGTTGAGCCGTGGTTGAGAAGTTTAGGTGTCCGTCTCAGGCGCTGAAGGTACTGGGTCGAGAGCTGCAAAGAACCGAGACCTCGGGTGGAATCTGTCTTAGAGGAAGTAAACCTACACGGGTAGACAGAACCCGTGACCTCGGGTGGAATCTGTCTTAGAGGAAGAAAACCTACACGGGTAGACAGAACCCGTGACCTCGGGTGGAATCTGTCTTAGAGGAAGTAAACCTACACGGGTAGACAAAACCCGTGACCTCGGGTGGAATCTGTCTTAGAGGAGGTAAACGTAAACCATCACGGGTAGACAGAACCCGTGACCTCGGGTGGAATCTGACTTAGATGAGGTAAACGTAAACCATCACGGGTAGACAGAACCCGTGACCTCGGGTGGAAATCTGTCTTAGAGGAAGTAAACCTACACGGGTAGACAGAACCCGTGACCTCGGGTGGAATCTGTCTTAGAGGAAGTAAACCTACACGGGTAGACAGAACCCGTTACCTCGGGTGGAATCTGTCTTAGAGGAGGTAAACGTAAACCATCACGGGTAGACAGAACCCGTTACCTCGGGTGGAATCTGTCTTAGAGGAGGTAAAACGTAAACCATCACGGGTAGACAGAACCCGTGACCTCGGGTGGAATCTGTCTTAGATGAAGTAAACCTACACGGGTAGACAGAACCCGTGACCTCGGGTGGAATCTGTCTTAGAGGAAGTAAACCTACACGGGTAGACAGAACCCGTGACCTCGGGTGGAATCTGTCTTAGATGAGGTAAACGTAAACCATCACGGGTAGACAGAACCCGTGACCTCGGGTGGAATCTGTCTTAGAGGAGGTAAACGTAAACCATCACGGGTAGACAGAACCCGTGACCTCGGGTGGAATCTGTCTTAGAGGAAGTAAACCTACACGGTAGACAGAACCCGTGACCTCGGGTGGAATCTGTCTTAGAGGAAGTAAACAGTACACAACTGCATGTCGAAGTGGGACACACTGACCTTTGGGGCACATAACTATGTATGACGTACACACCCCGCAGGAAAAAAATAAGATGATCAAGAATAAGAATTATCTCTGCACCTGGCAGCAATTGTTACTTAAAATCTTTCTGTTACGGTTTGTTTTTAGCTTGTCACCCCAAGCAGTAGGAGCCGCGGCAACGAAGTGACTAGTGCGATTGCCTGTCAGGCCTGTGGCCATGTGTTCGAAACCCTCTCGTAGCAACGATTTTATTATCTTTTCTTTGGCTTGTGCTCACAGATTGACTCAGCATGAAAATGAGTACCAAGAAATGTTGTGGAAAGTAAAGGCGGATGTAGGATATTGACAGCGTCACTCATAGAGTGCCAAATCTTCTTCTTTGGGACAGTTTGACATCATGGCATTGAGGAACGTCGGTATCAAATATGGTTCACAGCACAAGTGACAGAAGGCTGTGTACATATATGATCACAGCATGGACTGGAAGAAGAAGAAGAAGAAGAAGAAGAAGAAGAAGAAGAAGAAGAAGAAGAAGAAGAAGAAGAAGAAGAAGAAGAAGAAGAAGAAGAAGAAGAAGAAGAAGAAGAAGAAGAAGAAGAAGAAGAAGAAGAAGGAGGAGGAGGAAAAAGGAGGAGGAGGAGACGAAGAAGCAACAGCATCATCAGCAGCAGAAGAAGACGAAGAAGAAGAAGAAGAAGAAGAAGAAGAAGAAGAAGAAGAAGAAGAAGAAGAAGAAGAAGAAGAAGAAGAAGAAGAAGAAGAAGAAGAAGAAGAAGAAGAAGAAGAAGAAGAAGAAGAAGAAGAAGAAGAAGAAGAAGAAGACGAAGAAGCAGCAGCAGCAGCAGCAGCAGCAGGTTTCTGAAAACTCCATCGCTAGAGGTCACCAAATCAGAGATCCTCTGGCGGTTCTGTTTAGACCAGTGGTGGTCATTTACCCGTGGTGTACGACGAGAACTAATGGCTGGACTAGTGCATGGAGTTCCGAAAAAACAAAATAACTACAGAGCTTGTTAACGTAAGAAGAATGGTACAGGAAATATATGCATCAAAACGGCCTTAACTTTCCCCCACTGCCTGCGACCGAAGTTACCACATAGCAATCTGCAATTCACAATGCATGGGAAAATATTATCTATATCTATAAAACAGAGTGTATGTTTGTTTGTTTGTGGGTTTGTGGATTTGGATGCGTTCGATAACGGTATATCCGATTGAGATGAAATTTTCTACACGTCTTCCTTTCATTCCTGTGCAACCGACTATAATAATTTCTTAATGTAAAATCTTCGACTTATTTAATAACATTTACTTTTCCATTTTCATTATATAATGTCTATATAGCAGTGGCACTTCACTCTAGAAAAGTTATTTCAAGGGGCATAACTTTTAATAACATTTCTATATACTTTATAGTCATATTGTTGGACTTACCTGCACTATTGTTAAACTCTTTGTCTATAGTTATTTTTAGGCATATGAGTTATATTAAATAATGATATAATCTTTAAGGTATTTTTAAAGTTTGCATAAAAATAATGCATTATGCATAACATTTTAACCCATCTTTTTCTGCTTACAAAACTTATCAACTGTCATGTCGGTGACTAAAAACAGTTTTCATTAAAAATAATGAATGGTGTGTGGAAGGACATTCTTTTAAGTTACTGTGCGCCAGGAGCTGGGCGAAACCACGCCGGGTCAGATAGATAGACAGATAGTCGGGAACGGAAGCTTATTTGACTACTTATATGAATGAATTAAATGACATGCTCCCTACCAGGGACTGGGTGAAGCCGGGCCGGGACAGACAGACAGACAGATAGACAAACAGATAGTCGGGAACGGGAGAGCTTATATGACTACGTATATGAATAAAATGAGATGCTTCCCACCAGGGACTGGGTGAAGCCGGGCCGGGTCAGCCAGACAGACAGACAGACAAACAAGCAGACAGACAGACAGACTGATAGATAGATAGATCCCCTCCAGGGCCTGGGCGAAGCCGGGCCGGGTCAGCTAGTTTATAATATAATTGTCAACAAATTCGTTGTGATATATCGTTTGTGTCATGCTTATCAGTTAGTGGCGTAATACTGTCTTTATATTACGTGCAAAGATACTATCAAGTCAGTATACATACTGTATGTGTGGGTGTTTTCTAATATCAGTGAATCAATGCTTGCAAAGAACCCTTGGAATCTTTATAAAAATAGTGCGTCAAGTTTGTAAAGTGTTTAATGAGGTGGCAACAACGTCTGGGTTTTTTTTTTTTTTTGTCGATAGAAAGACAAGATAGCTGTGTCTGTCGTTATCAGGCAGGAAACTTGTACAGGGACAGTTATTGCTGGCATCTTTTTAACACTTAATTGATTCCGTGTACTGGTTATGTGGTGTCTGTAGTGATAGAAAGGACAACATTGCCGTGTTGTGGTGTCTGTATTGACAGAAAAGACATCATTGCCCTAGTGTGGTGTCTGTAGTGATAGAAAGGACAACATTGTCGTGGTCTGGTGTCTGTAGTGATAGAAAGGACAACATTGTCGTGGTCTGGTGTCTGTAGTGATAGAAAGGACAACACTGCCGTGGTCGGGTGTCTGTCGTGATAGAAAGGACAACATATCTGTGGTGTGGTGTCTGTAGTGATAGAAACGACAACATTGCCGTGTTGTAATGTCTGTCGTGATAGAAAGGACAACATTGCCGTGGCGTGGTGTTTGTCGTGATAGAAAGGACAACATATCTGTGGCGCGGTGTCTGTCGTGATAGAAAGGACAACATTGCCGTGGCGTGGTGTCTGTCGTGATAGAAAGGACAACATATCTGTGGTGTTGTGTCTGTCGTGATAGAAAGGACAACATTGCCGTGGCGTGGTGTCTGTCGTGATAGAAACGATGTTTCCGTGGTGTGACGTCTGTCGTGATAACGACAGGAAACATGTACGGTGATATCTACTAGTTAAATCTTTTTAACACTGAATATTGTTCTGATGAATCGCCTTACCACCAAAAAAGCTAGATCTACACTAGACTTTAGAATGTTCTGCTAAGGGCGAAAATTAATGCTCGATCTGGATGTTAAAGAACTCTGGATTAGAAGAATGTGGGGAGTTTTCGCCAGCGTTGTGGCTCGGGGGCAGTGAGCGCCTTTCACAATTCCCCGACACAGCGAGTCGAGGTTTCGAAATCAGCTGCGGTGATTTGGAAGCAGACCGTTTTGCGTTGATTTCGATGTTATAAAGCGTCGGTCGTGCACAAACCAATGGCAAATTACAAAATGTAAAAATTGTTTAGTAACTCACTAACAGCCAAAAGATGATGGGTTTGGTTGCGACGTCCTGTAAAGAACAGGCCACAAATTAACGGAGTTTACGAGAACAACAAATTCAACATCAAAGAAAGATGAAGAGGTCGAGAGGTTTCCTTCGACAATTACCTGCTCTGATATAAAATGAAATACCTCGTTAAACAGTGATTCAAAGCCAACCTTATTTCCTAGACTTAACATGTATCAAATAAACTTGACAGCTGTTAGTATACAGACTTTAAGCAATGACAAATATATGTCATTGGCAACGGCCTTTCTCTCTGGCTCCTGTCTAATGTTAACTTAAAATAACATACCCAATGCGCGGGATCTTCCATGGGGCTGTGACTTGAGAGGGTTATCGCATTGTTTATTTTGTGTACTCCTCCACATGCATAGAGGAGCAGGTAGCCGGTGTTTTCCTCTATTTAAAGATTGTCCTATCATGTACACTTTACCAATCATACGGTGTGTACTTCTTGCCTTACCCACCATATGGCGTGTACTTATTGCTTTACTCATCATATGGCATATAATTCTTGCTTGACTGTTCATATGACGCGTACTTATTGCTTTACCCATAATATGGCGTATACGTCTTGCTTGACCGTTCATATGGCGAATACCTTTTGCTTGACCTATAATATGGCGTATAGTTCTTGCTTTACCATTCATCTGGCGTATACTTCTTGCTTTACAGTTCATGTGAGTCTGTAGTAAGCTTTACCGTTAATAGAGTACACTTCTTGCTTTACCGACCATATGACGAACACTTCCTGCTTTACCGTTCATAAGGCGTATTTTTCTTGCTTTACAGATCACACGGCGTACACTCCTTCCTTTACCCATCATATGGCATATACTTCTATCTTGAACGCACACGCTCTATGTTCCCAGCATTATTCAAATATCCTTACATATGTAGGAAGACAGTATCTATTTACAGCCTGCGGAACATACTTTTATTACGCTATTATGCAACTTAACGAACACGTTAGTGAAGTTGATAGGGAAATACGCTGATAATTTCATGCGCATGGTCCGACGAGGGCTGGACGTCTGGGTTTGTCGCCTGCTAAGTGAGGTAAAGATTTGTTACCTTTTCCTCGGTGCATTCAGGCCTACAAAATGTGATTTGTCTTACAGAACTATTGCAGGAAACTGTTTCCATACAAATTAATTAGGGATTCTAGTTCATAACATAACCTCGAACCACATATTTTAACTCTCGCGCGTATGGTTTCTAAAATCACTTTTATAGATAAAGACGAATGTATTCCTGTAGAGTGTAATTTTGGTTTGATATCTGGTTAATCTGAACGATTGCCCGAAAGAGGCTAATGAAACTAGAACATTATATGCAACAATAAGGAAGAGACAAACAGTTTTCTTTGGTCATGTGATGAGAAGAGAGGCATTGGAGAACATCGTAACAATTGAAAAGAACGAGGGGAAGAGAGGCAGAGGCCGACCAAGAAATATGATGCTGGGTGGATTGAGACGGTTGGTAACATGGAGGAACAGCAGCAACAGAACACGAAGGAGCGAGATATGTGGAGAGACATGAACGCCTACGCCATCTAGGCATGGTATTGATGATGATGATCTGGTTAACGGTCACTTTCATTGCACACGGATACCTTCATAAGTGCTCCAATCACCTCCCATACATTACACAAGGAGAATATCGGCACAGTGCACAAACTCCTTATCACATCAAGGATCCAAATGTGTGTATTCTAGAATCACACATAATATAGCTATTCCTTTTGCGGATAGCTGTCTAGGATCAACATATGCAGAACAGAGGACATCGTGATTGCCTACACCTGCTTCGTTTAAGGACAGATGCTATAGAAATGTCAACAAAATCAAGTTGACTGCTGATTTCTTTAAATATATCCCGGCTGACATCTGAAGTTGTAGAAAAAGAAGTCTTGCTTCATCTCATGCCCACTCCCCTCTTCCAGCTGCAGTTCAGGACTGCTAGTCTTCCTGGCATCTCTCGACATCGATCTCTGGTCCTTCAGTCCAGTATGGTCTGTAATTTGTCCTTAACCCTCTGGAAATGGACTCAGTGTTCGTCTCCAGTGCTGCTTGTCCTTTTGTTATGTTTCCCCAGAACTTTCTGGTAGTTGGAAAATGTATCCCAGTCGACAAGAAATATTGAATCTGTTCGGCGGGCCGTGATCAGAGCAACGCTCTGGAAAGGCCCAGCTTCACGATCAGATGCTTCTTCAGTGATGCCACCACCAGCCCTGATTATAGCATGGGTTAATTTTAATGGTGTTCTGACTGAAGAAAACAGAACAGAAGAAGTTACGGATTCTGTTCTTGTAACAGGGCTAGTCTCATAAAGAAGCATTCACAGAATATCACGTCTACACACTAATGTATGCTTCTTATACCCAGCCGAGCGCTATTTTCACCTAAACTATTATCAACCTTTCGTCCTATCGACCGAGTTACGCAGACACTGGCAAAATGGACCGTTTCACGACTGTTAGCCAAGCGTGGCGCAGGAATACAAAGTCATGGCGCCACTCCAGACAACTCCTTCTTCACGCTTGGGCGGGAAAAAAGCATTAGTGCACACTTTAACGCGCCTTCTTCCGATTATGGAAAAGAAAAGGTGACTCTTAGTGACAACTCTCAATCAAAACTGCAGCATACCGTGGCTGCAGTGCTAATCTGGGGATAGGGCGTGGAGACATAGTGAACTGGTTGTCTAGTTCCAACATTATGTGCCTTGCCAGCCGGCGTAGGAGTTCATATCTTTCCTCAGATCTCGGTCCTATGGATCAACTCTGTTGATGATATTCTCCCATGCCACCATCTCAGTCAGTCTAGCATTATTTCTCGTGATCTGCCTCTGCTTCTTTTTCCTATTGATCTTTCCAGTGCCTCTCTTCACATCACATGACCAATTGAGTTGAGTTATCCCCCAGCCAGCGGAACGCCGTTGTTACTACCTCCACCTCCATTCTCAGACTAGATATTGTGGTATCATATGCCAGATTCTCCTGCACCAAACAATGTCCACCAAAATTCGCTACGAACCCCCAGGCACTTCTTTCACCTCTTAACACAGAGTCGTCTGTGTAGATGATTACATCACCTGGTCGCGAACTGTCGTGGATCACTTGTTGCACCTCCCATTCACTCAAGCCCGCCGTAACATGATCAAAGAATAATGTTTCTCTTTTTTATTGTTGTTTACAATGTTCTAGTGTTTAATTCAATGCATATAGAAAATACGAAAGCTAGAAATAGCATGCACAAACATACACTTATGTTGTTAATATCGTCAGTATCGTCGACATATACCGGGTGGCGTAGGCAGTCATATTATTCAATAACTATTTATCTCTGATAAATTCGACACAAATACGTTTTTCTGTCTCCGCCTGGACGCTGGGCTGGAGGATGTTGATAACAGAACACATCACACTTAAAGAGGAAACATTCCCAACCTCACAACCTAGACCCCATCCCAGCCAGCCCAAATGTGATGGGTTGAAACATGGCATGGTCAGAACCTAATGTCCTTCTCTGCAGATGTGAACTCCCAGTGCTGTATTGCATATCCTGAAGTTTCTGTGACTGGAGAGGGGAATGAGCACCGCAACATTGTCCCCGTGAAGATGGTAGTTTGATACCGGAAAGGGAGACATGTCTCTACACCAACCTCACTGCGATTAATGCAAGCTCTCATTATGGCCAAGACTAATTGAACGACAATGTATTAGTTAATGCATGAACTTCGTGTTAAAACTCCCAAGATTTGTCAACCCACAACCGATCTATCTAGTTAGATATATATATTTTTTTTAAAAACAGACTCACTAATGTGATAGTTAGGTAGATTAAAAGACAGACTCATTAACGTGATAGTTAGATATATTAAAAGACAGACTTACTAATGTGATGGTGAGATGTATTAAAAGACAGACTCACTAACGTGATATTTAAGTAGACTAAAAGACAGACACATTAACGTGACAGGTAGATTACAAGTATATTCTTACCTACCTGTCTAGCAACAGCGTAGCTTCTAATTACCGATCTAATTCCATGCCTACCTAATTCCCTATGTACCTAACTCCCTGCCTACCTAACTGCCTGCCTAATTAACTCCCTGTCTACATAACTCTCTGCCTACTTAACTTCCTGTCTACCTAACTCCTTGCCTACCTTACTCCCTGCCTACCTAACTTCCTGTCTACCTAACTCCTGTCTATCTATCTGTCTGTTTGTCCGTCCGTCCGTCTCGCTACACAATTTGGTTCAGTGCAATTTTAATTATCTCAATTAAACACTGTACGTTAATTGTGTTGTCCCATTCTTTAACCTTTACCAACAACGTGTCAGAGTTAATTACGGTGACATTTGTTTCGCAGTTCATTCTTAATATAAGATAAATAACGTAATTTCCACAGCTCATTAATCTCGGGTTACATCTACGGGACTTCAAACTCCATTGGGTAACTTTTAAGTAAATGTACATACAATATTTATAGAACCAAAAGTCTTGTTTTTGTTTTGCCTATTGTTTTCATAGTTCATGGACTAAGGTATCATAATTATCTCCACCAGTGTTTTGACATTATTTGGCGAATTACGTCGCACTGTTTAGACAAGCCTGTGGCTCGGTACATCCCACATCGTCAAGAATTTTTCAGGGATTGTTTTCCCTATCGCCTGACTATCCTCAGTCCAACTACAAGGAGGCAAGTTTGTATCTCTGTTCGGCTTGTTCCTATCCCTAGGCCTGTCCTAACATAGGAGACCATACCAGTAGCTGTGCTACCGTCGGCATAGCTCTTGGGGTCATTGGATCACTCAAACGGTCCAAACCGCACTACCTCTACAAAGTGGAGACACGTCAGAGGGCTGAACTTTTTAATTCGAGGAACTTTCTCACAGGCAGTTTACACTACAACAGGAAGAAATATAAAAGCATTCACCCAAACTCAGACATTCACAGGCATGGAGAGAAGTGGCGTCCAGCTGTGCACGAGCGGTTGGGAGATCTCTTGCCTGAACGCGCAAATGATTTTGGTGGCTTTGACATTCTCGTGGACAATGTCGTTGAAGAAATAGCTGGAATAGACTTTGGCTTTAAGGAAGTTCAACTGGAAAATTTTCAAGAACGATTGGATTCACATTCATAATGCTTAGGTAGTGCTGTTCTCATTTAAATCGGGCAACAACAGGTAAGCGAATACAAGGAAATCAGATATCGTGAACAACAACAGAAGGAATGCTGCAAGATTAAGTATTTTCCTCGTTATTTTCGTGCCGGGCAGTGCTGGCGAAGTTCCTTAGCTGGTTGTCTTCCACGCAACTCTGCACACCCATTCAGCTTCTTCTTCTTCTTCTTCTTCTTCTTCTTCTTCTTCTTCTTCTTCTTCTTCTTCTTCTTCTTCTTCTTCTTCTTCTGTTTCTTCTTCTTCTTCTTCTTCTTCTTCTTCTTCTTCTTCTTCTTCTTCTGTTTCTTCTTCTTCTTCTTCTTCTTCTTCTTCTTCTTCTTCTTCTTCTTCTTCTTCTTCTTCTTCTTCTTCTTCTTCTTCTTCTTCTTCCATATTTCGAGATTGTGCCCCACACCTAGTTATGCACCTTAGAGGTCAGTGTGTCAGGTTTACTTCCTCTAGACAGATTCCACCCAAGGTCAAACGGAGTCTATTTACCCGTAGCTATGTTTTCGTTTCTAATAATTACGCCAGCGCCGCGGCCTTATGACCTACTCATTACGATTTTCCACTGCTGAGAGATTTTAAACACGCACAAATATGGAGGTCATCATGGCTGAATGGATAAGAACGCGTGTTCTTAAACATCCGGTGTGCTGATGCCAAGGTAAGGGGTTCAACCCCTACACCAGACTAAAATGTTGACCTATCGTCCTTGACTTGGGGACGTAAATTACAAGTACCTCAGGAGTCGGAGTGGATTCGCCTGATGGCAAGGGACTCTATTAAAAGGGAAAGCTAATCCACACACAAAATTCAGTCCAGCGCTACTAGAAGTAGCGTTTGTGGACAACGCTTGGGTTCAAAGCGAGCGAGCGCAAAAAACAAAAATAACTGACACATGGATGTTCCTGTTTTCCGCCCTTATCTGAGAAGGCCAGCTATCCGATACCACTACCCAGAAGATCAACGGGACGTGATATTACTGGATAACATTAGAGGTCAGCATGACCGAATTAATAAAAGCGATAGCTCTTAAACTTCCTGTGTGCTGATGCTGAGGTAGCAGATTCAACCCCTACACCGGTCACTTGGACTAAAATGACTTTTCGTCCGTTGACTTGGGGATGTAAATTATAAGTACATCAGAAGTCAGAGTGGGTTTTCCTCATAGCGAGGAACACTGGTAATAGGGAAAGTTAGCCTTCGCGCAAACATCAGTCCAGCGTGGCTACACTCGAATTCAAAGCGAGCGAACGAACGAAAGAAAAAATGGATAGCAGTGTTTCTGGGAACTCGGTACGTTCTGAGCACACCACAACCTCTCAGCCACGGCGTTCCCAGCTTATGTATCCAATACCTTGAAACCTTCCCGGTTGACATCGCCTTCCCAAGATCCTCTGTTCACATAACGTCACATAAACTGACGATTGTCTTATCGTTAAATGGATAATCATCTTTGCCAACTTACTTCCTGTAGCACTTAGACTTGGCCTACTTTGCTTGAAGAATGGATTGGACACGTCCTCGAAATCTAGATAACACCCAGTTTGTGTCATTGTAGGTAGAATTCTCAACTATCAATATAGTTGTATTTGTGTTGTGGCGAAAGGGGCTTACGGGCGCAATTCATAATCCCGCATACCGCATTTGATACACAGCTGTGGTCGATTTGGCTGCAAACCACCTTGCATTGGTTTTAATACAATGGTATAAGTGCCGGTCGTTCAGAAAGTAATGGCAAACTACTGAACGTAAACTTGCCAAGAAATCACAAATAGTAAATAAAATGATGGGGTTGATTGCGACGTCCTCTAAAGTATATGCAACTAATTTCATGTTGTGATGGTGGAGTTTTCCCTGTGTTTGCTGCTGAAGGTTTTTGTACCTGCCACATTACTTATCTCCTCGTTAGATCCTGCTGTTGTGAAACAGACTATCACCATTTTCTGTTCTCATCTTTATGTATGATTGAAATGAGACCCGAAGAGGTAGATCGTCTATCGACATACACACGCCTCTCATTGCCACCTCTCTGTTAGTGTACCACCTCTACCCCCATTGTTCTATGCACATCCCACAAGCATGAACTCTGCCGGGTTAGTCTTTCTTTATCCCTCCTGACCCTCGATTCCGCCTCTCTTAATTCCCTTTTCTGTATCAATTATTGTCTGCTGATCCGGAGATCTCATAATGTGTATTCTGATGAGTAAGGTGGTATACATGCCTTCTTTCAAGCATTCACATGTAACAGCCATGTTCCATGTTTATAGTACTCTAAGGTAATTATATTAATGTCTTTTTGCTTTTCTTTTTGTGTACAGATGAAAGCTTTGTAACTGGAAATTCCATTCTGTCGAGGATTATTGGGTGTGTTACTATTTTATTGCATAAACGAATGGTCTAGTAATTCAGTAAAGCCAAAGAAACAGATAGTAGCCCACATCCACCATTGTACACCACTTGCTGAAATTCGGTCATGTGATTAATGGGAACCATGCATTCCGCGTGTTTTACTACTATGCATAACATTCGCTGAAGCGGCTGTGATTCGAATGGTTAATCTAACCTTTCGCTTTGTAAACAAAAAGACATACAAAAATAAAATTAATAAAATTAGAGTTGTAGCAAGTATGGTGTGTATTTCAGCTGTAATGATTCGTTGATTCCTTCTTTTTATTTTGACTGACTTCTCCAGCATGCACCTGACGAGATGCAGCGAAATATACCAGGCAATATATTTTAAAACCTATTGTTTCTGTCTTCATTATTCAAATTCAAAAATAGAAAACAATGGTTTGAACGTATTATTGTATTTCTATAAATTTGAGTATTTCCACTTTCCGCTGTCGTAGATGTATCTATTAATAATTATTCCCTCATGCACAGCACTGATGGCGTCTGACTTGCAGCTAAAGCGTTGGGCACATTATTATCTAACGACGTAGCCCCACTGTGTTGATGGACTGTTTCCATCCATGTGAACTTACAGCTTTATTCGAGATAAATAGTTCCCGCGAAGAAAAAAGAGCAGCCAAGCGAACCACGCAATCGTTTCCCCGTGACCTCCTCGGGGATGATTGATGTTCCTAGCTAGGATTTACTGAAATCAAAGCAAAATGCGATCTATACCCTGATAGCGATTGACATCATAGACGTCAAGTGGGAATTCACGCTCAGCCGAGTCTAGCTTTTTGTGGATCCCTCACTTGCGCAGCCTGAGGTACACTTGTGTGTGCAGATAACAACAAAAAGAGGAAAAAGGTAAAAAGCCACGTTGTATTTTTATGCACATTCTTTTGCGGGTAGATTCTGTGATTTTCGATCAGTCACAACCAATCTTAAGACGTATAACTTAATGGTTTCCTTCTGCGTGCGATAGCCGGATACAGCAAATGTGGATGCGCACGTGCGGAGTGATATCTCTGTCTAGAGATGTAAAGCTGGAATAAAATAGATGCGAATAGTGAAATCCGTGTAGGAATTAATTTGTGCATAGGGACTTCTGACTGAGCATTTATGTCTGTCTATCTGTCGGAATGTCTTTGTGTGTGTCTGAGAGAGAGAGAGAGAGAGAGAGAGAGAGAGAGAGAGAGAGAGAGTATGTGTGTGTGTGTGTGTGTGCACACGCGCGCGCGTGACTATACGTATACATTTTCTTTTTTTTTCTCCTTGATCGCACAGTTTGGCATAGTCACTGGTCTCATTCACACCAAGTGGTCCTATCTTCTGTTATAATGTGTGCGTTGGTTGATTGTGTGGCGGCTAATTTTTTTTTTTTTTTAATAGTTGGTTGGTTGATTAGTTGGTTAGCTCGTGTGTAGGTAGGTTGGTTGGGTTGTTTGATAGTTGCTTGGCTGGCTGGTTGGTTTGTTGGTTGGTTGGATGTTAGTTTAGGTGGTTGTTTTTTGATTTTGTTGAATGGTTGGTGAATTATCATTCAGACTGCGGGCTTTAACTCTTAAATCCGTTGTTTTGGCGTTAGAATCTGTGAAACCCAGTGTACAGCTTGCCCCTATCTGGGCTAGGGTGGCATAGAGACCCCCCCCCCCCCCCCCACCTGAACCCGGTACCGAAATATTATCGCCATGAGGCCTGTGGTACAGGGCTCTCGTTCCCTTCGCCAAGTTCAGAAATCAGAGGCGTGTGCAAAATTGGTACTGCAATGTCTCTTCTGAGAAGACGCACAATAGGATGTAATCGGGTCATGATCGCTACCAGACTCCCACATCTCAGGTACTTGTAATTTACGTTAAAGCCTACCACTTGTGCTTATGTGACTATCTACTTGTTTAAATATATTTTTATTAGCAAGAGAGACAGAGAGAGAGATACAGAGAGAGAGAGAGAGAGAGAGAGAGAGAGAGAGTTACATAGAGAGGCGCTACATAGAGAGAGAGAGCTACATAGAAAGAGAGAAGTTATATAGAGACAGCTACAAAGAGAGAGAGACATACATAGAGAGAGAGCTAAATAGAGAGAAAGAGATCTATATAGAGAGGCGCTACATAGAGAGAGAGACAGAGAGAGAGTTACATAGAGAGGCGCTACATAGAGAGAGAGAAAGCTACATAGAAAGAGAGAAGTTATATAGAGACAGCTACAAAGAGAGAGAGAGAGCTACATAGAGAGAGAGCTAAATAGAGAGAAAGAGATCTATATAGAGAGGCGCTACATAGAGAGAGAGAGAGACAGAGAGACAGAGAGAGAGACACAGAGAGAGTTACATAGAGAGGCGCTACATAGAGAGAGAGAGAGAGCTACATAGAAAGAAAGAATGTATATAGAGACAGCTACAAAGAGAGAGAGAGCTACATAGAGAGAGAGAGCTAAATAGCGAGAAAGAGATCTATATAGAGAGGCGCTACATAGAGAGAGAGAGAGAGAGAGAGAGAGAGAGAGAGAGAAAAGAGAGAGAGAGTTACAGAGAGAGAGCTACAAAGAGAGGGCTACAGAGAGAGAGCTACAGAGAGAGAGAGCTACACAGAGAGAGAGAGAGAGAGAGAGAGAGAGAGAGAGAAAGAGAGAGAGGGAGATCTACAGAGAGAGATAGAGCTACAGAGATCTTCAAGAGAGAGAGAGAGAGAGCTACAGAGAAAGAGCTATATGGAGAGGACTACAGAAAGAGATCTACATAGAGAGGACTACAGAACGAACGAACGAACGAACGAACGAACAAACTTTATTTTCAAAGGGTTAAGAATTGGGCACGCAGGCCCGTCTAACATTCTGCCCTTCTATCACTCTCTTTCATACATTATTTCATTCACACATCATTCATCACAGAGAGAGAGAGAGAGAGAGAGAGCTACATAGAGAGAGACAGCTAAAGAGATTGGGCTTCATAGATAGAAAACTACAAAGAGAAAACTACAGAGAGAGAGCTACAGAGAGAGAGAGAGAGCTACAGAGAGAAAGCTACAGAGAGAGAGCTACAGAGAGAGATACAAAGATAAAGCTACAGAGAGAGAGCTACAGAGAGAAAGCTACACAGAGAGAGCTACAGACAGAGAGCTACAGAAAGAGAGCTACAGAGAGAGAGAGCTACAGAGAAAGATACAAAGAGAAAGCTAGACAGAGAGCTACAGAAAGAGAGCTACACAGAGAGAGAGAGCTACAGAGAAAGATACAAAGAGAAAGCTAGACAGAGAGCTAAAGAGAGAGAGCTACACAGAGAAGGAGAGAGAGCTACAGAGAGAGAGAAAGAGAGAGAGAGAGAGAGATCTACAGAGAGAGATAGAGCTACAGAGATCTTCAAGAGAGAGAGAGAGAGAGAGAGAGAGAGAGAGAGAGAGAGAGAGAGAGAGAGAGAGCTACAGAGAAAGAGCTATATGGAGAGGACTACAGAAAGAGAGCTACATAGAGAGGACTACACAGAGAGAGAGAGCTACATAGAGAGAGCTACAGAGAGAGAGAGATCTACACAGAGAGAGATAGAGCTACAGAGATCTTCAAGAGAGAGAGAGAGAGAGAGAGAGAGAGAGAGAGAGAGAGAGAGCGAGAGCTACAGAGAAAGAGCTATATGGAGAGGACTACAGAAAGAGATCTATATAGAGAGGACTACAGAGAGAGAGAGAGAGAGAGGGAGAGCTACATAGAGAGAGACAGCTAAAGAGATTGGGCTTCATAGATAGAAAACTACAAAGAGAAAACTACAAAGAGAGAGCTAGAGAGAGAGAGAGCTACAGAGAGAAAGCTACAGAGAGAGAGCTACAGAGAGAGCTGCACAGAGAGAGCTGCACACAGAGAGCTACACAGAGAGAGCTACAGAGAGAGCTGCACAGAGAGAGCTGCACAGAGAGAGCTGCACAGAGAGAGCTACACAGAGAGAGGTGCACACAGAGAGCTACAGAAAGAGCTACAGAGACAGCAATAGAGACAGCTACAGAGAGAGCTACAGAGAGAGCTACAGAGAGAGCTACAGAGACAGCTACAGAGAGAGAGCTACAGAGAGAGAGCTGCATACAGAGAGCTGCACACAGAGAGCTGCACAGAGAGAGCTACAGAGAGAGCTACCGAGAGAGCTACAGAGAGAACGAACGAACGAACAGACTTTATTTTCAAAGGGTAACAAATTGGGCACGCAGGGCCGTCTTACATTCGGCCCTTCCAATCACTCATCTTTCTTTCATCAACAGTGCATAGGAAAAAAACATTGTCACATGAATTTTGTAAACATAAACAATGCATATTACTATATTATGAGACACATCCACCACCCACCCACACATCCCCCATTCACTCCAACTCCCCCACCCAACCACACACACATACAATACATTCCCCCACCCATCCACCACATCCCTACACCTACACATCTCCCCACCCACACACACCTCTCACCCACCACACATCCCATCCACCCACACCCCAAGCACACATACATTCAATAACCCACACATTCCCCACCTACACACATCTCCCCACCCACTCACATATCCTATACCCGTCCCATTTCCCACCAACAATCACTCACCCAATATCCTCCTCCACCCACACACCTCCAACCACCCAGCCAAACACACATTCCTCAGCCACACACACATCTCCCCGTCAACTCACATATTCCGCACCTACCCACACACAAATTCCGCACTCACCCACATAATCTCCCATCTCCCCCAGCCCACTCACAGATCCCGAGCCCACACATACAAACATCCCCCACCATCTCCTAACCTGCACACACTCACCCACCCACATATCCTCTACCCACCCACACATCCTCTATCCACCCATCCCCCAACCAAAAATCCCTTAACCACACACCCTTACTCATATACAATCACCCACCCACACATCCTCTACCCAACCACACATCTTCCATCCACCCATTCCCCCAGCCACACATCCCTTAACCACACACCCCTACCCATATACACACACATCCCCACCCACGCACAATCTCCCCACCCATACAAACATCCCTCACACACATCCCCACCCACCAACACATTCCCCATTCACAAACACACACCTCCCATCCACGCACACACAACCCACACACACATCCCCAACCCATACATTCATCCCCAACCCATACATTCATCCCCTCACACATCCCTAGACACACGTACTTATCCCTCAACCACTAACACCCACACATCCCTTACCCACTCATCAACACATACATCTCCTATCTACCCACCCACACTCACACATCCCAACCACCCATCCCCCACGATCACACACATCCTTCACCCACCCGCAAACCCAACCACACCTTCACGCACCCACACAAACATCATTTATCCACACCCAGCTCTCCTCCCACACAACACCATACCCACACACATCCCAAAGACACATACCACACACACATCTATCCACACATCTCCTACCCATCCACACATCCCCCAACTACAATCACCCTCACTACCCACACATACATCCTCCATCCAGCCACACACACCCCCACCCAGCCAGACATATCCCCCACCCACACACACATCTCCAAATCCATCACCCACACCCATCACGCACCCCTCCCCCAACCCACACACATTCACCCAGAGAGCTACAGAGAGAGCTACAGAGGCAGCTACAGAGAGAGAGAGAGAGAGAGAGAGAGAGAGAGAGAGAGAGAGAGAGAGAGCTATAGAAGGATAGCTACAGAAAGGGAGAGAGGGAGATAGGATACTCTCCCCATAGATGTATACTTTACCTAATGTGAGATTTGCCGGACTCCCTGGCGAAGGCATTATTGACTTTCTCCGTAATCCTATATATCCACGTAGGGTAACGCAGCTGCGCGATATTCGGTAAAATACTGGCGATAAAATGCTGGTGTTGACAGCGATGTCCTGTAAATAGGATATGCGGAAAAAAACAATGCGAGATTTATTTCCCCTCTCCAAGAATATGTTTGCTGGATTACCATATAACTCATATCTTAATATTTCCTGATTAAAATATGCTAATTGCATTGAAGTGTGGGAGTTTGTTCATATTGGTTTTAGTGATTATGTGAGGCAGCGTGTATGTGTCTATATGTGTGAGTTTGTGTGTTGGTGGATGGGTGGGTGTGTGTGTGTCTATGTGTGTGTTTATAAGTGTGTGTAGGTGTGTATGTGTGTATGTAGGTGTATGTGTGTAAATTGGTGTGGATATGGGTGTATGTGTGTATGTGTGTATCCCGGGAAGGTTAGCCCGATCAACAAACGCCCACAAAAGTCGGATGTGTCTGCCTAAAGGCGCAGTATCGCAGCTCCGCTGTAAACAGGTACAACGCAATCACATCCGAGAAAATACTCCAGATGAACGCAGAAGAAGAAGAAGAAGAAGAAGAAGAAGAAGAAGAAGAAGAAGAAGAAGAAGAAGAAGAAGAAGAAGAAGAAGAAGAAGAAGAAGAATGTGTGTATTCGCGTGTATGTGTGTGTGTGTGTGTGAATGTGTGTATGTGCGTATGTGTGTATGTATGTGTGTATGCTTGTGTGTGTGCTTGTATGTGTATGTGTGTATGTGCTTGTGTGTATATTTATGTGTGCGTATGTGAATATGTGTATATGTGTGTTTATGTGTGTGTGTGTACATGTCTGTATGTGTGTATGGGTATGTGTGTACGTGTGTGTGTGTTTATGTGTGTATGTGTGCGTACGTGTGTATGTGTATGTGCTTGTGTATATGTGTGTATGTGTGTATGTGCGTGTGTATGTGTGTAAGTGTTCATTATTGTGTGTATATGTGTATGTGTGTATGTAGGTGTATGTGTATATGTGTGTATGTGTGCATTTGTGTATGTGCGCGTATGTGTGTGCATGGGTGGGTGAATGGGTGGGTATGTGTATGTGTGTCTATGTGTGTGTGTTTATATGTCTGTATGTGTGAGTGTTTAAAGACACTCTGAAAATCTCACTGAATGCTTTTGGAATTCATCATGACACCTGGGAGACTGCAGCCAGAGACAGAAATTCGTGGCGTGCATCATTACGCAAGGGTGCAGTCACTTGTGAGGCAACCAGGACTGCAAGAGCTGTGAAGAAAAGACAGAACAGAAAAACCCCTGCAGGAAATCCTCCCCCTGGAACGTCAAGCATTCTTTGCCCACATTGTCAAAGAACATTTCGAGCCAAAATAGGCCTTATCAGCCATCTTAGAACTCACGGCTCCATACTTTCAACCCCACTTGATGAAATGAATGGTCATCATCATTCTTGATGGACAAACCACAACAATGTGAGTGTGTAATGTGAGTGTGTATGTGTATTTGTGTGTGAATGTGTTTGTATATGGATGTATGTGTGTATGTGCCTGTATGTGTTTGCATGTATGTATAAGTGTGCATGAGTGTGTATGTGAGTATGCGCGTATGTGTGGATGTTCGTATGTATGTGTGTATGTGTATATGTATGTGTACGTGTGTACGTGTATGTGTGTATATGTGTGCATGTGTGAGTATGTGTGCCTATGTGAGTATGTGTGTTTATGTGTGTACATATGTGTGTATATGCGTGTGTATGTGTATGTATGTTTGTGTGTATGTTTTGTGTTTGTGGGTGTATGTGTGCGTGTATGTATGTCTGTATGATTGTTTACGTGTGTGTGAGTGTGTGTATGGATGTTTATGTGTGTATGTAAGTGCGTGTGTATATGTGTGTATGTGTATATGTTCGTGTGTGTATGTGTTTATGTGTGTGTATGTTCGTGTATGTATGTGTATATGTTTGTGTGTTTATATATGGATGCATGCAGTGTATGCGAGGGGGTGTGCATTTCTATGTTACTGAGTGTGTGCATAACTGTGAGAGTTTGTGCAAATGATGTATGTGTGTATGCAGGTATGTATGTGTGCGTGTGTGTTTATGAATGTGCTTGTATACGTGTGTCTGCCTGTCTCATAACATCGTAATATATATTGTTTATGTTTACGAAATCCATTTGACAATGTTATTTTCCTATGTGAATGAAACATGCACAATTGATGAACGAAAGAATAGTGATTGGAAGGGCCGAATGTCAGACGGGCCTGCGTGCCCAATTTGTAACCCTTTGAAAATAAAGTTTATTCGTTCGTAGTTGGTAAATAAACAAATGTTTGGTGCTCATAGAAGTATGTTAAAGAAATATAGATTATAGGATGAACTAAACAATATAAAAATTTAAAGCTATAGCTACCGACAGGGATTCGAACCTTTCACCTTCAAATGACCGCAGCGGAGCCTAGCTGTGTAAACAAGTGTACATCGACCCATGACCAGCTAGACACCCCTGAAACAAGATGTCTTCATTAGCCAAGTCTTTCATCCACGTAAACCCATAACTGTGGACCATGGACAGAATTCGTATCTAACTATTGAGAGAGCACCATAGGCCTCAGCATTTTATAGTAAACCAGAAGGCTGAGCACAGTGTTATAATTGTATAACATATATATATATATCTGCAAGGTGTGGAATGCGCCTGGCCCTGCAGCCAGCAGGGTTAGGATCGGCTAGCCTCTCCTAGGAGGGGTGAAGAGCGAAAATTAGTAGCCTACCGATGACCCGCAGACTACACAAGTCAACCCCCACCTCCGCGTGGTGCAGACCGGGCAACCATGACCGCGAGGTCATGGACTAACGGGGCTATGGCTCGCCATAGGGGATGGACTCCCTGTGGTCAGATTAGTGTCCTAAACCTGCGACTGGCCTAGCAAGCCGGCAGGGGATCTTCATACTGCTCGTAGAAAAACTAAGAAGTATAAACGGACTGAAAATTAGCACAAGCAAAACAGAGGTAATGACTATAACTAAAGAAGAACAAACAACAACAATTCGCCTAAACGAACATCCCTTGAAACAAGTCAAGAGTTTCAAGTACATAGGAAGTATAATATCATCAAATGGCAGATCAGAAGACGAGATCGAAAATAGGTGCAATAAGGCAAATCAACTCATTGGACAAATGGCACCAATACTAAAGAACAAACATGTATCAATAACTACCAAGAAAGCACTTTACAACACAATCTTCCTGCCAACTCTGTGCTACCAATGCCAAACCTGGACAATGACAGAAAAAGAGAAAAGAAAAATCACAACAACATAAATGAGATTCCTGAGAAGAATACTCAACGTATCAGGAAGAGATAAGATCAGAAATGAAGAAATCAGGACTAAAGTGGGGGTTAAAGCAGCACTAGATTTTATCAGAAAACAGCAAGTCAAATGGTTTGGCCATGCAAGTAGGTTACAAGTCAACAGCATACCACAACAAGCAATGATGTACAGACCAGATGAAATCAGAGGAAGAGGCTGAACCACGTAAACGTTGGACGGAGGGAATAGCAGAGTCCATGGGAATATCGATACATGAAGCCCATAATCGGGCACTCTCACGATGTTTATACTTCGCCTCGACACCGCAAGGTACAAGAGGAACATGATGAGATGAGATTATATATATATATACACACACACACTAGCTGACCCGGCCGGGCTTCGCCCAGGCCCTGGCGGGGATCTATCTATCTATCTGTCTGTCTGTCTGTCCGTCTGTCTGTCTGTCTGTTTGTCTGTCTGTCTGTCTGACCCGGCCCGGCTTCGCCCAGCTCCTGGTGGGGAGCATCTCATTTAATTCATATAAGTAGTCATATAAGCTCCCGTTCCCGACTATCTGTCTGTCTGTCTATCTGTCTGTCTGTCTGTCTGACCCGGTCCGGCTTCACCCAGTCCCTGGTGGGGAGCATCTCATTTAATTCATATAAGTAGTCATATAAGCTCCCGTTCCCGTTCCCGACTATCTATCTGTCTGTCAGTCTGTCAGTCTGTCTGTCTGTCTGTCTGACCCGGCCCGGCTTCGCCCATCCCCTGATGGGGAGCATCTCATTTAATTCATATAAGTAGTCATATAAGTTCCCGTTCCCGACTGTCTGTCTGTCTGTCTGTCTGACGACCCGGCCCGGCTGTCTGTCTGTCTGTCTGTCTATCTATCTATCTATCTATCTATCTATCTGTCTGTCTGTCTGTCTGTCTGTCTATCTGTCTGCCTGCCTGTCTGTCTGCCTGTCTGCCTGCCTGCCCGTCCGTCCGTTTCTCCCTCTGTCTATCCCACCCTCTCTATCTATCGGGTCAGATCTATCTATCTATCTATCTATCTATCCATCTATCTATCTATCTATCTATCTATCTATCTATCTATCTATCTATCTATCTATCTATCTATAGCCAGGGGACTTAACCTAAGATATAGCAATGCTACTAAAAGTTATGTCCCTTTATATATTTTTTCTTATGTTAAGTCATGTAATTTAATTATTAAATTTTAGTAAGTAAATAGCTGATTCTACACTAAAAAAACTATGACAGTTGGTTGCACGGGAATGAAAAGAAGACGTGTAAAAAATTTCATCTCAATCGGATGGACCGTTATTGAACGCATCCAATACATCCCCACCCACCCAACCACCCACATACATTCTGTTATATATATATATATATATATATATATATATATATATATATATATATATATATATATATATATATATATATATATATATTGTAGCTCGTTGTCCTTGGAGGAAGGTGGACTCCACAAGCACATCCTATATATATCCTTTCTACTTCTATTATATTGCCTGACATATGTCTACACTCCTCCGTTCTGTCTACTCTTCACAATATCTCACTCTCACTTATTCTCCCCCCTCTCTCACACATACACCGACAACATTACTTTCCACAATTAATAACAGATTTATTAATTAAAGGTATGTATGGTGTAGGTATGGATAGTGTCTATGTAGTTGGTATGTTCTTCTAGTGTGGATGCCAGATAAGATGTTGATAGATAGTCTCCGTGTCATCTCTCGTCTCTTCTCTCGGCTAAAGTACAGGACAGTACATAGATACAAAGGAACGATCTCACCCTGAATGCTCCGTCTGCTTGAGTCTGTAGATATATCCGTTTTTTGTAAGGAAAATTGTTCACCACTGTATCACTGTACTTAAACCGATCACTATATATTGTCCGATTAGACTGAATGTTCTTTGCTCTTTATAACGTTCCTAATTCCATCCTGGAAACAACATCGATTTTCTAGTATTTTCTATTTTGTCCTGTAAAAGTTCTACACTGGATAGTCCTTAATTTGTATAGACACTTGGTATGCGCCTTGCAACTCTTCGATACTGAGTCATTTGAGTCTTTCTATTATGTTATAGGGTCTTCTATTTTCCGTTCTCTGTCATCCTTACTTTTTACGATGACACTTCTTTTCTCTCCTTTCTTATGCACAAGTGTCGTGCGTTATTATTTGAAAGTGCTTTCTTTGGGGTTATCAACACTGATTGATCTTTACCACAGCCATCTGTGTTATATCTTCGTTGATATGTCCCGCACTGGTATTGGAACCTGTGTAATAAAGATTTAATAATGAGAGCTGTGTCTGCTTCATATTCTTTCTTATGTGAGTGTCTTTTCCTCCAGCCGAAATGAAAAGGCTTCCGAAAAAACCCACTCTGACATAATATAGAAGATTACCTAACGTCTATACTATTCCTACTAATATTTACTTGTACACGCTAAGCATCATCTATTCCCCTATGCTAGAAGATTACTTCACTGTGATTTACCTTATAATTATCCTTGTCTGAATTGGGAGTACTAATGCACAATAGATACACAAACGTTCCTCCGAACGCAGCACCACCCTTTTCATACTCCCTTGTCTCATGGAAATCCAGAATCACACTAAACTTCCACAAAGAAGTGGCCACTCTTTATAGGTCATTTTTGCCGCATAGTCCTTGACCTGTCTGGACACCTCAAGTCAATACCTCATTATCCCCGTTAGTGGAAATTTACTGATCTGAAACTTTTCCGTTATTTCTAAAACCCTCATTGTTTTGTTCCTTCACTCTGAGTCATCTAGACCGCAATATGCTGTGGAAATTTTCCTCAGTAACCAATCTCCCCACCTCCTTATCAGCCCCAACTCTGGCGGCTCTTTTAACTCTGTTCCCGGTAGTTCACCATCCGCGTAATCAGCGCTAACTCCCTCTCCACACACACCTGACACTATCTGGGTTTTTCAATCCTGTCTTTATCACCTGACCGCGATACTGTCCAATAGAGCTGTCTGCCTTTGTCGCAAACCTATTTGTCCCCGCGACAGTTTACCTGTGCTGTCTGCGGGCACTTCCGTATCTTGACCTATAAACACATGCGCCTGGTCACTCAACCCGACATTTCGTTATGTTTGTGACCAGTGACTTAACCTCGTCATCCTACACTCTCGTCGACCCGTGCCGCTGTTATTTCTACGTTAACTGTTCAATCCGTTAACATTGGGGTCATTGACTCCGGTCACACCGTGGTTGGTTATCCTTACTGTTTTGTTTCTTAACCCTTCTCCTACCTGGTTAGTCGGTTTATAAGGTCGTCTATCTGGGAATCATTAACTCTCAGTATTCCACGACATAGGCCCCCTCTTAAGAGATTAGACCGCGTCGAATCTTTCTCACTGTAGATTTGATTCCCCTGATCCCCAACCCTAGTCTTCTTCCTCTGGAGCTGGATGTCTGGATAGGAAATCCGCTCCTACATTCTCCTTTCCAGGGATATATTCCACTGTGAAGTGGTATGGTTGCAGCAACAATGACCATCTCATCAACCTGGCATTGAGTTTCTGCGACGTAGCTAGGAACATCTTCTTTTCGTTCATCCGGAGTGTTTTTTCAGATGTCATTGCGGTGTGTCTGTTATGCGCCCTTGGGCCGAAACCCGTAGGCCAACACATCGACTTTAGCGTGCTTTTTTGACCAGGTAGCATACCTGGGAGACTCTCACTTTTGTGGTGCCATCTACAACCATGCTGGCCAAGGTTGAACGGTCGAAGACAACGGTCATCCCTCAAAGGAAGGCAGGGACAGTCCATAGCATTTTCCGCCATCCAAGGTTGCTTCCATAGTTGCAGGGCCGACACATAACGCCCTGGATCTGGGCTCACCGAGGGAAATCGTCACGTCCTGCTCATGGCTGCTTTAAATCCTCACTTCAATATATTGGTCATTTCGTTTTCCCCGGGCCATTCCCGCACAAACCAGACATGTTCGCAGACGGCATCCACTCAGCGAGTTTTCGGACATGTGCTTGTCGTTGCGCCCATCAGAGCTGTTCCAGGCACGACAGACATTCGGAAATTACCTAGTCAGAGCTGTTCCGAAAAAGAGCGGCATTCGGAAACTAGGTAGTCAGAGCTGTTCCTAGCACGGGAGACATTCGGGCGAGACATTTCACTCGGACGTAATTGCGTAGTGTCAATTTTTAGTTTGCCACCCGTAGGCCGACACTTCCGACTTCTGGCGGGCATTTTTAGTGAGGTTAGCCTTCCTCTGGTTTCGAGACACGTTAGACTGTTGTAATGTCACCCACATCTCAGCTGGTCAAGATAGAACGATCAACGATATCGCGGACGGCCCTCAAGGGAAGGCAGGGGCAGACCATGGGCATCATCTCACTATCCGAGGAGGCTTCCATAATTGCAGAGCCGGCACATATTGCTCTGAGACTGGGCTCACCCAAGGAGTTTCCACGTCCTGCTCATGGCTGCTTTAGTTCCTCACTTCCATGTGTTGAGCATCCCGCTTGCCACTGATCGCTCAAGCACACACCAGGAGCGGTCAGATTGCGGGCGACATCCACTCGGTAAGCTTTTGCTTGTGACTTCAACCCACGCAATAGGTTCGCTCGCCGTGCGTTCCATTTTGCGTTGAGACGTTCTTCCACTTATATCTACACTCTCTATGAGTTAGGTACAGAGTTTCCGTAACCATGCCCTTCGACTGGGGCACTTGTCTGTCTTTTTTGTACTCGCTCACGGGGTAGGCTACATGTGCTGCCGGCTCAGCACCTTACCTTCGTGCAGCAGTGAACGGGAAACGGTCAGGCCCTCTCATCCGGGAATCCCTCATATCCCCTAGCTGAGAGCCTTTGAACATGTATCAGACCTGAGCATGTAGCTTGCTCAGTATCACGTTTCTATTTTCCGGTAGACGGGTATCGGCCTGGCTCTCAGATCCGAGGGTTTGTGGCTTAGAGGCGTTCAGCCACAGCCCTCGACAGGGAGCCTTAAGAGTTTTGTCCGAACCAAGAAATTCTGCCTTCGTGCACCTGATTTAAATTTTGACTGCTATCCTCAGTCTATACCTGCAGAGCAGCAGGTTGTGTCTCTCTTAGTCTGGTCCCTATCCCATAAGCTGTCCGATATGTAATTTTTCACCCATCGGCAAGCAAATGGGGTCGATGGGACACGCAAACTCCCCCACCACGTCAAGGTGGAGACACATCGGGGGAGCTAGGAACATCAAGGGTTGATGATCTGACTGGACCGTAAACTGTACTCCGTACAAGTATGGTTGAAATTTTTGTACTGCCCATACGAGTGACAAGCACTCTCTTTCAACAGTAGAATAATTTTTCTCTGCCGGTAGAAGTTTCTTACTGGCATAAGCTACAGGTTTCAAAACTGAAGCATCGTCTATTCCTTCTTGTAATAAGGCTGCTCCAATTCCGATCCCACTTGCATCTGTTCTTAGCACAAATGGCTTTGTGAGGTCTGGGAGTTGTAGAACTGGCTTGTTCACCAACGCCTCCTTTAATTGACTGTAGGCCTCCTCACATTCTGGCGTCCATATAACTGTATCTGGAAGTCCCTTTTTTAAGGTTTCTGTTAATGGATTTCCCAGTTCGGTAAAATGAGGAATGAACTTTTGATAAAATCCACACAATGATAGGAAAGATCTTATATCTTTCTTTGTTTTAGGCCTCGAAGCTCGTCTGACTTTTTCCAGGTTTTTCTCCTCCGGGACAATTTTCCCGGGAGTGATGGTATGACCTAGAAATTCAAGAGTTTGGTAACCAATCATGCACTTGGTTGGTCGCGCGGTAAGCCCTGCTTCCCGGAGCCTATCGAAAACTCTCTCTAAGGATCCCAAATGGTCATCTAATCTGTCACTGGCAATAAGTATATCATCCATGAATGAGATAATGGCCGGGTCACGTAGAGGATCCAACAACGCTCTCATCATGCGAGTAAACACACTAGGCGCATTACTGAGTCCAAAAGGCATGACATTGAACTCATAGTGACCATTAGGTGTACTGAAAGCCAGCAGAGGTCGAACTTCTGGTTTGACCGGGATCTGATAATAACCCCTACTCAGATCTACTTTAGAGAAGTACTTGGCCTTATGGAGCCTGGCGAACAACTGGGTTGGATTCGGCAACGGTTCCACTTGGAACTGGGTATGACTATTCAAAAGTCTATAGTCAATACACAACCGGTGTTCTCCACTCGGTTTGCGTAACAACACCACTCCAGCATTATATGGGGATGTGGATGGTGCAATCACCTCATCCTCCAACAGTTTCTGTATCTCCTCCTCCAACGCCTTCTCTTTAGCAAAGGGCACTGGGTAGATTTTTTGGCGGACCGGATCCTGCGTGGTTAAGGTCATCTCGAACTCGACCAGCTCCGTCCGTCCTGGTTTATCCGCCAGGATCTGCTTATGGGATTTCTTCTTCTTCTTCTTCGTTCATCCGGAGTTTTTTTTCGGATGTGATTGCGTTGTGCCTGTTTACAGCAGAGCTGCGTTCTTGCGCCGTTAGGCCGACACATCCGACTTCTGCGGGCATTTGTTGACCGGGTTAACCTTCCCGGGGGTTTCTTAGGACGTTTCACTCTCACTGTTGTGGTGTTATCCCCCATCCCAGCTGGTCCATATAGAACAGCCTAAGAGATCCTGGTCAGCCCTCAAGGGAAGGCAGGGGCAGACCATGGGCATTCCCCGCCATCCAAGGAGGCTTCCATACTTGCAGAGCCAACACACAGCGCTCTGGTACTGGGCTCACCCAAGGAATCGTCACGTCCTGCACATGGCTGCTTAGCCTCACTTCCGTATATTGGGCCTTCCGTTCACCATAGGCTGTTCTACCGGAAACCAGAAGAATGCAGTGTGCAGATGACATCCACACAGTGAGCTTTCGATTCGGACTTTCCGCACAATGGATTTGCTATCCGAGCAATATTCCATTTCGTGTCACTAGGACACTTTTTCCACCTTTTTTGAAAGCCCACACAGTGAGCTTTTGATTCGGACTTTCCGCACAATGGATTTGCTATCCGAGCAATATTCCATTTCGTGCCACTAGGACACCTTTTCCACCTTTTTTGAAAGCCCACACAGTGAGCTTTTGATTCGGACTTTCCACGTAATGGATTTGCTATCCAAGCAATATTCCATTTCGTGCCACTAGGACACTTTTCCACCTTTTATGAAGCCCACACAGCGAGCTTTCGATTTGGACTTTCCACATAATGGATTTGCTATCCAAGCAATATTCCATTTCATGCCTCTGGGTCTTCATGCACCTTTAAATGTCAACCTGTATGTAGTTAAAGTAAGCTGCGGTCAACTTGAGCTTGTTGATATCTCCATAGAGCTTGTCCTCAAATGAAGCAGGTGTGGGCCAAAATATCTTTCTCTGTTCTGCATACGTTGGGCAATCCTGCAGCAAATGTTTTGCTGTCATTTTTCCAGTTCTACAATTACATTCATCGGTATCTCCTATCTTTAGTTTATTGAACAAGTGGTATTTCAGCCTGTTATGTCCTGTGCGGAGTCTGAAGATTGCTACTTGTTCTCTTCGGTCGAGTTTGTAATATGCATCATCCTTCTGATGGCCTGGATGCTCTGATTCCCATTTGGTTCTATAAGTGCTTTTTATCAACCTCTTTGCCTCATTATAGGTTATGTCTATGTCAGGCTGTGGTAGTCGTCCGCCCTCTTTTGCCAGTCTGTCAGCCTCTTCGTTTCCAGGTATACTGCAATGTGATGGGATCCACTGTATTACAACTTTTTTGGATTTCTGGCATAGACCATGGAGTGTTGCTCGTAGGTCAGCTAGTTCTGTGCTGTTATTGCTCTTCAGTATTGAGACAGCTGACTTTGCATCTGTGAAGATAGCTATTTGCTTCTCTTTATTTTCCTCCATCAGGAGCATTTCTGCTGCAGTTTTCAGAGCCTCTACCTCCGCTTTGAAGTTACTTGAAAATTTTCCAGTTGCCATTGAATGTGTTTTTTTCACTCCATTTTTTAAATTTAGGAGAATTCCTCCTCCTCCATTCTCTATTGAATTTTTGGCTGATCCATCTGTATATGCATGGGTCCAATTCCTGCTTGGGTAATGTTCTTTTATGTAGTTTAGGGTTATTTCTCTTCTTTCGGTTTCATGCTGAGTGTTCTTTTTCTCAATACCAGGAATGTTTTCTATCATCTCAGGCAGTTGCTGCTGTCTCCAAGCTGGGAACTTGTGTGCATTGTAAATGGGCTTGACTGTTGATATGTTAAGTATAGGATCTGCCCTAATCCTTCGTTTTGCAGTTTCTACAAAGTTGGTACGCTTCAGTCTTCCCTTTCCAAAACCATTAAATCTGTTGTACATAGGGTGGTCTGTCAATCTTCTAAATTTTTCTGCTTGTTGCTGGGCTCTGCTATCTCTTCTATCCTGCATTGGTTGTAAACAAGTGATCTTTTCTAATTCATTAATAGGCGTTGTCTTCAGGCTTCCAGTTATGATTCGCATTACTTGATTTTGGACTCTACTTATTTTGTTAAAGTTTGACTTAGCTGCTGTTGCCCAAGCTGCAATGCCATATTCCAGTACTGGCCTCACCCGTCCAGTATATAACTTCTTGAGAACTTTCTCATCTGCTCCCCATGTTGTACCAGCAAGCTTTTTCATGATTGCCATTCTCTGCCTTGCTCTTGTTGGATTTTTCTCAACCTGTGTCTTCCATGTCAGGCGACGATCAAAGGTGACTCCTAGATAGTTTGGATTTTCTTCATGGCGCAATATTTTTCCATTCAATACCAGCTTAGGTTGCTGAGTTTTATTTGAGAGGGAGAACACTGTGCATGTTGTTTTCTCCTCACTTATCTTCACTAGCCATGATTTTGACCAGTCCTCTAGCGCTAATAAGGCTTGCTGTATTCTGCTGTTAGCTGTACTAATATATTCTTCAGATGTCCATATGGCTAGGTCATCTGCAAAGGTGGATGTGTGTACTCTGGCTGGAAAATTTTCTGTGATGTCATTTATATATGCTAGGAATAATGTTGGTGAAAGAACTCCTCCTTGGGGGACACCTTGCTCCAGCAGCATCATTTTGCTTGTTTGTCCTTGTACTTTTGTCCTGGCAGTTCTGTTCTCAAGGTAGTGGCTGATCCATTTATACATTTTTCCACAAACATGCATTTTTTGCAGTTTTACTTTCAGTCCTTCCTTCCATACTTTATCAAATGCTTTTTCTAAATCTATCCAGACTGCTAGTGTGTGCTTTTTCTCTTGGAAGGCATCCTCTATTTCCTGAGCTATATAGGTTATTTGATCTTCAGTGGATCTGTACTTTCTGAATCCTGCTTGGTGTGGTGTTAAGAGTTTGTTTTCTTCCAGATGCCATGTTAGCCTGCCATTGATAATGCGTTCCATTAATTTTCCTACACAGCTAAGTAGACTGATAGGTCGATAGCCATTTGGTTCTTCCAGGTCTTTTCCTTTCTTTGGGACTGGTATTAGTATAGCTTCCTTCCATGCCTGTGGGACTATTCCTCTCTTCCAGCTGTTATTTAGGACTGCTAGTAGTTTCTTCTTTGCCTTGGTGCCTAGTTCTATTAGCATTTCATTTGTGATTCCATCCTTACCTGGTGATTTCTTCTTTTTTAGGGTATTCATTGCCTGTTCCATTTCTTCCATTGTTAGATTTGCCATCATATATTCTGCTGCTGTCTCTGTATTTCTATGATGTATCTGTTTGTCTTTGATTGCTTTCTTCTGTTCGGTTGTAATATCAATGTGGTTTGCATTTGCATAGTGTTCCATTAGTGCATTTGCAGCCTTTTTTCCTGTAAGCAAGGCATTTCCTTGTTTAATTGTTATTTGTTTGTTTCTAGGTCCTTCATTGCTCACGGCTTTCACTAGTTTCCATAGTTTGTTTCCATCCCTGTCAAAATTCAGGTTTTCTGTTTTTTCCCTCCAACAATCTCTTGTTGTTTGATTTACTGTTCTTTTATATTTTGCTGAGATGGCTTTGAGAGAGATGTTCGCTTCAATTGTTTGTTCTCTCTCTGCTGTCTTCCTGGCATCTTCAACTTTGTCCTCCAAACTTTGTAGTTCTTCAGTCCAGTATGGTTTGTAATTTTTCCTCGCTCCTCTAGGAATGGACTCAGTGGCTGCCTGTATTATCGCTCTGTTTAGACTTTCCACCATTTGCTTTATGTTGCCATAGCGTGTATTTATGTTTTCACAATATTTGTCTGTTAGTATGGCAAATCTGTCCCAATCTGCTCGTTTGTAATTCCAGCGGGGCAAGGGCTTTTGCTCCTGTGGAACATACTCCATATTCATTTCAAGCTTGATTGGTCTGTGGTCACTACCTGCTAATTGGTCCAGCACATGGCGATCGATTTTGTGGAGGATGTCTCCTGTGCAGGAAGCTAAGTCTGGAGTAGAAGTGGTAAGCCATCTTCTGGAGTAGAAGCTCGGTGTGTCATCCGCTTTGTTGAGTAGATGGAGATTTGAGTCTATTTCCCAGTCCTCCAATTCATCTCCTCTTTTGTCAGTATCTGGGTATCCCCATCTTTCTGAACGGCTATTAAAGTCTCCGACAATAATGCAGTTTGTGTCAGTTATTTTCATGTTTGAGAGTGTAAGGTCCTTATCTGCTGGGCTATACAGATTGTAGATTCTTATTTTCACGTCCTTTATCATTATATCAACACCTATAATTTCCGTTTGGTTGTCAGAGATCACAGATACTTCGCTGCAAGGTATTGTATTTCGTGTAAGTATTAGAACTCCTCCTTTGTGTCCTTCGCGGTCGAAACGTGTGGCCTGATATCCTCTGACTGAGAATTTGTGATTGGTGTTGAGGTGTGTCTCTTGAATGCATGCCACATCTATTCTATCTTTATGAAGACGCTGTGTTAGGGAGTCTTTCTTCTTGTAAACTCCTTCGGCATTCCACTGTAGTATGTTGAGTGTCCGGGGTATTTGGTCAATAGCTCTTAACCTACTCCTCTGTGCCTTGACTCCACAGCACAGGGGAAGGTGACCACCAGTAGTCATGGGTGGACCCCCTCGAGGCAGGGGGCCCGGCACTATCGCCGCCTGATGGGACTTCACGGGATTAGCACCATATCGATTAATTTTGATTTGTGACATCATGAATTAAGTTACGTTGCACTGCTTTGTCAAGCCTGTGGCTCAGTACATCCGATTTCGACAAGCATTTATTCGGGATGCTTTCCCTAGCCTTTGACTGTCCCCAGTCTACCTACAAGGCAGCAGGTTTTACGTTGCACTGCTTTGTCAAGCCTGTGGCTCAGTACATCCGATTTCGACAAGCATGTATTTGGGGTGCTTTCCCTAGCCTTTGACTGTCCCCAGTCTACCTACAAGGCAGCAGGTTTGTGTGTCTCTTCGTCTGGTCCCTCTCCCTTGACCTGTCCGACATGGGTGGCCCTACCAGTAGCTGTGCTACCGTCGGCATAGCTCTTGGGGTCATTGGGACGCACAAGCCCCTCTACCTCGTCACGGTGGACACACAGCAGAGGGGCTTATGGGATTTGAGAACCTGGGCAATCTCTTCCCTCTCTTGGAGAGTCAGATCAGGGTTCACCTGTACTTCCCGATAAGTTTCCTGGTTTATTAGAGGATACTCCCTCCCCTCATCTGGTCCGGTTTCAGTCTCCACTGCTACCGCCATTGCCATGAGATGGGCTGCTCCTTCCCCGGTTCTTTCTTCATATTTTCTCAAGAGATTAATATGAAAAATCTTCGACTTTCCCCGGATCCGTATTTGATAGTTGGTTCTGGATACCATCCTTTCCACGGGAAATGGTCCTTGCCATCCTATCTCCAGTTTGTTGTTTCCCGTTGGGAGTAACAACAAGACTTTGTCTCCCACCTCAAGAGCTCTGTCTCTAGACCTACGGTTATAGTACTCCGCATGTCTCTTTCTGGCCTTTCTCAAGTTTCGAGTCGCCAGCGCCCAGCCCGTGTGAAGTTTTTCCTTCAGTTCCTCCACGTATTTGTACGAGGAGATCACCTCTTCTGAAGTTTCTTCCTCCGTCCAACTCCTCAATAAAGCTTCCAATGGTCCCTTGATTGGTCGACCAAACAGCAGAGTTGCTGGCGGTACTCCTGTTGAGCCATGTGGCACTTCCCTATAAGTAAAAAGGGCTGCCGGGATGTATTCATCCCACCTATCAGGTTTTTCCTGGGCCAATTTCCTGAGCATTGTCATCAACGTGCCGTTGAAACGCTCTACTTGTCCATTAGCTTGAGGGTGGTAAGGACTGGTATGTATATGGTTCGAGTGGAACACCCCAAATACCTCCTCCATGAGTTTCCCACAAAACTGTGACCCATTATCCGTCAGAATCTGATTAGGGAAGCCTAATCTGGTAAAAGCCTCCATCAATGCATCAGCCACTCTTTTCGAGTCAATGGTTGACAATGGTATGGCTTCACTCCACATTGAACAGCAATCCACCATGGTGAGGATATACATGTTCCTCTTCTTGGTCCTAGGAAGAGGACCCACGATGTCGATAGCTACCCTCTCGAAAGGAGAGTTCATAATGGGCATTTCACCTAACACCACCGGCGCTGTCCAGTGTTTCGGTGCCACCCGCTGGCACTCTGGGCATGACTTTACATACCGACTCACATCTCCCGTCAATCCTGGCCAATAATAATGACAGGAAATCCGCTGCATGGTGGCGGCGATACCCATGTGTCCGCTGAACGAAATGGTATGCCCCATCTGAAGAATTTGGGAACGGTAGGCCTTCGGGACTACCAATTGACCGTGTAAGTTGTCTCCCCTTCCTGCTCTCCGGTAGAGTAGCCGATTCTTCATGTAGTACTGTCCTCGTTTGGGTGGAACAGCACTCTTCTGCAACTTCTTATAGCAAGGACGTAAATTATCATCCTCACTCTGGGCAGTTCGTAACTCCCCTGGCATTGGGTTTGAGATCCTTGTATCTGCCTGATCCGTTTCCTTCTGAGAGCGTGTCTGCATAGCTCCCATGTGAATTGGTTCCTTTGGCATTCCCAAAAAGACATACCGGCAACCTAGGATGACTGGAAATATGGGATCAGTCAATACAGCGGCCTTGATTGTGCCGGTGACGTATCTTGACCGAATCTCCACTTGAGCAATGGGTAACCTCATGGCCACAGCACTCTTAGTCGCAGTCTGTATCTCCGTGGTCTCCCCTGTGAGTTGTTCTGAGGATACTAGATCCGCAGAAATCACAGCTTCCCCATCCAGTCCAGTATCATATAAACATTTGACTGGTTGTCCATTCACCTCAATCACTTCCACCACCGAGGGTCTCCCTTGGTCCGGAATGTCTTCCTCCTCCTCGACTTTTCCCTGGGAATCCTCGATGGGTTCCTCGAGGCGTGTGTCGAAGGGACCGTCATTTGCCTTGCCTCGGCATTCTGCAGTCGTATGGGTTTTCGACCTGCAGTGTGTGCACCATGTTCTCTTCCATGCTTTCCGGGTGCTCTCTTTTGTCCGAGCTTCTTCGCCGACCTCAGCCTTGTCTGTGATCACCTTCTTATGATTCACTTGGCATGCCGCGAAGTAAGGGTTTTTCGGTTTCGATCTGCAGTCTTTGGTATTGTGAGAAGGCGACTTGCAAAACGAGCACCACTTCTCCGACCACGGTCGCTTTGCGGGAGAATTCAAGGTGTTCTTGGTTCCTTCCTTCACCTTCTCGGAACTCTCCGTTGACGTCTTTTTATAAGGTTCCACTTTGGTTTCTTTTCCGTTCTTCGATTTCTTTCGGTCTTGTTTTTCCTGACCTTTTGTGGGCTTACTTAGTTCCGCAGCTTCACCATGTACTTCCACGAACCTTTCCGCCAGCTTAGTCACAGCCTCAATCCGTTCCGCCCCTTGTTCTCCCAAGAAGGTTCTGAGAGGTTTCGACATTTGCTTGCGCATCTGGTCGACTACCATCATCTCTTCCAGACTCTCATAGTCCCTCTTGAATTCAGCCAAATCTATCCATTTTTGGAGGTAGGCTTTCAGCCTTAAACTATAGGCAGCGAATAGCTCTCCCGGCTCTCGTCTGGACGATCTAAACTTCTTCCTATATGTTTGTGCTGTGATTTCGTAATGTTTCATTAACGCGGCTTTTAGCTCGTCGTAGTTGTTTTCCTGACCAGGTGGTAGGCGTGTGTACACTTCGAAACCCGAACCCCTGAGTCCCTGGGATATCTTAAGAGCCCATTTACTCCTATCCAGTCCCATAGCGATTGCCATTGTCTGAAAGCGTTGAAGATATTGATCAATTTTCTCTTTGCCCTCTTCGTAGATCGCTAAAGGGAACTTCATAGCATGGTAGCTATGTCCCCCTACTGGTGTTGAGCCAGAGAGAGAGGAACCTCCCACTGCTCCCTCCGTTTCTCCACTAGATTGCATCTTGAGCTCAAGTTCCCGCATCCGGTACTCGTGCTCCCTTTTCTGAGCTTCTTGCTCTGCCTCCCATTTCTTAGCCGCTTGCTCAGATTCAAATTTCTTAGCCGCTTGCTCAGCTTCAAATTTCTTGGCCGCTTGCTCAGCTTCAAATTTCTTGGCCGCTTGCTCAGCTTCAAATTTCTTGGCCGCCTGCTCAGCTTCAAATTTCTTCAATTCTAACTCAGCTTTTCTATCCTCCCTTTCTGCTTGACGAAGCTCCCTCTCCACCTCCTGAACATAGTCCGTTAGGGCCGAACCCGCCAAACCTATTTCTTCTCCTTTGGCCCTAGGTTCTGCTGTAGTCAATTTAGGAGTGGCCATCGTTACAGAAAGTAAGTCAGCAGGTAGAATAAGGACACGACTCGACAGTAAAGAATTACTCCTAATATAAGTTAAATATATCTATATATATATCAATTTCCTTATGTCTATCGAATAATTAAGTATTTATCTACTATACCACACAGTACATCACAACCACTCTCTCATCCACAAGAGGAGATATAGGATCTAGACTTATGTAGACATGTAACTGTGTGACTTAGATAGGTAATGTGTCTTATCACCTATCCACATTCACCCTGTCTGGATCTTTCACCCTGTAAGGTCCCCAACATAAAGGTAATAGCACCATATACCCAGTGGACGTCCTTCCAGTAAAAGTCAGCAATATGTATTTGAAGTACCTCGCTGGGTAGGTGTCCAGCTTGCACTCCAGTTAATGTAGGTATTATGTTGTACCCCGCTGCTCCCACCAATTAATCTAGCTCGTTGTCCTTGGCGGAAGGTGGACTCCACAAGCACATCCTATATATATCCTTTCTACTTCTATTATATTGCCTGACATATGTCTACACTCCTCCGTTCTGTCTACTCTTCACAATATCTCACTCTCACTTATTCTCCCCCCTCTCTCTCTCACATACACCGACAACATTACTTTCATCAATTAATAACAGATTTATTAATTAAAGGTATGTATGGTGTAAGTATGGATAGTGTCTATGTAGTTGGTATGTTCTTCTAGTGTGGATGCCAGATAAGATGTTGATAGATAGTCTCCGTGTCTTCTCTCGTCTCTTCTCTCGGCTAAAGTACAGGACAGTACATAGATACAAAGGAACGATCTCACCCTGAATGCTCCGTCTGCTTGAGTCTGTAGATATATCCGTTTTTTGTAAGGAAAATTGTTCACCACTGTATCACTGTACTTAAACCGATCACTATATATTGTCCGCTTAGACTGAATGTTCTTTGCTCTTTATAACGTTCCTAATTCCATCCTGGAAACAACATCGATTTTCTAGTATTTTCTATTTTGTCCTGTAAAAGTTCTACACTGGATAGTCCTTAATTTGTATAGACACTTGGTATGCGCCTTGCAACTCTTCGATACTGAGTCATTTGAGTCTTTCTATTATGTTATAGGGTCTTCTATTTCCGTTCTCTGTCATCCTTACTTTTTACGATGACACTTCTTTTCTCTCCTTTCTTATGCACAAGTGTCGTGCGTTATTATTTGAAAGTGCTTTCTTTGGGGTTATCAACACTGATTGATCTTTACCATAGCCATCTGTGTTATATCTTCGTTGATATGTCCCGCACTGGTATTGGAACCTGTGTAATAAAGATTTAATAATGAGAGCTGTGTCTGCTTCATATTCTTTCTTATGTGAGTGTCTTTTCCT
>OY992877.1:80306993-80894493 GCA_963921405.1 Cepaea hortensis
AAGTCAAGGACGAGAAGCCAAGTTGACATCAAGTGATTCAGTTTATTTCTTCTCACAACGTGCCTAAAAGACCATTGCTTTTTCTGAAGATCCAGTTTCTTCTTCTTTTCGTTCATCCGGAGTGTTGTTTTTTTTTCCAGATGTGATTGCGGTGTGTCTGTTATGCGCCCTTGGGCCGAAACCCGTAGGCCAACACATCCGGCTACAGCGTGCTTTTTTGACCAGGTAGCATTCCTGGGAGACTCTCACTTTTGTGGTGTCATCTACAACCCAGCTGGCCAAGGTTGAACGGTCGAAGACAACGGTCATCTCTCAAAGGAAGGCAGGGACAGTCCATAGCATTTTCCGCCATCCAAGGTTGCTTCCATAGTTGCAGAGCCGACACATAGCGCCCTGGTTCTGGGCTCACCGAGGGAATTGTCAGTCCTGCTCATGGCTGATTTAAATCCTCACTTCAATATATTGGTCATTTCGTTTGCCCCGGGCCATTCCCGCACAAACCAGACAAGTTTGCAGACGGTATCCACTCAGCGAGTTTTCGGACATGTGCTTGTCGTTGCGCCCGTCAGAGCTGTTCCAGGCACGACAGACATTCGGAAAACTACCTAGTCAGAGCTGTTCCGAACAAGAGCGGCATTCGGAAACTAGGTAGTCAGAGCTGTTCCTAGCACGAGAGACATTCGGACGAGACATTTCACTCGGACGGAATTGCGTAGTGTCAATTTTTAGTTTGCCACCCGTAGGACAACACTTCCGACTTCCGGCTGGCATTTTTTAATGAGGTTAGCCTTCCTCTGGTTTCGAGGCACGTTAGACTGTTGTGATGTCGCCAACATCTCAGCTGGTCAAGATAGAACGATCAACGACATCTCGGTCGGCCCTCAAGGGAAGGCAGGGACAGACCATGGGCATTCCCTCGCTATCCAAGGAGGCTTCCATAATTGCAGAGCCGGCAAATATTGCTCTGTGACTGGGCTCACCCGAGGAGTTGCCACGTCCTGCTCATGACTGATTTAGTTCCTCACTTCCATGTGTTGGGAATCTCGCTTGCCACTGATCGCTCAAGCACACACCAGGAGCGGTCAGACTGCGAGCGACATCCACTCGGTAAGCTTTTGCTTTTGACTTCGGACCACGCAATAGGTTCGCTCGCCGTGCGTTCCATTTCGCGTCATTGAGACGTTCTTCCACTTTTGTCTACACTCTCTATGAGTTAGATACAGACAGTTTTCGAAACCATTTCCTTCGACTGGGGCACTTTTCTGATTTTTTGTACTCGCTCACAAGGTAGGCTACATGTGCTGCCGGCTCAGCACCTTACCTTCGTGCAGCAGTGAACGAGAAACGGCCTGGCCCTCTCATCCGGGGATCTCTCATATCCCCCAGCTGAGAGCCTTCAAACTTGCATCAGACCTGAGCATGTAGCTTGCTCAGTATCACGCCTCTATTTTTCGAAAGGTGGCTATCGGCCCGGCTCTCAGATCCGAGGATTTATGGCTTAGAGGCGTCCAGCCACAGCCCTCGACAGGGAGCTTTAAGTGTTTTGTCCGGACCAAGAACTTCTGCCTTCGTGCACCTGATTTAAATTTTTGACTGCTATCCTCTCAGTCTACCTGCAGAGCAGCAGGTTGTGTCTCTCTTAGTCTGGTCCCTATCCCATGAGCTGTCCGATATGTAGTTTTTCATCCATCGGCAAGCAGATGGGGTCGATGGGACACGCAAGCTCCCCCACCACGTCAAGGTGGAGACACATCGGGGGAGAGATCCAGTTTGATCTTGCACATCCCGCAGGCTTCTCTAGCTTAGAGAAGTGACGGAGAGATCTACAGCACAGTCTTTGTGGAGAAGTGAAGGAGAGATCTACAGCACAGTCTTTGTGGAGAAGTGAAGGAGAGATCTACAGCACAGTCTTTGTGGAGAAGTGAAGGAGAGATCTACAGCACAGTCTTTGTGCAGAAGTGAAGGAGAGGTCTACAGCACAGTCTTTGTGGAGAAGTGAAGGAGAGGTCTACAGCACAGTCTTTGTGGAGAAGTGAAGGAGAGATCTACAGCACAGTCTTTGTGGAGAAGTGAAGGAGAGATCTACAGCACAGTCTTTGTGGAGAAGTGAAGGAGAGATCTACAGCACAGTCTTTGTGGAGAAGTGACGGAGAGATCTACAGCACAGTCTTTGTGGAGAAGTGAAGGAGAGGTCTACAGCAGTCTTTGTGGAGAAGTGACGGAGAGATCTACAGCACAGTCTTTGTGGAGAAGTGAAGGAGAGATCTACAGCACAGTCTTTGTGGAGAAGTGAAGGAGAGGTCTACAGCAGTCTTTGTGGAGAAGTGAAGGAGAGATCTACAGCACAGTCTTTGTGGAGAAGTGAAGGAGAGATCTACAGCACAGTCTTTGTGGAGAAGTGAAGGAGAGGTCTACAGCACAGTCTTTGTGGAGAAGTGAAGGAGAGATCTACAGCACAGTCTTTGTGGAGAAGTGAAGGAGAGATCTACAGCACAGTCTTTGTGGAGAAGTGAAGGAGAGGTCTACAGCAGTCTTTGTGGAGAAGTGACGGAGAGATCTACAGCACAGTCTTTGTGGAGAAGTGAAGGAGAGATCTACAGCACAGTCTTTGTGGAGAAGTGAAGGAGAGGTCTACAGCAGTCTTTGTGGAGAAGTGAAGGAGAGATCTACAGCACAGTCTTTGTGGAGAAGTGAAGGAGAGATCTACAGCATAGTCTTTGTGGAGAAGTGAAGGAGAGGTCTACAGCACAGTCTTTGTGGAGAAGTGAAGGAGAGATCTACAGCAGTCTTTGTGGAAAAGTGAAGGAGAGATCTACAGCACAGTCGTTGTGGAGAAGTGATGGAAGAGATCTACAGCACAGTCTTTGTGGAGAAGTGAAGGAGAGATCTACAGCACAGTCTTTGTGGAGATGGTTCATGAACGAGAGGTAAGTCTCTATGCCGGTCTCTCTCCGATTAAAAACAATCTCTTGTCGGGACCGAATCGAACTAAACTACAATACAAAGTACTTAAAAGTTAAAACTCGGTCTCCCCAAGGATTCACCAACCGACCAACAAATGGCGAGTCAATTCTGTAGTCACGTGTGGAAGTCCTTTAACGTAAATCGGGAGACAGGTGGATAAACTCTAGGGGCTATAAACTCCAGGGGTAGAACTAGTAGGGGTATCATTAAGAGGCATAATCTCCAGATGTAGTCTAATCTGTGTCATGTCTACGGGTAGTCCTAGCTGTATAATTTATATGGGTAGTCCTAGCTGTATATTCGATATGGGTAGTCCTTATTTAATATTCTATATGGGTAGTAGTAGTTGTATAATTTATATGGGTAGTCCTAGCTGTGTCATGCCGGACTCCCTGGTCTAGGTGTTACACGACTTTCTCCGTTATCCCGTATACTCTCGTGAGTAACGTGACGTGCGCGATAATCGGTAGCGGTTCAATCCGCTTTGGTAACTTACGGGATATGTGAGATGGTCGATCATAAAGCAATGGCAAACTACTGAGCGTAATCTTGCCAAGAAATCAACAATCAACTGAAAGATGATGATATTGACAGCGAAGTCCTGTAAAGAATATGCGAACACAAAAAAGCTGTATAATTTATATGGGTAGTCCTAGCTGTATAATTTATATGGGTAGTCGTAGCTGTATAATTTATTTGGGTAGTCCTAGCTGTATAATTTATATGGGTAGTCCTAGCTGTATAATTTATATGGGTAGTCCTAGCTGTATAATTTATATGGGTAGTCCCAGTTGTATAATCTGTAGGGGTAGTCATAACTGTATAATCTCTAGAGGTAGCCCTTGATGTATAATCTCTAGAAGCAGCCCTTGATGTATAATCTCTAGAGGTAGCCCTTGATGTATAATCTCTAGAGGCAGCTCTTGATGTATAATCTCTAGAGGCAGCCCTTGATGTATAATCTCTAGAGGTAGCCCTTGATGTATAATCTCTAGAGGTAGCCATGGCTATATAATCTCTAGAGGTAGCCCTTGATGTATAATCTCTAGAGGCAGCCCTTGATGTATAATCTCTAGAGGCAGCCCTTGATGTATAATCTCTAGAAGCAGCCCTTGATGTATAATCTCTAGAGGTAGCCATGGCTATATAATCTCTAGAGGTAGCCCTTGATGTATAATCTCTAGAAGCAGCCCTTGATGTATAATCTCTAGAGGTAGCCATGGCTATATAATCTCTAGAGGCAGCCCTTGATGTATAATCTCTAGAGGTAGCCATGGCTATATAATCTCTAGAGGCAGCCCTTGATGTATAATCTCTAGAGGCAGCCCTTGATGTATAATCTCTAGAAGCAGCCCTTGATGTATAATCTCTAGAAGCAGCCCTTGATGTATAATCTCTAGAGGTAGCCATGGCTATATAATCTCTAGAGGCAGCCCTTGATGTATAATCTCTAGAGGCAGCCCTTGATGTATAATCTCTAGAGGCAGCCCTTGATGTATAATCTCTAGAGGCAGCCCTTGGTGTATAATCTCTAGAGGCAGCCCTTGATGTATAATCTCTAGAAGCAGCCCTTGATGTATAATCTCTAGAGATAACCCTTGATGTATAATCTCTAGAAGCAGCCCTTGATGTATAATCTCTAGAGGTAGCCCAAGCTCTATAATCTCTAGAGGTAACCCCAGGTATATAATCTCTAGAGGCAGCCCTTGATGTATAATCTCTAGAGGTAGCCCCAACTCTATAATCTCTAGAGGTAGCCCCAGGTATATAATCTCTAGAGGTAGCCCCAGCTCTATAATCTCTAGAGGTAACCCCAGCTCTATAATCTCTAGAGGTAACCTTTGATGTATAATCTCTAGAAGCAGCCCTTGATGTATAATCTCTAGAGGTAGCCCCAGGTATATAATCTCTTGAGGTAACCCCAGGTATATAATCTCTGGAGGTAACCCCAGGTATATAATCTCTAGAGGTAACCCCAGGTATATAATCTCTTGAGGTAACCCCAGGTATTTAATCTCTAGAGGTAACCCCAGCTCTATAATTTCTAGAGGTAACCCCAGCTCTATAATCTCTAGAGGTAACCCCAGGTATATAATCTCTTGAGGTAACCCCAGGTATATAATCTCTAGAGGTAACCCCAGGTATATAATCTCTAGAGGTAACCCCAGGTATATAATCTCTAGAGGTAACCCCAGGTATATAATCGATAGAGGTAACTCCAGGTGTAAAATCTCTACAGGTAACCCCAGCTGTATAATCTCTGGAGGTAACCCCATGTGTTTAATCTCTAGAGGTAACCCCCACCTCTATAATCTCTAGAGGTAATCCCAGCTGTATAATCTCTAGAGGTAACCCTAGCTGTATAATCTCTAGAGATAACCCCCAGCTCTATAATCTCTAGAGGTATCCCCAGGTGTACAATCTCTAGAGGTAACCCCAGCTCTATAATCTCTAGAGGTAACCCCCAGCTCTATAATCTCTAGAGGTATCCCCAGGTGTATAATCTCTAGAGGTAACCCCAGGTGTATAATCTCTAGAGGTAACCCCAGCTGTATAATCTCTAGAGGTATCCCCAGGTGTATAATCTCTAGAGGTAACCCCAGGTGTATAATCTCTAGAGGTAACCCCAGGTGTATAAATCTCTAGAGGTAACCCTAGGTGTATAAATCTCTAGAGGTAACCTCAGCTGTATATATAATCTTTAGAGTTAGCCCCAGCTGTATAAATCTAGAGGTAACCCCAGCTGTATAAATCTTTAGAGGTAGCACCAGTTGTATAAATCTAGAGTTAGCCCCAGCTGTATACATAATCTCTAGAGGTAACCCCAGGTGTATAATCTCTAGAGGTAACCCCAGCTGTATAATCTCTAGAGGTATCCCCAGGTGTATAATCTCTAGAGGTAACCCCAGGTGTATAATCTCTAGAGGTAACCCCAGGTGTATAAATCTCTAGAGGTAACCCTAGGTGTATAAATCTCTAGAGGTAACCTCAGCTGTATATATAATCTTTAGAGTTAGCCCCAGCTGTATAAATCTAGAGGTAACCCCAGCTGTATAAATCTTTAGAGGTAGCACCAGTTGTATAAATCTAGAGTTAGCCCCAGCTGTATACATAATCTCTAGAGGTAACCCCAGGTGTATAATCTCTAGATGTAACCCCACGTGTATAATCTCTAGAGGTAACCCCCAGCTCTATAATCTCTAGAGGTAACCCCAGGTGTATAATCTCTAGAGGTAACCCCACCCAGGTGTATAATCTCTAGAGCAGTGGTTCTCAACCGGTGGGGAATTCCTCCTACCAGGGGGGGAGGGGAATTTTAGGGTGTCCAGGGGGGGGGGGGGGGGTGAAGACCATTTCAAGATTGCGTTAATACAAGAACCGATTACTTGATATTATTTTTCCCTTCATACTTTACAGTTATGTATGTCTCATCCTTCTAAAATTCATTTCATAAAGTAAGTAGACCCACAAATCATGTTTTATGTGGATGTCTAGACTTGTTTTAGTATATGCTATTAAATTTACCTTCCATTTTTACGTATACTGTGTAGGGGTGGGTGGAGTTTTAGATAGGAAATTTGAGAGGAAGGAATGCCGTTCTGAAAATACGGTGAAGGGGGGCACGGGCCAAATTTTTGATAGGAAGGATGACGTTCTTAAAATATGGTTAAGGGGGGAACGGGCCAAAAAAGGTTTAGAACCACTGCTCTAGAGGTAACCCTAGTTGATCTTGTGTTCTAAATAGCCATACGTGTCTGTCTACTGTTCCAGTGTCTCTCGCCTGTATTGCCAATCAGGAATCCGGTCCTAATCATATTGTCTACTGTCCCAGCGTTGTCCCCCCTATACAGTCACAATGTCGTTCTCCTGTAATGCAGGCAGTAAATCCTATGAATGCTCTCAGTGTTTTTGTCCTATAAATAGCAAGACAGGTTTATTGCCCCCTCCGTTTTTCTCTATTTTTTTCTTTCTGAAATAGCGTGACTGTTTTATAGCCGCAGCCCTACAAATAGCGGGCGTGTCGATGATTCTCGATTGTTTCTCTTATATATTGTAAATGCCTGATGTACCTTGAGATTTTCTTCTATATTGTAAGTATATGGTCCGTAGTGGTTGTGTCGTATTTTGTACATGGCTTGAGTGGTTTTACAGTCACAATTGCGTATTCATACAAATAGCGAGGCATGTACATGCCTCCTGGTTGTTTCTGTTACATATTGTAAATATCTAGGTACCTGAAGGCTCTCTTCTATACCTAAGTCCATTGTGATTGCCTGGCATATTGTAAATATCGAAGCATTTCTATGATCCTATAATTCTCAACTGTTTCTTGTATATTAATCTTGTCTACGAGGCAGGTCTGCGTCACCCAATGCCTTTATCATGCATGGTAAACATCTTTGATCTCTAAATGCAGGAAAGGATGGAATCACAAATGAAATGCTAATAGGACTAGGTACTAAGGCAAAAAAGAAACTACTAGCAGTCCTAAATAACAGCTGGAAGAGGGGAATAATCCCACAGGCATGGAAGGAAGCTATACTAATACCAGTCCCAAAGAAAGGGAAAGACCTGGAAGAACCAAATGGCTATCGACCTATCAGTCTACTTAGCTGTGTAGGAAAATTAATGGAACGCCTTATCAATGGCAGGCTAACATGGCATCTGGAAGAAAACAAACTCTTAACACCACACCAAGCAGGATTCAGAAAGTACAGATCCACTGAAGATCAAATAACCTATATAGCTCAGGAAACAGAGGATGCCTTCCAAGAGAAAAAGCACACACTAGCGGTTTGGATAGATTTAGAAAAAGCATTTGATAAAGTATGGAAGGAAGGACTGAAAGTAAAACTGCAAAAAATGCATGTTTGTGGGAAAATGTACAAATGGATCAGCCACTACCTTGAGAACAGAACTGCCAGGACAAACGTACAAGGACAAACCAGCAAAATGATGCTGTTGGAGCAAGGTGTCCCCCAAGGAGGAGTTCTTCACCAACATTATTCCTAGCATATATAAACGACATCACAGAAAATTTTACAGCCAGAGTACACACATCATCCTTTGCAGATGACCTAGCCATATGGACATCTGAAGAATATATTAGTACAGCTAACAGCAGAATACAGCGAGCCTTATTAGCACTAGAGGACTGGTCAAAATCATGGCTAGTGAAGATAAGTGAGGAGAAAACAACATGCACAGTGTTCTCCCTCTCAAATAAATCTCAGGAACCTAAGCTGGTATTGAATGGAAAAATATTGCGCCATGAAGAAAATCCAAACTATCTCGGAGTCACCTTTGATCGTCGCCTGACATGGAAAACACAGGTTGAGAAAAATCGAACAAGAGCAAGGCAAAGAATGACAATCATGAAAAAGCTTGCTGGTACAACGTGGGGAGCAGATGAGAAAGTTCTCAAGAAGTTATATACTGGACGGGTGAGGCCAGTACTGGAATATGGCATTGCAGCTTGGGCAACAGCAGCTAAGTCAAACTTTAACAAAATAAGTAGAGTCCAACATCAAGGAATGCGAATCATAACTGGACGCCTGAAGACAACGCCTATTAATGAACTTGAAAAGATCACTTGTTTACAACCAATGCAGGATAGAAAAGATAGCAGAGCCCAGCAACAAGCAGAAAAATTTAGAAGATTGACAGACCACCCTATGTTTAAAAGGTTTAGTGGTTTTGGAAAGGGAAGACTGAAGCGTAGCAACTTTGTAGAAACTGCACAACGAAAGATTAGGGCAGATCCCATACTTAACATATCAACAGTCAAACCCATTTACAATGCAGACAAGTTCCCAGCTTGGAGACAGCAGCAACTGCCTGAGATGATAGAAAACATTCCTGGTATTGAGAAAAGGAACACTCAGCATGAAACCGAAAGAAGAGAAATAACCCTAAACTACATAAAAGAACATTACCCAAGCAGCAATTGGACCCATGCATATACAGATGGATCAGCCAGAAATTCAAAAGAGAGTGGAGGAGGAGGAATTCTCCTAAATTTAAAAAATTGAGTGAAAAAAACACATTCAGTGGCAACTGGAAAGTTTTCAAGTAACTTCAAAGCGGAGGTAGAGGCTCTGAAAACTGAAGCAAAAATGCTCTTGATGGAGGAAAATAAAGAGAAGCAAATAGCTATCTTCACAGATGTAAAGTCAGCTGTCTCAATACTGAAGAGCAATAACAGCACAGAACTAACCAACCTAAGAGCAGCACTCCATGGTCTATGCCAGAAATCCAAAAATGTTGTAATACAGTGGATCCCATCACATTTCAGTATACCTGGAAATGAAGAGGCTGACATACTGGCAAAAGAGGGTGGACGACTACCACAGCCTGACATAGACATAACCTATAATGAGGCAAAGAGATTGATAAAAAGCACCTATAGAAACAAATGGGAATCAGGGCATCCAGGCCACCAGAAGGATGATGCATATTACAAACTCGACCGAAGAGAACAAGTAGCAATCTTCAGACTCCGCACAGGACATAACAGGCTGAAATATCACTTGTTCAATAAACTAAAGATAGGAGATACCGATGAATGTAATTGTCGAACTGGAAAAATGACAGCAAAACATTTGCTTCAGGATTGCCCAATATATGCAGAACAGAGAAAGATATTTTGGCCCACACCTGCTTCATTTGAGGACAAGCTCTATGGAGATATCAACAAGCTCAAGTTGACCGTAGCTTACTTTAACTACATACAGGTTGACATTTAAAGGTGTATGAAGAAGTATTCAGACTGCCACACTTCATACCACAAGTATGTCGGTTACAAAAGTCTCCCAGAGTCATGAAATGGAATATTGCTTGGATAGCAGATCCATTACGTGGAAAGTCCGAATCAAAAGCTCACTGTGTGGGCTTCAAAAAAGGTGGGAAAAGTGTCCTAGTGGCACGAAATGGAATATTGCTCGGATAGCAAATCCATTGCGCGGAAAGTCCGAATCGAAAGCTCACTGAGTGGATGTCATCTGCACACTGCATTCTTCTGGTTTCCGGAAGAACAGCCTATGGTGAACGGAAGGCCCAATATGCGGAAGTGAGTATGGAAGCCTCCTTGGATGGCGGGGAATGCCCATGGTCTGCCCCTGCCTTCCCTTGAGGGTTGACCAGAATGCCTTTGGCTGTTCTATATGGGCCAGCTGGGATGGGAGATAACACCACAACAGTGAGAGTCAAACGTCCTAAGAAACCCCCGGGAAGGTTAACCCGGTCAACAAATGCCCGCAGAAGTCGGATGTGTCGGCCTAACGGCGCAAGAACGCAGCTCTGCTGTAAACAGGCACAACGCAATCACATCCGGAAAAAAAACTCCGGATGAACGAAGAAGAAGAAGAAGAACTTGCGTGGAGAAAACGATTCCTTAGGTGACTTAACAATATAACGATTTTTCGTAGGGGTAGTAACTCGTGGTTTGCCGCTTCGAAGTCTATCCCGGGCACTGCCAGTGGTTCCGTAACGTTCATTGATACGTACATTAGTGGTGTGATGGCAAATCATCCTTCTGGCAATGGCCCGCAAGCTCATTCCGGTCTCCAACATACCAAAGGCTCATTGGTAGTCGCTTTCAGATAGTTGTGGCACTTCAAGAACATGTACTGTGTATTTTTGTCTCAAAGGCCTGTTTATACCGAGTATACTGCCGCAATGCGTACACATTTTCAGGGTCAAAGCTGTTGGGAGTCGTGTTGAACGTGTACCTTTCATTGTTTTCATGTATCTGTACACACACCTGTGGGTTGAATCTTGCACTTTCCATTCCAGCTGCTATTCGCTCTCTACCTCATGGCAAACACGAGGACAGTCCATTCTCACACTGTTTGTCCAGCTTCTCGGCATCAGTATACACAATAGTGGTAAGTTTTTAATGTGTATCAGTATCAATCAATCAATCATGTGTATCAGTATATAAATAGGAAAATTAACGGTATGTTTTGTGACCAGTCTTTCTCTCGGGCGACGAACGTAGGCTTGAAACCTCGTCCGACCGAGTATTTGACTTAACTGATTTAGTGCAAAATAAAAAGTAGGTTTGAACCAAACATGGTGCTCACTCAGATGAACAAGCATTAAATGTAAATTTCCGTTCACTGAGCATTGAAATTGTAAAAGATACTTCATCTCATCTCATCTCATCATGTTCGTCTTGTACCTTGCGGTGTCGAGGTGAAGTATAAACTGCGGGAGAATGCCCGCTTATGGGCTTCATGTATCGATATTCCCATGGACTCTGTTATTCCCTGCGTCCATCGTTTACGTGGTCGGCCTCTTCCTCTGCTTCCCTCTGGTCTGTACACCATTGCTTGTTGTGGTATACTGTTAGTTGGTAACCTACTTGCATGGCCAAACCATTTGACTTGCTGCCTTCTAATAAAATCTAGTGCAGCTATAACCCCCACTTTAGTCCTGATTTCTTCATTTCTGATCTTATCTCTTCTTGATACGTTGAGTATTCTTCTCAGGAATCTCATTTCTGCTGTTGTGACTTTTCTTTTCTCTTTTTCTGTCATTGTCCAGGTTTGGCATTGGTAGCATAGAGTTGGTAGGAAGATTGTGTTGTAAAGTGCTTTCTTAGTAGTTATTGATACATGTTTGTTCTTTAGTATTGGTGCCATTTGTCCAATGAATCGGTTTGCCTTATTGCACATATTTTCGATCTCGTCTTCTGATTTGCCATTTGATGATATTATACTTCCTAGGTACTTGAAAATATTTACTTGTTTCAAGGGATGTTCGTTTAGGTGAATCGTTGTTGCTTTTTCTTCTTTGGTTATAGTCATTACCTCTGTTTTACTTGTGCTAATTTTCATGTTATGTTCCCTACACATTTCGTTTAGACTATTCATGTGGTCTTGTAATTCAGCTTCTGATTTTGCTATTAGTTCTTGGTCGCCGGCAAACAGAAGATCTCTAATGGTAAAAGATACTGCGAAACAAAACATATAATACGATGACCCTATTATGGCGAGACAGCGTCCTTCTGTTCAAATGGGAAGTCACATTTGGCGATATATTATCCTTCGTCACTGACTAAGTTAAGAGTTACAACCTAGTCTTCATTGACTGGAAGTAATACGTGTTGACATTAATCATTGATCGTCTCATAGGTGACCTAAAAGGACCTTCCTATGTTCCAGAACAGCATCTATGCGCCGTGGAGATGTTATAGTCGGTGTCTTTTGCTGCTCCTTATCTTCCACAAAACAGACCCGTGTGACAAAAACGTTATATAGACATCACCAGCATGACTTTCAAATGGCAACTTCGACTTCACTTTCAAACCAGGATTTTCAGTAATAGAAGAAATCGTACACAGTAACCACAAGCCGACAAACACACTAGCATATTGAATGATCACCACAAAATCAATACTCACAGTAAACACACTCACTGTGAATATTCACCACACAACCAATGCTCACAAACACACACTCATTGTGAATATTCACCACACAACGAATGCCCACAACACACTCACAGGGAATATTCACCACACAACTAATGCCCACAACAACACACTCACAGGGAATATTCACCACACAACCAATGCCCACAAACACACACTCACTATGAGTATTCACCACACAACCAATGCCCACAACAACACACTCACAGGGAATATTCACCACACAACCAACGCCCACATCCACACTTTTTTTTTTTGGGGGGGGGGGGGGGGTGTTCGCATATCCTTTACAAGACATCGCTGTCAACATCAGCATCTTTCAGCTGATTGTTGATTTCTTGGCAAGATTACGCTCAGTAGTTTGCCATTGCTTTCTGAGCGACCGGCTCACATACGCCGTAAGTTACCGACGCGGAGAGAACCGCTACCGATTCTCGCGCAAAGCCACGTTACTCACGAGAGTATACGGGATTACGGAGAAAGTCGTGTAAACTCTAGACCAGGGAGCCCGGCCACATCCACATACTCACAGTTAATATTCACCACACAACCAATGCTCACAGCCACACACACACACTCACACACACACACACACACACACACACACACACACACACACACTCGCTGTGAATATTTGTCACATAACGATTGACCACAAACACTCACAGTGAATATTCACCACACAACCAAGGCCCACAACCACACACACACAGACACACTCACTGAATATTCACCATATAACGGTTGACCACAAACACATTCACAGTGAATATTCACCACAAAACCAGTGTCGCAATCAAACACCACAGGCGACCTTTGCACCCCGGCTGAAATGACTTTGACCTTAACCGATCTCCAGATGGCAGATACCAATACATAGCCATGTCAATCCCGCAGCCCGCTTGCCCGCTTTCTGGCGGTGTTAATGTAATGTTTGATTTTCACGCTTTTGACGCTCTCCCTTGTTGGTTTGTCCTAACTTGACTCTATCTAACGCAATTTTCCCATCCCTTCTCTTTTCTACGTGTTTTAGACCGCCCAGAAAAAAATCGTTTCTTGCGCAAGAATTCAGGTTTAGCGCGGAGAACTTTTGAGCGCACTTTCCGGTGACCAAGAGACTGCAATATTGATTGTTCACGTCTGCATGTCACATCACATGGACGGACGATATTTATCAAAGCTGATTTTCTCATCAAACTTCTCTTCGTCTGCTAACGTGTTCCTAGTCTGTCGTGTTTTAATTCTGTTTCGTGTCCCCAGTCTCTCTCTCTCTCTCTCTCTCTCTCTCTCTCTCTCTCTCTCTCTCTCTCTCTCTCTCTCTCTCTCTCTCTCTCTCTCTCTCTCTCTCTCTCTCTCTGTTTCTGTCTATCAATATCTTAGCACAACATTTTAACAAACGACCACAGTTCACTGTTTCTTTCTTTCATTTTTAACTCAGTTTATGAACAACCTACCACAACTCTGTTTCTTTCCATCATGTTTAACTCAGCTTGTGAGCAACCTACCGCAGCTCTCTATTTCTTTCTACCACTCTTTTAGCTCAACTTCTGAACAATCTACCACAACTCTCCGTTTCTTTCTATCATTTTCTTAACACAACTTTGGTACAAATTACCACGGCGGGGGAGCAGTGTCGGTGTAGCGGCTAGCACGCTTGCTTGCCGACCTGGTGGTCGTGTGTTTGAGTCAACATCCATGCTGATTTTTTTTTTTATGACCTCGGATCGCAGGTCAGCCCAGCCTAAAGTGGCTACCAAGAAATGTCCTGGAAAATATAGGCGTCCGGAGCAATACTGACCACATTACCCACCATGTGTCGATGAATCGGTACAAATATAGGGCTAGCACAATGCGCACTTTCTTACTTTACCACACCTCTCTGTTTCTGTCTCTCAGTCTGATAGCTTTACCTGTGACCAACCTACCACAACTCTCTGGTTCTGTCTCTCAGTCTGATAGCTTTACCTGTGACCAACCTACCACAACTCTCTGGTTCTGTCTCTCAGTCTGATAGCTTTACCTGTGACCAACCTATCACAACTCTCTGTTTCTGTCTCTCAGTCTGATAGCTTTACCTATAACCAACCTACCACAACTCTCTGGTTCGGTCTCTCAGTCTGATAGCTTTACCTGTGACCAACCTACCACAACTCTCTGTTTCTGTCTCTCAGTCTGATAGCTTTACCTGTGACCAACCTACCACATCTCTCTGTTTCTGTCTCTCAGTCTGATAGCTTTACCTGTGACCAACCTACCACATCTCTCTGTTTCTGTCTCTCAGTCTGATAACTTTACCTGTGACCAACCTACCACATCTCTCTGGTTCTGTCTCTCAGTCTGATAGCTTTACCTGTGACCAACCTACCACATCTCTCTGTTTCTGTCTCTCAGTCTGATAGCTTTACCTGTGACCAACCTACCACATCTCTGTTTCTTTCCTTCAGTCTGATAGCTTTAGCTATAACCAACCTACCACATCTTTCTGTTTCTGTCTCTCAGTCTGATAGCTTTACCTGTGACCAACCTACCACATCTCTCTGTTTCTGTCTCTCAGTCTGATAGCTCCACCTGTGACCAACCTACCACATCTCTCTGTTTCTTTCCTTCAGTCTGATAGCTTTACCTATAACCAACCTACCACATCTCTCTGTTTCTGTCTCTCAGTCTGATGGCTTTACCTGTGACCAACCTACCACATCTCTCTGTTTCTGTCTCTCAGTCTGATAGCTCCACCTGTGACCAACCTACCACATCTCTCTGTTTCTGTCTCTCAGTCTGATAGCTCCACCTGTGACCAACCTACCACATCTCTCTGTTTCTTTCCTTCAGTCTGATAGCTTTACCTATAACCAACCTACCACATCTCTCTGTTTCTGTCTCTCAGTCTGATATCTTTACCTGTGACCAACCTACCACATCTCTCTGTTTCTGTCTCTCAGTCTGATAGCGCCACCTGTGACCAACTTACCACAGCTCTCCGTTTCCTTCTCTCATTATGTTAGCTGAACTCGTGAACAACTTACCCCAGCACCTCAAAGATAAAACTACACGTCTACTCCCAAAACATGAATAAAATTTGGTGGATACTCCCAAAACAGCAATGTATTGAGATACTCATAAATATCATCGATTGGGGAACACCCCATGCCATTTAAATCATCATCATGTGGCAGCTCCTTCACAGAACGTCGCTCTCATCATGGACTACCGAAAGACTCTCGATCCTTCGCCAGCTCCCCTGCCATATGTACTGTCATGTCGCAAGTGAAGGCTTGAATGCCCGTGACCATCTTCGGGCTGGTCGATCCCTGCCACTTCTTTCAGGAACCAACCTTTCATCGCTGATCTTTTCACACCAAAGTCTTGTTTCATATGGTCAAAGTACGGGGGGGGGGGGGAGGGGAGGGGAAGCTTCACATGAAAACCTTCACGGCTTTTTATTCGTGCTTGAGTGAGTGAGTGAGTGAGTGAGTGAGTGAATGAGGGTGGGCTGGCGGGCTGCCGAGCGAGTGGGTGGGTGGGTGAGTGAGTGAGTGAGTGAGTGACTGGGTGAGTGACTGAGTGAGTGAGTGAGTGAGTGACTGGGTGAGTGAGTGACTGAGTGAGTGACTGAGTGAGTGAGATAATATATTTTTAAACTCCTAGAAGTACAGAAAAGGAGTACAAATCAGAGGGCGCATTAGACATTACAAAAATAATTGAATGTTACAGCCAAAATGAGCAATCAGTACTTTTAAAGGGAAGCTAAGTCGCAATGACAACTTATCACGAACATCAGAAAGAGGCAGTCATCATTTTTTGGCCACGTTATGAGAAGACACAAACTGGAATATGTTGTGACAACCAGAAAGATTTTCGGAAAGAGAGATAGAGGAAGACAGCATGATAAGATGTTTTGACAGCCTTGTGTCATGGCACGGAAGGGAGTTAACATATGAATTGATCCATGATGTCGGAGATCGTAATTTGTGGAGAGACATGATCGTCTACACCAGTCGACAAAGTTGTGGACGATAATGATGATTCTGAAAAAGTAAAGAACAAACGTATCATCTTTCATTGATTATGTGGTTGTTTCGGGATTTGAAATTTAAATATTGAGCACAACCCACTACTGGCAACGCCGATCGCATTCTGGTATGAACCTAAGGCCTATCCACGTCAATCTGGAAGCACTATACTCGAGTTTCGCCCTCGTTTGAGCTCGTCAGTAGTGCATATCCCTGACCGGATCCGGAAATAGTCCCGGATCACGCGTGTGAAGCGGGTGTGTAACCACGCGGCACACACTGAACACACCAAATTATCACAACAGAACATCACAACGCTACCCATCGTAGGCTATGCTCAAGATTGCCCAATCGCCGCGACCGACGTCCGTCAATCGATGGGACCCGAACGATCAGGACTTCTCACTGGCAAGGAACACCAGGCCTCCTAAATCCAGTGAGCAATAATCAATTGATTATGTGGTTGTTTCGGGATTTGAAATTTAAATATTGAGCACAACCCACTACTGGCAACGCCGATCGCATTCTGGTATGAACCTAAGGCCTATCCACGTCAATATGGAAGCACTATACTCGAGTTTCGCCCTCATTTGAGCTCGTCAGTAGTGCATATCCCTGACCGGATCCGGAAACAAATCCGGAGCTCAAATGAGGGCGAAACTCGAGTATAGTGCTTCCATATTGACGTGGATAGGCCTTAGGTTCATACCAGAATGCGATCGGCGTTGCCAGTAGTGGGTTGTGCTCAATATTTAAGTATCATCTTTCGATATAATCACCACTGCGTTCAATGCAAGTCCTCCAGCGCCGATAAGGTGCTGGGATTCCTTAGAAAAATATTCCCTTGGTCGCGTGCGTAACCATACATGCACCACCTGCTGTACCTTCATCGGATCGAAACAGTTTTTCCTCCCAATGACTCTTTGAGCTGTCCAAACAGGTGAAAATCACTTGGGGCTAGGTCTGGTGAGTACGGAGGATGTGGCACACACTGAAGTGGAGGCACTGATTACAATATGGATAACAGAACGCTGCTCCTCTCTGATACTTGACAAATATGGGGCGACGTCTTTAAACTGTTCTTACCCCGGGAAGGTTAACCCGGTCAACAAATGCCCACAGAAGTCGGATGTGTCGGCCTAACGGCGCAAGAACACAGCTCTGCTGAAACAGGTACAACGCAATCACGTCCGAAAAAAAAAAAAAATCCGGATGAGCGCAGAAGAAGAAGAAGAAACTGTTCTTATGACGTCACCGTGTTGGTCTGCACCGTGATGTCACGTGCTGAACCCTCTTGACACCCTTAACAACAATATTAACAGGTTACAAGACAACGGCATGGTTATTGTAATATCTATCACACTTGTAACGTTTTCTGTTGAATCCCCCTCTACTTTAGTTTCCGAGACATGATGCTCTGTATGGGCCAGATGTCATGTTATATTCAGATCTTCTTGACAGTCAGTATTTTTCTTCTTCTTTATCATTTATGTAGCATTAAGACTGGCCGAGTGGCTAGAAGGCCGGATTCTCCTTCGGGTGACCCTGGTTCGAATCCTCGGTAAGGTGTGGCGTTTATTTTCTGTCGGGGACAAAAAGAAAACTAGCCTGCAGTTCGCGGCGACACACTAGCCAGGCGGCCTTAATTCCTCAGGCTCAAGACCCCCCCCCCCCCCCCCCCCCTTTTGCCATTCACCGCAAGGTACTATATTGGCAGTAAATGACTTTTTTTTTGTTTTGTTATTTTGACATGATTAAATTAACAGGTGTTGATCGGCACTCTTAGAAATACAGGAAAGGAGTACAGATCAGAGGGCACACTAGACATCACATCAATTATAGAAAGTTACAAACAGGGATTCTAACCTGACAGTTGTGCCTCGCGTAGGGAACATGTTTACTTCGGCACTCGTCTATTTAAGCACTTTGCAACTCAGGTTTTCTCAGGCGATTATTTCATCCACAGTGTAATCTTCCAGGAAGCCACGGTAGCACAGACGCTAGCACCCTTACCTACCTGCCTGAAGTTCGCGTGTTCGAATCCTCTCGAGGCAGGGATTTATTTTTCACTGACCACTGCTACCATGACGACTCAGCCTAAAATAGGTACCTGTAAAGTTCCTAGAAAGTAAAAGCAGACGGTATTACTTCTTCTTCTGCGTTCATCCGGAGTGTTGTTGTTGTTGTTTTCCCAGACGTAATTGCGTTGTGCCAAGTTTTGCGCCCGTAGGCCGACACATTCGACTTCTGTGGGTGTATATTGACCGGGCTAATCTTCCCGGGTAAGCAGCCGGTATGGTATTGACCACATCACTAATCCAGTGCTGATTGGTCTAACATATAGGTTAGCAGTATTTACATACACATTTCACGGGGTGAAAACAGGTCATTTACTTTTGTTTTTAATCCGTTCTCAACTCCCGTGCGAGAATGCCGAATGTGAAGCGAAGATTCCAATGATTTATTAATCTTGATTGGCTTAACTATCACATGGCATATTTATCAACAATCGTCTACAAATTGAGATCACGTTGCTTGAAAGGCAGTGTATTTTCAAAGGATAATTAATACAGCTTGAGACGCTCCAAGGAGTAAACAGCCAACTACTTCCTGTCAAGAAGTGCAAACATTATTGATGAGATGCTAGACAGGAAATGACGTGTGCTTATGTAAGCCATTAACTCCATGCTAACGAATACCGATTTTTACCAAAAGCCCAGCTTTCATCTGCCAGGCGCCGCGCAATCACAAACACATGATTCAAGTTGTTACTTTGTTACCGTGTTGCTTGAGACGCACGTAGTCAGCTCCGTGCCCAGGCGTTTAATTGCTACTTCACTTTGCGAATATCATTTCTTTCAGCCCAAGCTGTCCTGCCGAGGCAGGAGAAATAATATGGAGGTGTTCTGGAGTATGGGGGTCCAGCCACACTGAAGGAAGACGCAGGATAACGTTCGACGGACCTATTTTCGGTTGTCTGTTTCAAACAATCGTATTTTCATCAAAATAGTCATGATGGTGACATGTGGTACTACAACCAAAAATAAAGAAACACACACACACACACACACACACACACACACACACACACACATATATATATATATATATATATATATATATATATATATATATATATATATATATATATATATACGCACTTAAACTTCTTTAAGTTTCAGCTTCCTAGACTGGATTCCGTGTTGTCCGTTTTCTCTATTTTTTTTTTAAATTATTATTTGGTCTTTGTTCTTCCGTTGATGAAGTTAGCTACATATCTTTTAAGGACGTCGCAGTCAATCCCAACATTTTTTGGCTGTTTGAGATTTCTTTGCAAGTTTACGTTCAGAAGTTTTCTATTACTTTCTGAACAACCAGCGCTCATACCATTGCATGAAAACAAGTGCAAGGCTTCCAAATCTTCCTTTCTGCTTCCAAATCGCCCTCAGCTGTGTTTCTAACACGGTATGCAGGATTACGAATTGCATTCGTAACCCCTTCGTCACAGTGCCGGTGGACTGATGAAGACTTTGATCGGAAACGTTCGCCTGTATATGTGAGTGCTTTACCATATTTAATTATTTTATTGGAGCTAGAAGAGCAACAAGGGGTTGAGGACGCGGTTCGTGGTCCCGTATATCCGCGTTCGAAGCACAGCTGTGCGCAGTTTGGCAGCAGACGTCGTTACGCTGGTTTTTTACGAAATGGTATGGGTGCCGGTCGTTCAGAAAGCAATGGCAAACTACTGAAAATAAACTTGCCAAAACATCAACGACAGCAAAAAATGCTGGTGTTGACTGCAAACGTCCTGTAAAGACTGTAAAGGATATGTAACTAACTTTTTTTTAGAAGATCAGCAGTGAACATGATCTTTGCCTTTCGCCAAATTCAAGAAAAGTGCAGGTAGCAGAACGAGCCTGTGTACAATGCCTTGATCGATCTTACAAAGGCAGTTGAACTAGTCACCAGAAATAGGCTTTTAATATCTTCATTAACATAGACTGACCCTCTAGATCAGTGGAGTTAGCAAAGTGTCACATGATCACACACAACCAATGCCCGGAACAGTAAGCCCATTCTATGATACTCGGCGGTGTCAAATTTGACGGTATGATAACCCTAGCCTTGCTTGGAATGTTCTTTACTGCACTTCTCAATCATGCGTTTGACGGAGCAGCAGAGGAATTAGTCGTTAGTAGTTGCGGTTCCAACTTCACGGCACAGGGTCACTTCATAATGCTCCATTCCTCTTCCTGTAGCAATGAATATCACACAAAATGCCCCTCACTGTCCCATGTGAAAAGTGGAACAGACAACAGTCCCGACAAACCAATAGCACGTACAGGCATACATGCATAAGGCCGCTGCCAGAATGTCAACACAACAGTCCGCCACTAAAAATACAGTTCATCGTTGATGGAAGCAGTTGCACACACGTTACTGCATAAAGTAAAGCCAGCTAACTCATTTGTCAAACGACTAGACACACGCTGCGTATATAGCGTAGATGGCAATATATTGGTCTAGTATACCATATGCCAGATAAACACATTCCAGTGGACATTTCTATGGACAGAAAACAGAAAGGGCAACATAAACAGCAAGGTGTAGTTAGAATTCAAAGATATGTGCAGGCGAAACATGAAAATGTTGAGCATAAACAACAACCTGGAACAAAAAGGCATCGGATAGTAACACGGGGAGATGCCATGTGAGGAATCACCTTGAACTCATTACAGTCAGCTTATTTTTAAAAAGCAGAGGTGAAAAGATTCCTCCAAAATGAAACAAAAGGCTCTGCGGGTAGATGATTCCTGCTCATGGGGCACAACTTTCAGACATGACTGAAGGAGGCTGTCAACCTGGACGGAAACGAATCCTCCTTATGTACATTTGGCCAGTTCCGCATGTGTAGTTCAGAAATACTGGCAATGGATAAACTTCATGTCAAACCTTTAGAGCTATTTGAGACCTGGTGTTTGGGGAAATTGACCAGAGCCAAGTGGATTTTTATTCTTGACACGGGAACACGTTCTGGAAAATATAACAGAACAAAGAAAACACCCCTAAGAAATATTTAAAAAATGCGAACACTCAAAATGTAGGTGAACAAGCAATTAGGAAGTCGGGCAGAGGCCCTGGAGATTTGGATATACAGAAGAATATGTCGTACTTTATGGAAGCAAAACCAATCAAATACATTACGACCAGCCGAAAAGCCTTTCGATCTCTTGCTATTTCTCTGGCCTCATGCAGCCTCGTGCCCACGGTGCCTGCAATGTTCTGTGTCCATCTTCATGCTTTCTTCCAGGAACTGTCTTCCATCAGTGCTTTTCCAAGCCACTGTGACGTTTAACGGGGTCAAAGTGTTTCAGTTTCTGTAACTAGATCACGTGTACAAGTCGTTTTCTTCCATTTTTAGTATTTTTAGATCTTCTCTTGGTTCACTATATTCTAGGAACTTTTCTTCGTCATTTGACTACACATTTTCTTTTTCTTTTGTTTTTTTTAGTGATTGCCAAATGGTCCATGGCGACATCATACACTGACTGCTACAAGAACGATGCTTGCTGCCAAAATTGTATTTGACAGTGTTTGGTATTTGTGCCATAGGTTGGTGATACCGTTGGAAAGTAAAGTGATGGATGAAGAGGCAAGGGTCGATCAGCACGAAGATGGACGGGGGATATTGCAGTCACCGTGCACATGAGGGAACATGTGGCGGGAGAATTAGCAATGTATGCAGACTAATATACACGGTGTATTTTTAATGACTGTGGGGTTTTTGAAAATATTGTCGTTCCAAGTTTTGTATTTACTTGTTATATAGCATGGACTCCATAGTGAGACTATATTATATAATATAATTTTATTTTATCGTCATTTCCCTCTATGATTGTTGTTATGTTTGTTTTCATGTGCTTGTGAAGACACAAAGTCCTTCACTTTTCCTGATTGTGTGTGTATAAATCTGATCTTCTATACTTGTTTCCTCCTCTTCTACTGATCAAGAGACCCGCGGACGTACAGACAACTAGACACACGGCAAGCAGAAAGAAATGGTGGAGCAGAGGTGGCACAGACCCCTCGCAAGGACACAGTTTACAGTGGAAATGAGACTTCCGCGAACGTGCGTGCCTCCAGCGGAAGTTTCTTTTCAGAAAGGGGACAGGTTGGGAGGGGATGGTGAAGAAGAGGGAGAGAAATGTGCCTGGCAGCACATGCAAAAAAAGGGGAGACTATAAAGTTCACATCTGCAAAACGTTTTACACCTGGATTACATTTCTTGGCGCGCCCGAACAGGGGTGAAGAAAAAGCAGAAAATGGCAAACTAACGACGAGCTGGTTTGTGCTTTGCCGTTTTACCGTTGCATGACTGGAGAAGGAGGTGTGGTAATGGTTTAGACATGGGTAGAGAGGCGCAACGAGGTAGAATTAAGATGTTATTGATAATGGAGAACTGATGACTTTACAACCGAGAAAAGCTAAAATTGCGTTATGTTTATGCATCCGTTATGGTGATGGGAAGAAGAGGGGGGAGAGGGGGAGTACATTACATGACAAAACAAGGATTAATAGGATGCATGCTCAATGGAGAACACGTTAGCACAACGAAATGTCTTTTCCTGTACTCTCTCTCACTGAGAATAAATCATAAAATTTGGGCTTTCCTCTAGGGGTGAATGATGTGACATCATTTGGTGATGATGCACTGTTTCGTCAATTCTGTGGCTGAGTATATGTGACTTCGGCAAGTTATTTTTCTTCGGGTTTTCTTTCCTAGCCTTTGACTGTCCCCTTTATATCTACAAGGTAGCAGCCGTGTATATATTCGCCTGGTCCCTACATCTTATCCTGTCCGACATGAGATACTCTGCCAGTGGCTGCCTTAACAGTAGGCATTGCTATTGGGGTCATTCGAATGCGGGAGTCTCTCAACTTCTACAAGGGGATATACTGCAGAGAGGGAGTGCGGGAATCCCTCGACTACTACAAGGTGGATATACTACAGAGGGGGAGTGAACGATCCCATATATAGGTGGTCCAATACGAATAAGCCGACCTCCTTGGCGAAGGCGCAACGGGCGCGGTTCGTAATCCCGTATACCCGCGTTCGAAACACATCTGCGCGCGATTTGGCAGCAGACCGCGGTGCGTTGGTTTTGCGTTGATATCGGTGCGGGTCGTTCAGAAAGCAATGGCAAACTACTGAACTTGCCCAGAGATCACAACGGCAGAAATGCTAGTGTTGACTGCGATATCCTATAAAAGGATATGGAAAAAAAACTTCAAGTAAAACTTGAATATAGCAGACAATATCGGGGTAGATACTATCATTATGTCTTGTTTATTCGTCTATATATTAATATCTTTCTCATGTTCTTGAATGCGTTTTTGCTATTCCTACTCCCATTTTGACTTCTGTTACACCCCAGCCATGGTCTGATATTGTATGTTCAAGATAGTTATAACTCCTATATGCTTCTTAATAGAGAGAGAGAGAGAGAGAGAGAGAGAGAGAGAGAGAGAGAGGAGAGAGAGAGAGAGAGAATGTATGTATAAGTAAACTTTTATTAGTGTGTTTGTGATTGCGTGTGAGTATATGTGTATGCGAGGGAGTGTGTGTGTTAATGAGTGGGTGCATAACTGTGAGAGTTTATGTAAATTATGTCAGTATATATGCATGTATGTGTTTATGCACGTGCATCTGGCTGTCTGCCTGTCTCATAACATGGTAATAGGCATTGTTTATGTTCACAATTTCCATCTGACAATATTTTTTTTACCTGTGTGAATGTAACAGCACAATAGATAACTGGTGTACGAAAGATGAGTGATTGGAAGTGCCGTATGTAAGTCGGGCCTGCGTGCCCAATTGTGGCCCTTTGAAAATAAAGTTCATTCGTTTTTTCTTGTTCGTGGTGCTCTCTTTACTCTCCTCCTCCTTCCATATTATGATATTCGGCATCTCGCCTTACCTCTGAGAACGACAGCTCAACATTATACAAATATGAAACTATTTCCAGGCAAAGACGCCGACTTGCTATCCCCAAGAGATGCACAAATCACCCACTTATTTCCCCCCACAACTATCCAAATATTCTGATGGATTTCCCAACGTTCGCGTGTCACATTCAAAGGTCAAAGTTAACACAATGTGTTGTGTGAAAACATGGCTGAGATCAACCGTGGCAGATGAAAGATACCGGTGCTGGCGGGAAACAACCGTTAACAGAGATGAATAATGTTCAAACGAATTATGTCAGTCTCTGGCACCGTAACACCACGTGTTTGTGAAATATGTGTGGTCAGTCAGTTCAAAAATATTACAATTGTGTTGATATTTGTACACATTAGCTTAAAATGAAATCCGTCTGCAATAAAGACGTATGGTCATGTGCTATGCCATCTGCCGTGAGCGATCAGTTTGAGATGAGATGAGCTGTAAAAAAAAAAACCGACATCACTGCACTCAGGACATTCCCATACACGCTCCGTCCCCTCGTTCAACAGCCAGCGAAGAGTCATACTACTAATCGTTCCCACCATTATCTGATTGAACGTTCTCCTTGTCTTCCCTCTCAGTTTTGAAATTCTTCCAGAACACCTGCCGATTCCCCGCAACATCATTCTTTCCACATACGGGTTCTCAATCTGTCGCTTAAAAAAAACAAAAAGGAGTCTCCGTGGCGAAGTAGTCAAGCCGTTTGACTTGGGCTCCGAAGGTTGTGAGTTCGATTCCGGGCCGCGTCCTTCGGCTCTCGAGTGAAATTTTTCGGAGACTCCTGTGGGTCGTCGCTAGAGCTCTAGTTCTCAATCTGTTCCCCCGCCTTCTCCACCTGGACCCACAGGCGCTCGCCCACCTCTCCCTTGTCAATAGGTAATCCACCACCAAGTGGTGCATTCCCTGCCAGCCTATCAGCCTGTTCATTTCCCCCCCCCCCCCCCCAATGGCCAGGGCAAAAAAAAACAACATACAATTCTCACAATATGTATCCTCTGAAGCGAGGATAGCCATTCCATACGAAACGTGCCTTTCTCCGCTATACTAAGCATACTGCTCGAGTCCATAATGAATGCCATGTGTGTTGCAGTGATCTCCTCAGACCAACGGAATGCCGCTGTTACTGCTTCCACCTCCATTCTCATGCTGGAGATAATAGTCACATATGCTAGATTCTGCTTATTCAAGCATCGTCCATTACTCATTAGCCTTCCCGATTAAACCAGTTTGCCAACTCAGGATCACCAGTCTCTGATCAAATCAGCTTTCTTGTCCTGATTATGCCACGTAATCAAGCTATCCAGGTGTTTTATTCTTTTCTGTCTTCTTTTCCAATAAAGTTTTAGAAGTCAACTTCAACCTATTTAAGGAAAGTTGCAGTAAACTTGAGTTTGCTGACATCTCCGTAGTTTCTAATTAACAGCGAAATTATCATAATTATCCCAATTTGGAAAAACAAAGGCAGCAAAAGAGATTGCACACAATACAGAGTCATACTGGGAAAATATTTTGTAAAGTTCTTGAGAAAAGATTACGAACTATAGAACCCCAGCTAAGTGAAACACAACTTGGATTTAGGAAAAACACAGGATGCACACATGCCATTTTTGCTCTTAGACAACTTATAAAAAAATCAATCCAATTCAATGAAACACTCTACTTAGCCTTTGTCGACCAAGAAAAGGCATTTGATAGAATAGATAGAAACTAGTAGATAGAAGATAAAAATTTGATAGAATAGATAGAAACTAGTAGATAGAAGATAAAAATTTGATAGAATAGATAGAGTGGGAAATCCTTAAACAATATGGAGTGAGTACACATCTAACAAACCTATGTAGACGCTTATACAACAACAGTGAATGCATAGTGAGGGCAACTGGAGGACACTCAGAACCCTTCACTATAAGATCTGGAGTACGACAAGGTTGTGTCCTGTCCTCTCTCTTGTTTATAACATATATAGACAACATATGTAAAGAAACCAGCCAAACAGAGACCGCAAGAATACCGCATGACCAGAACACAGAAGAAGAACCATCTGCATATCTAACCATTAGAGAACTCCTGTTTGCAGACGACCAGGCACTAATAGCAAAATCAGAAGTTGAATTACAAGACCACATGAATAGTCTAAACGAAATGTGTAGGGAACATAACATGAAAATTAGCACAAGCAAAACAGAGGTAATGACTACAACTAAAGAAGAAAAAACAACAATTCACCTAAACAAACATCCCTTGAAACAAGTAAAGAGTTTCAAGTACCTAGGAAGTATGATGTCAAATGGCAGATCAGAATACGAGATCGAAAATAGATGCAATAAGGCAAACCAACTCATTGGACAAATGGCACCAATACTAAAGAAAAAACATGTATCAATAACTACTAAGAAAACATTTTACAACACAATCTTCCTACCAACGCCAAACCTGGACAATGACAGAAAAAGAGAAAAGAAAAATCACAACAACAGAAATGAGATTCCTGAGAAGAATACTCAACATATCAAAAGATAAGATCAGAAATGAAGAAATCAGGACTAAAGTGGGGGTTATAGCAGCACTAGATTTTATTAGCAAGTCAAATGATTTTGTCATGCAAGTAGGTTACCATTCAACAGCATACCACAACAAGCAATGATGTACAGACCAGATGGAAACAGAGGAAGAGGCCGACCACGTAAGCGTTGGACGGAGGGAATAGCAGAGTCCATGGGAATATCGATACATGCAGCCCATAATCGGGCATTCTCACGATGTTTATACTTCACCTCGACACCGCAAGGTACAAGAGGAACATGATGAGATGAGAGATGAGACTGTTGCATACATCAGTATCTCCTATGTTCAGGGATATCTCAGCCAGTTATGTTCTGTGTGAAATCTGAAGACTACTTTGATCAAGCTGGTAATTAATATGCATCATCGTTCTGGTGTCCTGGATGCTCTGATTTCCACTTGGTTCTGTAAGCGCTTCTTATAAACCTCTTGGCCTCATGGTATATTATGTCTATACGAGGGTGAAATAGTTGTCCATCTTTCTTTGCCAGGTCCTTATATCAATGACCATATCAACAGACTCAGTGCAAAACAAAAAGTAGGTTTGGACCAAACAAAATTGGATGGCAGAAAATGGCAAGTCAGGGTGTGTCAATTATGACTTTAAAGTTGTTAATATAGTAGCAGACATGTTGTATTATATATCAAATTAAAGAGGGTTGTAGGGGAAAAACTACTGTATGCCCATGGCAAATACAGGAAATCAATTAAGACGATTAATCATCCTATGACACTTAATCAATTAAAGGACTGCACAGTTGAGGAAGGGTACCTGACTAGAGAAGACCAGGTACAATCAAACTGTAAAGGACCCCTTTTTTATACCAAAGGGTATTATTTGGTATATGGTGCCAGCCCCATACCTTTAGACCAGTTGGCACTTAATAGGTATGCGATCAATATCAAACCAGCCAAATGTTACTTCTTGGGAAGCCAGAAGCAAAAACACCTTCAAGGCCTCAACAGCTCAACCACCAAATTGGACAGGAAGTTTCAACAACAAAAACAGTTAACATACACTGGATCAAGTTTTTAACTCACATAATCCAAGATGTCTTGGTTTATTTTCCTTGGAATATGAACCTGGGCAACAAACACCAGGATGAAGTTAGATACATTTATCAGAAGACACAAATATTGAAGCATTGCCGTAAACTGATACAATGTTATTTCCGTTTCTCCACACACAAACAACTTTCGTGCAAAGGCAGGTGTGTTCAGGGCCCTATGGGATCAAACATAGAGATAAATAATCAGAGCCAAGAGGGAATGGAGCGACAGGAAATGACCAGAGGATCTTGCTGACCATCAGTGCTCAGTCTGGATGCCAGACAGAAACACAACCAGACTGCAACAGGTTCCATTAGTAATGGGATTCTGTTGTCTGTTGAAGATGAATATGAAGCAGACATGGGAATGCCCCATGTGTTGTGATGCCAGTTCTTGACTCAACAATTCAACGCAAATTAATAAAATTGGACGAATGTAAAAGAAGTTTGTTTTCACATTTATTTGGTATGCATTTCATTATGACAATATGTACATAAACAAATAACTTTTAAAATCACTGCACAAATTCGGCACAACAGCACACAAACAGAACATAATTTCACTCTCTACTCTCAGGTTATCTCTACAGCCGTGAACACTAACACTTTCAATCTGCGAGCATTATATTCACCACCCTCCATCCCTGATGACCACTGACTGTGGTGTTTTTGTGACATGCCTAAACACATGAGAACATACAAAAGAAACAACAGTAACAAAACTATGAAACATATGAGACTCATAAACCTTCAGTTTACATGTAATGAGTATCACAAACCTGATATTCATGTCCCTTGCATTACAAAGCATGTCATAAGGCAGATATAATAGTATGAAAGGTAAGGGTAACTTCATGACAGATTCTTCTGCAGGTTCATGAGGCAACGGGTCTTCCAATATACAAGGGCAGCACATGAAGAAGTGGCCAACTTCCCTCTAAACCACTTGTCCTACCTAAAAATTAAGAGAAACCTCTTCTACAATATCAGAAGACTGGGTAAACAGCTGAAACTGCTAGCAGTCTGGCAAACAAATCTGAGTCTGAAAGGTGGAGTAATCCACTGTGATGAAATCTGCCACTGACTACAAACATGTCACATAAGTCACAGCTATTCTCCATGGTAGACAATCACTACCCACGTCTTGCACCCACCAAAGCCTGGAAAGCTCATGAGTATGGTCAAAATTAGCGTTGCTTGCCTACTGGGATGAAACTAGGTCATTTCCAATCTGCAACTGTTCAAGTCATGCAAGAGTGAAAAACTCTATTATAACAACACGACAGGGTTCTATAAACTCCTTGCCGAGATTCAGACTGGAAACTTTACTTCAAAAAGAGGATAAATGACAAGTGTTAATTGTGTGTAATAGGAAAAAACACTTCTAAACTCATCAGCGCATGACTCATTGAAAACAGAACTAATATTTGACAAGCTGCCGTTTGAATACAGAAAACAATATTAATATGAAGAGAATTGACAACAAAAGAAAAAATACACAACTAATTTACTGATCACACTAAAGAAATCCAATGATTCTGAAGTGAAAAAAAAAAAGCAACCCATCTTATCGGAAAGTTGAGAGATCAACATCAGATTACACTCATTATTCTACACCAAAGAACTCAAGATCCGACAGACACAAATAAAATGAACAAAGACAATGAAACAACTAAGGTCGCAAACAACAACTGCCAGTTAATTAGGACTAATTATTTTGGAGGACCATAAAAGCATATCTTCTAGCACCAAGATTTACTTAAATACATTCAAGCTATCTTAACAGATCCTTCTTTCAGCTGATTTCTAAATGTCTCTAAAACCACTTCAGCTCCGAGGCAATATCATTCAGAAGCAACACTTGTAGCTCTCGCATTAATACTGATATGTCTCAATCTATCAAATAGTCCTCTGTATATACAACAAATGTAATGCCCTATCAGATATTTTATTATATATTGTGGCCCCAAGACACATACAGCAGACATACCACCAAGGCAGGATGTAACTGTATAGGTCTTCATCTAAATGTGACAATGCCATCACAGCTTTCAAAAGGAGTTCAGATACAGACTTCTGTCATGTGGCAAGTGTACAATAAACATGACACTTTACAAACAGCAGTGTAAATGCAATAGTGATTAAGCAGTGCTGGCAATTATGTCAATTTGTATTCTGCATTATGATGGTAGGCATTCTGCATTTTCATGAGTGCTTCCTGAAACTGCACACCAATGCTGGCATTTAAACCAATGGGTTGTCACTGGCATCATCTCATAATCGCTAACAGTTGGTCTTGTTATGGAGAAGGGAAGTGAGGCAGATCAACAGGGAGGGAGGGGTGTGAAGTAGACAGGAGATAAGAGAATCAGCTCAGGATTTGTTGATACAAACACTGTATTGGTATTCTCTACTGAAAACCTCAGTGTAAAGTAATATTTATTCTAAAACAATTTCATTGGCTGGTTCAGTCTTATTCAAAACAGGAAGCCTGATTAGACATTTCAATAAAGTAAATGAGTTTTCTGCTTACTAGCCCACACGCTGCTGTTTGCACTCGCCCTTGTAGCACTGAGGAAGAATCACTGGCCACTTAGCTTTCACAGACATATTGGTGTCGGAAGATACTGAAACACCCATTTCATAACAATGAATCAGCATGTTCTTGATGGGTTAAAACTCGATCTCATGTAGCGGACAGGACATCTCTTTCATGTTTCCACAGTCTACTGATCACATAGACCAGCCTGTCTAGTGAACATTAATAACCACAGTAAATCCTGGCATTAGTGACAAAGATATGAGGCCTATACTTAACAGCAGGTTCTTGACACTGGGCGGAATCAAGTGCAGCAATACTTTTATCAGTGATCTCTGGACCGCATACACTGTTATCACTCTGCTGACCATGCATACAAACAGATAAGTTTCATACTTCATATATGACCCCCTCTGTGAGATGTATCTTCTGTCTGCATTACTACTGAATATCAACACACGAATCCCCGGCAAGGAGTGGATTTTATTCTGTGGGGGGCAAAAAGAAAACTCTAACCTGCACAGCTCGCGGCGACTGCACTAGACAGGCGGCCTTAATTCCTCAGGCGTAAGTCCACCCTGCCCTAAACCACAAGGTAGTATATTGGCAGTAAATGACAGATGGCTGCTTCAGGCTGCATATCCATGCCACAACACATATAATTACTGAACTCATTAACAAGCACTTTCACATTAACACTGAGGCAGATTTGCAAAACTGACCTGGACTCTCTGAAATGGCCACCAGGGGTTGTCTGGGGAGGTAAAGATGGCAGACACTCACCACATCACTCCTCAAGTACCAACAAATATTGGCTAGTACTACCTGCCCCACCCCTTCAAGGCCAGGGTCCTTCACCGACTACTTACATATTAACCAGCACTGGTATGTGACATACCAGCAATCAATTCTGTGTACATACCAGTCACATATGCCACAACATATAACAACAACCCTTCATGATGTGCTGGGTCCTATTACAGACATCATGGAAGTTAAGACCCCAGTGCTGAATATGTGAGTTGCCCCACAGTCTCTCACTGTGTGAAGACGACGATGTGTGAAAGCCCGTAAGTGTTTTACGACATGTTATTCAAACATCTCTGTTGGAACAGTACACAGAGAATGGGTACGAAAGTTTTACCGACAAACAAATCCGTTGAATTGGTATACCCATTCCAGTTAGTAGAACACTGAATCATTTCCCTTCACAGTCAAGGCTTACTGTAGATGTGCTTCCAGCCTTAGGGGCATGATTTGGACTAGTTGTGGGAGAATGCTGGTGCAGAATCCCCAGGAGGGGGAGGCTGTGGGTATCGAGCTGTTCCATCTAATCTAGGATCTTTGTGGGATCTTCTCTCCCACTCACTGTAATCTTCAGGTGGTCTGTCAACTCTTCGCTTGCGGTCACTGTATCCATGATGACTGTGAGAAGATTATATTTGTGCTATGTTAATTATAAAACAAAGTGCAAGTCAAACAATTTTAATATTACATTATATGCACAGGTGTGTCATTGTAAGACAATTTTTACACTGTAGCATGTTAATAATAACACTATCTAAATGGCATACATGTAATTAACACTGTCATCCACACAGAAAACACCAACATGTTACATGTGTGAGGTTCATACACAATTTATAACTATCAGAAATCCCAAAGTACTGGCCTGTGACCTGAATCCAAAAATCAAGACCAACTTTTTAAAAAATCAACTTCTCTAATTTAACTCTAAAAGATAACTCAAACTCTCTTATCAAACTCAAACTCTCTCAGACATGTACATAACCCTCTGTGCACTACAAGAGATCTAAAACTATTAATAAAACATCCATGCATGTATGTTTCATTCAATCCATATGTTGTTTATAAGAACAAACATCCGAGATTCTTGATTCAAACAGTGCCACTGTCAACCAAACAACTTGCACAATCTGACAACGGTGGATGTACTAAAATCAAAAGCAATTTAAATAAATGATTGCTTTCTCCCTACCTGTCTTGATTCCAATCACCACCACTCTTATCACGGCCATAGTGCTGCTGCTGTCCACCACTCTGTTCCCGATAATGATTGCCATATTCAGGAGGGTAATGGTCACCTCTTGGAGGATCGGGGCGGTAGCCTCCTCTGGGGTCCTTGCGTCCCCGGTAATCATGATAATGCTGAACTCCCTGCCGATCATTTTTGAACCTGGGTGAAACAAAAGCTAACTTGATTATCTACAATGATGGCCATTTAAATTAAGAATACAACATCTGTGGACTCAAAGACACGGCAACAGAAAGAAACATGTTACATATAATGCTTATTTATGAATCTTTAAAATATCTGCTCTACATTGCAACTTTTGGTTTCTGGTATCTGTCAGTTGAGCTGAGCGAGTCAAAAACTGATATGACACACTCGGGACATTCCTATATGAGCTCAGCCCTCATCAACAACCAGAGAAGAGTCTCAATACTAAATGCTACCAGCTGCAATCAGATTATGTGTCCGTCTGGCCTTTCCTCTGAAAGTTGGGTTTCCAGATTTTATGTTTTGAGAGAGAGACACTTTCACCAGATGTGCCACCATAGATACAAAGATTGTGTGCATGCAATTAAGCATTAAAGTTCAGTGTATAGGCTACCTGCCAATGCCGTTGTTAAGATCATATCCTCTGGCCACCCCCATTCTCTCCAGGCAATGATGATGAATCTATTCTTCCACACTATCTCATCTCATCATGTTCCTCTTGTACCTTGCGGTGTCGAGGTGAAGTATAAACTTCGTGAGAGTGCCCGACTATGGGCTTCATATATCGATATGCCCATGGACTCTGCTATTCCCTCCGTCCAACGTTTACGTGGTCGGCCTCTTCCTCTGTTTCCATCTTTGCTTGTTGTGGTATGCTGTTGACTGGTAACCTAATTGCATGGCCAAACCATTTGACTTGCTGCTTTCTGATAAAATCTAGTGCTGCTTTATCCCCCACTTTAGTCCTGATTTCTTCATTTCTGATCTTATCTCTTCTTGATACATTGAGTATTCTACTCAGGAACCTCATTTCTGTTGTTGTGATTTTTCTTTTCTCTTTTTCTGTCATTGTCCAGGTTTGGCATTGGTAGCATAGAGTTGGTAGGAAGATTGTGTTGTAAAGTGCTTTCTTAGTAGTTACTGATACATGTTTGTTCTTTAGTATTGGTGCCATTTGTCCAATGAGTTGATTTGCCTTATTGCACCTATTTTCGATCTCGTCTTCTGATCTGCCATTTGATGATATTATACTTCCCAGGTACTTGAAACTCTTCACTTGTTTCAAGGGATGTTCGTTTAGGTGAAATGTTGTTGTTTGTTCTTCTTTAGTTCCACACTATACACAACATCCCAAATGGCCCTGACCAAACCCACCTTTTCGTGCACCATAATCCATCCAGAGTTGCAGATCCAGACAATTTGTGTGCTACTCATTTCCCAACACACTAGCATGCCCTGAGTAAGTAAAAGATCTAAAAGATGCTCCCTATCTTAGATTTGTTAATTGAAGTATGCCACTCAAGACACCTGTCTTCACCCTGCTCAGCATGCCCTATGAGTCCATTACAATCACAACATGTGTGTGCTGTTATCCTCCAGCCAGCAGAACACTGCAGTGACTTGCCTTCCCCTACATTTCTCAGACCAGATGCTGGTATCATGCCAGGCTTTCCTGCACTAAACGTTGTCCATTAACCTTTGAAATGAACCCCAGGCACTTCTTTTGCCTCTGAGCACAGACCCATACCTGTAGATGATTACATCACCTGGATGCGAATTGTCATGTACCAATTGCTGGATCTCCCATTCAGCGCTGCCTGTTGGCCAATTCCCAAGCTCTCAATCCAGTGTGCACAGGTTTCACAATACTTCTGCACTCTGACCCATTCTTCTCCTCTCCCAATGTTTTCAAACACACAATTCTCTGATTGATCTGAGCCATCCATGATTTTCCTCTAATTAGCCTATGACCCTTATCTGTGTCCAGGGCTTCATGCAGCAGGTGTTTCTTGTCTGCAGCCACACGGAGTTATGACTTAGCCTGCTGCAAAGCTAGGATGTATCTTATATACACTATTGGCACGTCCCTTGTGCATCCCATGATAACCTGCATAGCTTCATTCTGTATGTGCCCTACTTTCACTTGCTGACTATTTCACTCTGTGAGCAGTTTGAATCTATACTGAATTACTGAGATAATCAGATGCTGACAGAGTATAAACAACATCTTTGCTCCATGTCCATTGCTGCCATGATCTTCAGAGTCCCTTCTTAGATCTCATAACTTCTTCCATATGATACCTAAATGATAGTCTTCTGTTGTAGCTCTCTTTAACTTCTACACAAGTTCTAATTCAGGGGTCCACCATGAGGACTGCACTAAAGTGGGTCTGATTGTTCTATCACATGTCTTCTGTTGTAGCTCTCTTTAACTTCTACACAAGTTCTAATTCAGGGGTCCACCATGAGGACTGCACGAAAGTGGGTCTGATTGTTCTAACACATGTCTTCTGTCACAGGCATCCAATAAAAGTGCGGGTTCACTCATATATTTAAAGGCTCTCAATATAAATGGTGTAAAACATCAGCCATTTTATTATTTGCTACTATTTAGCTAAGGTGCTGGCTATTCATTAAGTACAGTTAAATGCTGCAACTTATATACTTTATGCCATTGTTTCTGTAACAATTAAACACAAGGTAAATATATTTAGTTGCATATCCTTTACAGGACGTCACAGTCAACACCAGCATTTTTTGCTGTTGTGATCTCTTGGCAAGTTTACGTTCAGTAGAAATATAAAGAGGAAAGCCTATTATTGTTTCCAGATGTTTATGTTATGAGAGAGACACTTTCACCAGGTGTGCCACCATGGTCATATAAAAAAAATGTGTGCAAGAAATTAAGCATTAATGTTCAATGTATAGCCAACCTAACTGTTGATGAAGTTGAGGCATGAACAACATTCTTCTATTTTGAAGGACATTTACTGCACATTTGTAGTCAATTGTTGATTGTTCATCAAAATCAAAGCTTATTTAGACATATTAATAATGCTTCCCCATCAAGAGAATGCTAAATGAATTGTAACAAAATTGAAATAATAAGTCATCATCATCTTCCACTTTAGCCATCAATAATAAGTAAATGCAATAAATCACAAAAGCAGATAAATCACAAGTTTTAGTGTTATTCTTATAATTTCAAGTAAAAGGAAAAAAAGTGATGTGAAAAAATAATGAGCGACTAATTTGCATAATGTTGTGCTAGCACAGTAAACATTCAAGGCATGGAAAAGGGTTTACCATTTTAAGAGGAATATTGTACTCTTTACGCAAAACTGATGATGGATATGCAGTTGCATATATACAAACTGTTGTATGTACACAAATCAAATTAAAAATATACTGATACATGCACATACTGTTAATGGCACAGAACTGTATTACATGTGCTCAATTGGCTTAATGTTCAAATGTGTTTAAAACTTTTTCCTGCTTTAAAGACTACTTATAATACAGAGCTCAAGTTTTGTACAAAATTCAAACCTAGGACACTCAATTCTGTCCGGAGCAGAAAGAAAATCCTAACCTGCGCAGTTCACGGTGACTGCACTAGCCAGGCGGCCTTAATTCCCCAGGCTCAAGACCCCCCTGCCCTACACTGCAAGGTCCCATAGGCAGTAAAATGACAGTTTTGACCCAGTTTCATGGAACTATTCTACTTTGATAATTCTATAAATCTTTAACAATAAAACAGCCTGTTAGAGACTGCCCTAACACCTGAAGCTCAAATATGCCAAACTGCCAACACAAAATAATTGTGACATGCCACCAAAAAATCAGGATTTCTACAATGAGACATCATGGTTTATGAAGAGTTCTATGTGATATGAAGCCACTAATTTGTAATGCGCACGTTCTATACAGATTTATGTAATGCATACATTAAACAGTTGCAGAATACTGTACTGAACAATATTTTCAAAACATCCTTCAATAATGTAAATTCAAATGATTATATCACACGCATTATTGATAACAAGGGAAGTGATTATATCAAATTGGTCTTCAAGAGCATATCAATGTAACTATGCCTTCTATTATTGTTCTTTTAAGCTATTATGAAGTTTAATGCAGCCAAAGTGTTCCAGTTTCCAAGACATTGTGTGTTTTATGAGCCACTTTTACTTTGATTTTCAGATCTTTAGTATGTCAGTAATTTTCTTCTTCTTGGTCCATATATACAAGTAAAAACTCCACACCTTCATTGAGGAATAGAACCCATCTCCCGCAAAATTTGAGGTGAGCAGCCAAACCCCTCAGCCATGAACAATTCCTTTCTAAACATATTAAAACAATCAAAATAATATTCTTCAAAACTATATATATATATATTCTTACGAAATGTTATCATTGTAGCTTCTAAAGTAAAATTTAAAAAAATTAGCCACACTTAATCACCACCAATGTGGCCAAAGCAGCTACGCTATCACACTCTTCACTATCCATGACTACTATACATTAACATTATACCTGTATACATATTTACAATTATTATGCTTGTTACAAAAACAGAATTTTGGTTTGGTACTACTACTCTCCCCTTAGCTACAGTACAGACATCTTATAAAGATGCTCTGCAAATGTCCAGCAGTGCTGAATGAGGATAAATATAAACTTATTAGCTTCACTGAGTGGAATGTATTCACCTGAAGTGGTCTTTGGATTCTCCTGTAGGCCAATCACTGCGCTGAGACTCATGCTGTGTTGAGTATGGGTTGGAATGGGAATGGGGATGACGATGGTACGTGCTATCATATCTGTGAACACCAGACAAGTTGCCATAACAACATCCATGCACTAACTACATTTTATTATAAATGACTTACAATACAAACCAACAATAAAGTATAAATGATTACAAGTAACTAAGTGCAAATGCTGTAAATACACCAAACTAGGAATAACAACAATAAATAGACTACACAACAAACAAAAATACAAACAGAACGCTAACAGATGGAAGAATGATATATTTCCTAACTACATGACGGTTATAAACAAAAAAAATTGAATATCTGATCTGAACCTTTAATGGATAATATATATATATATGATGTGTGTGCCTGAATTGGCTGTTGAAAGAATTGCAGTAAGAATGAGTAATCCTAACCTTTTAGCTACTATGAAGCGCTGTGCTTTGTAGTGTATGTCGTACGATCAGCTGCAAGAAGCTACGCGTGTCACATTCAATAAACTCTCCTCAGCAGAGGAGAAGACACTGCTTTCTTCCTTCTTGCAAGGGGGGAGCACTAGATATGAGTGTACAGTTCTCATCAACAATAAATGACTACCAGATGTACAAAACGTATTTTTGGGCTGTGGTTGCTTTAATATGTTGTGCAGGGCTGAGTTGTTGTTTGTGTCTCTGCTGAATCTCCTGTATGAACTGGTTATACATGAAAAGCAGATTCAACATTTACTACACGCTCCCACCGCAGGATTCTGGTTACAACCCAGGATAGCTTGGACAGCTTATTTTTTTAATGTGACCCAGCTAAATATTTATTTAAAAGTAAATTTCAGAAAGAGCTCAATGAATGAGCCGTTGTTGCTGTCCACTTTCAGTTAAAGATTTCATGACAGTCAAGTTTTCCCACATCCATCAAGCCCAGACATAGCCCCTTCCTGTCAAATCACAATCGTGTAGCAAGTCCTCCGCTCTCCTTAGTCCGTCAAAAAGTTCTTCAATCCCTGGCCATTTCCCCCGCCTCATACACCCTCATGCCAAAGGTATCTGCAATGTCCTGTCTCCATGTTCGTGCTGGTTGGTCCCAGCTTCTTCTATCAGGAACTATGCCTTCCATCACTGTTCTTTTCAGCCAATGTGATGTTTCTTCTTCTTCGTTCATCCGGACTTTTTTTCGGACGTGATTGCGTTGTGCCTGTTTACAGCAGAGCTGCGTTCTTGAGCCGTTAGGCCAACACACCTGACTTATGCGGGCATTTGTTGACCGGGTTAACCTTCCCGGGCAATGTGATGTTACATAAAGCCAAAGTGTTCCAGTTTTTAGGACATGATGCGGTTTATGAGCCACTTTTACTTTGATTTTCAGATCTTCAGCATGTCAGTACGTTTTTTCTTCTTGCTCCATATATTCTAAGAACCTTACTGTAACATTTAAGCCCAAAAGACCCAATTTTCTTGACTATCGAGAATGAAATTTTAAAAGAAACATAGTTCTAAATATCTCATGTCTAGTGCTATTTTTAATAATGGGTGGGGGTGTTTCCTCTATATTAATTTCAGATAGATGCCTCGTCTTCCTCAGCAAATTAAGGCGTAGATTCTTATAATTGCAGTAACATACTGGCTGTAAACAGTGGATTCTTCCACACTTTGTCAGAACCACATTTAAATCCAAATACCTTTATTTCTTCTTCTTTCATTCACTTGAAATTTGTCTATATCTGCAATACTGTCTCTTGTATGAACTTCACTGGCTCTTAGTTCACTCAGTGGTTCATAGTTTATGTTCCACTGCAGTTTCTCTGCAGCATCTATGAATTTGCATGAAGTGCTAGGATGGTGATTTTACAACCCAAGAAATCAATGAAACTGTGCTCTGAAACTATGTTGGCAATGTGAGAAAACTATCAAAGTAGAAGGATGATGGGTGCAGATTAAAAACAGCCTTAATAAAAGCAAAACAGGCTACAGGCAACAGTTGATAATGTGAAATAGCATGACCAAATGAACATCAACAAAAATCAGTAACCTCTAGGTATAACAACTAAAAGTAACCAGTGCACAGATTTGACACAAACTGAACATCAATCAAGCACTAACATCTCTGACAGAAATATAAAAATACCTCCCTACGATATATACTGACCTGTTGCGGGCAACATCTTGAGTGCGAGACAGGGGACTGGCCTGTGTCCAGTTGTTGCTTGGACTGACTCCTCCTCCTGGCTCCGATAATAAAGCATCCGTGCCAGCAGATGGACGGTAAGGTGGGTGGTGGCCTGCTGAACCACGCTGATGTCCTTTGTTATGACTATTATTTACAAATCTAAGAAATTGACAAACATACCATGTGAAATCAATTTTGCTGAAAAGGCAGTAAAACGTAAGCAAATTATTTATTATTTGCGCTCGCTCGCTTTGAACTCAAGCGTAGCCTATACACACTATTTATAGTAGTGATGGACTGAATTTTGCGTGTGGATTAGCTTTCTCTAATAACAGAGTCCCACGCCATCAGGTGAACCCACTCCGACTTCAGAGTAATGTAAGCAAATAAATTAAATGTGGTTTGCTACAATAGTTAGTTGCATATCCTTTACAGGATGTTACAGTCAACACCAGCATTTTTCGGCTGTTTTGTATATTTCTCTAGTTAAGATAAAACTAACAGGTACCCCATGAAGGTTAACCCGGTCAACAAATGCCCACAGAAGTCGGATGTGTCAGCCTAACGGCGCAAGAACACAGCTCTGCTGTAAACAGGCACAACGCAATCACGTCCGGAAACAAAAACTCCAGATGAATGTAGAAGAAGAAGAAGAAACTAACAGGTAGACTTTTTGACCACATTAAGTATAACTAGGATGTTTTGTCAGAATAGTCAGATCTCTTACATAGTGACCAACTCTCTCTCTGAAGAGAGAATCTCCCACCTTATCTCAAAGACACTTCCAAGCAAAAGATGTTTAGCTGTCAAACTCAAGAAAAAACATCATGCCAGCATATATAAAAGCTTTCAATACTTGTAATGCCTGTTAATAAAGTGACACAATCTTGAAACGGGCAGCTAGGAAAGAAATGATGAATAACATGGATTCTTGGCTGGAAACTACACAATAATGAAGGAACAGTGGCACCTTGCAGTCTTGACAGACCAAAGTATATGGGTTGGAATTTGGCCAAAATTACATCTCACAATGCCTGGGCAGAGCTTCAGAGAACATGTGGTGCCCGAACGACATATTCCCTCTCTCGGCCTTGCCTTGTTTGATCCAGAGGGAAGGGTAACCAGTACGTCTGGAACAAGGTAGGCTGCAGACGCTGGCGGCTCAGCGTAAAATCTCCAAGACCTCGCCCCCACGAGCAGGAGGCGAGCGGTGGCCAGACTTCACTTAGAGGCGTTCAGCCAAATCCTGCAGGTAAGGGTCGTATACGCGCCCGGATCACTGGGCACGTACACCTGTCAATCGCAAGTCCAGATAGCAGATAGTACAATTAAATGAATTATGAGAAGCCTTAACAGGTAGCTATGATATGAAACTGCCTCACAAACCCATGTTCAATCAAACATTTACAGGATAGATGAAAGGTTTAAACAGATTTAATAATGGAACAACACATCTAAACATGTGTGGCTATAACTCTATAATAGATGAACACCCATTGCAGTCCTGTTCAATAAACAACCATAAACAGAATGGACTTCATATTAAGTAATTATCACCCATGGACAATTCTGGAAATAAAGAGAACCTTGAGCTGACTGCTGTATTTGTTAAATCAATGTAGAAGTCACATTAATGAAGGATATTAATGTGGAAGCCCGGAGCCCACTGTATTCAAGTCAATATGGAAGTCACATCAACATGGACATTGTTAAACATTGATTGCAAAGTCTGAGGGAGGGCAGCTTTGCTCAAGTCAATATGACACTCCCATTAATGTGGAAAACAAGTTAATGTGGAAGACAAGGAAACCTTTTTCAAAACTGATATGTGGAACATTTTTGTGCAAGCCAACCTTGACAAAGACAAAGTGGAAATAACATTAATATAAATAACTAATCAACGTGGAAGCTAAATTAATGCTGGGGACCGAGGGCTGCTTTGTTAAAATCAGTTTGGAAATCACCATTGTGGAAGTCTGCAAGATAAAAATAAAACTTTTATAAAAGCAATCTGTATATGACAGTAAACTACATAGCCTCTAACTCTGACTACATATCATAGGTGATAAAAACATATAAGATGCATTGGTCACGTGATCAATCCACACCTTTGAATGTGTAAAACTGGTCTAGGTTCCCAGGTTGCCCCAGTCTTAAATGGGTACCGGGAAATGTCTTGGGAAGTAAAGACAGATGGGACCACATCACTCATCAATTGCTGATTGGCCTATAAAAAATATGGTCTATACTATATGCCCAATATACCTTAAGGCTGACTTCTGATCCAACATGGAGGATAGGCGGTTGAGTTGTTAAGATCTCTGGAGTGTTTATGCCAGTGGCTATGCATTTTCCTCATGTTGGACTGGCAGTGCATGGTATGACACTGTGAGCTGTGAATTTCATGTGGAGTGCTTTTACATCTTCCACTGTGGTTTGTTTTATGAACTGCATGTTCAGAAAAATGGCGGCCAGCTGGTTGCTAAACTAACTGGGTTTGCCTTATGCAGTAATGTGTGGATGTTGGTTTTCTGCCGATTCCATCGACGATGAACTGCATTTTTTGTGGAGGACTTTTGTGTTGGCATTCTGACAGCAGCATTATGCATAGTATACCTGTGCAGGCTGTTGGCTTGCCAAGACTCCTTTCTGTTCCACTTTTCACATTGGGCAGTGAGGAGCATTTTGTGTACTATTCACTGGCACAGGAATGGAGCATAATGGGAACGACCTACTGCCATGAAGTTGGAACCACGACTAACTAACTAACTACTTACAATTACAGATGAATTATGAATTACAAAATCTGAATGACGTACCCTTCATTGTGTTGATGAAAATTTGGATGATGATTGTGATCATTTTTATGCATGGGGTGGTGTTTCTTTGCATCGCTATCTTCTCTGTCTAACTTCTCACGGCTTCTTTTAGCGGTTTTGTTTCTAGAGTCACCTCCCTGTTATTTACAAGTGTAGAAATGAAAATGAATTTTTAAAATGTCATCATGTTGTTATAAATGTTATACAAAGTCATTTAAGGAATCATTTTGCAAATCCACTGTCACCACAAGGTGCTAGATGCAACATTTCTGCTAAGAAATCCACAAAAGGTCTGCCTGCCCAATTCTTAACCCTTTGAAAATAAAGTTTGTTCGTTCCTTTTGTTGTTTTATGTATACTCTAGAGCTGTGTCACTTGTATTATATATAAAACACCTGAAGGCATGCAATCATACACATCTCTGCATCTTTAATACTGTGACAACTGAACTCCTATTATTACATTAAAAATGGACATTCACTCAACAACAAAGTGTACAAATGTGACTGAAGAATCTGTTTAATCCAATCCACAAACTGTTCTTCCCTCTATGAACCAAGATTTACAGAAATGCAATAACATGTGATTAAATAAGAACATCACTGTATACGAGCACTGTCGTCTTCTCTACTTTTGCTCTTCATCCCGTATTGCAGGATATGCTCTCAACTAACTCACGGCAAGCTGTCCTATATTTTACAATTTGCTGCAGCTCATTCAATATCCACCCCATTTTATTCATCTCTCACTAATCCTCTCCTTCATGTTATATAGAGATCTCCCTCTATTTCATTTACCCTGTGAATTCCAATGGAGGTACGTTCTAGTTATAAGGTTTACTCAACATGTGCCCTATCTAGTGCCAGCATGTTTCCTTAACTTCTAACAAGTATTGTGAGTACAAACCTTTTTCTTGTTGTGCTTTTCATTGCCTCTTTTCTTTGATGCCCCTTTATACAGTTTGCGCAGCTTGTTGTGGTTCAGTGTGGTAAAGTTGGACACAAAAAGCCACAGGTTGCTGCAGAATACAAATATCTTCTACAGTGTTTGGTAATTGATCACTTCACTGTAACATTTTAAGATTGAATAATAAAGACACACTAGGTTACACAATAATTTTTTGCCTGGCATATTTTGTTGCATCTCATCAGGTGCATTCTAGAACAATAACCAAAACAAGCTCATCAATGAATCCTTATAGCTGAACTACACAACACAAAGTCCTGTTGCAATACAAGTGTTGCTTTACAGTCGGATATAGCTATATATGTCAGGCAAGAAATTACTCTACAATCTAAGCCTGCATCTTCATTACTCAAATTCAAATTTTTCTGAAGTTTTAAAAATGTTTATTTAATGCAAATTTAAAAGAAAAAAACATAAAACTGTCAATGCAGAAAATTCAAATGTCTATGGCAGCTAATGGATTTTCTGCCCAGGGATGCAAGTACAGGGAAATGACCAGACTGGCTGCTGCTGCTCTTTTAGGTGGTGAGCTAGATTATGACAAGAAAGAGGTGGTGAAGGGTCAAGTTGGAAGTGCAGCAAAACATAACAAAAGACCCACAACAGGAGAAGTTGATCCAGCAGGGAGTAAGCTGAGGGTCTGGACGACACCGAGCCTATAGAGCTGAATGCAGATGGATGTTCAGTCAGGCCGCCACTGGTGCCATCAGCATGTGAACTCCTCATTGGTTTCTGAAGAAGGGCAGAGCATCTGCAGGAATGTCCTGAATGCAATGATGCTGATCCCTGATTTCAAATATTCACTATCAATAAGCCTCTTGAGTCTCTGCAGTCTCATATCACAGTTACCAGAGATGTTTCTGGAAAGTTGGCAAGGAAGGCAGCTGGTTAACCCACCCCTATAAAGTGATGACCTAGTGCATGTGCAAGTCCATAAACTTCACATCCATGCAGCTGTATATACCATGGCATCACCTTACCTGACTGTACCTGCTGGTGTTATTTGTGCCTATATATGTAAATCAAATTTGTGATCAATTAATGCAACTTACTCTCGCCAGAATTTTATTTTCTCTGGATCAGAGAACTCCTCAATGCACACATTAATGTGGTCCCCAATTTTGAGCAAAATACTCCTGATAAATGTCACCTGCTCCTTCTCATCAAGACTTTCATCTGGCTCACTCAGCTGTTTCAGGACTTTCTTCAGGGGTCGCATCTTTTCTTTACACTGTCAACAATCATGAAATAATATAAAGGAACTTTCTGTATTGTTATGCCAAAATAAGGCTACACTACATGGTACAACCACTTTTCAGGCTAGAAGAGGAATAACTATGAATGACTGCTTAATGTATACCCGATTCAACAATCACCTGTGTGTTACAGTGGCCCATAAGGGAAGCAAAGAATAGTAACACTATAGCCTACCATAAGAGGCAACTATATAGGGTTGGTGTGGGACTGGCTTTCCCATTCCATAGAAAACTTTAGCTGCAAAATTCAATCAACCACAAACATGCCTAAAGAAAAAGAGAGAACACAAATGACCCAACCAAGATGAAAGGAGATTCTTCTAGCAGATGTATGACCAACTTACTTCCTTTCCTATAAGAAAATATCCAGAACAGGCATCTGGAATGTTAAAACTATGTATGAATTGGGAGAGACAGCACAAGTAGCAGGGGGGATGAAATGTAAGGTGGAAGGGAGCAAGCAAAAGGCTTCTAACCATATGTGAAACAGTGCTGTTGTCAGGTCATGCAAGGGAGACTATACTCAGTGCAAGTTATCTTGTGTATGACGTTAACAGTTTTCAGAGGGGCATATTATAGATTCAGAACACAGCCTGTCATATTCAGTTAAACTGAAGAGATACTTATAAACATGGAAATAAACTCAATGTAGAATATTGCAGAAAACAAGAAATTAAGGAACAATTTATGGTTAGTATCTAACAAGTACCAGGACCGGCAAAGTGAATACAGAAGACTTCTCAGCAGGTTAATAGCATTTTGAATGAATTATGCATAAAAGTCCTTGGAAGAGGAAAATGAAAACAATGCATGGACAATTCCTGAAACCATTTTAAATACACGAGAAAGGAGATTTTAAAAGCACATTGAAACAACAGCAAAAGCAGAGCCACTAAAATCACTAATAAATAAGTTAAAACACGGATAAGATTAGATAACAGACAATATTTATTTAGATAGCCTAGCAAGTGAGGCAGAAATAGCAAAAGTGAATGGAAACCTCAGAGACCTTTACAATGCTGCAAAAAAATTAGCAGGAAATAATAATCAACCAAATGGACTGAGCAGCTGGCTGTACCAGCTCTGTGTTTGTTGTTGTTTTTTGTGATTTTCATGTAGCTTACTCCAGTCTGCGTCAAACTTCACTCCCATTATTCCCAACTCCCAAAAAAGAACATGCCATTTGTTAAATTTGTTTTTATAATAATTATAACGGGCAGTCACAATTCTACTAACCAGTCATTAACACTTATAAACTATATTAACACTAATAGTCAAAGCAGAAGAAGACATTTTATGAAGCTCTGGTCACTTCAAACTGCAAAAATCAGTCAAAATATTTACTGCTGAAACTAAACTGACAGTTGACCATGTATTTCAACTCACGTCATCAAAAACTTTAGGCTCCATTTTTTGTTTCTCTGCATCATTCTCTTCTTCAGCAATTTCTTTTGGCTCCGAGGAAGCTGTAAAATGCATGGGACCTGATTGCTGGAAAACAAATTGAAACAGGCATTTTTGTTTATCAGATGTTGTAAACTTTGAACAAATCAAATTACTCCTATCAAAAAACAAGATTAGCAAGAATGTAATGTATTCACAACCAAAGACATTGAAGTAGCCTAAGCTAACTCATTCACATGCAGATGTTTTATAAACAGATAACTTGAGACAGCCCACAAGTAGATCTCAGACTTAACAGCATGGCAGGATTAATGTCCCTCAAGCCTATAACTATATGAATATACTGTACACTAAACCAATTTCTTGCCCAATAACTGTCGTTTCACCACTTAGAGCTCTCCTTCAAAGACATGCCATTAATGCAAACTCCAGCCTTCTCCGCATCGCTATATTTAGCTCCCCTTCAAAGAGCCGTCATCAAATCAATTTGTTCCCTAATCACATTCTGCTTCACCATTTTCAACTTACCAAAGGTCCACCTTTTAATAAAATTCTTGTTCATTCACATCCCACTTCACCATTTTCAGCTCTCACTAAATAAATTCCTGTTCATTCACATCCCACTTCACCATTTTCAGCTCCCACTAAATAAATTCTTTTTTTATTCACATCCTGCTTCGCCATCTTGAGCTCTCCTTTAAGGATTTTCCATTTGTATCTGTTCTTGTTTTAGTGTATTTTATCTTGTACTCCAAATATGTGTTAAGAAAAAAAGACCACAAGGTCTAACACTGAAATAGTGCCGATACTGAGATTGCTCAGACTCAAGCATTTACGTTTGGCCATCTCTTTATTGTGAATAACTAATCAAGAGGACATGAAGTTTATCATCAGCTTGGTATCCAGAGATTGTTCTAGAATGTGTTTGTCTTTTCACAAAGTTAAATACCTACCTGTGTCTATTTTTTTAAAGTTGCGTATCCTTTACAGGATGTTGCAGTCAAAACCAGTATTTTACTGCCGTTGTTGATGTTTTAGCATGTTTTACGTTCAGTAGTTTGCCATTGTTTTCTGAATGACCGGCTCCCATACCAACACGTTAACACCAGTGGGACACGGTCTGCTGCCAAATTGGTCATCACTGTGTTTTGACGCGGGGAAGCCATTGCCATGGAGACCAGCTACCTATGTCTTACTATGGCCCAAAAGAGAAGCAGAGAATACCAACATCATAACCAACCAAATGTGTCATCAGAATCAGAGGTGACTAAGTGAGTTGGTTTGAGGCTGAGTATCTAACTGTAGAAAATATTTGCTGTAAAATCCAACGAATCATGAAAGTCTTCACAGGGGGGGGCGCCTTGGCATTACATAGCTGCGGCTCTATACTCCTTTTAGGTATATATCAGGGGAGGGATGAACTACAGCAGTAATAATAATAATAATAAAGATAATAATAATAATAGCAGCAGCAGAGGAAGAGAAGAAATCTCTGGCATCTATTTTAAAAGGTTGGACAGCCCATGAGCTTGTTCAATCTGAAGGTAAACTACTCAACTGGAACTCCAAATTATATGTTGACAAAGCAGTGCATTATCCACTACATAAAATTTAATATTTTGGGCATGTAAAAATTAAAAGGATTTCAGGAAATGATTAATTGTGGTGGGAGGTGTACCAGTGAAGAGCAAGACCACAACAAAGATGGATTCAGGATAATTTACACAAGACAGCAACAAAGGTAGGAGATCTGGCCTATGACAGTGAGATTTCACAAGACTATTACATACAGGACAAGCCTTTGGATTATGGTGATATGACAGAGATTTCACAAGACTATTACATACAGGACAAGCCTTTGGATTATGATGATGATATGACAGAGATTTCACAAGACTATTACATACAGGACAAGCCTTTGGATTATGATGATATGACAGAGATTTCACAAGACTGTTACATACAGGACAGGCCTTTGGATTATGATGATGATATAACAGTGAGATTTCACAAGACTATTACATACAGGACAAGCCTTTGGATTATGATGATGATGATATGACAGAGATTTCACAAGACTATTACATACAGGACAAGCCTTTGGATTATGATGATGATATAACAGTGAGATTTCACAAGACTGTTACATACAGGACAAGTCTTTGGATTATGATGATGATATGATAGTGAGATTTCACAAGACTATTACATACAGGACCAGCCTTTGGATTATGATGATATAACAGTGAGATTTCACAAGACTATTACATACAGGACAAGCCTTTGGATTATGAAGATGATCCACTGCATAACAGGTGTGTTAAAGAAGACAAATGTTATTTACATACCTTTTTCTTATTTTTTGCCTTTCCTTTCACAGGCTTTTCCTTTTTCTCCTCTTTTACATTCTTCTTCTTCGTTTTTCCTTTGGGCTTCAGTTTTGAGTCATCAGAGTCCATCTCCAGGTCACTAATATCTGATAAATCATTCTCCTTTGCTTCCTTGTCAGCAGCCGCCTGCTTCTTCTTTGATGCAAGATCTGTTGAAGAGACCTTCTTTTCCTTAGCATCATCATCATCAGAACTGCTAGAATCATCTCGATCAATAACTTCTGCTTTTGACTTTGGAGTTCGCTTTCTTCCTTTAGCTGGTTTCTGGAAGAAGAATTCTACTCAGTATCATACAGAAGAAAGTGAAACCAAGTCATCATGACATACTCAACAGCTGATGAATGCTATACATATACTCAACAGCTGATGAATGCTATACATAATCAGCTTTTTAACTTAATAGACAACAGGCATTTTTTCTTTTATATATTTTTTTAAAATTAAAATTCAATCCAAAAAGATTTTTCTTGTCTGTCTTTATCCAAATTTAACCTGACAAGATTAAAAACAGAAAAGTCCAGAATCCATTATGAAAACTGGAACTAAGAAGGCACACACACTAATCTCTAACAATTTTAAAATGTTGCTTCAATATTATTGTTAAAAATTATTCTGTTTCAGTAAGTACATCAAGGCAAGAGTTTTAACAGAATTATCAAGAGATATACAGAGCACAAATTGTTTAACCCACTTTCAAAACACAATCAGGATACGTGATTTGAAACAAAAAAGAAGCAATATATTTTAGTATAATCCTAAATGGTTTTAGTGGTCTGTAGACCATAGCTGGGAACGACCAGCATTGAGCATGTAGACCATAGCTGGGAACGACCAGCATTGAGCAGCAAAGCAAACATTCTCCACTGCCTCCTACATTAAATCCTAACCTAAACTCCACTAGAAAGCATTTGCACATAAATCTGCCTATAGTATGTTTTCTCACTGCACCTTCTTCCCTTTATCTTATCATTATTAAGCAGTTGCAATATTTCTCTCCTGAGTATAAATAACCCAACGCTGTTGTGATTTCGGCAACAATTTATCTTTTCCTTTGAATTTATTTGCTCCTCGCAATCTTCCTTAGAGCTCCCCAACTCCATTCTGATTTCCACAACAATTTGTCTTTTCCCTTGCATTAATATGCTAGCTTCTTGCCATAGTCCTTACTGCTCCAAATAATGTTTATCACAGCTGCAACAAATTATGTTTCTGCAGCTTTACATCAGCTCTACATGCATTTTTTCCCCTTCATGTCGGGCACTAACTTTTGTAGCCGAGTTAAAACCCCGGAGACCGTTCATTTAAAAAATCTTGCCTCTGTTGGGGATTTAACAAGAACCACTGTCTAGGTAGGCAAGCATGCTAACCAGTATGCCACCACAGCCCCAGTGTTCATGAAGAATTAGTTTTCTATCTTACAAAAATGTCTGCGTATGCTAATAGCAACTTCCGAGATAATGGTAGAGATCGAAACTCCAACAAACAAATTGTCTGGCGGCCTAACCCACAACACATGAAACTCTTCAGTATGGGAAATGGAGAGATTATTGCAACTCTTCAGTATTGGAAACAGACAACAGAATGCTGCTCCTCTTTAAAGCAGGCACTAGTAGGACAATCAATTTTATGCTCCTATTATGATGTCATGTGGTTTGTCTGCAACGTGATAAAACTTACTGGACACACTCTTTTTGCAATAACTTAACAACGGTTTGGTGTTTCACATGCCTATCACAAATGTAAGATTTCATTTGAAGTCCACTTATATTTTATTCCCAAAACAGACTTTCCTATCTTTAGAACAGCTTGGCTGTGCATAAAAAGTTTAAACAAATGACTACAAGAATTCTTGTTGCTTTTTTAAAGTGTATAAATGAAATGACATTTAAGTAACACGTGTAAATTTTTCAACTGCTTACATTAGGGGTTGTACTCGATTCTTTTCTTAAAGACTTAAGCAAGAAATCAACCCGGGTTTGCAGATGCTTGGCCTGAGGTTTTAGTTCACCATCTGGCAGAATCTGGGAACAAACGTAAAAAGATCATACGTTAACGACATCTATCTTAAAATCCTGCATAGAAATGTAAGCAAGCATTAATTAATATATTTTTTTTTTAAACATCTAGAATAAAAATAAATTAAGAACAAACAACTTAGACATTTTATATGGTAAACCATGCTCTGCAAGAGAAGAAAATCATAAATAGAGACACTTGAAGACACTGTGATGAATGCACAGATCAGCACTAGAATAGACTGGGACAGACAAGAGAAATTTTTTCTGGATGGACTGGCTTGGTTGCAAGGAGAAATGCATGGATCAACAGAATTGATCCAGAAAATCAGCAACTGAGATTTGTGAGATGCATGGACGCTTATGCCAAGGCAAGGCATATAACGATGATGAAATATGTGATGAGCAAATAACAAAAGGAGCAAACAACTTTAGTTTCACTAATTGGTGGGTCAAGCATTACAACCTACCCTGTCTGACAAGCCCAGACTTTCATCCAGCTTGATGGCTTCCCAGTTCCCCATTCCATACTCATACACCCCCTTTAGCAAGGCACTGTCATCATCAATGTTCCAGAAACAATCCCAGTGAGCTTTCTTAACCGTCTGCTCAAGGCGCCACCTGAGATGAATTACAAACAAATCTTACGTTACCAACTGAGATGTGAGGGTCTAATCATGGGCATTTAACACTAATCTGCCATTGGCTGTTGATGCTTCTTTCTTTCCATGTTTTATTATCTTCTGTATCATCTTTATTTTCTTCTGCCTAGAGAAACAACAGTGGACGATAAACTCTATGGAGTGAACTAAACTAAAAAAGACAGTGAAATTCATACAAGAGACAAAACTGCTGTTGTAGACACATTTCAAGCAAACAAAAGAAGAGTAATAATTTTATTTTCTACTTCTGTTGCTACAGCTCATTTTGTTTCAGCTTCCCAAGCCAGAAAGACTGCTGCATGCAAAATCAGTTTCTACTTGCTTCTATCCCCAAGGTTGCCGCTGGGGTCAACATTCAATTTCTTAAGATCTACTTGTACAATGTTCTTCGTAGATGCCCTCTTGGTCTTGTATCACCTCTAAGCCTCCTAATCCTGTTTCTGCTGCTCTTCTCAATGCAGCATACATCTGCACTGGCAAATCTTTGCATGCCTATGTAACGCTTCTGTCTTTGGTCATGATGTACACTACGACATAAATAACCTTCACGTATGTACTGCTTTCTGTAATGATTGTGTGTATTTCTTATTATTTATCTTTTGTCCCGATCTAGCTATTTTCTTCACTCTACCCTATCACGGGAGCTGTGGTGGTGTAGTGGCTAGACACTTGCCTGCCAGCCCAGCAGTCATGGGTTCAATCTGCATTGGAACAGATTCAAATTTTTTAAATTGACCTGGGCTCAGGGGTCGATCCAGCCTAAAATGGGTGCCAAGAAATCCCTTGTGAAGTAAAGACAGCCGGCATGATACTGACCACATCAATCACCGAGTGCTGAATGGTTTAGACAATTATGTCTATAGCACCATATGACGTGTAAAATGGGGCCTTTAATTACTTACTCTATCACCACATATTTCTTGAAGTAAGATTTAAACTAATAGTGTATTTGTTTCAGATTAATACAATGCAACTAGCCAAATACAAACAATAAGCTTTCTTTCCTGGTATTTAGTTTGTATATTTTTAAATGCAATAAAAGTCAGAATAATATTCCTAATCAATATTTTTTATATGACTACAATGAAAAAGACTTACTTTCTCCTTTGTTCTCTGTCCTCTGGGATAGCATCTGCAAGTGGCTGGAGATCTTCCTCAGCTTTCATTAGGGATTGGGCATTGATATTAATGCTGGCTATTTTGAATGAGGGACCTTTGATAGACTTCTTTGAAGCTACAATTTTTTTTTAAAAATACAAATTAACTTTAGTGTTACAGTTGAAACAAATTTTGTTTTCATAGGTACGCTTAAGTTACACATGTTGAACACAAAAATAAGGGTTAAGGATTTGTGAGTGATTTCTTTTAAATATACAAACACTGCCTTAAAAATGTGTTGTAGTTTATATTTCCACATCTTGCTGTCCATACTAATAAATGCCTTGGGATCATGGGCAAAGAATAAAAGGGCAGAAGGAAACTGGACACACAACGGTGAGATCTTTGCAGAATGTTAATAATCTCATGGATGGTTAAGTAGACAAATATTGAAGTCCCGCAAGAGGCCAATTCACAAAGACATTTTGATTACCCAGATAAGGGCAATCATTCTTTGGTCACAGTATAAGGCTAATTAACAAAGAGGACATGCACCATGGCTTCATAATTAACAATAATGAGACTGTCCATAGCAATGCATCAGTTAAACAGTAGAAAGAGCCTCTGCCACAATACCAGCAAGCAAATTAAAGTAACTTTTTTTTAGAACATGCTTCTTTCTGTATGGCAACATGCGGATGTGATTCAAGGCTCATCTTTCCATCACAAAAGAAGAAAATCTGGGCTTCTGAACTCACATGTATCAGAAAAGTTATTTGAATACTGTAAATCAAGAAGGCCGGTCTCACTGGCCTAAGGGTTAGCGACTTTCTCCGTAATCATGTATACTCTCGTGAGTAACGTGACATGCACGAGAATCGGTGGCTGGTCTCGTCACATCAGTAACTTACAGGGTATGTGAGCCAGTCGCTCAGAAAGCAATGGCAAACTACTGAGCGTAATCTTGCCAAGAAATCAACAATCAGTTGAAAGATGCTGATGTTGACAGCGACGTCCTGTAAAGGATATGTGAACAAAAAAACAAAAAATCAAGAAGAAAAATACTGGCATTCCACAAGATCTGAACACTGAAGAAACCTAGCACATAAAAATCATCATGCCTCAGGCACTGAAACACTTCAGTAGACAGGAAATGCTGGATGTGTTGTAAAGTGGCATGACATGGAAGTTGATCAGCTGTTGAAGCACACAGGGCACACATTTTTGTGGAGGAACAAGATAGTCTGCTCTGCTTAGATTGTTCAACTTTTAGAACTATATAATAACAACTTGAGGTGCACGGTGCAATCCTCAAGGTTTGGAAGAGAGCACTTTACTTTGAATTTTTTTTTTTTTTTACTTATAGCAGTATCTTCCATGGGACTCACTTTTAGTATTGCCACATGAATTTAGGCTGTTAAATATTTTATCAATGACATTGAGCAAGAAAAACCACACATGTACAAACACACACTGAGGTTATTAATATAAAACAGATGGAAAGCACATTATGTATACATCAGAATGTAAATAAGGCTATATGCAGCAGTTTTACAGACTTGGAAAGATGACAATAAAGATCCATCCATCATGTGCCATGCCAATAAGCGTGGGCGGTCATGTTCTGCCATCTCACTCGTGGATCAGCTCCGTGTTCCTGTTTCGACCATGCCACATGGCCAAGCCACCCAGGTATTTACTTCTCGGTCTTCCCCTTGGTATCTTCCCTTCGATCTTGCCAGTTGTCACCAAGTTCTCGAAGTCATTTCTTCTCACAACATGCCCAAAAATATTTTGACTGTCTACATTTAATAACTCTAATTAGTTTACGATCTTTAGAGTCATTAGACGTAGACAGCCAAAATTTTAAAATTTTGATAAATATATATACAATAAAGATACAATTATGTATATGCAAATAACCTTCAGTGGCTGGGTTTTCCGACAGCTTTTGATTATGTTCTTTTATTGCATCCTCACAGGCACGCTTAAGATATTCTGCCAGCCTCCGTAAATCTGCTTCACTCTTTTCCTGTAGCTCAGCATCCTCTGCTATTGCATCAAGTCTGAGGAAAGGATGTATGTGTGAAGATAAATTAACAAAATAACAAGACATTTGCAATAAGTATATAACCGTTCATCATTCAGTGAATTGCCTGCACTGTTTCATCAAGCCTGTGGCTAAGTACATCCAACATCAACAAGCATTTTTTAAAGTTTGCATTCAGTAGCCTTTCACAGCCCTCTTCTACCTTCAAGGCCGCAGGCTTGTGGTTCCCTTGCTCTGGTTCCTTTACCTATCTGACATGGGAGTCCCTACCAGAAGCTCTTAGAGTCATTGAAACATACAAGCCCCTCTACCTCTTAAAGGTGGAGACATCATAGGATTATAGGCATTCAACACATATGAATAACAAAGTTAAATCACTACAAAAGTCTAAGGAGTAAATTATAAAACAAGCTACACAACCACTTCATGACATACATCCAGATCCACAAACAAGAACATTACTATTCACAGATGTGTTTTTACCTCTTTAACGGAGCTGCAAACTTTTTAACGCTCCTCACAAAGCGTCGTATATCAGCATTTGAGAACCCCTTCACACCATCTCTGGCTGTTCCTTTAGGCCTGCCCCTTTTTCTTGGTTGGTCATCATCATCATCATCCTCTTCCTCATCACTAGCATCAGAGTCAGACTGCTTTTTCCGCCTTGTTTTCTTATTATCTTTGTCAGAATCATAATCAACCTGAAGCTGAAAACAAACAAAACACACATATATATAAATATATGCCTTTTATACAAATATTTTGGCATATCAAATGTCAGTGGCTTGGAAAGAACAGTGAAGGAAGGCATTGTTCCTGGAAGGAGAGGCTGGGATATGCCATGGTCCAGATAGGGACATGGGTCAGTGACATCGTAACCCAAATTAGATGAGGTTAGAAGTTACAGCATTGTTCAGGAAGTGGACACCTGGATCGTGAAAAGTGGATACTTTTCACACAAGCATGGAAATGCTGGGACTCGCTTCGCGGTCAACAGAAAAGCGAGACCCAGACAGATAGTATAGATTTTGGTTTGGCCGAGTGCAGACCAGGTCATAACAGAGTCATGGCCAACATTGAGCCACTCTTTAGTGAAATTTATATATAGAAATGTGGTGTAAATTTGTGATTATGTTGCATAATTGTGTGTAACTATCGTATAGTGTTTTGAGGAATAAATCATCAGAAAAAAACCTGCACTCGCGTTGAGTTATTATAGTGGACCATGATGGCCGGGTAGAATGGAAGGAGTTGAATATTAGTTGAGTAATGGAGAAGTTAACAGCTATTCAAGTGAGGCCGCATAGTGACATGTAGAGTCTGAGATACAGCAGAAAGAAGGTCGAAATAAAACACGGGGACGACTTGATGATGATGAATAAATGAAGATTATAATTCATATCCCTAGACAGTAATGGTATGTGCCCAACTAAACAATCATCCATCATCATACATAGCGTTCTGTGGCAGGGTCGACAAGCAAGACGATGGACAGGACATTATAGACTCTTTCAGCATGAGGTTGAATGAGGCACGAGAAATGGCAAGCTTGTAGTTTTAACTAAACACAAACTGTTCTCAAACTGGAACATTAAATGTGATTACGCTAATTTCAGTTTAAGGATCTAGCCACAAACCTGCTTGATAGTTTTTCTATTTCGAGGTCCAAGTTCCAAATCCAACAACTGCTGCTGCCTTTCTTCTTCCTCCATCTTTTGTCTGACACTTTCTGGGATGATGTCTTCCCAATCCTTTTCTTCTGGGGATTCACATAAATGCATAGTCAACATGTTGCAGACCTTGTAACATAATGGAAAATATACCATTTCATGTCTCTACATCAATATTTCTTTCAATTGTACAGCACTTATGGAGAGCTATTTTATCTTATAATTGATAAATATAGAATTATAAGGTCAGAGCGATATATTAATTTATTTATACAAGCAAAGGGACTCATAAATGCACAACACACTGAGCCAGATACCTCAGACATTTTGCGAATAAAAAATTGGCACATTTTAGCATATTTTGGGGTGATATTGATATCAAGATATCTCAAATGTGAGTAAAGGTAGGGTTATAAATTTGGATGTTTCATATTTTAAATATATAACAGTGATTTAACTAAAATAATTCTGTCTGGTTTGATAATTTTTATTCGACATAATTTTTGTCAAACAAAACCATCACATATCTTATTCTTATTATGCATGCCTTGTGGCTTTGGTAATTACACCTGTTTACAGCCTTCTGTCTCATATACTGCCAATAATTTTTCATGCCATTGTTCCCCCATGTCATGACGTCAAACTGGCCATTATCTTCTTTCTTTGTCTCCCTCCAACTTTCCCACTGTCACAATGTACTCCAACTCCCTCCCCCCTCTCATGAGGTTCTCGGCATTCTTCTATATAACCACATCTCTGCAGCCTCCCTATACTAGTCACTTTTCTGCTAACTGTCCATGATTTGCCTTCTGTACATCAGGATTGAGGATGAGGAGGGCTTAGTGGTCTCGAGGTATGATGTTCGCCTCGAGTGCTGGAGGTCCAGGGTTCAAGCCCCGGGATGTTTTTCACATGGAATTCTAGTAACAAAATTTCCCCTGGTCTCTGGATAGTGTGATCGGACGCCCGTGTGTACTGTTGTGCACGTAAAAAATCCCTTGGCAGTTGGAAATAAAAAAAGAGTAGCCCAACAGCGCTGCCCGGGCAAAATTTAGAGTACAAAATCTACCCAAAGTATTTCAGGATCCTCGCTGGTGCTACAGAGTTCGTGCACTGAGCTGAGATTCTCCTGACTCAAGCTTGAGTTAGCAGTAGAATGGTGCACTTATGGGTTACACCCGTGTGCCATGATGTTGATCCGTCGACTAAACTAAACTAAACATCAGGATTGCCTCTTTATAGCTCGTAAGAAAACTTTCTCTCACCTCGATTGAAGAAAATATATTTCAGAGAATATTCTTTATCTAATAAAATACTGCATTTGATTGAGCTATTCTATATTTAAGTTTCTTAGTACTTCTCCCAACTGCTGTAATTAAAATACTCTAGCAGACAATGTTAATTTGAACATTTCTAGACAAGTAAAATAAAGATGTTACCACGAACAATACTGAAAGAATAACTGTACGAACATACAGAATTACGTTTGTAGCTCTAAGTAATTAAAACAATACAAATGTAACAAACTGGCAGAAAACTACCTTCTTCTCCAAAACTGGCTCTTGATGCTTCTGCTTCCTCCTCCAAATTGCCAAAACTTGCAACCTTGAACTGAGACAAGAGTTCATCTCCGACGCTGTGAAACTCAGTCTCATGCTCTTCTGCTCGATTCAAGATGTCATCTATGTCAACCTAACACAACCACAAATATGATACATATAAATTATTTAAAGAAGGTTGGCATATATATATAGATATTCTACTATAAGTTTTCAAGATGCATAAGATAAAACAAATAAATACTAAAAGTTAACATAATCAAAATAAAAATGGACAAAAACATAACAATAGGAAAATTGCTGATGAAAACAGAATTGTTAGCTAGTTTTGCAGACAAGTTGTTATACAATATCTGCCATCAAAAAGCAGCTGGAAATAATGAAAAAATAAATACATTACGCCAATAGTACAACTTCCCTGCAAAATATGTCACAAAATGAAAAAAAAAGTGCAATCATAGTTTTAAGGGTATTACTAAGCGCTGAAAGGAATTGGTAGATAGCAAAAATAATCTTTAAACCAGTAGAAAAGTATATTTATATAAAACAAAGCACAGCCACACTAAAACACATGCAATTAAAACTTTTTTTTAACCATTACATTTGTAAGGTAGCAAGAGTTCTTGCTGCTGGCACTGACTGAAAAGCCAATACAGCAGTTGAGGTGTAAGGTGTTAGGCCTTCATATATTCTAGCTACAGAACATGAGGAAAGATGGCAAAGTTCTTTCCTTCCCGATGAACTAAGAGGAAGTTCTGAAAATTATTCACTACTGATTTTAATATAAGACTCCTGAAACAAAGCCATGCTAGTCGAAACAAAGATTTGCCACTGCTGGGGACTGAACCTCGACCATTGTCTTTATAAGCAAGTGCACAATGAAAATGAACTTAAGAGCCAGCATCACTGCATCCGGGACAGCCCGATGTGTTTTTAGGCCTTCCTCAACTTCGTTTGCCATGTGTGACGTGTTAAATTTCTTGATAGATGACATCGCCTTTTAAAATTACTTGTTATTTGTATTTCCAGATCAACAGTTTATATGTTGTTTTATACTTAATTGAAAGACTCACTTGTTGTTCTTCCTCATCATCATTGTCTTTTTCCTTGAATAATTCTTCTGCTCCAAACTTGAGAATAGCACAAAGTTCCTCCTTGCTGAAAGGTGTGCTCGCACTGCTAAAAACAATTCAAGAACAGACATCATAACCAACATCATACAAAATATTCCAGAATAAATAGCTTAATTATTAAACAACATCAAACAAGAAATACCAGAACATACAGCTGAACAATTAACTAACATCACATAAAAAATAGAACATATAGCTGAACTATTAACCAACATCAAACAAACTACCAGAACATACAGCTGAACTATTAACCAACATCAAACAAAGACTACCAGAACATACAGCTGAACAATTAACTAACATCACATAAAAAATACCAGAACATACAGCTGAACAATTAACTAACCACATAAAAAATACCAGAACATACAGCTGAACAATTAACTAACCACATAAAAAATACCAGAACATACAGCTGAACCATCTGAAGGTGTACGAAGACGACAAAGACTGTAAACACCTACTCTGTGAATATCAATTGCTTCATGATAGAAACAATTCACTTTGTCCAAAGCCAGAAAAGCAGAACACCTTGTACAGAAACAAACAGCAGCTCATGAAAACATACAAATGCCAAAATCTGGCATTAAGCCTAAGAGCAAAACTTACACAGTATGGTTAACAAACAAACAAAGCATTCTTCTTCTTCTTCTTCTTCGTTCATCCGGAGTTTTTTTTCGGATGTGATTGCGTTGTGCCTGTTTACAGCAGAGCTGCTTTCTTGCGCCGTTAGGCCGACACATCCGACTTCTGCGGAAACAAAGCATTCAAACTACAAGAATTCTCCATATAATGCCTCAGTTTCTCCCTTCCTACGTATGTAGCAACAGAGATTTATGTGATAACAGCAACAACAAAACAGCTAGAGAAGGTGAATGTATTATATACAATGTGAAGAAATAACACTCAAATATACATGGCTTCAAACTCTGCAGATCTATGTTCCAAAGTCAATGATAAAGATACAAAATAATGTAGTACCTTGATGGTGCTGCTCCATTATCCAACACAGTTCTACCCGTAGTGTCCATCCTCTGAATAATCAAGTGGTCCAGTACCATTTTCTTCTTTGCACTTTCCACGATCTTCTCCTCTACTGTTTTGCTTGTTACTAACCGATAGACACTGACCTGAAAATACCAGATTCCTTTCAGTGTAACGAAACAATGTAGAGACCAACGTACAAACAACCCTTAACGACAACAATCAATAACTTAAAATCAGGGGCTGTATGCTGTTGTGTGACATAACAGAATGCTTACTTTATAGGATAAATGTTGCTTTAATATTTTTGGACACGTTATGAGAATAAATACTTGGAGAACTCGGTGAAAACTGCGTACAAATGCAATAATATAAATAAAGTAACTGATCAATGCTGTTAGTTGTTGCCTGTTATGAGTCAAAGAGACCAGCACATGTTTTCAATGCTCCTACAGTCACACTTTTTGTTTTTAATGTGAGTGAAACCGTTGCAACAGTCGTTGCAATGTTTACAGCCTTCCCTTCATCAGTTTTGTCTGTACTAATATGCTACAGTGCACTGCAGTTGAAGCTGTTCCTTATTCTCTGTTTAATGCATCTATCCATAACCTCATATCTTCAGTTTCCATTCACTCTGGTTCTTACTGTAGAGACAATGTCCTTAAAGAATCATTACATATTCCGTTCTAAAGAATATAAACTAATGAGAAATATGTGAAGAGCTCGAAGTCATGTTAAAGTGTAAAACAAACAAGCCAAAACTAACCATTTCAAACCAATTATAAATGCAACTTGCTTAATAAACATCCGTGAACTCAAATGTTAAAAAGCTTAAAACAATTCTGCAGAAACTAATCACAAAAGATGTCATGCACAAGCTATAACCTACCTGTTTTGTCTGCCCAATCCTATGAGCTCTGGCCTGGGCTTGCAGATCATTCTGTGGGTTCCAATCACTATCAAATATGATCACAGTGTCTGCCGTGGCCAGGTTCACACCCAGCCCACCAGCACGGGTGGAAAGTAGAAAGCAGAAATCCTAAAACAGAGGACAACACAACCAAGTCGTATAAATTAATGAAAATACAATCCTATCTTTACTGTACAGCTTTACAAATAATAATTCCAAAGTCAAGCACAAACTGCCTATAATGATTATTATTTTAGCATTCTATGATATAAAAATCTTATGTTTGTGAATATTTTTTTAACTTTCATATAATCAACACACCCATCAATGCACTTCAAATGGTAACTTTCCATTACTCTACAAGAATATGGTGTGTTTTAATGTTATTTCAATGAATAACAGTATTCAAACTCAAAAGTCAATTACTTAATTAAGCTGACAGTTGCAGTAAGTTAACAGTTCTTACACTAAATAAACCTCAGTGATTATTCTCTGTATTTTTTTAACATTTGAATACTCCCCACCATCCTCTTCTAAGCACAGGCGCACTCACAACACAAACACCCACACCTGCATGTACAACAGCAAACCTAGGCAATCAGCAATGTTTCATTATGTTCTAAACACATCTAAAACTGCTGCAATGCCACATATCACACAGCTGATGTCACAACCTACCTGAGAACCTTCAGCATTAAAATGATCTAATGCTTGCTTTCTTAAATCCCCTCTGATGGACCCATCCAGCCTCTGGAAACATAATTGAAGTATATTAATACATTACTCTATGATAAATGATTTAATCACATGAATTATCTCTTTTAGATACATGCAACAAATTATCGCTCAAGTGAAACAACAAAAGCTATTATAAACATTAAGGATGTGTATTCCAAATTCAAAATCTAAACAGTGAAAGACAGGATGAACTGCAAGCAGTAAATCAATAAAAACAAGAAGTGAAATTGGTAAGTTTTACAAAAACACAATCACAAATAACAGAATGAATGCTGCAGCTAGTGCCTTCGTCAGCTCAAACGCAACAATGATACAACTACATTAAATTATACAAAAGTTACTTAGCTAATGCTTTCAAGCAGCACACTGTAAGCTGACAAAAGAAACAAGTATCTAAATTTTTAAAAATTCATCTTCAACATATGTGTACACCCCCCCCCCCCCCCCCCCCCAAATGAACTGCAAACCTCAGAAATGACCTCAAGATCATTAATAACAAATGATATATTTTAGACTGTAAGAATGGGAATCTGACAGCATGCTAAAATATACATCCAACTCTTGCAGACTCAAGAGTAATCCCAGCTGAAATGGTTTGAACATGCCTGCATAATAATGAAGACCTCGACAGACCGACCAAATGTCAGGAATCAAGACCTAGGCGTTCACAGAATGGCAACATCAAGCAGCCACTAAGGGAGCCAATGATAAGAAGAGAAACAAGCTGCACAGTAAGAAAACAATATGACAAAAATACCACAATAGATAGCATCCATATATAAATGAAAGTTTGTAAACAAGTGAATCGATATCTTGGATCAGTCCTAATATATCATGGAGATGCCCTGTAGAGATGGTAATAATAAACTAAAGATAACAGAAGCCTTTCGAAAGATGGAAAACATACCCACCAATAAAAATAAGAAGATGAGTGTTATGTACATAAAATACCGCTGTATGCATGTGAAACATGGACAATAAACAGACAAGGTTAAAAACATCTAATAGCAATGAAAATGTAGTTTCTGAGGAAAATGCAATGACATGGACAGGCAGAAAAACAAATATGACAGTCCCTCAAGAAAACAAATAAAATCGACAAATTGATTTGAGAGATTAGACGTAGTCAAGATTTATTTTGGATAGTTATGAGAAATAAGCTTGGAAACTTGCTGTCTAGCAAACTTGATTGGAAAAGTGCAAGGGGAAGACAAAGAGCTGGCTGGCTACATGGCATAATCAAGATCAGAGCACAGACCTGTCTTAAGGCTGGTGATCATGGGAGATGGCGAACCATGACTGCCCTAGCTTAACAGGCATGGCATATGATAATAATGATGATGATTACGTCAAAACCCCAAGGTAGAAGAATAGCAATAACATAAGTAGGTACACTAATGAATGCTCACCTGGTAAGGAAAATGTCTACACTGTAAGTACTCAGCAATGATATCCAACATCCTAACCATCTGAGAGAAGATGAGCACCCTGTGTCCTGTCTCCCTGAGCCTCACCAACAGTTTGTCCAACAAAAGCAATTTGCCACTGCCCTTGAGTAAAGTCTACAATCATAATATTAAATAATGTAATTGAAATGGAAAATTATATTAAATGTTATATACACATTTTAAAACTGTGATTTCAATCGTTTAAAACATGCTATAATGAAGCTGAGCATTTACCCCACTAAAAACGTTACTAATAACCATCAGCCATTAACTACAATACTTCTGGAGGAAAAATAGTAATGTTTAGGGAATTGGGGAGATTCGGTAGCATACTGGCTAGATGCTTGCCTGACGTCATGATGGTGATGCTTGCCTGACGTCATGGTGGTCATGCTTGCCTGACGTCATGGTGGTGATGCTTGCCTGACGCCATGGTGGTGATGCTTGCCTGACGTCATGGTGGTGATGCTTGCCTGATGTCATGGTGGTGATGCTTGTCTGGTGTCATGGTGGTGATGCATGCCTGATGTCATGGTGGTGATGCTTGCTTGACGTCATGGTGGTCACATTTCAAATTTGCATTGAGGTGAATTGACCTGGCCCCCTGGTTAACCCAGCCTAAAACGGGTACCAGGAAATGTCTCAGGAAGTCAAGGTGACACATTGACAACATCACAACTGGAGTGTTGGTTGGTCTACAAAAATATGGGTCTAGCACCTTATGTCCAAAAACTTGTTAATGAATATAAAAAGTGCCGTGTTTACTTTTATAGGGAAATAGGTAGATTCAAATTTAATGGTTTTTCCTCTCACATATTAGATACAATCCTAACAATCGTGGTAACAATTACAAACGATTCTAAATTAAGCTATGGCCAATTTACTCACCATTTAAAAATATCCGGTAGGTTTCATTAATTATTTTATCAATGAGCGATAATTAAATGTATCACTTTTGTTACAGACAATATCAAGCAATCTCAATCTCATACACAGGCATAATTTTTATCATTCTTTCTTTCCTGTTCTATCTTGTGGCGTAGAGGCAACCTAATGTTCTGGTGGTGACTTCCATAGCTATATAAAAATAAAATACCCCCATCCCATCAGACATTCCTGATTTTGGGTTGATGGTCCCTAGCAACACTGAGTCTCCTATGGTATTCCTTTAGACGGGCTCTTTTTTTCTCTTCGTCTATTGTAGTGGTCTCGTTCCACTCATTTCAAGATTATGCTTTACAATGAATCTCCATTTAGTTTGTTGAATAGTCTGTCTCAAGTTGTTGAGTTTACCTCTTCCTTAGAGGCCGTTGAGCTTGTCCAATACATTCATGCCTAGCAAGCATCAAGTTAATAAAAAAGAAATATATATATATAAACAATCAAGACACTTTAACAAACCCACCATAATTCTATCTTTAGCAGATGGTTCTTCCTGCTGTGGTGCAACCAAATAGGCATGATTTGCACACTTCTTCAGCTCCATCATAATGTTGGCATATGAAGAAACGTTACCACGCTTGCCTTTCATCAGAGTGTGAAACTCCTTTTTCAGTATGGCTCTGGAAATAAAAACAGCAACATAACAATCATTACAAACACTAATAGAGAGATCAATAGAGACACAGAAAGACATATACTTGTGCTTTATACATTATACAAAAGCATCTGGTTGAGTAAAACATGACGACGTGATCAAAATGTTGGAGGATATTAAAATTGATGGGAAAGGTCTCAGAATAATAAAATAAAAATATTTACTGGAAACAAGTAACAGCAATAAAATTGGGAAATATGACAGAAATCAAAGTGAGACCGTGAATATATGTTAGAGGTTACAATATAAACAATCCACAATATACAGAGGACACAGGATTGATAGCTGAAAACACAACAGCTCTACTATAACTATTGGAAACTAATAACACAGAATATAAAAAAGGACTTTAAATATCAGAAAACAGATACAATGGTTATATCAAAAGAGTTAACACTAAAATATGACATACCTATAAAACTGAAAATGCTTGAGTTGATAATTCAGATACATGGGATGGGGGGGGGGGGGGGGGGGGGGAGAATCAAAACACAGTAATCAACAGAACATTATTCTTACCGATAATATGTCTTCTGCACTGATGAGAGTTCAACACGAAGTATTCTTTCAGTTTTTGATGGTAGAGATTTTTCTACATCTTTCTTCACTCTCCTCAGTAAATAGGGCTCCAGCTGTTTATGTAAGGACAGAAATCCTTTGCCTTCCTCATTTTTATGTTTATCTTCAAAATCTGGCCAGCTGTTAAATCTGGAAAAATATATATATATATAAATACACAGTAATGAACACTGATGAAATGCATCTAGCAAATTGTATACACACCATACAAACAATATGGTATAATTTCAATTCAACCGACAAAAACAGTCAGAAGATATGCATGCCTACACACATGTCATTCTCAAATTGATCAGCTTTGAGATAGGTTCTAATCATACTTTGCCAATGACATTATATTGGATGAAACAACATATTCACAAGGATGCTGAAAGCTGAAGGAGTTATACATGCGTGTGGTCTAGTAGGGAGGGATGTTTGAGGGGACAAAGTTGCTGTCTTCACAACCAGTGTCAGTGGAATTATTAACTCCTGTAGTTTACATTTGCTGCGGGAGATGGAGCATCACTGGGTTTCAATCAATCAATCTTTGCCAATGGCATGTGTCTTTTGCTGTTTGTTACATAGCGTGTCTCCAAGGGCATCCCTGCACGACTGAGCAATGACCGTCTTCTTTAGTCTTTCACTTTTAGTGTCTCTCTATACTGAATCTTTACGTCTTAACCAGTGAAATCAATAACAACTTTGAATTGCTTCGAGTAACTTTCTGGGTTCAACTGTGTTCAGAATATCAGCGCATGCATGCGCACATGAACAAAGAAAGCCATTGTCAAGGAGTGTAGTATGTTACCAGGATTATAAATCTTTGCCAACGTTATCTTCAGGATTATAGAAGGCAGCAAGTATACTTGAGTGGCATCTCTTATTAATTTATACACCCAATAAGATACATAACCTGCAACTAAAATCATGGATTTCTAAAGCAAAACTACCACCAAAACTACAGTTACACTTACTTGTCAGGCATAATAAAGTGTAGCAACGACCACAACTCCTTCAGTGAATTCTGCAGTGGTGTGCCAGTGATTAGAATCCTAAGGTTGGTATCAAATGCTTTAAGTGATCTGTACAATAAGGAGTCGTCATTTTTCAAGCGATGAGCTTCATCCACACCAAGGAATGCCCAGGACTCTGCAGCCAGAAAAGTCTGGCAATAAAATAATAATTTTATAATGAAACATTAGGCATTATTTCACACAAAATAAATTATTTCAAATATAACATTTTAAGCAAGAAAGCTAGCTATGTCGACAGCACAACACTTGAAATCTTTTTGTGATTATGTGACAGTATTCTTCATCTATATCACTCTTTTGTGGGTGTTAAGTTGAAACATTAATGTGTCCATAATTAAATTCCTCCATGGAGTCTTCTGCAATATGTATAACTGTGCTGTTGTGTCATAACCTAGTATATGTCAAGATACAACAGTATCAGCCATGGGATGGCTTGCTCTGCACCACTTCAGGAAGAAAGTATTCAAACTAATGGGGTCCGGGAAGGTTAACCCGGTCAACAAATGCCCGCAGAAGTCGGATGTGTCGGCCTAACGGCGCAAGAACGCAGCTCTGCTGTAAACAGGCACAACGCAATCACGTCCGAAAAAAAACTCCGGATGAACAAAGAAGAAGAAGAAACTAATGGGGTAATTAATTGATGCGTTCAATTAGTGCAGCCAATTGACTGACTGTCACCTTGACAGATGATAGTTTGTAAAATGAAGTTATACCTCTCGTTAACACAAAGTCTGGGCTGAATTATAGAGACCATGTGTTGCCCATGCAGCATGATCCCTCTCTCTCTGCCTGTCAAGTTTACTTCAGAGGAAAGGTAACACCAATATGTCTGAAACAAGACGACTGCAGAAGCTGCCGGATCAGCAAAACAATACTGTAACTGTTCACTCATTGGAGCTTCCATCCTAGACCAGTTGCCAACCAAGACTTAGAGCCTGGTCTAGCCTGCCATGACATTTTGTCTTTAGGTTACATTTCCTCGCACTAGGGTAAGACTTGTACCCTCCCAATTGCACTCCTCCACCTGAAGTCGTTGGCACAATGTGGAAAGTCGGGTTTGGTTAGCGTCGCCTAACATTCGGCACTAACAGAAAGCAGGTGGTACGTCTACTGTCATACGGCAGGTAGCTCAGTCATATCTGGCCTGACCTGACATTGTGCAGACAATTACACTCCTGTTTATACTTCATCTCAACACCACAAGGTAAAAGAGGAACAAGATGAGATGAGAATTACACTCCTAGAGTGTACCTTGTGGAACTCAGCCAATAGTATCAGAAAAATGGACTAAACTGCAAGACAAAGGCACAGAAAAATAACATGATGCAGATTTAAGAAACCTGAAGAAATATGCCCCACAACAAGTTAAATATAAGGCCTAACATTATTTTTTAAAATACATTTGCAATTTCAGTGTAGACGCCGACATGGTCAAAAGAATAAAAGCGCACACTATTAAACTTCAGGTACACTGTTGGCGAGGCAGGCGGTTCCACTCCTACACTTGCATTAAATTGGACTTAAACACTGATTTCTCATTCAGAAAGGAATAGCAAACTACTGAATGTACAATTGCCTAAAAATTCAAACCGTGTTGATCGCAACATTCTGCACAGGATGTGCAACTAAGAAAAAGAATTCCAGTGTATTTTGTATTTTTAAAACACCAGATTAGTCAAACAGCAAATATGATAACTTACTTTATCTTTCAGCAGGATTTCATAAGTAGTTATAAGAACATTAAATTTCAGCCGCTTGTTGCCAGGATGCTTCCATTCTTGCTCACGTATCTACAATGAAAATATGTCTTTACATTACTCATGTTGAGAAGTATTTTAAATTTTAAAATCATTTTTCATAATTCTTAATCTTCAGTTTTAATTCACAGTGTTACAATATGTAAAGTAAGTAAATGCTAATTTGTATACAATTCATAGCATGAAAAAAAATATACATTAGATACACCACATGCATACTTCAACAAGGCAAATACTGATCCTATTATTCAGTAACAATCAACTTTCAAAGGGGTAAAAAACATGACTGAATAATATAACGTGATTAACTTATCAGACTGTATGACTGGACGCAAGATCCAGTTTCATCACGCCATGAAACAATCCATTAGTGTTCTGATCTCAAAGTTTATGCCAGGAGACTTAACAGTTAAGACCCTGATGTGTTTACAACTAAATTCACACATAAATATTCTGTCTTGTGGGTATAATTTTCAAATTATGTCAAGCCATCGGACTACTTCCCACATTATAGATTTTCAACAGAGACAGCTTATATATTTTGCCCATGTTCGAGAAGGCCAATCTTGACGAACATTAATGACGGTTTGTTTAATAAACTAGCAAAGACGCCATAAACAACTGGACCTTTGTGACATTTCTTTCAGTGAAACTAGGCAGTGATCCTGTCCCAAAACCCTTTATAAAATTTTTATTACAACAACTGTCTGAACATAAATCCTGAAACAAAAGGTTTTTACCCATTTTCCATCTCTAGACAGATTCCATCCAAGATAACAGGCTCTATCTACACATGGGTAGGTTGTCTTTCTTAATAAAATTTTTCTGGCCTAGGGGTTAACATCTTTCTCCACAATCCCATATATTCTCATGAGTAACACAGCTGTGCAAAAATCGGCAACGGTTCGCGCCACGCTGTTAACTTACAGGGATATGTGAGCCCGTCGCTCAGAAATCAATGGCAAACTACTGAGCGTAATCTTGCCCAGTTCTTCAACAGCAGCTGAAAGATGCTGGTGTTGACTGCAACGTCCTGCAAGGGATATGCAACATTTTTTTAAAAAAGCAGCCTTGCGACCTACACTTTGTGATTTTGAAATGACATGGAAATTTTAATGTGCGCAACTTGCACACAGGACCTCCTGTTTAACTACATTTAACTGAGCAGGATAGGTATCCAATCTCACTACCCAAGAGATCAGAGGGACATCATATCACTAGAAATATATCTCTTGGAAAAATTCCATGATCACTGGCATAGACTAGTATGGGCAGTATTTAAATAAAGTAAGGGACTTTTCTCTGCACTGTGAGGTGTACTGGTAGCCTATTATTTGTAGAGACCAATCAACACCCAAGGGGTGAAATGGTCACATCATGCCAGACATCTTGACATCTCAGAACAATTCCTGGTACCTATTTTAGACACGGTAAACCTTGCAGCCCAGTCTTATATTTTTGTTATCTCTACCTCAAGGAGAATTCAAACACATGACTATTAGACCAGCAAGAAAGCATGTTAACCACTGCGTTACCACAACCCCCACTGGCAGTATATAACATCCTAAAACTCATTTTCTAACTTCTATGGACAGTAACTTACACAGAATGTTATTTATCTTCTTCCATACTGTTCAATTTAACCTTTCTAATATTTATTAAATATGTACAGAATGCGTGTCCGCATAATCTGACTTTCCGCAGCAAATCTGTGCAATCAAAACACTCCCATGTGGTGTACACGAATATATGAATGACTAATCAGTTATCTTAACCCTACCAGACCGCTGTGCCGATTTTTCGGTAATTTCCTAATCTGCCGCTATCCCGTTGTACCTAATTTTCGGTATTTTGCCTAGTACGTGAAGAAAATACGTCACAAACTAAAAATAACCAACCAATCGTGGTCAAACCTCATGGTTAGCCATTGCAAATGTCTTCCCCCATAGGTTTGAATTAACTTTGTGTGGTTTAACGCGAAAAAAAATCTGAAAATTCACAATGAAACGAGCGGCTGATGAATCAAGCACTTCACCTAGAAAGCGAAGTAGGTCTAGGCTTTTCACAGTCCAACAGGTGATTGATACTTTGGTTTATTCAGACTGGATTGGCACACAAATGTGGAATATTGGCGCTAGATGAAAGGTAGACCTATTTTCTACAATGTCTCCAAGTTACATCTTATACTAACCACTTGTTTGCATGTAACTAACATTTTTCTATATCATGTTGGGGTTTTTTATTTAATGCTCAGGAACCCAGGTATAGAGGACAGTTAGGTTCAGGGCCTCAGGTCTGGTAGGGTTAAGAAACATAAATAAGAATCATAAAAAAGATTGTGAGTAAATATATTCCAGAGAATGAGTGAGCATTACATAAGTATCTACAATAGTTTAGCATAGTTTAAAGAAAACTGCATAGAAATCACACACAATGAAACATACCACAGCACGACTGCTGGCATCCCCAATGTACACAATAACATTCATTTCAGGAGCCCATTTATCAAGCTCCCTCTGCCAAGCAACAACAGTTGACAGTGGTACCACCAGCAGGAAGGGGCCATACAGGTGATACTGATTGAATAAGTAAGAGATAAAACTGATGATCTGAATTGTTTTGCCTAAACCCATCTCATCTGCAAGTATCACGCTGTTTTCTCTGTAATGAAAAAAGTTTACAATTACAATCTTACAAGGGTTCATACACAAGTAAAACTGCCTGCAAACAAAACCAAAGCGGAACATTACTTGCATAATAGATAAGTATGTTTTTCTTTTAAAAAAGAACATTTTCATAGCCCACTGCCACTCTTCATCACATATAATGGGGTTCCATTCCAAAATCATCTAGCTCAAAAACTTAAATTAACTGAAATTTTCAAATTCACGTGGCACCAAATTCGGGAAGTCTGCAGGTACCACAGGTATGTTTAGAAACTGGGCAACCCAATTAGTAAAGCAAACAATTTAAAATATTCTTTCATAAATCCTCCCTTAATGTATGTACAAGTAAAGGAAAGAACCTTTTTACACACCTTAAGTCACATTGGGCATATAAGGGATAGACCCATATTTTATAGCCCAGTCAGCACTTACAGGGTCAATATGAAGCCAGCCAGATTCACTTTCCCAAGGCATTTCCTGGTGCTCATTTTAGGATGGGATGGCTTGGGAGCTCGTCAATTGTAAAACTCTGCCTCGAAGCAGATTCTAACCCATGACTGCCAGGCTAGTGGGCAGGCCACTACTGTGGCTACCCCTTCTTTACGCTAGATAGTCAATATCACGCTGGCAGCATTCACTTCTATAAAATTACCTGGTTTTAAAAAAAAGCAAGACTTTTTTGGGGCATTCCCTCACTTTGAACACAAGCGTGGTCCATAAACATGCTACTACCTCCAGTAGTTGCCACTAATAGAAAGTGCATGGGACTTATTTTGCGTGGATTGGCTTTCCCTATTGCCAATGTCCCCTCATTAGTAGGTGAATCCACTCAGACTTCTAATCTACTTGTAATTTATGTCCCCAAGTCGAGGATGAAAAGTCAACATTTTAGCCCAGCTGACCTGTGAACCAGGTTGAACCTGCTACCTCATCATCAACACACTGGAAGTTTAAGAGCAATTGCTCTTATCCATTCGGTCATGGTGACCTCCAGAAAGATATAACAAACATTCAAGCAGCAGTGGGAGTTTTAAAGTCACTGATACATTTAATGCACAAATCATATCAGAAACATTACAGAACACACACACACAAACTGAAACTCAAGTACACTTCACAAACAATACAACCATAGTCTGTTCAGTCACAAGCACCATTGATGAAGAGATATTTTGAGATCAGAAAACTCAACTTACTTGCACCATGAATGTATTAACCAGTTCAGACCATCAAGCTGGTAGTCTCTTAGCTGCAAATTGTCAGAGCCTTGCAGATATGATGGCTGCATCTTTAAGTGACTAAATTTTGGACGAACTTTAAGAACCTGTGCCCAAAAAAATATTTATATGCATTTTATTTTGTAAGCCAGGAATAAGTAGAACATGATTACCCTATATGTCATCATTTGCAGTTACTTCTTGCTTTATGCTGTTTGCTGAACATGAGTTTTGGTTAGTGCTATTAAGTTAAATATGATCATTTCTACATTGATAATTATGGAATCTCTAGTCATTCGGCCTGATGTATAAAGCTACTTAACATCTAGAGAGATTAAAAAATGTGAATTGTCAAATGTTATGCATATTCAACACCACTATATAGCGCAGAAGCTTGGACAATGAATTAGCAATTAGAATGCGGAATAGAAGAAATAAAAACAAATATTTCGGCCACATTGACCACTTCACCACAGTAGTTGACCATGTTAAAAGACATAACACTCATAAAAACCGATTTGGAGGGTATGGTTGAAGGCAAGCAAGCAAGAGGTAGACAACAATACAAGTGGGAAGATATCAAGAGATGGACAAACAGCAATTTGACAGAATGTAGTCAGGGTGAGAGACAGTGTTGGAGATAAATTGCAGCCAACCTTCATTGTGGAGACAACACCGGATTGATGGATAAAGCTACTTCTGTTTCTTACTGTTCTCTCACCATTTAGTTGTTAAACTTATGTTTATAGTATGCTTCCATCTTTTTAAAAGTTTGAAGGCTCAGCATATTTTTCTTTCCAGCACTTTCGTCTAGCTTGCACTTTGGATCTTTGAAATTGTTCCTTTGTATGACTGAGTTTTCCATGAACATGAAATATCTATCAGTTGACTGACTAAAAATGACAAATTCCTTCATAACTTTTGTCCAACATCCATTTAATTAAAATCACGTATCTAATACAATGCATCTCATTTTCAGCAAATGGATTATTCCTTCTAATTATAACATCCATATGATTTCCATAAACTTTAACATAAGACACACAACTTAAACAAATACAACTTAAATAATGTTGCAATAACAAACCAAAACAAGGATAATTCTTACATATTTTATTGCGGATTATAACTACCATACTAAGAGATCAAACAGCTCTTTGTGAGGAAATTGGCAAAGTACCAACAAATCCACAAACTGCATTAAAATGGTCTCTAAAGGCACAGCTGGTGACAAATGTGAGGCCCAGTGTATGGAAGTCAGACAAAGCAGTGATGTGCAGGATGTGACTATTCCTTGGGTGAGCCCAGAACTAGAGCATCATGTGTCATCTCCACATTAAAGGAAACCTTTTTGGACAAAGGGTACTAGCATTATGTTGCCCCTTCCTTCAATTGAGAACCAAATGGCACGCATGCAGCTTATCAGTATGATAAACTCCTTATGGACAGAAAGAACACTGAGACAGTGGGTAACTGCCCGAGAAGTCTAACCCAGACAACAAATGCTGGAAAGAAATCATAACTGTCAGCCAAAAGGAGCAAATAAACCAAAAGTTTTTAAATACCAGTTAAAAAGAGAGGACGGGCCCTGATAGTTGCAACAAATTTGTTCACTGAACTGAGAACCTGTAGAGTGGAATCAAGAGAAGATCAGAGTACATATAGTTTTACAGTTTACAGAAAGTAGTTCCTGAATTCAATCAATTCTCAAATATATAAACTACAACAACAACGATACATACTCTGGCAAGCTTGGTAGGAATACACTGAGACTTGTTTCTGGCCAAGTATTGATCTATGTGAGTCTGGAATAGTTTGGACACTAGGTCTCCATCTTCCCATGTACACTCGGAGTACGGCAATCCTTGCCACTTGCACAAGTAGTCTGAGTTACCATTGTTCTCCTTGCGATGTGCTGTTGATCAAAGACAAATATTTCAACAGTGAAATGATCCTTAAATAACTGAAAGTGTCGAGCATGTAATTATGATGTGAAGGCCACACACTCTAATGCAAGTTATAACAGACAAAGTTGATAAAAGAAAATGTAAAATAAAGGAATTAAAGTGTAAATGGAAGACTGGAAGTCGGATGCATTGGCACACAGGTCATTTGAGCCCTGAAATGGGCTTGCGTCTATTGGAGTGTATATATTTGTTAGGAAGGGCTAGGAAGAGTCTCATTACTGAAAGTGATCATGAGAAAGATGAACCCAAGGAAGTATTTAAACAGTCAATATGAGTTCACTACCGCTACTAGTACCATTATTGTGTTGTTGCATAGCCCAGGACTGTCACTGACAAAACTGTCCTGTAGTTGAATTGGGATGGGGGTTTTTTTTTTACACCATGCCGAAATTGTTTGTGTGTGGAGATATCAACTATTGTTGCAATGAGCAATCAGCAATGTCCTGTCTGTATATACGTTCAACATCCATCACAATATCTGAGTGAATAGAGCCGTATGATCATTATATCACTTGTAGTGATATCCTCGCTGTAACTGGAGACAGCAATTAGATAAGACAAGCAAAAGTAATCCTAAAGCAGATACTGCCACTGGGATGTGAAGTGTTAGACTTTCACATATGACATGAGGTGGAGTGACCAGTTCTCTTCCTCACCAGAAACTTCTGAAAATTGCCCAGTACCTATTTTTATAAGACTGGATATTGGTTGGGAAACACAATCCTGCCTATGCAAAGATAGAAACCCACATAAAACAAGAAACAGCACCCCTAGTATTAAACTATATAACAAGCTCCTCAGTGGTGGTATTAAATATTATAATACAACATATCCTGCTTATAATAATTGTTAATGCAACTTACAGATAATTCTTTCAACAATTTTATGAGATTCCAAAAGATCCTGCATCATCTCCCTTTGACAATCATAATATTCAACGTCTTCCGGGGTAGCATTGTCCTTCCTGGAAATAACCAGCACAACTTCAATTAGAAAAATATACTGACACGCAAGAATCTTATTACAAGCTGTAACAGCTACACATGGGGCTGGAGTAACTTAAAGGTACCCTTTACACACCTAAGGTCAATGGGCACATGGAGCTAGACTCATATTTTTGAAGTCCAAACGACACTCGGTGAGTGATGTGGTCGGTGTCTCGCCGGCTATGTTTACCTTCCATGACATTTAATGGCATCCATTTGAGGCTGAGTTGACCCGGAAACCTCGGTCAATTGTTAAAATTCAAAACCGCCCTGATGCTGATCGAACACAAGACCACCAGTACAGCAGGCAAACATCAAGCCGCTGCACTACAGCCTCCCTGTGAAGTAATGGGGAGAGAAACTAATTGTGGACGATTATTTTAGCAAAATCACCCGTTTCTTGCCCTAGATGCAAAAGCCTCAAGACGTTTCACCTGAAGTCTGAGAGAAATCCACAATCTAATCATCATCCAGTGCCTTGCCAGCTGGCGTGGGTGATCATCAACCCTCCACAAATAGCGATCTCCAACAGCATGGATCAATTTGTGTGCCGACTCCCTTTTGTGCCATGACACAATACTGTCAAGAATCTTCTCACGCTGTCTTCCTCTATCTCTCTTTCCGCAAATCTTTCTGGTTGGCACAACATGTTCCAGTTTTTGTCTTTTTATAACATGGCCAAAAAAACGATGACTGCTTCTTTCTGATGTTTGTGATAAGTTATCTTTGCGACTCAGCTTCTCTCAAAACGTCCAGATCACTCATTTTGGCTGTCTAATTCATTTTCAGCATGCTTCTACAAAACCACATCTCCAAGACTTCAAGGTATCTTTTCATCCGTTTACTAACTGTCCAGATTCGCAGCGATATGTTAAAACTGCTTCTATGTAACATGCAAGAACTCTTGTTCTAACCTTTTTTCAGAATCTAACACTAGTTGAAATGTCAGTGAATCTGTATACAATGTACAGTGTCGGAGGTATATAACAGTGATACCAAGCCAATGTGAGAGAATAAAATATTTGCATTTGTTCCGAAGCAATTTCCTGCTATAGACCAGTGATGTGATGGGGCCATACGTAGGCATGAATACATGGAGCAAACTGGCCAAACTTCCCCTCACTTAGACGGCAATGAGCCCAGATATAAAACCCTCATCTGGTCGAGCTCACAAGATTATTAGCGAAAGTTCTCTATCAACTTCGCTAACATACCCCCTCAAATGACAGAGTAGCAATGGTATAATCTTTGTTTTTTGTTTAATTAAATCTTCAATCTGTTCAATATTAATGTGTTAATAATCGACCATGTTGCTTATTACAATACTTGTGTATGGAAAACAGACATCAGTAATCACCTACATCTAAACACAAATTACTTCTATATATTCACGTATATCTATCAATCATAAAACAAGCTCCTTTCATTCCACAACAAAAAGTGTTGTTAATTACATATAGATACCATACTGTTAGGCAGTGATGTGGCTTAGAGTCAGTGAACACATTTCACAATTCCCGACATACCAAGTCGAGGGCTCGAAATCAACTGCAGATGATTTGGAAACAGACAGCCCTGTGATGGTATGGGCGTCGGTCGTTCAGAAAGCAATGGCAAACTACTCAACGTACAAACTGCTCAGCAAATCATTAAAAGCCAACAAATGCTGAGGTTTATTGCGATGTCCTGGAAAGGACATGCAACTAACTTTAACCATATTCACATTTTAGTTACTACCTAACCAACACATTATATAAAACATAAAGGGACTATTTTCCTGCCTTGAGGCACACTGGATACTTATATAGGGTGCATTTTTTAATGACTGTGCAGTGTTTTAAAATATTGCCGGTCCAAGTTTTGTATCCACCTCTGTAAAGTTCATGCAACATAATAGGTAAATACAAAACTTGGACCGGCAATATTTTCAAACGCTGCACCGTCATTAAAAATACACTCTGTATTTTAAACCAATTGGCACTTGATGGGTGTTGTGGTAAATGTCACGCCAGACGCCTTTACCTTCCAGATTTTCTGGTGCCCATTTTAGGCTAGGTCAATAAAACAAATCCAACATCATGGGGATTTGAACATATGACAACCAAGCTGACAGGCAAGCATGTTTTAATGAAACATAAATGTAAACTGCTGGGAGGGGAGAGAGGAGCAGGTGACAAGAGAGAGGAGGATGGTGGGGAGAGAGAGAGAGAGGAGGGGGAGGGGAGAGAGAGAGAGGGAGAGAGAGAGAGAGAGAGAGAGAGAGAGAGAGAGAGAGAGAGAGAGAGAGAGAGAGAGAGAGAGAGAGAGAGAGAGAGAGAGAGAGAGAGAGAGAGAGAGAGAGAGAATCTCACCAATCATTGATTTCATCATCTCTTTTGATGAAGTTTTCCAGCTTCTTTATTCCATTGACTTTCTGTTCTCGCAGTGATGCTTCAGTCTCCCATGTATTATGTATGTGAGACCAACCCTTCCATTTTATTAAGTACTGCATCTCTAACTCCTCTGTTTCTCCTTCCTTCAAGGGAACTGTGTTTGGATCGCCTGTTTCTCTTACATTGTACAATGTTGTCTTGTGCCCAGTTGCTGAAAAACAAAACAAAAAATACTGTTAATAACTAAAGACTATTTTTACATTGCTATGACTAATACAAAGCCTTGGTTTGCAGCTGGTATGGGATGGAAGCTGCGACAGGTGGACATTTAGAGCATTGCTTTGATGATCCAGCAGCTTGTCTTGTTCCAGATGTATTGGTGTTACATTTCCTCTGGAGTAAACTAGTCAAGCCGAGAGAGGGATCATGCTGTATGGGCAACACATGGTCTCTAAAGTCAGCCCGGGCTTTGTGCTATGGAGAGGTTTAACTCCAATTTATACATCATCGTCTATTAAGACGGCAAAGTACCCAGTCATGACTAATACTCCATATACTTTTAACAACAAACACAATTTACTGATCATCTGAGTCTGCATATCTTTTCTCAAGCCCCATCATCAATTAAATAAAATTAAAGCAACTAATATGTAAATGTAACTCAGCTGATCAGAAACATGAGAAAAATAAGAACTACAAACATTCATTAATTAATACGTGTAGAACAGAAGAACTAAATGAAATGACAGAATCACTATAGTGCAGCTTAGAAAGAGAACTAGACAAGAATTAAGAGGTGAAAAAAAAAGATACTGCTTGACAGGACAGTCTCTGTGATGAAGTGGTCAAGCCGCCTGCCTCGTGCTCCGAAGGTTGTGGGTTCGATTCTGGGCCACATCTTTCAGTTCACAAGCGCATTTTTCTCAGCGACTTCTGGGGCTATGGAGTTCGTACTTGGTGCGACGCTTTTGGCTGGTCACCCTGGGGAAAGAAACCGAGCTATATGGGATAAAACCTGGTACAATGACATCGACCCTCTCAACTTTTGAGACTTTAAGACTCAGAGAAAAGTTGACAATAGTGTAGTCTTTTCGCTGGAATCTACAAGTTAAATGAAATAGAGGAAGACTTTAAAATAATTTTTTTTTAAACACTAAAAGAATTAGAGACAGAAGTGAACAACGGGAGGACATAGAGGGAGCAGCAGAGGATGGTTTGGCATGAATTGGTTGAAAACGCATGCTCCAATGGAGGGTAAAGCACAAAAGAAAAAAGTCAACTTTATAAAATCTTCTAACCTCCTTTCCTCCCCTTGCGAATTTCAAGCACCTTCTCTATGGTTTCTCTATTCTCTTCTTCCACATTTGCTACTGGTGTCACTGCTTCAATTATATCATCCGAGTCTGTGCCCTCATCTGTATCCTCTTTATAGCTGAAAAAAGAAATCCACCAAACTAGCTGATATGAACTCCTCATCCGGCCATGTTCATGACATTGTCAGTGTAATGGATTTGAAATCATAAATTAATCTGATTAAAAGACATCCAGAAATTAAAGCTGTCTAAACTATAAGATACACTGAAATCAGAAATTAATCCAATCAAAAGACATCCAGAAATTAAAGCTGTCTAAACTATACGATACACTGAAATCAGAAATTAATCTAATCAAAAGACATCCTGAAATTAAAGCTGTCTAAACTATAAGCTACACTGAAATCAGAAGTTATATTTTTTTAAATTATAAGTGTATTATAAATTAAAAATTAAATGTGCAAATGCAAACATAAGAAACTAAACACCTAACAAATACTTGGTACTAATACTTTTGCTAACCTCACTTCTTTCTCTGCTGATAAAGTTAACATTTTAAAGCTTTAAAAAACAAAACACATATACAGACAGCACTTGTCTAGCCTTAATTGAGCATGATTCTAAAGTATACCTAATTTTCTGTGCACTTTTTCTTTGTGGAACAGGTCTGCTAACAGTATCACTTTCATCTGAGGACTCTGAAGATGAAAGGTTTCTACTTCTGCCCTTTGGTTTCTGTGTACCCCTGGCTGTTGTTCGTTTCTTTGAATTTTTCCGTGCAGGCCGCGCCCTAAAATATATATATAATACTATGCTGTCATAAAATCACAATATCAATGTTGAAAGGTAATGAATAAGAAACTTCAAATGATTGAAAAATCATATATACAATTGTGTATGAATGACGAAGAAAAATTGTATAATCAATAAATATCAGTAGTCTTATCTCAAAGTGAAAATAGTCAATATTCATTTGCAAACTATACTTGCTAGCTTGTGTTCATTGGCTTGAGCTCCAACGCGAAGTCCTGTATGTCGGATGAAGGCATCGTGTTGTCCAACATCAGTGTGATGTTATACAGGACCTGAGGTTTGCGTTGTCCCATGTCTGGCTTATTGGTGTGCAGACTGGTGGTTCCTCGCTGTACAGGCAGACACTCTCCGACTTCGGAGGAATCTGCGATCCTACTGACTTTAGCCAGGACCCCAAAACACCTCTGCGCGCCATTTGTTAACTATATCTGACTAACAAAATACACTATAGATGTTTTATATTGTATCATGCAGCTATAAAGAATGTTTCTGTAATATTTAAGTACCACCATTTAAAACTAACAATCCATCGGTCCTTTTGTATCTTCAAACCAGGCTGATGCTACAAACTAGACACACCACACAACGCCACAATCCAGACATACCACCAACTACTAACCATACATATAACGCACTACAACCCAGACATACTATGCACTACAACTCAGATATACTACACACTACAACCCAAACATACCACACAGTACAAACCACACATACCAGTCACTAGAAACCAGACATGCTACACATACAAACCAGGTGAATCTCACACTAATAAATTTTTTGAAAACGTAGGTAGTGATGTTTCTATACAACTCGATTGCAGAACACTCATTATATACAGGCAGAACACCAAATTATCTTTCCTTTATTCCATAAGAAAAATATAAGCATACATTTGTGATTCAAGCTGTATAATTTAACCATGAAATTATCTTAAAAACTATACCAAGTGGTATTTGCAGTCTTTATACAAACACCAAAACAAACAGAAAGAATACATACCAGATCGTGTTTCTGTGTTCACAAATAGTGTTATCAAAGATGTGAAAGCAATAGACAGTTTCAACTTATCAACAAACTATCTTCATCCTAACTAACTTAAATGTTGCACGTCCTTTGCAGGACATTGCGATCAACCCCAACCCCAAGTTGGTTTTCTAGGCAAATTTACCTTCAGCAGTTTGCCATCGCTTTCTACACGAGAAGTCAAGCCCAAATGACTAGTGTATAATTATTACTTTCTCATAAAAATAGTGTTATAGATAGGGCCTGCATTTGAAAGCAACAATTTTGTTTACATAAAAGGTTATGAAAATAAGTATAAAAATTAAAAATAATAATATGTCTTACTTTTTTGTTGGCCTTGTCGACATAAATTCGCTACTGTTACTACTCGCTTCTTCACTGTCATCATTATCATCATTGCTTTTCCATTCATCAGATCTTTAAACACAAAAAACATTAAGAAAAATATAGCATAAAATATAATTTTCTAAACAAAAAAAAAAACAAAAAGGTGCAGGATCATTTTCAACACCTGCTGACATATTGGGTATATAGTGCTAGCCTCATATTTGTATCGACCAATCAGCAATGTGATCAACATCATGCCACCCCATTTACTTCCCAGATCATGTCCTGGCACCCATTTGAGGCTGGGACAATATGGGAGCCTGGGTCATTTGTGTTCAATCCCACCCTGCTGAGGTTCCGAACACATGACCATCAGGCAACTGTGTGCTAGCCAGTGTGCTTTGCTGCTCTCATAAAATATAATAACAAGCATAAAATATGAATGGCGTGGCTTCATTTGTAACAAACCAATACGTGCACTCACCAATACATTTCTACTATGCTTGGATGCCATCAACAATTACAAAAACAACCTAGACAGCATAAAATAAAATATAAAAAATAAAAAAGGAAATGCTCAACAAAGACACATAAATTCTAATGAACACAAGAACAAAGACAGGAAACATTAACTAAGTGTAAGTTCTGAGGTTAAAATGATGTTGCTCTGTCTTTTACAGGATATCACAATCAACCCCATAATTGTTTTGGCTGTTTTTTTTTTACTAGGCTATTTTACGTCCCATTGTTAAAAATCAACACAAGGCAGTCTGCTTCGAAATTGCAAGCAGCTTATTTTGAACGCTGTATGTGGGATTGTAAAACGTGTTCACTTCCCTTCAGTCACAGATGCCGGTTCTGAGGTAGATAAAAATGGCAAAATCGGTTTATACTTTACTCTCACAATCAAGTGAATCAATGAATACAGAACAGGGCTGACTCGTGTGTGTGTGCACATACACATATGTGGATGTATACACAGACTGGAATTCTCATTTCTGTCACAAGTGGACATTTATTCTCATGTTTATCCACCCTCTAGCAACATTTATCATTGCCTCACTGTTAATTATTTAGCACACCTCAGCAAATCATGTCTTACAATTGGCTCAAAGCAAAGGAAAGAGAATGGAGATGAAGCAACAAAAACATCTTTTCAAAGATGTGTTTAAACGTTAAGAATTTGTATTTCTTGTTTCTTGCTCTTGAACAAAAATGTGCTTTTCTCTGTCAACGTATTTAGTGACAACTGTCACTTTGTCCCTTGTGATAATGTCATTATAAAGCTGTCTAAAATGCACAAATGTAGAAAGACAGTTCAGATCAATATGCATTTCAAAATATGCTTGAGAAATGTAATACACCGAAATACTTACCCCCTTCTATTTTTCCTCCCTTTCTTATCATCTTCACTGTCACTATTCTGAAGGGAAAAAAATTAAATAAAAACAATTAATTTTGAATAGTGATGCATGTTGCCTTAACTACAATTTCAAATGAAACAGAATGAGCATCAGAAATGTTCTTTATATCAGAAACTGACAAAAATAGCTAGAAATGACACTTACCCCCGTTTTGTAACGTACAATCTCCCTCTTTGATCTACCAGATCTACGAATTCCATAGAGTTCAGGCTTTTGGTCCCATTCCTAAAGCAACAGGAAGAATAATTAAAGAATTATAAATCAAACAGAATACTTTTTTATAACCTCCATCTGCCTCCATCTAAAAGAAATGGATACATTTTTACCAGCAGTTTACTATCATATAAATTACAGAGTAAGATAAGGTTTTTAGTCAGGTCTTAGTCAGATATGACCGAGCTACTGTATTAAAGTAGACAGTACTACCTGCTTCCTGTTAGCGCCGAACGGCTTCGGGTGAGGAGCACAATTGGGAGGGTACAAGCCTTATCCTGGTGCCAGGAAATGCAACCTAAAGACAAAATGTCATGGCAGGGCAGACCAGGCCCTAAGCCTTGGTTGGTGGCTGATCTAGGATCGAAGCTCCGACAGGCGGACAGTTAGAGCATTGCTTTGCTGATCCAGCAGCTTCTGCAGCTTGTCTTGTAGAGGTGTTACCTTTCCTCTGGAGTGAACTAGGCAGGCCGAGAGAGGGATCATGCTGCATGGGCAACACATGATCTCTATATTTTAGCCCAGGCTTTGTACATTTACAGCACGAATTGGCCTTATCAGTCACATTCATTACCGCCATGGGTAAAAGTTGTTATGCCTTTTTGAAGCACAAACTATCATCTGTTAAGACGGCAAGGTGCCAATGGATGGAGAATCAACGACTAGTGGCATCTACATTATGAAAACAGATTCAGCAATTTTACATTTAGCTTCAATGAATAAAAAATAATAATACTGTGATTATAACTATAAAATGCAGGCATATTTTTACAAGTTAATGATGGATACAGGTTTCTATGACACTCCATCCATTTTCTTAGAAAATATTTATAACCATACATTGGGCAGGACAAATCATTTTTGAAGAATGTTCTGAACACAAAGCCCATCTGAAGACTGTCCCAAACAAAGGTTAGTGATATCGCATCTAAAGAATATTTCAAACAATTATTTTAGTGACAGAACATCTGAAGAATGTCCCAAACAAAGGTTAGTGATATCACATCTAAAGAATATTTCAAACAATTATTTTAGTGACAGAACATCTGAAGATGTCCCAAACATAGATTAGGGACAGCCCATCTGAAAAGTGTCCCAAACACACAATTTCGAACCAAAATATCAAATATTTCAATCTATTCCCATAAGTATTTGTAACAAACAAACAAAAAAGCCCATTAATAAAATAAACCCAAACCTCTGCACTTGTTTACCCAAATGCCTTATTTCAGGAAAGGGACAGTGATCGATATGTTTAGCCCTTTACAAGGCAGAAGCTTGTCCATTTTTTAGCCCTGAACAGGCAAGATTTTTTCAGGTTCGGTAAAATTTCGGGTTGTGTTAGTAAAAACATCACAAATAAGGTGTTAGTCAACCGATTTTAGTTAAATAAACAACACAATGAAGGGAAAATCATGCAGAATATGTTACTCACGTGATTGTTGTCGGTAATCCATATATGAACACAAATATTTACGAAATACAGCATAATGTTTGTGATTGTCAGTCATCTATACGGCAATTTACAAACACATTTTCAGAATCATAATCACTTTCTTTAAAGTCCGACTCATGACTGCTAATGCAAAGTAACGCTTTTCACTGATATCTAGCTCCGATTAATAGTCAACTTTGTGCCCTTTAATATCACTTAAATTGAACCTAGCGAAATCTCGGCCATCACTTGAAGAATCGCCGAAATGCATTTTGAAAAACTAAGCGTAAAAACCCCGAAAACTATAAAAAAAAATCCGTTTAAATTCATAGTAGGCGCTTACAAATGGCGGCCACGTTGTCAAGCTATCGGCGAAAGCGAATTTAGCCGCCAGAAGTATCGGAAAGCTGAGAGATTGCATTTTTACAATGCACAATAGTATCGGGCGGTTTCAGACGATCTGCCCGTTAAAGCGATCGGACGGAAATGGACATTCCACCCTGTAAAGGGTTAAACAACCATTATACTAAACGGGTGCATTTTCCATATAGTTTATTTTTAAACAGACAGACAATAAAAATAAAATGGCACTTACATCTTTCAACTCTCTGATGGCTCTAACACTTCGCCCACTGTTATTTTGAGTGGTTTCTTCACCAGATTCTGACTCAGAATCATGCTCATGAGACACAGCACTGTCTTCAGAGGAAGACTCTTTAGATTGTTTAACATCATCCTCATCGTCAGAGGACTGGATTAGCTTTGGCAATTCAATATCTTCATCAGATGATGAATTATTCTGCTTGTTGACATCCTCAACTTCGGAGTCCGAATTTGAAGGACAGCTGGAATCACTGAAATATTTTTATAAATATATTACAATAGGTCAGAAGATAATTATACTAATAAATTTCATCTTCTTCTGCTTTTCATCTCTCATTGGAGCATAGATAACTAGGCACTCCTCCAAACGACAGCCCCAAATTATTTAGCGTAAAATGCATCCCTTACAAGGCCTCATTAGCTGATATAAAAAATATGAACTACCAACTAAAATATGCAACTGAGAAAATCGAAATAAGCACAAATAATATTTGACAATTATATGTCGAAATTGTGGCACAAATGTTGCAAATACTATCCGAAAACATGTTCTTTGTGACACATAATCACTTATTACAGAAACAAAGAATCATATAATTGAGTATGGTGGACTGATAGACCGATCGATGGATACAATAAAAGTGTACGGGCCCGGAGGTCCCTCACTGCCGTCGGGTGTATATCCATGTCTTGTAGTACCGACGGCAGTGAGGGCCCGTAAACTTTTATTGTATCCATTGAACAGTCTAGCAGTCCACCATACTCAATTATATGATTCTTTGTTTCACTAATAAGTGATTATGGTCATTCTGACGATAGTCTCAAAAGTCAATAGGTCTAGCAGACGACGATACTCTCAAACGTAAGCGATTGACAACACATCGCCCCAGAAATGACCTTATGAGGCCCTGTAAGGGATGCATTTTACACTAAATAATTTGGGGCCATCGTTTGGAGGAGTGCCAATAATTATACTAACGCAATTTATCTTCTGCTTTTTATCTCTCAATGGAGCATAGATAATTATACTAATGTCTATCTTCTTCTGCTTTTCATCTCTTAATGGAGTATAGATTCTCAGCTATCTAATATCAAGCCCTTTGTATACGAGTTCATGATTGATTGGAATTTGCAGCTAGTTTTCTATAGGATGGAGTCCTAAGCAACACCAACCCTCCCTTGCTGTCACTTAGGACGTGCACGTATTTTTAGTGTTAATATTCTTTGTTTCCCTTATGGGTCCCGATAACACACAGGTGAATAACCTTGAATAATGGTAACAATTAGTTAATTATTAATACATAATGGACTCTTTAGAGAAAAGTACACTAATAACTATAACATAGTTGGTCATTTTTCTATTCAATTTTGCTTTATGCTATAAAAGAATGTATGACCTTGTGATCTTTTACATCTGGCTTAAATAGTCTTGATTTGCTGCAGCAAAGAACAGTGTGGCAGAACTACAGACATCAATTACATCAACATCATCATGTGTCGTGCCGATAAGTGTGGGCTGTCATGTTTCGCCATCTCACACAATCACCCGAGTCACGGATTAGCTCTGATTTTGACTCAATTATGCTGAGGACACATGATTTTCTAGGCATCTGTAAGAGTAGTTCTTCAATGGCTAATAAGTACTTTATCAGCTCCATCACATCTATAATCAATGTCACAGGAAATAGCATAACAGATTCAGAACAGCACAAACTGCAACTCTAGCCAGGTTGACTCATAGATAAGAGAAACATCACTGTACATGCAGGTCCGCATGGCAGAATGGATAAGAATGTTGTTCTTAAACATCCAGTGTGCTGATGGCGAGGTAAGGGGTTCAACTCCTACACCGGACAGCTGGACTAAAATGACCAGTCATCCTTGACTTGGGGGCATAAATTACAAGTACCTCTGAAGTCGGAGTGGGTTTGCCTGATGGCGAGGGACACTGTCAATAGGGACAGTTAATCCACACACAAAATTCAGTCCATCCCTACTATAAATAGTGTGTATGGACTACGCTTCAAAGCGAGCAAGCGCAAAAAAAAAGAAACATCACTGTACACCAATTTCTAATTATTCCAAACAATGATCATTCCAGTTCTAACCATAATAAAATGGCAAATGCTGGAAAAAAAAAAAGCCGCAGAAGTCAGATGTGTCGGCCTAACGGCTCTGCTGTAAACAGGCACAACGCAGTCACATCCGGAAAAAAAATCCGGATGAATGCAGAAGAAGAACCAAAAAAAAAAGTCTTAAAAGTCGAGAGGATCAACTTCTTTGCCCCACGTTTTATCCCATATGGCTCTGTCTCTTTCCGCAGGGCGGCCTGCTGAAAGTGTCGGACAAAGCACAAACTCCATAGCTCCAGCGATGACTCCCGGGAGTCTCAGAGAAACGTGCACTCAAGAACCAAAAGACATAGCCCAGAATTGAACCCACAACCTTCAAAGCACGAGGCAGACCACTTCACCTTAACAATCAAGGAAAACTCAAGCACCTGAGACAAACTGCTTCAGGCATATGCTGGGAATTACACTGGAAGATCACATCTCAAATATCAGTATGCAGAATATAATTAGACAATGTGTGTTGCCAAGCAATCTCTTAGATTACATAAACACAAAAACTCCAATAGCGTGGTCATGTGTTAAGATCAACTGCAATATCCAACACTATACTTATCAGTAGTAAATAAGTCTCAGGGAAAAAGAACAGATGAAAGGTCCAAAATGCAAAGGACAGATAATATTCAGAAACTGACATCACAAATCCATGTATGAACTGAAATGCTGGGAAGAAAATGTAGAAACAAACCATACTTATTTGGACAGCAGTGCTCCAACAGCTTTCAGTTATGGGAGAATGAGGTAAAGATGACTTTATCATGAAGTCAACTTGTGAAATGACTAAAACTGCACTTTTCTTGCGCTTATTTACACTGTATACATAATATGACACCAGCTATAATCTGGAGACTCCCATGGACATAAACTGACAAATTAGCATACTTTATTATTACTGATATTTTCTAGAGCAGTTAAAAGCCAAACCTTGATTCAGACATGGAGTCCACGTGGCCATTGCCCCGAGAAAGTGATAGTTCCTCCGTTTCTAAAGTGTTGCTGGCTTTTTGTTTATTACTGCTGGACCCAAATAATGGGGTGCTCAGATCATGTCCTGAAGATAACCCAACCTGAAAATACAAAAATGTGAGTATATAGCAATCCACTTACATTATCTAACTGTGACTTTCAACCTGCACAATACCAAAACGAAAAAAATATAAAAGCTGGTTGACATGCAGAAAGGAAAAGATGTTACAGGAGTGCTTAGGCTAATACTGAGGATTTGGAAATTAATTTAACTGTTCTGAAAGAAGCCAAGATGTAAATACAACTTATCATGCACATCAAAACAAGATAATACTTTTGGGACATATGAGATTAGAACAACTAGAATACATTTCAGAAATGGTTGTTATTGATTCCAATGCTTCTGAGTTGTCCATTCTTAGAGGCCAAAGACCATCCTTATGAAGGTACAGGACGATTGCAGCAGTTTGAGGGATCCATAAAGTGAGCTAGTAGCTGTTGGAAAAGATTAACAACTGTAAGATCAATGGCAAAGAAGGTAAGGGAAGAAGTTTGTGAAAAGTCTTACATCATGACATGGCCATTTCAGAAACATGATCTGACAAATAGAACAGAAGGTAAGCACAAGTACATCCTGTGCCTTGTCAACACTGGGAGATAATAGACAGAAAAATAAAGAATAGTGACTGCGGAACATCTTTTACGGTACATTAAAAAACATCAATAACGTAGTTTTACAGCGCCAGTAGTCAAAAGTGTCACATATTTTGCATACCTTTGAGTTTTAGTTTATTTTACCCAATGGACTGATGTTTATTGCTTGACTTATACAATATAAGTTCTCTAAACCTACCAGATGCTCAGATATGTACTCAGTTTTATTATATTTTTTTGGGATACATGTTTACATATATTATTATGTCTTTATATACTTATTTTTTTGTCTTTTATGTCTTCATCTGTTTAATTTGCTGATGAATGCTTGTTGCCACTGCAGCCTCCATTATTTGTACTTGCGTTCAAGTTTACTCTGTTTACCATACCACTTCAACTTCATATTTTCAATATTCAGTGCATGTAAACATATTTATTTACAGCAGTTAATCTTACTTCATTTGTTTTATTTTCAATTTTGTTCTAAATGTCTATACAGTGAACAATCACCAACTGCTTGCAACATCAATGAATCAATGCTGCCTGTTCAAAAGCATACAGGAAAACCCCCAATGGTATTAACGTGTGTGTTACCCTTATTCCCAGTTTCAAGTTGTTTTTTTAAATAAAGGCTCTTTGAATCATCTTTCTAGATAACACTGTTTTTCTGTACACAAAATATTCATAAATACAATATAAATGTTCAATAATGATTCTACATTAAGGGTTCTGATTAAAAATCTGCCCAGAATCCACACAGAAAAAAATCTAAGTTCAAAATGTAAACAAATATTCTGAAAATGGGTCCCTCGTACATTTGTTAATACTTGACCTCTATTTATTCTTCATAGACTTTGCACTACAAACATAATAAATTTAAGATGAAACGCATTCAATAATGCATGATAATAAATAAATTCTTACTGTAAACAAATCATTTGTATATATATTCAACAACACAACAAGTAGTAAAAGTGATCCCATTTTCTAATAGATAATTAAGCATAAAATATGGTACATCTCTATCAACACCCACATTTGCTTTAGAAGCATAAACATTTTTTTCAGCAACATAAGCGTAAATTAATAAATTTACTAATTAAATACTAATTTTTGTGTTTCATTTCCATGAAACTTTGAGATGCCGAACTATATTGTCAATGTTCATTACAAAAGTCACATAAACCCTAGTATATATAATACAGTATGCTAAAATAATACAAACACACCCTAATGCCATCCAAATAAAACTGAATTCTAAAATTATATAAACTGCTCGTAATAACAAATGAAGTGACAATTTAATCTAACACATCTCAACGTTAATTTCATTTTAATAAAAAGGAAGCAAAGGCGTATGAAGCATAACAAGCAGAAAATAAGTAATGATAATTATAGTCATGTGAAACAAGTATTTTTACATTAACCTGCTTGCATGTCCATCATAAGTATTATTATTATATGAGGACAAATTCCAAAATTATTTCAAAGTGTCATATGTTTGACAAAATTGCAAAAATGGGTACCCTTTACATTTTATTCAACCCAAGGTCAAATGAAAGTCACAGATTCCCAGAAACATTATATGCACATTTGGTGCTGGTACAGATTCAATTATATATAAAAATATGCAAAAATACATTTTAAAATGTGACACAAAACTAGCAAAATGCAATAAAATATTGTAATCATGAGTCTGTTTCTCCAGCTACCTTGTGATAATATTAAAAACGCAACTAAATCATGGGTTTTCTTGCACGAAACTATACTCAAACACAAGAAGATATTAAATAAACTTCTCAGCGATAAATGAATTATAATTTAATTGCATAATTATGTGACAGATGTGTTGATGCTGGTGTTAAAATTCAATATACAAGTTCACTTCAAGATCTAGATGCTTGCGCTAAATTGCAAGCGAAAACTAAACAATGATTACTTTAAATTATCCACGAATATAATATCCGTTTAAGTTAACTACATTTAAACGTTATATGATGCACTGATGTCAAAAAATGCATGAATTAATTTCAACAGTATTAATATTCCTCGATCACTATGAACTCAAAACTCACTTTTTTCAAAATGGCGACAAGCCAGCCAAATCACAGGTTTTGTTTTCCTGATATTATTATCAACTTATTAAGTCTTAAACTTTTACCAATTTACAAACAGTGGTTTATAAATTTAAATGTGTACTATTTATAAAACAGACACTTCAAGGACATTCAGTATTTGTAAACACTAGCACAATAATTCCCACTAACCTAACTTCGTAAAGTCATAAGTCGTTCATTCCAAGGTGCGCGAGCCGCGAGATCATGCAGGTAGAAAGAATGGTTATTTTTTCGAAAATTAAATCTGTTTAATATGTTATCAACGGCTATAAATATGTTTTCTTATTCAAACAATTATGTAGTGAAGTTTATACGCACATCCATAAAATATATATTCGTTCTACATATCCTGTTTAACTGAAACTATGATTTTTTAGTCCTCACGCGACAGATATAGAACAACAAAGATGGCAGCCATTGTGGCATTATGATCCACTGTGTCCAATGCATTGTGGGGCTGGCACGAGTGACGCACTTTTGGTTTGCCTGTTTAGGTAGTTTTCACATCGTGAGGGAATATTCTAGTCTCCATTGTTCTCTCACTAAGTGGTAAAATAAACACCACATTTCAGAAAATGTAAAGTATCTATACTGTATTGAATATCATAAAAAGAGTACTTAAATATTATGTAGAACCTGTTTTGCTATATATATATAATCATGGAACGTGAATGAACAAATTACTAAGAGCTTGGAAGCAAAGGAGATCTCATTCTTGGGAAGAATGTTGCGAATACTTTGGACTGCCAGAATAACTAATGATGACTGTCTGTAAGACGCTAATGAAATTGGAACAGTATTTTACAACTATAAGAAAAAGTTAAACAACATTACTTGGTCATATAATGAGAACGCATAGTGTTTGAAAACATTGTGACGACTGAAAAGATACAGAGACAAATCATGTTGGTTGGGCTGAGAGTGTGGCATGAAGGAATATCAGCAGAATTGGACGCTAGTATTAGGCCTCTTTCAGTCCTGAAGGACTATAGAGTTGTGCCGCTGGGGAGGTGTCTGACAGCACCGCTGGTGACTGTATAGTCGGATGCGACAGTGACAATCTCTGTCACAGTTTCCGCATCTGTAAGATGAGGCAGGTCCCGCAGTAAGTGACTGCGTTTTAAGCCTGTGCCGCCTATCTTCAGTTTGTTGGATCAGATTGCGCCCAAAGAGCACCAGTCCGTTTCGTACATCTCTTCTCCAGGAACATCTGTCTGGTGCAACTCTTTCCCACGTGTCTGGATCTATGCCAAGGGTTTTCATATCTTGTTTACACACATCCCTATATCGCCAATGGTGTCTTCCAGTTGGCTAGTTCTCCATATAGGAGATCTTTGGGAATACGTTCATCCTCCATTCGAGATACGTGGCCCAGCCACCGGAGGCGTCTCTGCTTGAGGAGGGAGTGCACTGTGGTAATATCTGCTCTTTCAAGCACATGTTTGTTTGTTGTGGTCTTTCCATAATATGCCCAGGATACGTCTCAGACATCTCATATAGAAGGAATTCAACTTTCTTTCCTGTCTTGAGTACAGGGTCCAGGATTCAGACCCATAGAGTAGTGTGCTAACAACACAAGCTTTATATACTTGAACTTTTGTACGCTCTGTTAGTCTATTATTCTCCCAAACTCTTTTAGTTAGCCTGGAAAATGTTGTGGTTGCCTTTTCAATGCGTCTGTCGATTTCTGTCTCTAATGAAAGATTAACTGATATTGTTGACCTCAAATACACAAACTCGTGGACGACCTTCAATTCATAATTAGAAATTTTGATTGACGGAGGCGCACCAGCATCTTGTTCCATCACCTGTGTTTTATTTAGGCTGATGGTAAGCCCGAAGTCTTTGCAGGCAGCCGCAAAACGATCTAAGGTAAGGTAGAAAATCACTCGATTTCGATTCTACCATTAATCATTATCCCTACCCCGTTCAACTTCAAGGGGAGGTTATAGTAGGGTCCTTCACCGGCTCAGAATGATAGTCCTGCGATTGAGTCAACCGCAAAAGTAGCTGCCCACGGTTTTACCATCACAAGCTTATTAATCCGAAGGCGATTGTTGGGCACTCCTCCGAATAACGGTCCCAAATTATTTATCGTAAAAAAGCATCCCTTATTGGGCCTCATTAGGTGATATAATTTTAAAAAATATTAAACACTACGAACTAAAATTTAAAAGTGAGAAAATAGAAATATGTACTTGACAGTTATATGTGGAAATTCATACGTACAATAAATAATTTGTCACCGTTATTTTATTATGTACAGTAATTGAGTGTGTGGTGGACTGCATGACCGATCGATGGATGCAGTAAATGTTTCCTGGGCCCGGAGGGCCCTCACTCAGTGAGTCACTGTCGTCGGAGTTATCAGTTATCAGTTGGGGTATCTTCATTGCGCTCCGGACAGGTCCATATGTGCTCAGATCCTCCCCCCCCCCCCCCCCCCAGCATAAGCATCAGCGTTCGGTGGCTAATGGTGCCAGTTCTGTGTTGGTTGAAGAGGCACCTCGTTTTCCCGATGTACCTCTCGCGTCTGGCCGTGCCAATTCTTACTCCCAAGTCTTTCATCCTGGACAGCGATGTGGATTCACTGACGTCAAAGTCTTCTGTTCTCGACGTATCTTTAAGGACGTTAATAACATCGGCACGATCCATGGCCTGGCCATCTGCAGGGGGTGCAGAGCCAGCCAGTTTATCAGCTCGTTCATTTCCCTTGACTCCCGCATGTCCCGGCACAAAGATGAAGGTGACGTTACGGACAACAGACTTCCTCAGCGACTCATTCCACTGTCTACGTACAGCTCCAGCTTCGACCTTCTGAATCATGCTCATTGAATCACTTAGTACACACGCGTTGGTATAATGCTGTGATTCTAGCCATTGTCGTCCGAATGTATACTTCTTCATCTTCTGCGTTCATCCGGAGTGTGTTTTTTTTTTTTCGGACGTGATTGCGTTGTGCCTGTTTACAGCAGAGCTGCGTTCTTGCGCCATTAGGCCGACACATCAGACTTCTGCGGGCATTTGTTGACCGGGTTAACCTTCCCGGGGGAGTGTATACCTATATCAGTTATATGTGGAAATACGTACGTACAAGATATAGATATACACTCCGACGACAGTTCTTCCTCTGCATCTCATGTCTAGTATAGAATAGTTAGTCTGGAAGAGAAATCATTAAAGAAATAACTGGAACAGGGTGAAGAAAGTAACAAATGCCTGAGACACAAGGCGTAACAGTAACATTTGTCATCGAGCTGATATTACGACAATATGTCATCAGCTCAGTGTTCTTGTCTCGACATACCACGTGGCCAAGCCATCCAGGTATTTACTTCTGTCTTCCCCTTGTTACCAAGCAGTTAATGCCACATCTATATGGGACAAAGAGTAACAACTGTTTGGGACATAAGAAACAACAATTAACATTAACGATTGTTACCAAGTAGTTAATATTTCAACTATATGGGACGAACAGAGTAACAACTGTTTGGGACCAGTGGCGTGCAGCGGGGGTGCGGGGGTGCGACGGCCCCGGACATCCAGCCGGGAGGGCGGCATCCAATTAGGGAGAGGGGGCAGCACAGTGCAGTGGGAGGGGAGGAGGAATGAATTAGGGAAAGAACAATTTAGGGGCATCCAATTAAGGGGTTGGCCCCGGGCAACAAAAAACCTCTGCACGCCACTGTTTGGGACATAAGAAGTAACAGTAACGATTGTGTCTAAATAGTTAGCGCAACAAATGTCAGGGAAAGACAGAGAGGGGTAGGCAGAGAGGGGAAGGCAGTGAGGGGAAGGCAATGAGGGGAAGGCAGAAAGGGGTAGGCAGAGAGGGGAAGGCAGTGAGGGGTAGGCAGTGCGGTATAGGCAGAGAGGGGAAGACAGTGAGGGGGCGGAGAGGTGGAGGGAGTGAGGGGTAGGCAGTGTGGTGTAGGCAGAGAGGGGAAGACAGTGAGGGGGGAGAGGGGTAGGCAGTGAGGGGAAGGCAGTGAAGGGGGCAGAGAGGGGTAGGCAGAGAAGGAAAGGCAGTTAGGGGAAGGCAGAGATGGGTAGGCAGTGAGGAGAAGGTAGAGAGGGGAAGTGTATAAAGAGACAGCGACAGATCCGGATGGGGTGAAGTACTCCCATATGAGTAACATAAATGATGGGGACTTGGAGGAGATGGCATTGGCATTTTCGAGCGCTATCAAGAACAAGTTACCTGAACAGTTCAAGATGCCTGATACATGGGAGGAAAATCAATACGGCGGAAATACCCCACGATTGGCTGGCATAGGCTACCTGGTCCCACTCCCAAAGCCAGGTAAGGATCAATCCAGACTTAATGGATACCGAATCATAACCCTGCAAAACGTGTATGGCAAAGTCCTCGAAAAGATAGTAGCATGTCGGCTCCAGCGACATTTGGAAAGTCGTTTGATATGAAGGCAGGATATAATCGGTCACCCTAGTAGAGCCTGCCGCTAGGGAAGGGGCAGGGGATGTCCCTCAGGAGTCCATACGCCTGCATACCAGACGTTCCACGGTCATGACCAGCTCACCCGTGGCCATTCAGTCCTCGGCACGTCGGTCCACCTTAAACTTGGGGGGTTTATAATCGGAGTTCTCCATCTTCTAGATTGGCCGCCGTAATAGCTAACGGGCCCAATCTACCCGGGGACAAAAGGTTCCAGCGCCTCACTCCTTGCGAACACAGTAGATACATGTATACGGGAGACAAAACCAATGTCATACAATATCTATCAAATAGTACATAACCCCGGGAAGGTTAACCCGGTCAACAAATGCCCGCAGAAGTCGGATGTGTCGGCCTAACGGCGCAAGAACGCAGCTCTGCTGTGGACAGGCACAACGCAATCACGTCCGAAAAAAAACTCCGGATGAACGAAGAAGAAGAAGAAATAGTACATAATACATAGTTAAAGTCACTACGCAACGGAAACATAACTCTCGCAGGTAGATAGTTGAGCACCAAACAAAGCAGTGACATACAATTGTCATACAATATATATCCAATAGTACTTAATACACCAAACAAAGCAGTGACATACTATCAAATAGTACATAATACATAGTTAAAGTCACTACACAACGGAAACATAACTCTCGCAGGTAGATAGTTGAGCACCAAACAAAGCAGTGACATACAATTGTCATACAATATATATCCAATAGTACCTAATACATAGTTAAAGTCACTACACAACAGAAACATAACTCTCGCAAGGTAAATAGTTGAGCACCAAACAAAGCAGTGGAGACATCAGTAATCTGGTTTACTTCATACGTTGAGCTCTGCAAAGCTCTGTAAGCTCTGCTTAGTAAGGCGGAGAAAGGAATGTTTCGTGAGGAATGGCTCTCGTCGCTTCAGAGGTTACAGATTGTGAGAATTGTATGGATATTTTGCCCTGGCCATGCAGGGGTGCGGGGGAATGAACAGACTGATAGGCTAGCAGGAAATGCACCTCTTGGTGGCAGATTGCCTATGGAATAGGGGGGAGGTGGTCGTGCACTTGTGGGACCAGATGGAAAAGGCGGGGGAACAGATTGAGTACCCATATGTGGAAAGAATGAGATTGCGGGGGATCGGGGGATCGACAGGACTTCTGAAAGAATCTCAAAACTGAGAGGGAAGACCAGGAGAACTTTTAATCAGATAGCGGTGAAAACGATTAGTAGTATGACTCTTCGCTGGCTGTTGAACGAGGGGACGGAGCACGTATGGGAATGTTCTGAGTGCAGTGATGCCGGTTCTTTACTCAACTCGACTCAACTCAACTGGAAAGTCGCAATCTGCTTCACAAAGGGCTCGGGAGTTACCGGCCGGGGAAGGACACCTGGGCCAATGCTGCAACTTTTGCATTTGTTGTCTACGAGGGCTTCCAGGATAAACAAGAGACAGTGGCGGTAGCTCTTGACCTGGAGGATGCGTATAACAGGGTCAGGTTTGATCGATTGATATACACACTACTGGACATGGAGGTCTGCCCTTGCCTTGTTAGATGGGTTGCGGCGGTCCTTTATGAGCGTAAGGTTGCACTGCGCATGGGTTCCTGGACTTCTGACCCTTGTACTATTACACCTGGGTTGTCACAGGGATCTGCCTTGTCCCCAGTACTCTTTAATGTCTACACCCGCAAAATCGAAGCTATTGAGACGCCAGGTATGGGTAGAATCTTGACATGTGCAGATAATGTGCTGATGTACAGACAGGGCAGAGACAGGGCCAGTTTGGCGAAAGACTTACAATTGGCAGTAAATAGGGTGGCAGAGTGGTGCAGGAACGCAGGGGCCGTTATAAACCCTGACACGGCATCGGTTGTGTGGTACTCCCTGGATAACCGGGTCGTCAAGGCAGATGTCCCAGGTATTATGTTGAATGGATGTCCTCTTAGTCGAGTAGAGTAAATTGAAGTACTTGAGTATAACCTTTGACATGTGTTTGTCTTTTAAGGATCATGTAGAAGCTTTGGTGGTGAAGGCTGGTGGGGGACTTAATGCATTGAGGGCTATGACAGCAACCGAAGTTGATCAGAGGATGCTATACAGGCTCTTTCAGCAGTTAATAATTTCTGTCATTGAGTATGGTTTGGGGCGGCTGACAGTATCAAAGAGCCAGCTAGAAAGGTTGGAGCGCATACAAAATGCTGCCATGCGGCTAATTCTGGGGTGCACAAAGGACACACCAATTATATGCATGAGGCATATAATGGCGCTACCAGCAATGACGGATAGGTATAGGGTCCTTCAGGCCAAATGGTACCTGAGAGTTGCTGCAGACAGGGATCACCCGCTGCATGCAGCTATGGATATAGTGAAGTGTCATAGACTAAGACGAGGCAGGTCCTGGATGGCACAGGCTAAACTTTCTATATGTCAGATGTGTGAGCTAGAGACCATCAATCGTGAAAAAGAGTGGGTTGAAGTTCCGGAAATCATGACGGACTGGCACAATGTAATGGGACGCAGAGGTGTTTCCAAGGCACCAGGGTCAGGTTTTATACTTACCAAGACCTACTAACACGTCCTAGTCATGCACCCCGGGCAACAGGTCCCTTCGGGGTCCTGGCTAATGTAGTATGATCGCTGATTCTTCCGAAGTCGGAGAATATCTGCCTGCAGGGCGAGGAACCACCAGTCTGCACACCAATAAGCCAGACATGGGACAACGCATACTCACGCAAATCTCAGTCCGGTATGACATCACACTGATGTTGGGCAACAGGATGCCTTCATCCGACATACAGGACTTCACGCTGGAGTTCACAGCCAGCGAACACAAGCAAGCAAGCAAGTACAATGTAATAATAACACTGGATCGTGAGTGCAGGGAATGGGCAGCAGGCCGCACTGAGTTTGAAGTGCAACAGCTGATCCAGGGTAACACACATCAAGGCGACATAGTCATCTACACCGATGGGTCAGTGGTGAGACACAGAAGTAGTGGTTGGGGTTTTATTGCAAAGGCTAATGGACGAGTCTTGAAAAAGGAGAGTCTGGCATATGATACTACAACCTCCAGCATGAGAATATAGGTGGAGGCAGTAACAGCGGCATTCCGTTGGCTGGAGGAGACCACTGCAACACACATTATATTCATTACGGATTCAAAGAGTATGCTTAGTAAGGTGGAGAAAGGAATGTTTCGTGTGGAATGGCTATCGTCGCTTCAGAGGTCACAGATTGTGAGAATTGTATGGATATTTTGCCCTAGCCATGCGGGGGTGCGGGGGAATGAACAGGCTGATAGCCTAGCAGGGAATGCACCTCTTAGTGGTAGATTGCCTATGTACAAGGGGGAGGTGGACGTGCGCTTGTGGGACCAGGTGGAGAAGGCGGGGGAACAGATTGAGAACCCATATGTGGAAAGAATAAGATTGCGGGGGATCGGCAGGGGTTCTGGAAGAATCTCAAATCTGAGAGGGAAGACCCTGAGAACTTTTAATCACGATTAGCAGCATGACACTTCTCTGGCTGTTGAAAGAGGGGACGGAGCACGTATAGGAATGTCCTGAGTGCAGTGATGTCGGTTCTTAACTCAACTCAACAACAACTCAACAGGTAGATAGGAGAAGGCAGAGAGGAGAAGGCAGTGAGGGGAAGGCAGAAAAGGGAAGGCAGAGAGATACTTATCTTGCTTCTGAATCGTCTCGTCTCACAAATTAACTTTACAATATTGCATGTCCTTTGCAAGATGTTGCAATCAACCCCTTATTGATTATCTAGGCAATGTTTTGTTTAGTAGTTTGCCATTCTGAACAAGAAGACAACATTTAAGTTCAATGGAGCCCCTCTGTTGTGTGTCCACCGTGACGAGGCAGAGGGGCTTGCGCGTCCCAATGACCCCAAGAGCTATGCCGACGGTAGCACAGCTACTGGTAGGGCCACCCATGTCGGACAGGTCAAGGGAGAGGGACCAGACGAAGAGACACACAAACCTGCTGCCTTGTAGGTAGACTGGGGACAGTCAAAGGCTAGGGAAAGCATCCCGAATAAATGCTTGTCGAAATCGGATGTACTGAGCCACAGGCTTGACAAAGAAGTGCAACGTAACTTAATTCATGATGTCACAAATCAAAATTAATTGTTATGGTGCTAATCCCGCGAAGTCCCATTAGGCGCCGATAGTGCCGGGCCCCCTGCCTCGAGGGGGTCCACCCATGACTACTGGTGGTCACCTTCCCCTGTGCTGTGGAGTCAAGGCACAGAGGAGTAGGTTAAGAGCTATTGACCAAATACCCCGGACACTCAACATACTACAGTGGAATGCCGAAGGAGTTTACAAGAAGAAAGTCTCCCTAACACAGCGTCCTCATAAAGATAGAATAGATGTGGCATGCATTCACGAGACACACCTCAACGCCAATCGCAAATTCTCAGTCAGAGGATATCAGGCCATACGTTTCGACCGCGAAGGACACAAAGGAGGAGTTCTAATACTTACACGAAATACAATACCCTGCAGCGAAGTATCTGTGATCTCTAACAACCAAACGGAAATTATAGGTGTTGATATAATGATAAAAGACGTGAAAATAATAATCTACAATCTGTATAGCCCAGCAGATAAGGACCTTACACTCTCAAACATGAAAATAACTGACACAAACTGCATTATTGTCGGAGACTTTAATAGCCGTTCAGAAAGATGGGGATACCCAGATACTGACAAAAGAGGAGATGAATTGGAGGACTGGGAAATAAACTCAAATCTCCATCTACTCAACAAAGCGGATGACACACCGAGCTTCTACTCCAGAAGATGGCTTACCACTTCTACTCCAGACTTAGCTTTCTGCACAGGAGACATCCTCCACAAAATCGATCGCCATGTGCTGGACCAATTAGCAGGTAGTGACCACAGACCAATCAAGCTTGTAATGAATATGGAGTATGTTCCACAGGAGCAAAAGCCCTTGCCCCGCTGGAATTACAAACGAGCAGATTGGGACAGATTTGCCATACTAACAGACAAATATTGTGAAAACATAAATACACGATATTGCAACATGAAGCAAATGGTGGAAAGTCTAAACAGAGCGATAATACAGGCAGCCACTGAGTCTATTCCAAGAGGAGTGAGGAAAAATTACAAACCATACTGGACTGAAGAACTACAAAGTTTGGAGGAAAAAGTTGAAGATGCCAGGAAGACAGCAGAGAGAGAACAAACAATTGAAGCGAACATCTCTCTCAAAGCCATCTCAGCAAAATATAAAAGAACAGTAAATCAAACAACAAGAGATTGTTGGAGGGAAAAAACAGAAAACCTGAATTTTGACAGGGATGGAAACAAACTATGGAAACTAGTGAAAACCATGAACAATGAAGGACCTAGAAACAAACAAATAACAATTAAACAAGGAAATGCCTTGCTTACAGGAAAAAAGGCTGCAAATGCACTAATGGAACACTATGCAAATGCAAACCACATTGATATTACAACCGAACAGAAGAAAGCAATCAAAGACAAACAGATACATCATAGAAATACAGAGACAGCAGCAGAATATATGATGGCAAATCTAACAATGGAAGAAATGGAACAGGCAATGAATACCCTAAAAAAGAAGAAATCACCAGGAAAGGATGGAATCACAAATGAAATGCTAATAGGACTAGGCACCAAGGCAAAGAAGAAACTACTAGCAGTCCTAAATAACAGCTGGAAGAGAGGAATAGTCCCACAGGCATGGAAGGAAGCTATACTAATACCAGTCCCAAAGAAAGGAAAAGACCTGGAAGAACCAAATGGCTATCGACCTATCAGTCTACTTAGCTGTGTAGGAAAATTAATGGAACGCATTATCAATAGCAGGCTAACATGGCATCTGGAAGAAAACAAACTCTTAACACCACACCAAGCAGGATTCAGAAAGTACAGATCCACTGAAGATCAAATAACCTATATAGCTCAGGAAATAGAGGATGCCTTCCAAGAGAAAAAGCACACACTAGCAGTCTGGATAGATTTAGAAAAAGCATTTGATAAAGTATGGAAGGAAGGACTGAAAGTAAAACTGCAAAAAATGCATGTTTGTGGAAAAATGTATAAATTGATCAGACACTACCTTGAGAATAGAACTGCCAGGACAAAAGTACAAGGACAAACAAGCAAAATGATGCTGTTGGAGCAAGGTGTCCCCCAAGGAGGAGTTCTTTCACCAACATTATTCCTAGCATATATAAATGACATCACGGAAAATTTTCCAGCCAGAGTACACACATCCTCCTTTGCAGATGACCTAGCCATATGGACATCTGAAGAATATATTAGTACAGCTAACAGCAGAATACAGCAAGCCTTATTATCGCTAGAGGACTGGTCAAAATCATGGCTAGTGAAGATAAGTGAGGAGAAAACAACATGCACAGTGTTCTCCCTCTCAAATAAAACTCAGCAACCTAAGCTAGTATTGAATGGAAAAATATTGTGCCATGAAGAAAATCCAATCTATCTAGGAGTCACCTTTGATTGTCGCCTGACATGGAAGACACAGGTTGAGAAAAATCGAACAAGATCAAGGCAGAGAATGGCAATCATGAAAAAGCTTGCTGATACAACGTGGGGATCAGATGAGAAAGTTCTCAAGAAGTTATATACTGGACGGGTGAGGCCAGTACTGGAATATGGCATTGCAGCTTGGGCAACAGCAGCTAAGTCAAACTTTAACAAAATAAGTAGAGTCCAAAACCAAGGAATGTGAATCATAACTGGAAGCCTGAAGACAACGCCTATTAATGAACTAGAAAAGATCACTTGTTTACAACCAATGCAGGACAGAAGAGATAGCAGAGCCCAGCAACAAGCAGAAAAATTTAGAAGATTGACAGACCACCCTATGTATAACAGGTTTAATGGTTTTGGAAAAGGAAGACTGAAGCGTAGCAACTTTGTAGAAACTACAAAACGAAAGATTAGGGCAGATCCCATACTTAACATATCAACAGTCAAGCCCATTTACAATGCACACAACTTCCCAGCTTGGAGACAGCAGCAACTGCCTGAGATGATAGAAAACATTCCTGGTATTGAGAAAAAGAACACTCAGAATGAAACCAAAAGAAGAAAAATAACCCTCAACTACATAAAAGAACATTACCCAAGCAGCAATTGGACCCATGCATATACAGATGGATCAGCCAAAGATTCAATTAAAAATGGAGGAGGAGGAATTCTCTTTAATTTAAAAAATGGTGTGATAAAAACACAGTCAGTGGCAACTGGAAAATTTTCAAGTAACTACAAAGCGAAGGTAGAGGCTTTGAAAACTGCAGCAGAAATGCTCTTGATGGAGGAAAATAAAGAGAAGCAAATGGCTATCTTCACAGATGCAAAGTCAGCTGTCTCAATACTGAAGAGCAAAAACAGCACAGAACTAGCTGACCTAAGAGCAGCACTCCATGGTCTATGCCAGAAATCCAAAAAAGTTGTAATACAGTGGATCCCATCACATTGCAGTATACCTGGAAATGAAGAGGCTGACAGACTAGCAAAAGAGGGTGGACGATTACCACAGCCTGACATAGACATAACCTATAATGAGGCAAAAAGGTTTATTAAAAGCACTTATAGAACCAAATGGGAATCAGAGCATCCAGGCCACCAGAAGGATGATGCATATTACAAACTTGACCGAAGAGAACAAGTAGCAATCTTCAGACTCCGCACAGGACATAACAGGCTGAAACACCACTTGTTCAATAAACTAAAGATAGGAGATACCGATGAATGTAATTGTGGAACTGGTAAAATGACAGCTAAACATTTGCTGCAGGAGTGCCCAATATATGCAGAACAGAGAAATATATTTTGGCCCACGCCTGCTTCATTTGAGGACAAGCTCTATGGAGATATCAACAAGCTCAAGTTGACTACAGCTTACTTTAACTACATTCAGGTTGACATCTAAAGGTGCATGAAGATGTATTTAGACTGCCACACTTCATACCACAGGTATGTCGGTTACAAAAGCGTCCCAGAGGCATGAAATGGAATATTGCTTGGATAGCAAATCCATTACGTGGAAAGTCCAAATCAAAAGCTCACTGTGTGGGCTTCGTAAAAGGTGGAAAAAGTGTCCTAGTGACACGAAATGGAATATTGCTTGGATATCAAATCCATTATGTGGAAAGTCTTAATCGAAAGCTCACTGTGTGGATGTCATCTGCAGACTGCATTCTTCTGGTTTCCGGAGGAACAGCCTATGGTGAACGGAAGGCCCAATATACGGAAGTGAGGCTAAGCAGCCATGTGCAGGACGTGACGATTCCTTGGGTGAACCCAGTACCAGAGCGCTGTGTGATGGCTCTGCAAGTATGGAAGCCTCCTTGGATGGCGGGGAATGCCCATGGTCTGCCCCTGCCTTCCCTTGAGGGTTGACCAGGATGTCTTTGGCTGTTCTATATGGGCCAGCTAGGATGGGGGATAACACCACAACAGTGAGATTCAAACGTCCTAAGAAACCCCCGGGAAGGTTAACCCGGTCAACAAATGCCCACAGAAGTCGGATGTGTCGGCCTAACGGCGCAAGAACGCAGCTCTGCTGTAAACAGGCACAACGCAGTCACATCCGGAAAAAAAAATCAGGATGAACGCAGAAGAAGAAGAAGAAGTTCAATGGAGCAGTATGTGGAATGATCCCACTTTAACTACATAGATATATTGTGTAGTTAGGTTTTCTAAATAACCTTTCAATGCTGAATTATTTACGTACATACCAAATTTTTATTAATTTTGTCTCTCTGAACTTAGCTCGGTTGGCGGCCATCTGTTGTCTAATTTCACCAGCAAAATCTTTCCTAGGTTTTCATGTAATGACTGGCATGGCATGTAAGCGAAATAAGAAGTTCAGGGACAATAAGAATGTAGAAAAAATGGATGAAGAAAAACGGAAAATTAATAGATACAAGCCGGCACTGTGGCAAAGGGGTTACAAACATAATTGTAATCCCGCATTCCGTGTTCGAAACATAGCTGCGGGTGATTTGGAAGCAAACCGCCTTGCGTTGGTTTCCATACAAAGGCATGAGTGCCGGTCATTTAGAAAGAAATTCCATAAGCTTTAAAGAGTGGAAAAGTGTCCTTTACTATTTCTTTTATGCTACTGTAATCATTAAAGAAAAGAACAAATGCATCCATACTTCAAGAGCTGAATATTGAAGAAGGTTGGCTATTAAAGACGATAAAACAAAGAAAATTGAAATATTTTGGTCACTTGAAACGCACGAAAGTTTGGAGAGAACAATAATGGAGGGGTATATGCCTGGGAAGAGAGGAAGAGGATGGCCAAAGAGAAGATGGGTGCAGGGTGTGGCAGATGATCTCCAGATGGGTGTATCGGACATGGGACATCTTGCTTATGATCGAGAGGTTTTCCGAAAGGTTGTTATGGGAGCGAGGTTCTGCAAAGGACATGCTACTGAATGAATGAATGAATGAATGAATGAACTGTAATCATTATTTTACATCTTGTTCTGCTAAGCTGCATTCTGTTCTGCTAAGCTGCATTTTGTTCTGTAAATCTTCTTTCTTCTTTGCATTCATCCGGAGTGTTTTTTTCAGATGTGATTGCGGTGTAAATCTATTCAGCTGCTTTGATGTGGGGATGGTGGAGAGTTGCTTGCAGATAAAGCATCCTCTAACTCTAAGAGATCAAGTATGAGTCGCCGTGTGAATTTCAACAATACAAGAACCTGAAGATGTGATACTTTCCTCCTAATCAAGAAGTAGATCAAGCACCTAACCTTCCTTGATGAGTGAGACAAAAACAATGGAAGGACCCATGTGGACATTTCATACATTAAAAATGTATTAGTATTTGGACTTAAAAAAAGATTTTTCCAAAAAGGTCTGTTCAGGCCAAGCTACTCTTTGTTTTTTTTTTAATGCTTGCTCGCTTTGAACTTAAACGTAGTCCATACATACTAATAATAGTGATGGACCGAATTTTGCGTGTGGATTAGCTTTCCCTATTAACAGTGTCCCTCGCCATCAGGCGAACCCACTCCGACTTCAGAGGTACTTGTAATTTACGTCCCCAAGTCAAAGGATGACAGGTTAACATTTTAGTCCAGCTGTCTGGTATAGGGGTTGAACCGCTTACCTTGGCTTCAGCACACCGGATGTTTAAGAACACACGTTCTTACCCTGTTAGCCATGTGCTACTCTTTGTTATTTAAAAAAAAATGAAATTCAAGAACTAGAGATACTTATATATGAAATTTTGAAAGAAATACCCACTGAGTGAAACTGCAAACATCAAGATTTAAAAAGTGGAGGTTGAGACACCCTAAAATTACTGGAGCAAGTGCTAAAGTGGCTTGGTCCTAGAAACTTGATTTCTTGTGAGAAAACTTGGAGATCAAGGCTGTCATTTCAAGCCAAATAGAGAAATTGTAGTAAGAGCCTGGAAAAACACACAGCATGGAACAAAGGTATCTATCTACCTTGCTAAAAATAGTCTACTTCGGCTGACGAACATGTATAGAAATATGTGGCATACAAAGAGTTAACATGTAGCCATGGCATCTACTTAACCGTATCCTGATATAAAAAAAACCAAACAACCAAACAATTATTTAAAAGAAATTGATATATTTCGGCAGTCTGGCACAATCATCAAGCCGACAATTACTGAAATAAACCACAGGAAGACTTAACTAAACATAATGTATTGTGTATAGTTTACAGCATATAAGCCAACAATACAGTTTGCAGGAGATGATTCGTGAGCTCTTAAATATTCTTACCAGTATGAGTTACAAATTTTGGTGAACAGTTTAATATGAAAGACACAATAAGGAAGTTAATAGTATTAAATATACAATCACTGTACAAAGTATAGAAAAGTTTGAGTAAATTGCTTTATATGCTGTTCCTATTTAATGTCAGTTGCTGTTTATTCTCTAAATAATTGAAGCTTCAAAGAAAACTAAACCTGTTCATAAAACTAATATTATAGGAGGGGTGGTCAACATGTTTTGCCATTTAGTATGAAGGAGGCAAGACATGTACATGAACTTTAGTTCTTCTTTGTTGTAGACATTCTCCATCTGGGCCATGAACCTTATCTTCAGTTGATCTTGAACACTGCTGTGTGATGTTTGAAAGTGACTTTCCCCATGTTTCAAAGTGTCATATGAAGAGTAGACATCCTTATGAATGGCAACCATCTCATCATAAATTCACTTAACAGATTTACTCTGCAGGAATTTGAATACCTAACATGATCCATTCTGTTTATGATGCCGCTTCATGCACCAGTTTCCTGCTAATTTTTCATGCATATAGCACTCTCTGTGTGCTATGTATGCGCAGGAAATTTAAACCAGTAGTATGTCTGTACAATGTTACACAGTACCCCAGTCTGTCTTAACGAATACTTAATGAAGTACAAACCTTTTCACCTGCCCTTCATACTAGACACACTGCTATAATTACAAGTGATGCCAGGCCAACAGCAATTTAAACCGTATCAACTCCCAATTTGCATCCTTATGCAGACACTGTTCTGTCATATGAAAGAAACAACTAATTTTACACCAAATATGTGGCACTTGCAAACACCAGGAAAAGCCAACTATTGTGGCCTGCAACAATCACCAACTCAATCCATGGGCCTCAAGTCTGGTTTCCAGCACACATACAAATTAGTCACATATTCTTTATAGGACGTCACAGTCAACCGCCAGCATATTTTTTGTTGTTTGTGATTTCTTAGCAAGTTTACATTCAGTAGTTTGCCATTGCTTTGTGAACAACCGACACACATTCCATTGTATGAAAACCCAAGTAAGGTGGTCTGTTTCCAAAACTTAGTGTGTGGGATTGCAAATGGCATTCATAACCCCTTTACCACAGCGCCGGCAAAACAGAACTTATTAATAATGGGATTTAGCTATAAAGAGTAGCCAACTCAACAGTATTGGGATATTAAAAACAGCAACTATTGCAAGTATATCAAGAAGCAACATTTATATTCTTCTATTAAAATGACTGCAGAATCATTCCTTACTTCTTATTTTTTTTGTGATCGTCCAGATTTGTGTCAGATCTTAGTCAGATATGACTGAGCTACCGTATAACAGTAGACGGTACTACCTGCTTTCTGTTAGTGCCGAACGTTGGGTGGCGCTTACCAAACCCGACACCCCACATTGTGCCAACGGCTTCGGGTGGAAGAGCGCAATTGGGAGGGTACAAGCCTTACCCTGGTGCAAGGAAATGCAACCTAAAAACAAAGTGTCATGGCAGGGCAGACCAGGCCCTATGCCTTGGTTGGCAGCTGGTCTAGGATCGAAGCTCCGACAGGCGGACAATTAGAGCATTGCTTTGCTGATCCGGCAGCTTCTGCAGCTTGTCTTTTTCCAGATGTAGAGATGTTACCTTTCCTCTGGAATGAACTAGGCAGGCCGAGAGAGGGATCATGCTGCATGGGCAACACATGATCTCTATATTTTAGCCCAGGCTTTGTGCTATGGAGAGGCAATAACTCCATCCCTTACAAACTATCGTCTGTCAAGACGGCAAGGTGCCAATGAATGATCGTTCAGAATGTTGTTGTTGACGCAATTGAGTTGTGCCTGTTTACAGCAGAACTGAGATATTTGCACCTTTCAGCTGACACCTCCGACTTTTTCAGGCTGGGTCAACCTTCCGTGGAAAATTCCTTACAATACATGTGATTAGAATTTTTGCTTCAAAGAGTGTGGCTAAACTCATTACATCACACATTTCCAGATGGGGACATTAACTTTCTAAATCAACAACATAAACTCTGTTGAATGCATATTTAAACAAGGCTATAGATACATACATGTTTAGTCCACTGAGATTCTGTATTTAAGAAACATGTGTCAATGTGAATAATATTACATCTTCATCAATGCCTGAACAAAGGATTAAACAAACAGAAACAAATAATTGCTAATGAAAACGTTGGTATAGTTTTGCATACTGTCAGCAGTTTCTTCGAATTAATGTAAATTAGCGTCTCTAAAATTTGTGTGTATAATTTTAGCGTTTCAGAAGTATATATATATATATATATATATATATATATATATATATATATATATATATATATATATATATATATATATATATAAACTTCTGATGAAATTTTCTGGAACCTCCCTGCCAAAAGAAATTACAAATATCATTATGAAACCCTGTGAATATCATTATTATTAGTAACAAGAAGGAATGTAGTAACAAGAAGCATTCTTCTTCTGTGCTTTTTTTCTCAATGGAGCATTGGTCCGCAACCAACTTACGCTAAGACGTCCTAAGACATCTCTTCTAGCTTATGTCCTCTCCAATTTTCACCTCTGTCGCTAATTTTCTTCTGACTCTGTGGGTTATAGACAAAGAATTTTCTAGTGTGCTGTATCCAGTGACAATATCTTTAACTCACCTCCTTAATCGGCTCTGATAACATATACAAGTATTAAGAGGTATTAATTACAACAAATATTTACACGGACTATTACTGTCTTCAAGGTAATTCCCTAAGTATGCAAGGCATGATTTCTGTACTATATTTAGCAGCTGTGGACTTCTATATGTGTAGGTCCACATTGCTAAACATTATGGTAGACAGCATTTTAAAAAAAATTCATCAACTAGAATATTGCTTAGAATTAGTCACACGCATTACAATTACTTGTAAAACTGTTATGATAATAAAAATGTCTGACAATTAATTATGAAATTAGTATGATAATGAGAATGTCTGCAAAATTACAGACTTTTAAGAATTTAATTTGCATAGAAAACATTTAAACTTAACAAATCAGCAGTACACAGGCTTCCCCCCCCCCTCTTCTTCTTCTTCGCCTCCTGCTTCCTCCTCATTATACATTAAAAAACCCATGCTAAGCTGTCCTATGCTTTGCCATCTTTTTCAGCTCCCTCTATGTCCTTCCCACATTGTTCATATCTGTGATTATCTACACAGATGGTTCGGTGTTGAGAGGCAAGAGAAGTGCCTGGGGGTTCATAGCAAAAGCTAATGGTCGACGTTTGGTGCAGGAGAGCCTGGCATATGATACCACAAAATCTAGCTTAAGAATGAAGGTGGAGGCGGTCAGTGCAGCTTTCCGCTGGATGGAGAATACGATACACACACACACATCGTGATTGTAACTGACCCAGAAACCATGCCGAGTAGGGTGAGGACAGGCAAGCTTCGTGCAGAGTGGTTTGCTTCGCTTCGGAAGTCACGGGTGACAAGCATTGTCTGGATCTTTTCTCCGGGGCATGCTGGTGTGCTGGGAATGAACAGGCGGACAGATTGGCTGGCTCTGCAAAACTTGGTGGAGTATTCATGCATGATAAGGAAGACGTGGTTGCAGCCTTGTGGGAGCACGTGTACACCTCGGAGGATCAAATGGATCACCATGGTCTGGCAAGAGTGAGGGGTGACGAGGGGATCTGGCCTACGATCGACGCTCAGAGGAAAGGCGAGACGGACATATAATCAGATTGCTACTGGTACTATTAGTGTTGGAACTCTTTGCTGGCTGCTGAGGATGGGGACGGAGCACTTATGGGAATGCCCCAAATGCTGTGATGTCGGTTCCTAAATCAATCAATCAATCAATCAATCAATCAATCAATCAATCAATCATATCTGTCTCTAATTTTCTTCCCCATGTGTTTAAAGCCTCCCTCTATTTCGCTAGCTCCGTGGGTTATAGACAAGGAACTTTCTGGTTTTACTATTATCAGGTTTCTTGTTATACTATCAGGTTTCTTGTTATACTATCAGGTTTCTTGTTATACTATCAGGTTTCTTGTTATACTATCAGGTTTCTTGTTATACTATCAGGTTTCTTGTTATACTATCAGGTTTCTTGTTATACTATCAGGTTTCTTGTTATACTATCAGGTTTCTTGTTATACTATCAGGTTTCTTGTTATACTATCAGGTGTCTTGTTATACTATCAGGTGTCTTGTTATACTATCAGGTGTCTTGTTATACTATCAGGTTTCTTGTTATACTATCAGGTTTCTTGTTATACTATAGGGTTATATAATAATTGTTGCGTATCCCTTACGGGACTTGCAGTCAATACCAGCATTTTCCAGCTGCTGTTGATGTACTGGGTAAGTGTTACGTTCAGTAGTTTGCCATTGCTTTCTTTTTTAGGGTTATAGTTACACTATTATCAGGTTTTCCCAGTGTGTAGCATACCCAGCACCAGCATCTTTTCATCATCTGTTGACTCACTGGCATTTGTTTAGTTCTCTTCACGAGCTCAACACTGGTGATTGTCATGCCATTCCTTCCTTCCTGAGCAGCCACAAATTAATAAATGTTTATAGCTAATTATTGAATGTTTATAGCTAATTAATGAATGTTTATAGTTTATTAGTAACTGTTTTAGTTGTTCTTCGTGTTTCTGATCCATACAGTGGTACTGTTTTAACATTAGAGTTAAAAATTCCAAGTTTGGTGTTAAACTTAATTTTCGTTCACTTACACAAATTTCCTTGTGCTATGAAAGCTCCACCTGCCTTTTTTATTCTTATTTTAATATCTCTATCTGTCCTCCCATCTGTATCTACAATGTTACTTAAATAGGTGAATGATTCTACATCTTGAAGTGAAGTTTCACTAAGAGAGATTGGGTCATTTTAAATATGCTAACCAAATGTGGGCATAAAACTGGCATGATAATGAAAATGTTTGACAATTAATTGAAACTGGTATGGTTGTGAAAACACTTGCAAATATTACACACTGTTATGTATATGAGTTGCACAGAAAGCATTTCAACTTAAAAAAATCAGCAGTATACAGTTCTGCATATGTTTTATTTTCAGCCCTTGTGAAAAACTAACAATTCAGTGGGAGGATATCAACAGCAATGTCTAAACAAACAAGACATGAAATGGAACAAGGATAAAAACTAAAAGGACTTGATGTAAGGATTTCAGATGGAGCCTCTGAAGTAACAAACCAATAAATAAAACATACCTAAAAACAAAATAAATATAATAATAGCTATACAAATTTGTTCACAATTATTTACTAGATTAAACATAACTCAGGTTTTTGCATACAACATGTTTAAAAACCTCCATAAGATTTTTCTGCCCCTACCAACGCATAATCTGTGGTTGTAAGAATATACTTCATTCTTCTTCTGCCTTTCATTTTCCAATGGAGCATAGGTCTTCAATCAACTCATGTCAACGCCAAGCCCTTTGTAGACTTGCTCATGATTGGTTGGAGTTTGTTAACTTTCTATGGCATAAGGCAGCCAGTCTGAGCCTCTTACAGGACACATGGTAGGAGATAGTGGTACTATTCTTTGCTGCTCTTAATGGGCCCGCTATCACACATGTTTGATTATTGATCGCATAAAGGGGGAGTCATGGCTGAGAGATTATAGTGTCTGCCTAGGTTCAGAAGCTACTAGGTTTGAATCCAAACATAGGGCTGGGGATTTTTACAAGAACCATAGGTGAAAAATGATATCACATGTGCCCCTTGATATTGTGCATTGTGAGATTCGATACCTAGCTTTCTTGAATAAGGGTGAAAAACAGGAGGTCATGTGTGCAAATTGTGCACTTTACAAATCCCACAGCAGTAGGAAATCACACAGAGTAGGCCATAAAGCTGCAGCACTGGCCAAATTGTTAGGAAAGAAAAAATACCCATGGGTAGATAGAGTCCATTACCTGGGATGAAATCTGTTTAGAGGAAGTAAACCTGACACTAATGCATGCTGAAGTCAGACACACTGACATACTAGGTGCATAACTAGGTAAGCACCTCTCTCAAAAGAGGAATGAGGAAGAAGAGGAATAAGAACATATAATGTATATACATTTTATTATAAAACAATTCTCCAGCAGTTCCTGTTTAACCATGTAACATACTACAAGTTGTATATATATATTTCTTCTTATTTTCCCGTCTTTTATCCCCAAATGGAACATATGCCTTCAAGCAACTCACACCAAGCCCTTCTATCTTTAGCCATCTTCTGCAGCCCCCTCCATGTCCTCCCCACGGTATTCATCTGTTTCTAATTCTTATCTTCATTCATTCATCATGTGCCATGCTGATAAGCGTGGGAGGTCATGTTTCGCCATCTCACATGGTCACCAGAGTTGTGGATCAGATCAATGTTCTTGTCTTGACCATACCACGTGGCCAAGCCATCCAGGTATTTACTTCTCTGCCTTCCCCTTGTTCTCTTCCCCTCGACCTTGCCAGTTGTCACCAAGTTCTCCAATTTATTTCTTCTCATGACGTGACCAAACAATGTTGACTGCCTACGTTTAATTTCTCTAATCAGTTTATGGTTTTCATTTGCTTCTTGTAGGAGTTGGTCTCATATCTTCAGGTCTCCTTTTTTCATATTGTACTAACGAACACGAGAATAGTCTGGCTGAGTGGCTGGAGTGCTGGGCTCCCATTCAGGAGACAAGGATTCAAATCCTTCGTAAGGTGATGGATTTTTATCCGTCAGTGGGAAAAACACTAACTTTCACAGTTTGCAGTGACTGCACTAGCCAAATGCCTTAATTCTTCACTCTCAAGACCTCTCTGTCCTACACCTCAAGGTACTATAGACAGCAATGGCAGTTTTTTTTTACTAACGAGCACATATCTCTGGAGAAAAACTCAAGAAAATCTAATAATTTACAGGACCAAGAGATGTGGGCAAAAGTAATCAGATGGGCAACAACTGAAAAGAAGAGAATGGGCTGCCACAAAGATTCTGATGAATAATGGTTGACATTACCACACAGCAAATACCAAACATTGATGTATCTACCCTTGACTTCTGAAGCAAACCACGTAATGTGGTAATCCAAGTGTATATTGGAGACAAGTTATAAATAAGACAGCATCTGGAGCTTCAAGGGGAAGACATAAAGTAAATGTAAAGTATAAAATATAAATTTATATCAAACATGCAAGTTGTATATTTATTGTTTAAAATAGCTCAAAAACTATCTCATATTAATGCAATTCCAAAAAAAAGTACAATAAATAAATTCAGGGACCAGCACAATGTTCTGGGAGGTAGGGTATCACAGTGGCTAAATTATCGCCTGGTGGTCATGAGTTCAAATCCGCATCATGGCAGATATTTTTAATTGACCTAGGCTTCCAGGTCAAACCAGTCTAAAATAAATATCATAAAATGTCTTGGGAAGTAAAGGTGGGTGGCGTGATATGAACCACATTACTCACCAAGTGCTGAAAATCATGGGTCTAGCACCTTATGCTCAATGTGACTTAAAGTGTGTAAAATGTCCTTTATTGTTTACTTTCTGCTTATGTTCTGATCACACGAAAGGGTGAAACCTGGGCCACGGCAGAATTTTACATCAAAAGACTAGTGATGAGCTATCCCTTCCAGAGCTGCTTCAATACACAACTTCAATAAAACACAACATGACTATTTCTTGTATCTAAAAATTAGGTTTCTATATGTTTTCTGTGTATTAGACTAACACTATCATTTTCCGCAACTGTCCAATCTCTTTCCTGAGCTGATCTTCCAGTAGTTTTCTTTTGCCCTCCATAACAGTCTTCATATTACTAATGCTTTCATGCACCGTAGAAAAACCTTCTCTGCATTCACGTTTCAATTTAGCTATCTCTTCTGAATGTCTGTGGATGGTCTTGTCCATCTTTGCCAGTAGCTTTGTTTCTAAAGACTGAAAAACGGGGGGGGGAAAATGAATAAAAACATACTATTATGTTGTGAATATCAAGGTTAAATGATGACAGGCAATGAAAATGTGATGACAAACAAGAAAAGAACAAACACTGTTCTGTAAAAACTAAAGCAATGAAAGCTTTTATGGAATGAAACAGATAGAACAACAAAAGTTAGAAACTAAGAGCATGCATGACCGCCCACACTTAATGGCATGGCATATGATGATGATGATGACCAAGAGCATGCCTATTTCCTGTGGGGAACATACAGGTGTAAAACCGGGATATTTAAACAATCAGCTGAAAAGCACATAAGTGCCACTTAATATATGTGTTATAAAAGAGTATTAAAAATTCATAGGTTGAAAAAGAGAACAAACAGATCTGTCCAACAAGATCTCAATACTGAAGAAGATCGGTTATTGAGACAAATACAATTGAGAAAAATTAAATATTTTGGACATGTTTTTTTTTTTTTTTGCATAACCTTTACAGGACATCGCTGTCAACACCAGCATCTTTCAGCTGTATGTTGATTTCTTGGCAAGATTATGCTCAGTAGTTTGCCATTGCTTTCTGAGCGGCCGGCTCACATACCCCGGAAATTACCGATGCGATTCGAACCACTGCTGATTCTAACCGTCATCACGTCACCGACGAGAGTATACGAGATTACGGAGAAAAGTCATAACCTCTAAGCCACGAAGATTTTGGACATGTGGAGGATCAATATGGAGAGAAGTGCACTGGAGGAAGCAGAGAAGAGGAAGAACACAACACAATGCAATCAAGAAAAATAAATGGATACCAAGAAGAAGTGAGCATAAATGGGAAAGACCATAAATATGAGTGTGAGTCAATAAGTAAGTCACACAGTTCTGTGGGATGGCAGGTAAATGTAGTTGGTGTTTTCTACAGGTGTCATTTCTTTACTCCCCGGGAAGGTTAACCCGGTCAACAAATGCCCGCAGAAGTCGGATGTGCCGGCCTGATGGCGCAAGAACGCAGCTCTGCTGTAAACAGGCACAACGCAGTCACATCCGGAAAAAAAAATCCGGATGAACGCAGAATAAGAAGAAGAAGATTTCTTTACTTATTCAGTCTCTCAGTAGAGATTTGTTAGCAGCAGACGAGCATAATCTCCAGCGGGCCTATTCTCGCCGGTCGCGAGATCCGCACAGTGGAAGGATGGGGGATTTGCTTGCAATAAACAGGCAATATCTCCTGCGGCAGCTCTGGCGGGCCTATTCCCGCTGGTCGCGGGGTCCGCTTAAAGTCAGGTGGAGAGTCTGATGATAGTGCACGCTTTACACAGGTCCGGACACTTGTGATCGACAGATGTGCGCGCCCTTATGGTCCGGGTCGTACGAGGCCCTCACCTGTGGGACTTGGCTGAACGCCTCTAAGCCGGGCCCTTGGGTGTCAGGGTCTGGCCATAACTCGCCACCGGTTCGTGGTGGCGAGGTCTCGGAGGATTGACGCTGCGCCGCCAGCGTCTGCAGCCTACCTTGTGCCAGACGTATTGGTTACCCATTCCTCTGGAATACACAAGACTAGGCCGAGAGAGTCTCTGAAGCTCTGCCCAGACATTGTGATGGAATATTGGCCACATTCCAACTCACACACTTTGGTCTGTCAAGACTGCAAGGTGCCACTCATTAGGTGACAGCAACATCACACTTTATATTCCTGTTTGTCAGGTGGCGCTAGGTGTCTCATGCACATGCGCAGAGCATAAACAAAATGGCGACTGTACTTATGGAGTGTACAACCAAAGAGCAATGTGCTTTTGTTCGTTTTAGGGGGTGCTCACATGGTTCAGCATACAGCATAATGCACGATCGATTGAAATTTCCAGGACTGCTGACTAGAGGAGTGTTGCTTCTTCATGACAATGCCAGACCACATACGGCTCGATTAACTCAGGAGAAAATTAACCAACTAAGGTGGGAAGTTCTGGAACATCTACCTTACAGCCCTTTCGTAAATGACACCGAATTTGAATGTGACGTGAAAACGTAGTTTAGAAAACAGAGCACGCAGTTCTATGCAGCCTGTTTTGGGAGGACTGATAAAAAGATGGGATAAGTACATCAATGTTGGTGAAAATTATGTTGAGAAATAAAGGGACAATGTATGTATAAAAATAAACTTGTTTAAAGTTGTTATCATATTTAGTTATTTTTCTTCAGCCATTTGTGATTTACTTATTGACTTCCCCTTGACGTATAAAAATAATCACAAAATTGAAAAATTTCCTAGGATTTTTGTATTTTCAACGACAATTAGAATATATTTACTTACAGACTGTGCATCATTCACATACATCCTGGACTCGTTCAGAGACTCCTCCAACTTGGTAATTCGGGCTTCTGTGATATATCTGCCTTCATCTATTTTCTTCATCAATTTGTCCTAAGATTTAATATTGCAGACAACATTAATTAACACTACTTAAATATAATACATTTATTTTTAAATAAGATAAACACATGCACAACAAATTGCCAGTATTTTCTGCAGTTATTCCACATTATATTTATGGCTAGAGCCACAGTAGTACATGGTGCGCATATTCAACTGCTGGTTCAGTGGTCTTGGGTTCACACATCCCCAAAATAGGGATTATTGTAAGTGACCACACTGCTCTGTGGTCAACGGAATCTCATAAAATAGGTATCAGAAAATGTTCTGACAAGTTTAAGGTGGTCGATTTGGTAGTGACCACGTCACCTATTGAGTGCTGATTGGTCTAAATAAAATGGGCCCAACACCATATGCTTATATACCACTTGACATGAACATGAAGGTTTTTACCTTCTTCTTCTTCTTTCGTTCACTTGAAATATGTCTAAAACTGTCTTTTTTAGTTCACACAGCGGTCCATAGAGTTTATCTTCCACTGTCGTCTCTCTAGGCCAGAAGGTTTGCCTAGATATGTTATATTTTGGGCAATCTTGGAGTATGGCTCTGCTGTCTGCGACGCCAATCCACATGTGCACATGGCTGTTTCACCAATCTTGAATTTTGTATACATGTGGTTGCGTAATCTATTGTGTCCTACTATGAGGCGCAGAATAATGACTTGTTCTGGTCTGTCCATAACGTGGTTGTCATCTTGAGAAGGTTTTGGTGGCTTTCTGACTGATTTGATCATTCTTTTCTTTTGATGGTATGTAATAGGCACATCAGGTTGTTCTTCTTTGGCTCCTTCCTAAGCCAATTGATCAGCTCTGTCGTTTCCGGGGTCTCCACAGTGGGATGGTATCCACTGTATGGTGACCTTATGCTGACTGCTAAGTTCAGAAAGTAGTGTCCTTAGTACTGGCAATTTCCCAGACAGGAGTGCCTCAAATACTGATTTTGCATCTGTCAATAGCACCGCAGGTTGTGTACCATTGCTGATATTTAGTAATTTCTCTGTTGCTATCTTGATTGCTTCAATTTCAGCATCATAGTTATGGCAGTACTTTCCTGTCGGTACTCTGGCTGTGTCCATAGTATTATTTTGGTATTCTATGTACACTCCCTCTCCTCCATTTCGAACAGCATTTTGTGCTGACCTATCTGTGTAGACTCGGATCCAGAGGTCCTGTGGGTATTCTTCATCAAGGAAGCTGAGAGTGGCTGAGAGAAGCTGCACACTGTTCTGTTCTTCCTTGTCAAATATTCCTCTCACTTTTGTCAGGATTTTTAATGATAGCCTATGTTCATCTTTCCATGGAGTTCACTCTGGAATAGTTCTTAGGGGGATACCAACTGTGGGCAGATCGGTGGTTTCTCTGCAGAGTCGTTTGGCCTGGTGGATAAAACTACTTCTTTTCAACCGCCCCATAGCTAGGTTTTCAAATCTGTTCTTCATAGGGTGGCCTGGCAAGCTGAGTAACTTTTCTGCTTGTATTAGTGTTTTCGTATCTCTGCGCTCTCTAGGTTTTTACCTTTTTAAACTGAATATTTGTTCATAATAACTAAATTCTGGAACTAATGTGATATGTCAGCTCCATGGTGAAGGGGTTACAAACGCGGTTCGTGATCCAGTATACTCATGTTCAAAACACAGCTGCACACAATTTGGCAGCAGACTGTATTGCATTGCTTTTTCTACGAAATGGTAAGGGTGCTGGTGGTTCAGAAAGCAATGGCAAACCACTGAACGTAAACTTGCTAAGAGATCACACCAGCAAAACTTGCTGGTGTTGACTGCAACATCCTGTAAAGGATATGCAACTAACTTTTTAATGTGATATAATTATTTTGTAATAATAGTTATTTATGAAATGAAGTATTAAACTTTTCAAATATTGTTGTATATTGTTTCTCAGTTACTGTCATACACTGCATTTACCCAGAAAAATATTTCATTTAATTTGCTATTAACTACTACAAGAATTACAAATGTACATTTATGAGTATCTTCTTCTTCTGCGTTCATCCGGATTTTTTTTTTCCGGATGTGACTGCGTTGTGCCTGTTTACAGCAGAGCTGCATTCTTGCGCCGTTAGGCCGACACATCCGACTTCTGCGGGCATTTGTTGACCGGGTTAACCTTCCCGGGGGTTTCTTAGGACGTTTGAATCTCACTGTTGTGGTGTTATCCCCCATCCTAGCTGGCCCATATAGAACAGCCAAAGACATCCAGGTCAACCCTCAAGGGAAGGCAGGGGCAGACCATGGGCATTCCCCGCCATCCAAGGAGGCTTCCATACTTGCAGAGCCATCTCACAGCGCTCTGGTACTGGGCTCACCCAAGGAATCGTCACGTCCTGCACATGGCTGCTTAGCCTCACTTCCGTATATTGGGCCTTCCGTTCACCATAGGCTGTTCCTCCAGAAAACAGAAGAATGCAGTCTGCAGATGACATCCACACAGTGAGCTTTCGATTCAGACTTTCCACATAATGGATTTACTATCCAAGCAATATTCCATTTCGTGCCACTAGGACACTTTTTCCACCTTTTATGAAGCCCACACAGTGAGCTTTCAATTCGGACTTTTCACGTAATGGATTTGCTATCCAAGGAATATTCCATTTCGTGTCACTAGGACACTTTTTCCACCTTTTATGAAGCCCACACAGTGAGCTTTTGATTTGGACTTTCCAAGTAATGGATTTGCTATCCAAGCAATATTCCATTTCATGCCTCTGGGACGCTTTTGTAATCGACATACCTGTGGTATGAAGTGTGGCAGTCTAAAAACATCTTCATGCACCTTTAGATGTCAACCTGAATGTAGTTAAAGTAAGCTGTAGTCAACTTGAGCTTGTTGATATCTCCATAGAGCTTGTCCTCAAATGAAGCAGGCGTGGGCCAAAATATCTTTCTCTGTTCTGCATATATTGGGCACTCCTGCAGCAAATGTTTAGCTGTCATTTTACCAGTTCTACAATTACATTCATCGGTATCTCCTATATTTAGTTTATTGAACAAGTGGTGTTTCAGCCTGTCAACCAATGTCATACAATATCTATCAAATAGTACATAACCCCGGGAAGGTTAACCCGGTCAACAAATGCCCGCAGAAGTCGGATGTGTCGGCCTAACGGCGCAAGAACGCAGCTCTGCTGTGGACAGGCACAACGCAATCACGTCCGAAAAAAAACTCCGGATGAACGAAGAAGAAGAAGAAATAGTACATAATACATAGTTAAAGTCACTACGCAACGGAAACATAACTCTCGCAGGTAGATAGTTGAGCACCAAACAAAGCAGTGACATACAATTGTCATACAATATATATCCAATAGTACTTAATACACCAAACAAAGCAGTGACATACTATCAAATAGTACATAATACATAGTTAAAGTCACTACACAACGGAAACATAACTCTCGCAGGTAGATAGTTGAGCACCAAACAAAGCAGTGACATACAATTGTCATACAATATATATCCAATAGTACCTAATACATAGTTAAAGTCACTACACAACAGAAACATAACTCTCGCAAGGTAAATAGTTGAGCACCAAACAAAGCAGTGGAGACATCAGTAATCTGGTTTACTTCATACGTTGAGCTCTGCAAAGCTCTGTAAGCTCTGCTTAGTAAGGCGGAGAAAGGAATGTTTCGTGAGGAATGGCTCTCGTCGCTTCAGAGGTTACAGATTGTGAGAATTGTATGGATATTTTGCCCTGGCCATGCAGGGGTGCGGGGGAATGAACAGACTGATAGGCTAGCAGGAAATGCACCTCTTGGTGGCAGATTGCCTATGGAATAGGGGGGAGGTGGTCGTGCACTTGTGGGACCAGATGGAAAAGGCGGGGGAACAGATTGAGTACCCATATGTGGAAAGAATGAGATTGCGGGGGATCGGGGGATCGACAGGACTTCTGAAAGAATCTCAAAACTGAGAGGGAAGACCAGGAGAACTTTTAATCAGATAGCGGTGAAAACGATTAGTAGTATGACTCTTCGCTGGCTGTTGAACGAGGGGACGGAGCACGTATGGGAATGTTCTGAGTGCAGTGATGCCGGTTCTTTACTCAACTCGACTCAACTCAACTGGAAAGTCGCAATCTGCTTCACAAAGGGCTCGGGAGTTACCGGCCGGGGAAGGACACCTGGGCCAATGCTGCAACTTTTGCATTTGTTGTCTACGAGGGCTTCCAGGATAAACAAGAGACAGTGGCGGTAGCTCTTGACCTGGAGGATGCGTATAACAGGGTCAGGTTTGATCGATTGATATACACACTACTGGACATGGAGGTCTGCCCTTGCCTTGTTAGATGGGTTGCGGCGGTCCTTTATGAGCGTAAGGTTGCACTGCGCATGGGTTCCTGGACTTCTGACCCTTGTACTATTACACCTGGGTTGTCACAGGGATCTGCCTTGTCCCCAGTACTCTTTAATGTCTACACCCGCAAAATCGAAGCTATTGAGACGCCAGGTATGGGTAGAATCTTGACATGTGCAGATAATGTGCTGATGTACAGACAGGGCAGAGACAGGGCCAGTTTGGCGAAAGACTTACAATTGGCAGTAAATAGGGTGGCAGAGTGGTGCAGGAACGCAGGGGCCGTTATAAACCCTGACACGGCATCGGTTGTGTGGTACTCCCTGGATAACCGGGTCGTCAAGGCAGATGTCCCAGGTATTATGTTGAATGGATGTCCTCTTAGTCGAGTAGAGTAAATTGAAGTACTTGAGTATAACCTTTGACAGGTGTTTGTCTTTTAAGGATCATGTAGAAGCTTTGGTGGTGAAGGCTGGTGGGGGACTTAATGCATTGAGGGCTATGACAGCAACCGAAGTTGATCAGAGGATGCTATACAGGCTCTTTCAGCAGTTAATAATTTCTGTCATTGAGTATGGTTTGGGGCGGCTGACAGTATCAAAGAGCCAGCTAGAAAGGTTGGAGCGCATACAAAATGCTGCCATGCGGCTAATTCTGGGGTGCACAAAGGACACACCAATTATATGCATGAGGCATATAATGGCGCTACCAGCAATGACGGATAGGTATAGGGTCCTTCAGGCCAAATGGTACCTGAGAGTTGCTGCAGACAGGGATCACCCGCTGCATGCAGCTATGGATATAGTGAAGTGTCATAGACTAAGACGAGGCAGGTCCTGGATGGCACAGGCTAAACTTTCTATATGTCAGATGTGTGAGCTAGAGACCATCAATCGTGAAAAAGAGTGGGTTGAAGTTCCGGAAATCATGACGGACTGGCACAATGTAATGGGACGCAGAGGTGTTTCCAAGGCACCAGGGTCAGGTTTTATACTTACCAAGACCTACTAACACGTCCTAGTCATGCACCCCGGGCAACAGGTCCCTTCGGGGTCCTGGCTAATGTAGTATGATCGCTGATTCTTCCGAAGTCGGAGAATATCTGCCTGCAGGGCGAGGAACCACCAGTCTGCACACCAATAAGCCAGACATGGGACAACGCATACTCACGCAAATCTCAGTCCGGTATGACATCACACTGATGTTGGGCAACAGGATGCCTTCATCCGACATACAGGACTTCACGCTGGAGTTCACAGCCAGCGAACACAAGCAAGCAAGCAAGTACAATGTAATAATAACACTGGATCGTGAGTGCAGGGAATGGGCAGCAGGCCGCACTGAGTTTGAAGTGCAACAGCTGATCCAGGGTAACACACATCAAGGCGACATAGTCATCTACACCGATGGGTCAGTGGTGAGACACAGAAGTAGTGGTTGGGGTTTTATTGCAAAGGCTAATGGACGAGTCTTGAAAAAGGAGAGTCTGGCATATGATACTACAACCTCCAGCATGAGAATATAGGTGGAGGCAGTAACAGCGGCATTCCGTTGGCTGGAGGAGACCACTGCAACACACATTATATTCATTACGGATTCAAAGAGTATGCTTAGTAAGGTGGAGAAAGGAATGTTTCGTGTGGAATGGCTATCGTCGCTTCAGAGGTCACAGATTGTGAGAATTGTATGGATATTTTGCCCTAGCCATGCGGGGGTGCGGGGGAATGAACAGGCTGATAGCCTAGCAGGGAATGCACCTCTTAGTGGTAGATTGCCTATGTACAAGGGGGAGGTGGACGTGCGCTTGTGGGACCAGGTGGAGAAGGCGGGGGAACAGATTGAGAACCCATATGTGGAAAGAATAAGATTGCGGGGGATCGGCAGGGGTTCTGGAAGAATCTCAAATCTGAGAGGGAAGACCCTGAGAACTTTTAATCACGATTAGCAGCATGACACTTCTCTGGCTGTTGAAAGAGGGGACGGAGCACGTATAGGAATGTCCTGAGTGCAGTGATGTCGGTTCTTAACTCAACTCAACAACAACTCAACAGGTAGATAGGAGAAGGCAGAGAGGAGAAGGCAGTGAGGGGAAGGCAGAAAAGGGAAGGCAGAGAGATACTTATCTTGCTTCTGAATCGTCTCGTCTCACAAATTAACTTTACAATATTGCATGTCCTTTGCAAGATGTTGCAATCAACCCCTTATTGATTATCTAGGCAATGTTTTGTTTAGTAGTTTGCCATTCTGAACAAGAAGACAACATTTAAGTTCAATGGAGCCCCTCTGTTGTGTGTCCACCGTGACGAGGCAGAGGGGCTTGCGCGTCCCAATGACCCCAAGAGCTATGCCGACGGTAGCACAGCTACTGGTAGGGCCACCCATGTCGGACAGGTCAAGGGAGAGGGACCAGACGAAGAGACACACAAACCTGCTGCCTTGTAGGTAGACTGGGGACAGTCAAAGGCTAGGGAAAGCATCCCGAATAAATGCTTGTCGAAATCGGATGTACTGAGCCACAGGCTTGACAAAGAAGTGCAACGTAACTTAATTCATGATGTCACAAATCAAAATTAATTGTTATGGTGCTAATCCCGCGAAGTCCCATTAGGCGCCGATAGTGCCGGGCCCCCTGCCTCGAGGGGGTCCACCCATGACTACTGGTGGTCACCTTCCCCTGTGCTGTGGAGTCAAGGCACAGAGGAGTAGGTTAAGAGCTATTGACCAAATACCCCGGACACTCAACATACTACAGTGGAATGCCGAAGGAGTTTACAAGAAGAAAGTCTCCCTAACACAGCGTCCTCATAAAGATAGAATAGATGTGGCATGCATTCACGAGACACACCTCAACGCCAATCGCAAATTCTCAGTCAGAGGATATCAGGCCATACGTTTCGACCGCGAAGGACACAAAGGAGGAGTTCTAATACTTACACGAAATACAATACCCTGCAGCGAAGTATCTGTGATCTCTAACAACCAAACGGAAATTATAGGTGTTGATATAATGATAAAAGACGTGAAAATAATAATCTACAATCTGTATAGCCCAGCAGATAAGGACCTTACACTCTCAAACATGAAAATAACTGACACAAACTGCATTATTGTCGGAGACTTTAATAGCCGTTCAGAAAGATGGGGATACCCAGATACTGACAAAAGAGGAGATGAATTGGAGGACTGGGAAATAAACTCAAATCTCCATCTACTCAACAAAGCGGATGACACACCGAGCTTCTACTCCAGAAGATGGCTTACCACTTCTACTCCAGACTTAGCTTTCTGCACAGGAGACATCCTCCACAAAATCGATCGCCATGTGCTGGACCAATTAGCAGGTAGTGACCACAGACCAATCAAGCTTGTAATGAATATGGAGTATGTTCCACAGGAGCAAAAGCCCTTGCCCCGCTGGAATTACAAACGAGCAGATTGGGACAGATTTGCCATACTAACAGACAAATATTGTGAAAACATAAATACACGATATTGCAACATGAAGCAAATGGTGGAAAGTCTAAACAGAGCGATAATACAGGCAGCCACTGAGTCTATTCCAAGAGGAGTGAGGAAAAATTACAAACCATACTGGACTGAAGAACTACAAAGTTTGGAGGAAAAAGTTGAAGATGCCAGGAAGACAGCAGAGAGAGAACAAACAATTGAAGCGAACATCTCTCTCAAAGCCATCTCAGCAAAATATAAAAGAACAGTAAATCAAACAACAAGAGATTGTTGGAGGGAAAAAACAGAAAACCTGAATTTTGACAGGGATGGAAACAAACTATGGAAACTAGTGAAAACCATGAACAATGAAGGACCTAGAAACAAACAAATAACAATTAAACAAGGAAATGCCTTGCTTACAGGAAAAAAGGCTGCAAATGCACTAATGGAACACTATGCAAATGCAAACCACATTGATATTACAACCGAACAGAAGAAAGCAATCAAAGACAAACAGATACATCATAGAAATACAGAGACAGCAGCAGAATATATGATGGCAAATCTAACAATGGAAGAAATGGAACAGGCAATGAATACCCTAAAAAAGAAGAAATCACCAGGAAAGGATGGAATCACAAATGAAATGCTAATAGGACTAGGCACCAAGGCAAAGAAGAAACTACTAGCAGTCCTAAATAACAGCTGGAAGAGAGGAATAGTCCCACAGGCATGGAAGGAAGCTATACTAATACCAGTCCCAAAGAAAGGAAAAGACCTGGAAGAACCAAATGGCTATCGACCTATCAGTCTACTTAGCTGTGTAGGAAAATTAATGGAACGCATTATCAATAGCAGGCTAACATGGCATCTGGAAGAAAACAAACTCTTAACACCACACCAAGCAGGATTCAGAAAGTACAGATCCACTGAAGATCAAATAACCTATATAGCTCAGGAAATAGAGGATGCCTTCCAAGAGAAAAAGCACACACTAGCAGTCTGGATAGATTTAGAAAAAGCATTTGATAAAGTATGGAAGGAAGGACTGAAAGTAAAACTGCAAAAAATGCATGTTTGTGGAAAAATGTATAAATTGATCAGACACTACCTTGAGAATAGAACTGCCAGGACAAAAGTACAAGGACAAACAAGCAAAATGATGCTGTTGGAGCAAGGTGTCCCCCAAGGAGGAGTTCTTTCACCAACATTATTCCTAGCATATATAAATGACATCACGGAAAATTTTCCAGCCAGAGTACACACATCCTCCTTTGCAGATGACCTAGCCATATGGACATCTGAAGAATATATTAGTACAGCTAACAGCAGAATACAGCAAGCCTTATTATCGCTAGAGGACTGGTCAAAATCATGGCTAGTGAAGATAAGTGAGGAGAAAACAACATGCACAGTGTTCTCCCTCTCAAATAAAACTCAGCAACCTAAGCTAGTATTGAATGGAAAAATATTGTGCCATGAAGAAAATCCAATCTATCTAGGAGTCACCTTTGATTGTCGCCTGACATGGAAGACACAGGTTGAGAAAAATCGAACAAGATCAAGGCAGAGAATGGCAATCATGAAAAAGCTTGCTGATACAACGTGGGGATCAGATGAGAAAGTTCTCAAGAAGTTATATACTGGACGGGTGAGGCCAGTACTGGAATATGGCATTGCAGCTTGGGCAACAGCAGCTAAGTCAAACTTTAACAAAATAAGTAGAGTCCAAAACCAAGGAATGTGAATCATAACTGGAAGCCTGAAGACAACGCCTATTAATGAACTAGAAAAGATCACTTGTTTACAACCAATGCAGGACAGAAGAGATAGCAGAGCCCAGCAACAAGCAGAAAAATTTAGAAGATTGACAGACCACCCTATGTATAACAGGTTTAATGGTTTTGGAAAAGGAAGACTGAAGCGTAGCAACTTTGTAGAAACTACAAAACGAAAGATTAGGGCAGATCCCATACTTAACATATCAACAGTCAAGCCCATTTACAATGCACACAACTTCCCAGCTTGGAGACAGCAGCAACTGCCTGAGATGATAGAAAACATTCCTGGTATTGAGAAAAAGAACACTCAGAATGAAACCAAAAGAAGAAAAATAACCCTCAACTACATAAAAGAACATTACCCAAGCAGCAATTGGACCCATGCATATACAGATGGATCAGCCAAAGATTCAATTAAAAATGGAGGAGGAGGAATTCTCTTTAATTTAAAAAATGGTGTGATAAAAACACAGTCAGTGGCAACTGGAAAATTTTCAAGTAACTACAAAGCGAAGGTAGAGGCTTTGAAAACTGCAGCAGAAATGCTCTTGATGGAGGAAAATAAAGAGAAGCAAATGGCTATCTTCACAGATGCAAAGTCAGCTGTCTCAATACTGAAGAGCAAAAACAGCACAGAACTAGCTGACCTAAGAGCAGCACTCCATGGTCTATGCCAGAAATCCAAAAAAGTTGTAATACAGTGGATCCCATCACATTGCAGTATACCTGGAAATGAAGAGGCTGACAGACTAGCAAAAGAGGGTGGACGATTACCACAGCCTGACATAGACATAACCTATAATGAGGCAAAAAGGTTTATTAAAAGCACTTATAGAACCAAATGGGAATCAGAGCATCCAGGCCACCAGAAGGATGATGCATATTACAAACTTGACCGAAGAGAACAAGTAGCAATCTTCAGACTCCGCACAGGACATAACAGGCTGAAACACCACTTGTTCAATAAACTAAAGATAGGAGATACCGATGAATGTAATTGTGGAACTGGTAAAATGACAGCTAAACATTTGCTGCAGGAGTGCCCAATATATGCAGAACAGAGAAATATATTTTGGCCCACGCCTGCTTCATTTGAGGACAAGCTCTATGGAGATATCAACAAGCTCAAGTTGACTACAGCTTACTTTAACTACATTCAGGTTGACATCTAAAGGTGCATGAAGATGTATTTAGACTGCCACACTTCATACCACAGGTATGTCGGTTACAAAAGCGTCCCAGAGGCATGAAATGGAATATTGCTTGGATAGCAAATCCATTACGTGGAAAGTCCAAATCAAAAGCTCACTGTGTGGGCTTCGTAAAAGGTGGAAAAAGTGTCCTAGTGACACGAAATGGAATATTGCTTGGATATCAAATCCATTATGTGGAAAGTCTTAATCGAAAGCTCACTGTGTGGATGTCATCTGCAGACTGCATTCTTCTGGTTTCCGGAGGAACAGCCTATGGTGAACGGAAGGCCCAATATACGGAAGTGAGGCTAAGCAGCCATGTGCAGGACGTGACGATTCCTTGGGTGAACCCAGTACCAGAGCGCTGTGTGATGGCTCTGCAAGTATGGAAGCCTCCTTGGATGGCGGGGAATGCCCATGGTCTGCCCCTGCCTTCCCTTGAGGGTTGACCAGGATGTCTTTGGCTGTTCTATATGGGCCAGCTAGGATGGGGGATAACACCACAACAGTGAGATTCAAACGTCCTAAGAAACCCCCGGGAAGGTTAACCCGGTCAACAAATGCCCACAGAAGTCGGATGTGTCGGCCTAACGGCGCAAGAACGCAGCTCTGCTGTAAACAGGCACAACGCAGTCACATCCGGAAAAAAAAATCAGGATGAACGCAGAAGAAGAAGAAGAAGTTCAATGGAGCAGTATGTGGAATGATCCCACTTTAACTACATAGATATATTGTGTAGTTAGGTTTTCTAAATAACCTTTCAATGCTGAATTATTTACGTACATACCAAATTTTTATTAATTTTGTCTCTCTGAACTTAGCTCGGTTGGCGGCCATCTGTTGTCTAATTTCACCAGCAAAATCTTTCCTAGGTTTTCATGTAATGACTGGCATGGCATGTAAGCGAAATAAGAAGTTCAGGGACAATAAGAATGTAGAAAAAATGGATGAAGAAAAACGGAAAATTAATAGATACAAGCCGGCACTGTGGCAAAGGGGTTACAAACATAATTGTAATCCCGCATTCCGTGTTCGAAACATAGCTGCGGGTGATTTGGAAGCAAACCGCCTTGCGTTGGTTTCCATACAAAGGCATGAGTGCCGGTCATTTAGAAAGAAATTCCATAAGCTTTAAAGAGTGGAAAAGTGTCCTTTACTATTTCTTTTATGCTACTGTAATCATTAAAGAAAAGAACAAATGCATCCATACTTCAAGAGCTGAATATTGAAGAAGGTTGGCTATTAAAGACGATAAAACAAAGAAAATTGAAATATTTTGGTCACTTGAAACGCACGAAAGTTTGGAGAGAACAATAATGGAGGGGTATATGCCTGGGAAGAGAGGAAGAGGATGGCCAAAGAGAAGATGGGTGCAGGGTGTGGCAGATGATCTCCAGATGGGTGTATCGGACATGGGACATCTTGCTTATGATCGAGAGGTTTTCCGAAAGGTTGTTATGGGAGCGAGGTTCTGCAAAGGACATGCTACTGAATGAATGAATGAATGAATGAATGAACTGTAATCATTATTTTACATCTTGTTCTGCTAAGCTGCATTCTGTTCTGCTAAGCTGCATTTTGTTCTGTAAATCTTCTTTCTTCTTTGCATTCATCCGGAGTGTTTTTTTCAGATGTGATTGCGGTGTAAATCTATTCAGCTGCTTTGATGTGGGGATGGTGGAGAGTTGCTTGCAGATAAAGCATCCTCTAACTCTAAGAGATCAAGTATGAGTCGCCGTGTGAATTTCAACAATACAAGAACCTGAAGATGTGATACTTTCCTCCTAATCAAGAAGTAGATCAAGCACCTAACCTTCCTTGATGAGTGAGACAAAAACAATGGAAGGACCCATGTGGACATTTCATACATTAAAAATGTATTAGTATTTGGACTTAAAAAAAGATTTTTCCAAAAAGGTCTGTTCAGGCCAAGCTACTCTTTGTTTTTTTTTTAATGCTTGCTCGCTTTGAACTTAAACGTAGTCCATACATACTAATAATAGTGATGGACCGAATTTTGCGTGTGGATTAGCTTTCCCTATTAACAGTGTCCCTCGCCATCAGGCGAACCCACTCCGACTTCAGAGGTACTTGTAATTTACGTCCCCAAGTCAAAGGATGACAGGTTAACATTTTAGTCCAGCTGTCTGGTATAGGGGTTGAACCGCTTACCTTGGCTTCAGCACACCGGATGTTTAAGAACACACGTTCTTACCCTGTTAGCCATGTGCTACTCTTTGTTATTTAAAAAAAAATGAAATTCAAGAACTAGAGATACTTATATATGAAATTTTGAAAGAAATACCCACTGAGTGAAACTGCAAACATCAAGATTTAAAAAGTGGAGGTTGAGACACCCTAAAATTACTGGAGCAAGTGCTAAAGTGGCTTGGTCCTAGAAACTTGATTTCTTGTGAGAAAACTTGGAGATCAAGGCTGTCATTTCAAGCCAAATAGAGAAATTGTAGTAAGAGCCTGGAAAAACACACAGCATGGAACAAAGGTATCTATCTACCTTGCTAAAAATAGTCTACTTCGGCTGACGAACATGTATAGAAATATGTGGCATACAAAGAGTTAACATGTAGCCATGGCATCTACTTAACCGTATCCTGATATAAAAAAAACCAAACAACCAAACAATTATTTAAAAGAAATTGATATATTTCGGCAGTCTGGCACAATCATCAAGCCGACAATTACTGAAATAAACCACAGGAAGACTTAACTAAACATAATGTATTGTGTATAGTTTACAGCATATAAGCCAACAATACAGTTTGCAGGAGATGATTCGTGAGCTCTTAAATATTCTTACCAGTATGAGTTACAAATTTTGGTGAACAGTTTAATATGAAAGACACAATAAGGAAGTTAATAGTATTAAATATACAATCACTGTACAAAGTATAGAAAAGTTTGAGTAAATTGCTTTATATGCTGTTCCTATTTAATGTCAGTTGCTGTTTATTCTCTAAATAATTGAAGCTTCAAAGAAAACTAAACCTGTTCATAAAACTAATATTATAGGAGGGGTGGTCAACATGTTTTGCCATTTAGTATGAAGGAGGCAAGACATGTACATGAACTTTAGTTCTTCTTTGTTGTAGACATTCTCCATCTGGGCCATGAACCTTATCTTCAGTTGATCTTGAACACTGCTGTGTGATGTTTGAAAGTGACTTTCCCCATGTTTCAAAGTGTCATATGAAGAGTAGACATCCTTATGAATGGCAACCATCTCATCATAAATTCACTTAACAGATTTACTCTGCAGGAATTTGAATACCTAACATGATCCATTCTGTTTATGATGCCGCTTCATGCACCAGTTTCCTGCTAATTTTTCATGCATATAGCACTCTCTGTGTGCTATGTATGCGCAGGAAATTTAAACCAGTAGTATGTCTGTACAATGTTACACAGTACCCCAGTCTGTCTTAACGAATACTTAATGAAGTACAAACCTTTTCACCTGCCCTTCATACTAGACACACTGCTATAATTACAAGTGATGCCAGGCCAACAGCAATTTAAACCGTATCAACTCCCAATTTGCATCCTTATGCAGACACTGTTCTGTCATATGAAAGAAACAACTAATTTTACACCAAATATGTGGCACTTGCAAACACCAGGAAAAGCCAACTATTGTGGCCTGCAACAATCACCAACTCAATCCATGGGCCTCAAGTCTGGTTTCCAGCACACATACAAATTAGTCACATATTCTTTATAGGACGTCACAGTCAACCGCCAGCATATTTTTTGTTGTTTGTGATTTCTTAGCAAGTTTACATTCAGTAGTTTGCCATTGCTTTGTGAACAACCGACACACATTCCATTGTATGAAAACCCAAGTAAGGTGGTCTGTTTCCAAAACTTAGTGTGTGGGATTGCAAATGGCATTCATAACCCCTTTACCACAGCGCCGGCAAAACAGAACTTATTAATAATGGGATTTAGCTATAAAGAGTAGCCAACTCAACAGTATTGGGATATTAAAAACAGCAACTATTGCAAGTATATCAAGAAGCAACATTTATATTCTTCTATTAAAATGACTGCAGAATCATTCCTTACTTCTTATTTTTTTTGTGATCGTCCAGATTTGTGTCAGATCTTAGTCAGATATGACTGAGCTACCGTATAACAGTAGACGGTACTACCTGCTTTCTGTTAGTGCCGAACGTTGGGTGGCGCTTACCAAACCCGACACCCCACATTGTGCCAACGGCTTCGGGTGGAAGAGCGCAATTGGGAGGGTACAAGCCTTACCCTGGTGCAAGGAAATGCAACCTAAAAACAAAGTGTCATGGCAGGGCAGACCAGGCCCTATGCCTTGGTTGGCAGCTGGTCTAGGATCGAAGCTCCGACAGGCGGACAATTAGAGCATTGCTTTGCTGATCCGGCAGCTTCTGCAGCTTGTCTTTTTCCAGATGTAGAGATGTTACCTTTCCTCTGGAATGAACTAGGCAGGCCGAGAGAGGGATCATGCTGCATGGGCAACACATGATCTCTATATTTTAGCCCAGGCTTTGTGCTATGGAGAGGCAATAACTCCATCCCTTACAAACTATCGTCTGTCAAGACGGCAAGGTGCCAATGAATGATCGTTCAGAATGTTGTTGTTGACGCAATTGAGTTGTGCCTGTTTACAGCAGAACTGAGATATTTGCACCTTTCAGCTGACACCTCCGACTTTTTCAGGCTGGGTCAACCTTCCGTGGAAAATTCCTTACAATACATGTGATTAGAATTTTTGCTTCAAAGAGTGTGGCTAAACTCATTACATCACACATTTCCAGATGGGGACATTAACTTTCTAAATCAACAACATAAACTCTGTTGAATGCATATTTAAACAAGGCTATAGATACATACATGTTTAGTCCACTGAGATTCTGTATTTAAGAAACATGTGTCAATGTGAATAATATTACATCTTCATCAATGCCTGAACAAAGGATTAAACAAACAGAAACAAATAATTGCTAATGAAAACGTTGGTATAGTTTTGCATACTGTCAGCAGTTTCTTCGAATTAATGTAAATTAGCGTCTCTAAAATTTGTGTGTATAATTTTAGCGTTTCAGAAGTATATATATATATATATATATATATATATATATATATATATATATATATATATATATATATATATATATATATATATAAACTTCTGATGAAATTTTCTGGAACCTCCCTGCCAAAAGAAATTACAAATATCATTATGAAACCCTGTGAATATCATTATTATTAGTAACAAGAAGGAATGTAGTAACAAGAAGCATTCTTCTTCTGTGCTTTTTTTCTCAATGGAGCATTGGTCCGCAACCAACTTACGCTAAGACGTCCTAAGACATCTCTTCTAGCTTATGTCCTCTCCAATTTTCACCTCTGTCGCTAATTTTCTTCTGACTCTGTGGGTTATAGACAAAGAATTTTCTAGTGTGCTGTATCCAGTGACAATATCTTTAACTCACCTCCTTAATCGGCTCTGATAACATATACAAGTATTAAGAGGTATTAATTACAACAAATATTTACACGGACTATTACTGTCTTCAAGGTAATTCCCTAAGTATGCAAGGCATGATTTCTGTACTATATTTAGCAGCTGTGGACTTCTATATGTGTAGGTCCACATTGCTAAACATTATGGTAGACAGCATTTTAAAAAAAATTCATCAACTAGAATATTGCTTAGAATTAGTCACACGCATTACAATTACTTGTAAAACTGTTATGATAATAAAAATGTCTGACAATTAATTATGAAATTAGTATGATAATGAGAATGTCTGCAAAATTACAGACTTTTAAGAATTTAATTTGCATAGAAAACATTTAAACTTAACAAATCAGCAGTACACAGGCTTCCCCCCCCCCTCTTCTTCTTCTTCGCCTCCTGCTTCCTCCTCATTATACATTAAAAAACCCATGCTAAGCTGTCCTATGCTTTGCCATCTTTTTCAGCTCCCTCTATGTCCTTCCCACATTGTTCATATCTGTGATTATCTACACAGATGGTTCGGTGTTGAGAGGCAAGAGAAGTGCCTGGGGGTTCATAGCAAAAGCTAATGGTCGACGTTTGGTGCAGGAGAGCCTGGCATATGATACCACAAAATCTAGCTTAAGAATGAAGGTGGAGGCGGTCAGTGCAGCTTTCCGCTGGATGGAGAATACGATACACACACACACATCGTGATTGTAACTGACCCAGAAACCATGCCGAGTAGGGTGAGGACAGGCAAGCTTCGTGCAGAGTGGTTTGCTTCGCTTCGGAAGTCACGGGTGACAAGCATTGTCTGGATCTTTTCTCCGGGGCATGCTGGTGTGCTGGGAATGAACAGGCGGACAGATTGGCTGGCTCTGCAAAACTTGGTGGAGTATTCATGCATGATAAGGAAGACGTGGTTGCAGCCTTGTGGGAGCACGTGTACACCTCGGAGGATCAAATGGATCACCATGGTCTGGCAAGAGTGAGGGGTGACGAGGGGATCTGGCCTACGATCGACGCTCAGAGGAAAGGCGAGACGGACATATAATCAGATTGCTACTGGTACTATTAGTGTTGGAACTCTTTGCTGGCTGCTGAGGATGGGGACGGAGCACTTATGGGAATGCCCCAAATGCTGTGATGTCGGTTCCTAAATCAATCAATCAATCAATCAATCAATCAATCAATCAATCAATCATATCTGTCTCTAATTTTCTTCCCCATGTGTTTAAAGCCTCCCTCTATTTCGCTAGCTCCGTGGGTTATAGACAAGGAACTTTCTGGTTTTACTATTATCAGGTTTCTTGTTATACTATCAGGTTTCTTGTTATACTATCAGGTTTCTTGTTATACTATCAGGTTTCTTGTTATACTATCAGGTTTCTTGTTATACTATCAGGTTTCTTGTTATACTATCAGGTTTCTTGTTATACTATCAGGTTTCTTGTTATACTATCAGGTTTCTTGTTATACTATCAGGTTTCTTGTTATACTATCAGGTGTCTTGTTATACTATCAGGTGTCTTGTTATACTATCAGGTGTCTTGTTATACTATCAGGTTTCTTGTTATACTATCAGGTTTCTTGTTATACTATAGGGTTATATAATAATTGTTGCGTATCCCTTACGGGACTTGCAGTCAATACCAGCATTTTCCAGCTGCTGTTGATGTACTGGGTAAGTGTTACGTTCAGTAGTTTGCCATTGCTTTCTTTTTTAGGGTTATAGTTACACTATTATCAGGTTTTCCCAGTGTGTAGCATACCCAGCACCAGCATCTTTTCATCATCTGTTGACTCACTGGCATTTGTTTAGTTCTCTTCACGAGCTCAACACTGGTGATTGTCATGCCATTCCTTCCTTCCTGAGCAGCCACAAATTAATAAATGTTTATAGCTAATTATTGAATGTTTATAGCTAATTAATGAATGTTTATAGTTTATTAGTAACTGTTTTAGTTGTTCTTCGTGTTTCTGATCCATACAGTGGTACTGTTTTAACATTAGAGTTAAAAATTCCAAGTTTGGTGTTAAACTTAATTTTCGTTCACTTACACAAATTTCCTTGTGCTATGAAAGCTCCACCTGCCTTTTTTATTCTTATTTTAATATCTCTATCTGTCCTCCCATCTGTATCTACAATGTTACTTAAATAGGTGAATGATTCTACATCTTGAAGTGAAGTTTCACTAAGAGAGATTGGGTCATTTTAAATATGCTAACCAAATGTGGGCATAAAACTGGCATGATAATGAAAATGTTTGACAATTAATTGAAACTGGTATGGTTGTGAAAACACTTGCAAATATTACACACTGTTATGTATATGAGTTGCACAGAAAGCATTTCAACTTAAAAAAATCAGCAGTATACAGTTCTGCATATGTTTTATTTTCAGCCCTTGTGAAAAACTAACAATTCAGTGGGAGGATATCAACAGCAATGTCTAAACAAACAAGACATGAAATGGAACAAGGATAAAAACTAAAAGGACTTGATGTAAGGATTTCAGATGGAGCCTCTGAAGTAACAAACCAATAAATAAAACATACCTAAAAACAAAATAAATATAATAATAGCTATACAAATTTGTTCACAATTATTTACTAGATTAAACATAACTCAGGTTTTTGCATACAACATGTTTAAAAACCTCCATAAGATTTTTCTGCCCCTACCAACGCATAATCTGTGGTTGTAAGAATATACTTCATTCTTCTTCTGCCTTTCATTTTCCAATGGAGCATAGGTCTTCAATCAACTCATGTCAACGCCAAGCCCTTTGTAGACTTGCTCATGATTGGTTGGAGTTTGTTAACTTTCTATGGCATAAGGCAGCCAGTCTGAGCCTCTTACAGGACACATGGTAGGAGATAGTGGTACTATTCTTTGCTGCTCTTAATGGGCCCGCTATCACACATGTTTGATTATTGATCGCATAAAGGGGGAGTCATGGCTGAGAGATTATAGTGTCTGCCTAGGTTCAGAAGCTACTAGGTTTGAATCCAAACATAGGGCTGGGGATTTTTACAAGAACCATAGGTGAAAAATGATATCACATGTGCCCCTTGATATTGTGCATTGTGAGATTCGATACCTAGCTTTCTTGAATAAGGGTGAAAAACAGGAGGTCATGTGTGCAAATTGTGCACTTTACAAATCCCACAGCAGTAGGAAATCACACAGAGTAGGCCATAAAGCTGCAGCACTGGCCAAATTGTTAGGAAAGAAAAAATACCCATGGGTAGATAGAGTCCATTACCTGGGATGAAATCTGTTTAGAGGAAGTAAACCTGACACTAATGCATGCTGAAGTCAGACACACTGACATACTAGGTGCATAACTAGGTAAGCACCTCTCTCAAAAGAGGAATGAGGAAGAAGAGGAATAAGAACATATAATGTATATACATTTTATTATAAAACAATTCTCCAGCAGTTCCTGTTTAACCATGTAACATACTACAAGTTGTATATATATATTTCTTCTTATTTTCCCGTCTTTTATCCCCAAATGGAACATATGCCTTCAAGCAACTCACACCAAGCCCTTCTATCTTTAGCCATCTTCTGCAGCCCCCTCCATGTCCTCCCCACGGTATTCATCTGTTTCTAATTCTTATCTTCATTCATTCATCATGTGCCATGCTGATAAGCGTGGGAGGTCATGTTTCGCCATCTCACATGGTCACCAGAGTTGTGGATCAGATCAATGTTCTTGTCTTGACCATACCACGTGGCCAAGCCATCCAGGTATTTACTTCTCTGCCTTCCCCTTGTTCTCTTCCCCTCGACCTTGCCAGTTGTCACCAAGTTCTCCAATTTATTTCTTCTCATGACGTGACCAAACAATGTTGACTGCCTACGTTTAATTTCTCTAATCAGTTTATGGTTTTCATTTGCTTCTTGTAGGAGTTGGTCTCATATCTTCAGGTCTCCTTTTTTCATATTGTACTAACGAACACGAGAATAGTCTGGCTGAGTGGCTGGAGTGCTGGGCTCCCATTCAGGAGACAAGGATTCAAATCCTTCGTAAGGTGATGGATTTTTATCCGTCAGTGGGAAAAACACTAACTTTCACAGTTTGCAGTGACTGCACTAGCCAAATGCCTTAATTCTTCACTCTCAAGACCTCTCTGTCCTACACCTCAAGGTACTATAGACAGCAATGGCAGTTTTTTTTTACTAACGAGCACATATCTCTGGAGAAAAACTCAAGAAAATCTAATAATTTACAGGACCAAGAGATGTGGGCAAAAGTAATCAGATGGGCAACAACTGAAAAGAAGAGAATGGGCTGCCACAAAGATTCTGATGAATAATGGTTGACATTACCACACAGCAAATACCAAACATTGATGTATCTACCCTTGACTTCTGAAGCAAACCACGTAATGTGGTAATCCAAGTGTATATTGGAGACAAGTTATAAATAAGACAGCATCTGGAGCTTCAAGTGGAAGACATAAAGTAAATGTAAAGTATAAAATATAAATTTATATCAAACATGCAAGTTGTATATTTATTGTTTAAAATAGCTCAAAAACTATCTCATATTAATGCAATTCCAAAAAAAAGTACAATAAATAAATTCAGGGACCAGCACAATGTTCTGGGAGGTAGGGTATCACAGTGGCTAAATTATCGCCTGGTGGTCATGAGTTCAAATCCGCATCATGGCAGATATTTTTAATTGACCTAGGCTTCCAGGTCAAACCAGTCTAAAATAAATATCATAAAATGTCTTGGGAAGTAAAGGTGGGTGGCGTGATATGAACCACATTACTCACCAAGTGCTGAAAATCATGGGTCTAGCACCTTATGCTCAATGTGACTTAAAGTGTGTAAAATGTCCTTTATTGTTTACTTTCTGCTTATGTTCTGATCACACGAAAGGGTGAAACCTGGGCCACGGCAGAATTTTACATCAAAAGACTAGTGATGAGCTATCCCTTCCAGAGCTGCTTCAATACACAACTTCAATAAAACACAACATGACTATTTCTTGTATCTAAAAATTAGGTTTCTATATGTTTTCTGTGTATTAGACTAACACTATCATTTTCCGCAACTGTCCAATCTCTTTCCTGAGCTGATCTTCCAGTAGTTTTCTTTTGCCCTCCATAACAGTCTTCATATTACTAATGCTTTCATGCACCGTAGAAAAACCTTCTCTGCATTCACGTTTCAATTTAGCTATCTCTTCTGAATGTCTGTGGATGGTCTTGTCCATCTTTGCCAGTAGCTTTGTTTCTAAAGACTGAAAAACGGGGGGGGGGAAAATGAATAAAAACATACTATTATGTTGTGAATATCAAGGTTAAATGATGACAGGCAATGAAAATGTGATGACAAACAAGAAAAGAACAAACACTGTTCTGTAAAAACTAAAGCAATGAAAGCTTTTATGGAATGAAACAGATAGAACAACAAAAGTTAGAAACTAAGAGCATGCATGACCGCCCACACTTAATGGCATGGCATATGATGATGATGATGACCAAGAGCATGCCTATTTCCTGTGGGGAACATACAGGTGTAAAACCGGGATATTTAAACAATCAGCTGAAAAGCACATAAGTGCCACTTAATATATGTGTTATAAAAGAGTATTAAAAATTCATAGGTTGAAAAAGAGAACAAACAGATCTGTCCAACAAGATCTCAATACTGAAGAAGATCGGTTATTGAGACAAATACAATTGAGAAAAATTAAATATTTTGGACATGTTTTTTTTTTTTTTTGCATAACCTTTACAGGACATCGCTGTCAACACCAGCATCTTTCAGCTGTATGTTGATTTCTTGGCAAGATTATGCTCAGTAGTTTGCCATTGCTTTCTGAGCGGCCGGCTCACATACCCCGGAAATTACCGATGCGATTCGAACCACTGCTGATTCTAACCGTCATCACGTCACCGACGAGAGTATACGAGATTACGGAGAAAAGTCATAACCTCTAAGCCACGAAGATTTTGGACATGTGGAGGATCAATATGGAGAGAAGTGCACTGGAGGAAGCAGAGAAGAGGAAGAACACAACACAATGCAATCAAGAAAAATAAATGGATACCAAGAAGAAGTGAGCATAAATGGGAAAGACCATAAATATGAGTGTGAGTCAATAAGTAAGTCACACAGTTCTGTGGGATGGCAGGTAAATGTAGTTGGTGTTTTCTACAGGTGTCATTTCTTTACTCCCCGGGAAGGTTAACCCGGTCAACAAATGCCCGCAGAAGTCGGATGTGCCGGCCTGATGGCGCAAGAACGCAGCTCTGCTGTAAACAGGCACAACGCAGTCACATCCGGAAAAAAAAATCCGGATGAACGCAGAATAAGAAGAAGAAGATTTCTTTACTTATTCAGTCTCTCAGTAGAGATTTGTTAGCAGCAGACGAGCATAATCTCCAGCGGGCCTATTCTCGCCGGTCGCGAGATCCGCACAGTGGAAGGATGGGGGATTTGCTTGCAATAAACAGGCAATATCTCCTGCGGCAGCTCTGGCGGGCCTATTCCCGCTGGTCGCGGGGTCCGCTTAAAGTCAGGTGGAGAGTCTGATGATAGTGCACGCTTTACACAGGTCCGGACACTTGTGATCGACAGATGTGCGCGCCCTTATGGTCCGGGTCGTACGAGGCCCTCACCTGTGGGACTTGGCTGAACGCCTCTAAGCCGGGCCCTTGGGTGTCAGGGTCTGGCCATAACTCGCCACCGGTTCGTGGTGGCGAGGTCTCGGAGGATTGACGCTGCGCCGCCAGCGTCTGCAGCCTACCTTGTGCCAGACGTATTGGTTACCCATTCCTCTGGAATACACAAGACTAGGCCGAGAGAGTCTCTGAAGCTCTGCCCAGACATTGTGATGGAATATTGGCCACATTCCAACTCACACACTTTGGTCTGTCAAGACTGCAAGGTGCCACTCATTAGGTGACAGCAACATCACACTTTATATTCCTGTTTGTCAGGTGGCGCTAGGTGTCTCATGCACATGCGCAGAGCATAAACAAAATGGCGACTGTACTTATGGAGTGTACAACCAAAGAGCAATGTGCTTTTGTTCGTTTTAGGGGGTGCTCACATGGTTCAGCATACAGCATAATGCACGATCGATTGAAATTTCCAGGACTGCTGACTAGAGGAGTGTTGCTTCTTCATGACAATGCCAGACCACATACGGCTCGATTAACTCAGGAGAAAATTAACCAACTAAGGTGGGAAGTTCTGGAACATCTACCTTACAGCCCTTTCGTAAATGACACCGAATTTGAATGTGACGTGAAAACGTAGTTTAGAAAACAGAGCACGCAGTTCTATGCAGCCTGTTTTGGGAGGACTGATAAAAAGATGGGATAAGTACATCAATGTTGGTGAAAATTATGTTGAGAAATAAAGGGACAATGTATGTATAAAAATAAACTTGTTTAAAGTTGTTATCATATTTAGTTATTTTTCTTCAGCCATTTGTGATTTACTTATTGACTTCCCCTTGACGTATAAAAATAATCACAAAATTGAAAAATTTCCTAGGATTTTTGTATTTTCAACGACAATTAGAATATATTTACTTACAGACTGTGCATCATTCACATACATCCTGGACTCGTTCAGAGACTCCTCCAACTTGGTAATTCGGGCTTCTGTGATATATCTGCCTTCATCTATTTTCTTCATCAATTTGTCCTAAGATTTAATATTGCAGACAACATTAATTAACACTACTTAAATATAATACATTTATTTTTAAATAAGATAAACACATGCACAACAAATTGCCAGTATTTTCTGCAGTTATTCCACATTATATTTATGGCTAGAGCCACAGTAGTACATGGTGCGCATATTCAACTGCTGGTTCAGTGGTCTTGGGTTCACACATCCCCAAAATAGGGATTATTGTAAGTGACCACACTGCTCTGTGGTCAACGGAATCTCATAAAATAGGTATCAGAAAATGTTCTGACAAGTTTAAGGTGGTCGATTTGGTAGTGACCACGTCACCTATTGAGTGCTGATTGGTCTAAATAAAATGGGCCCAACACCATATGCTTATATACCACTTGACATGAACATGAAGGTTTTTACCTTCTTCTTCTTCTTTCGTTCACTTGAAATATGTCTAAAACTGTCTTTTTTAGTTCACACAGCGGTCCATAGAGTTTATCTTCCACTGTCGTCTCTCTAGGCCAGAAGGTTTGCCTAGATATGTTATATTTTGGGCAATCTTGGAGTATGGCTCTGCTGTCTGCGACGCCAATCCACATGTGCACATGGCTGTTTCACCAATCTTGAATTTTGTATACATGTGGTTGCGTAATCTATTGTGTCCTACTATGAGGCGCAGAATAATGACTTGTTCTGGTCTGTCCATAACGTGGTTGTCATCTTGAGAAGGTTTTGGTGGCTTTCTGACTGATTTGATCATTCTTTTCTTTTGATGGTATGTAATAGGCACATCAGGTTGTTCTTCTTTGGCTCCTTCCTAAGCCAATTGATCAGCTCTGTCGTTTCCGGGGTCTCCACAGTGGGATGGTATCCACTGTATGGTGACCTTATGCTGACTGCTAAGTTCAGAAAGTAGTGTCCTTAGTACTGGCAATTTCCCAGACAGGAGTGCCTCAAATACTGATTTTGCATCTGTCAATAGCACCGCAGGTTGTGTACCATTGCTGATATTTAGTAATTTCTCTGTTGCTATCTTGATTGCTTCAATTTCAGCATCATAGTTATGGCAGTACTTTCCTGTCGGTACTCTGGCTGTGTCCATAGTATTATTTTGGTATTCTATGTACACTCCCTCTCCTCCATTTCGAACAGCATTTTGTGCTGACCTATCTGTGTAGACTCGGATCCAGAGGTCCTGTGGGTATTCTTCATCAAGGAAGCTGAGAGTGGCTGAGAGAAGCTGCACACTGTTCTGTTCTTCCTTGTCAAATATTCCTCTCACTTTTGTCAGGATTTTTAATGATAGCCTATGTTCATCTTTCCATGGAGTTCACTCTGGAATAGTTCTTAGGGGGATACCAACTGTGGGCAGATCGGTGGTTTCTCTGCAGAGTCGTTTGGCCTGGTGGATAAAACTACTTCTTTTCAACCGCCCCATAGCTAGGTTTTCAAATCTGTTCTTCATAGGGTGGCCTGGCAAGCTGAGTAACTTTTCTGCTTGTATTAGTGTTTTCGTATCTCTGCGCTCTCTAGGTTTTTACCTTTTTAAACTGAATATTTGTTCATAATAACTAAATTCTGGAACTAATGTGATATGTCAGCTCCATGGTGAAGGGGTTACAAACGCGGTTCGTGATCCAGTATACTCATGTTCAAAACACAGCTGCACACAATTTGGCAGCAGACTGTATTGCATTGCTTTTTCTACGAAATGGTAAGGGTGCTGGTGGTTCAGAAAGCAATGGCAAACCACTGAACGTAAACTTGCTAAGAGATCACACCAGCAAAACTTGCTGGTGTTGACTGCAACATCCTGTAAAGGATATGCAACTAACTTTTTAATGTGATATAATTATTTTGTAATAATAGTTATTTATGAAATGAAGTATTAAACTTTTCAAATATTGTTGTATATTGTTTCTCAGTTACTGTCATACACTGCATTTACCCAGAAAAATATTTCATTTAATTTGCTATTAACTACTACAAGAATTACAAATGTACATTTATGAGTATCTTCTTCTTCTGCGTTCATCCGGATTTTTTTTTTCCGGATGTGACTGCGTTGTGCCTGTTTACAGCAGAGCTGCATTCTTGCGCCGTTAGGCCGACACATCCGACTTCTGCGGGCATTTGTTGACCGGGTTAACCTTCCCGGGGGTTTCTTAGGACGTTTGAATCTCACTGTTGTGGTGTTATCCCCCATCCTAGCTGGCCCATATAGAACAGCCAAAGACATCCAGGTCAACCCTCAAGGGAAGGCAGGGGCAGACCATGGGCATTCCCCGCCATCCAAGGAGGCTTCCATACTTGCAGAGCCATCTCACAGCGCTCTGGTACTGGGCTCACCCAAGGAATCGTCACGTCCTGCACATGGCTGCTTAGCCTCACTTCCGTATATTGGGCCTTCCGTTCACCATAGGCTGTTCCTCCAGAAAACAGAAGAATGCAGTCTGCAGATGACATCCACACAGTGAGCTTTCGATTCAGACTTTCCACATAATGGATTTACTATCCAAGCAATATTCCATTTCGTGCCACTAGGACACTTTTTCCACCTTTTATGAAGCCCACACAGTGAGCTTTCAATTCGGACTTTTCACGTAATGGATTTGCTATCCAAGGAATATTCCATTTCGTGTCACTAGGACACTTTTTCCACCTTTTATGAAGCCCACACAGTGAGCTTTTGATTTGGACTTTCCAAGTAATGGATTTGCTATCCAAGCAATATTCCATTTCATGCCTCTGGGACGCTTTTGTAATCGACATACCTGTGGTATGAAGTGTGGCAGTCTAAAAACATCTTCATGCACCTTTAGATGTCAACCTGAATGTAGTTAAAGTAAGCTGTAGTCAACTTGAGCTTGTTGATATCTCCATAGAGCTTGTCCTCAAATGAAGCAGGCGTGGGCCAAAATATCTTTCTCTGTTCTGCATATATTGGGCACTCCTGCAGCAAATGTTTAGCTGTCATTTTACCAGTTCTACAATTACATTCATCGGTATCTCCTATATTTAGTTTATTGAACAAGTGGTGTTTCAGCCTGTTATGTCCTGTGCGGAGTCTGAAGATTGCTACTTGTTCTCTTCGGTCGAGTTTGTAATATGCATCATCCTTCTGGTGGCCTGGATGCTCTGATTCCCATTTGGTTCTATAAGTGCTTTTTATAAACCATTTTGCCTCATTATAGGTTATGTCTATGTCACGCTGTGGTAGTCGTCCGCCCTCTTTTGCTAGTCTGTCAGCCTCTTCATTTCCAGGTATACTGCAATGTGATGAGATCCACTGTATTACAACTTTTTTGGATTTCTGGCATAGACCATGGAGTGCTGCTCTTAGGTTGGTTAGTTCTGTGCTGTTATTGCTCTTCAGTATTGAGACAGCTGACTTTGCATCTGAGAAGATAGCTATTTGCTTCTCTTTATTTTCCTCCATCAAGAGCATTTCTGCTGCAGTTTTCAGAGCCTCTACCTCCGCTTTGAAGCTACTTGAAAATTTTCCAGTTGCCACTGAATGTGTTTTTTTCACTCCATTTTTTAAATTTAGGAGAATTCCTCCTCCTCCATTCTCAATTGAATTTTTGGCTGATCCATCTGTATATGCATGGGTCCAATTGCTGCTTGGGTAATGTTCTTTTATGTAGTTTAGGGTTATTTCTCTTCTTTCAGTTTCATGCTGAGTGTTCTTTTACTCAATACCAGGAATGTTTTCTATCATCTCAGGTAGTTGCTGCTGTCTCCAAGCTGGGAACTTGTGTGCATTGTAAATGGGTTTGACTGTTGATATGTTAAGTATAGGATCTGCCCTAATCTTTCGTTTTGCAGTTTCTACAAAGTTGCTACGCTTCAGTCTTCCCTTTCCAAAACTATTAATCCTTTTATACATAGGGTGGTCTGTCAATCTTCTAAATTTTTCTGCTTGTTGCTGGGCTCTGCTATCTCTTCTATCCTGCATTGGTTGTAAACAAGTGATCTTTTCTAGTTCATTAATAGGCGTTGTCTTTAGGCTTCCAGTTATGATTCGCATTCCTTGGTTTTGGACTCTACTTATTTTGTTAAAGTTTGACTTTGCTGCTGTTGCCCAAGTTGCGATGCCATATTCCAGTACTGGCCTCACCCGTCCAGTATATAACTTCTTGAGAACTTTCTCATCTGCTCCCCACGTTGTACCAGCAAGCTTTTTCATGAGTGCCATTCTTTGCCTTGCTCTTGTTCGATTTTTCTCAACCTGTGTTTTCCATGTCAAGCGACGATCAAAGGTGACTCCTAGATAGTTTGGATTTTCTTCATGGCGCAATATTTTTCCATTCAATACCAGCTTAGGTTGCTGAGTTTTATTTGAGAGGGAGAACACTGTGCATGTTGTTTTCTCCTCACTTATCTTCACTAGCCATGATTTTGACCAGTCCTCTAGCGCTAATAGGGCTTGCTGTATTCTGCTGTTAGCTGTACTAATATATTCTTCAGATGTCCATATGGCTAGGTCATCTGCAAAGGAGGATGTGTGTACTCTGGCTGGAAAATTTTCTGTGATGTCATTTATATATGCTAGGAATAATGTTGGTGAAAGAACTCCTCCTTGGGGGACACCTTGCTCCAACAGCATCATTTTGCTGGTTTGTCCTTGTACTTTTGTCCTGGCAGTTCTGTTCTCAAGGTAGTGGCTGATCCATTTGTACATTTTCCCACAAACAGGCATTTTTTTGCAGTTTCAGTCCTTCCTTCCATACTTTATCAAATGCTTTTTCTAAATCTATCCAGACCGCTAGTGTGTGCTTTTTCTCTTGGAAGGCATCCTCTATTTCCTGAGCTATATAGGTTATTTGATCTTCAGTTGATCTGTACTTTCTGAATCCTGCTTGGTGTGGTGTTAAGAGTTGGTTTTCTTCCAGATGCCATGTTAGCCTGCTATTGATAATGCGTTCCATTAATTTTCCTACACAGCTAAGTAGACTGATAGGTCGATAGCCATTTGGTTCTTCCAGGTCTTTTCCTTTCTTTGGGACTGGTATTAGTATAGCTTCCTTCCATTCCTGTGGGACTATTCCTCTCTTCCAGCTGTAATTTAGGACTGCTAGTAGTTTCTTTTTTGCCTTAGTGCCTAGTTCTATTAGCATTTCTTTTGTGATTCCATCCTTTCCTGGTGATTTCCTCTTTTTTAGGGTATTCATTGCCTGTTCCATTTCTTCCATTGTTAGATGTGCCATCATATATTCAGCTGCTGTCTCTGTATTACTATGATGTATCTGTTTATCTTTGATTGCTTTCTTCTGTTCGGTTGTAATATCAATGTGGTTTGCACTGGCATAGTGTTCCATTAGTGCATTTGCAGCCTTCTTTCCTGTAAGCAAGGCATTTCCTTGTTTAATTGTTATTTGTTTGTTTCTAGGTCCTTCATTGTTCATGGCTTTCACTAGTTTCCATAGTTTGTTTCCATCCCTGTCAAAATTCAGGTTTTCTGTTTTTTCCCTCCAACAATCTCTTGTTGTTTGATTTACTGTTCTTTTATATTTTGCTGAGATGGCTTTGAGAGAGATGTTCGCTTCAGTTGTTTGTTCTCTCTCTGCGGTCTTCCTGGCATCTTCAACTTTGTCCTCCAAAATTTGTAGTTCTTCAGTCCAGTACGGTTTGTAATTTTTCCTCGCTCCTCTTGGAATAGACTTAGTGGCCGCCTGTATTCATGTTGCCATATCGTGTATTTATGTTTTCACAATATTTGTCTGTTAGTATGGCAAATCTGTCCCAATCTGCTCGTTTGTAATTCCAACGGGGCAAAGGCTTTTGCTCCTGTGGAACATACTCCATATTCATTACAAGCTTTATTGGTCTGTGGTCACTACCTGCTAATTGATCAAGCACATGACGATCGATTTTGTGGAGGATGTCTCCTGTGCAGAAAGCTAAGTCTGGAGTAGAAGTGGTAATCCATATTCTGGAGTAGAAGCTCGTTGTGTCATCCGCTTTGTTGAGTAGATGGAGATTTGAGTCTATTTCCCAGTCCTCCACTTCATCTCCTCTTCTGTCAGTATCTGGGTATCCCCATCTTTCTGAACGGCTATTAAAGTCTCCGACAATAATGCAATTTGTGTCAGTTATTTTCATGTTTGAGAGTGTAAGATCCTTATCTGCCGGGCTATACAGATTGTAAATTCTTATTTTCACGTCCTTTATCATTATGTCAACACCTATAATTTCCGTTTGGTTGTCAGAGATCACAGATACTTCGCTGCAAGGTATTATATTTCATGTAAGTATTAGAACTCCTCCTTTGTGTCCTTTGTGGTCGAAACGTGTGGCCTGATATCCTCTGACTGAGAATTTGTGATTTGCGTTGAGGTGTGTCTCTTGAATGCATGCCACATCTATTCTATCTTTATGAAGATGCTTTGTTAAGGAGACTTTCTTGTTATAAACTCCTTCGGCATTCCACTGTAGTATGTTGAGTGTCCGGGGTGTTTGGTCAATAGCTCTTAACCTACTCCTCTGTGCCTTGACTCCACAGCACAGGGGAAGGTGACCACCAGTAGTCATGGGTGGACCCCCTCGAGGCAGGGGGCCCGGCACTATCACCGCCTGATGGGACTTCACGGGATTAGCACCATAACGATTAATTTTCATCTGTGGCATCATGAAATGATAAAGTTACGTTGCTTGCACTGCTTTGTCAAGCCTGTGGCTCAGTACATCCGATTTCGACAAGCATTTTTCGGGATGCTTTCCCTAGCCTTTGACTGTCCCCAGTCTACCTACAAGGCAGCAGGTTTGTGCGTCGCTTTGTCTGGTCCCTCTCCCTTGACCTGTCCGACATGGGTGACCCTACCAGTAGCTGTGCTACCGTCGGCATAGCTCTTGGGGTCATTGGAACGCGCAAGCCCCTCTACCTCGTCAAGGTGGACGCACGGCAGAGGGGATTTATGAGTATTATTTGTGCTTCTTTGTGCTGGAAGGCCCCACTATACATCGCTTCAGTTTACATTGTTTCGCTATAACGTCGTTGTCACAATGTGACATCACTTTACGTTACTATGTTCCGCTACAACGTCGTCACCTGTTTATACACCTGTATAGTGTTTCGATATACGTCGTTTCACTTAAAGTCACATTTTCCAAGAACGTAACCCCAACGTGAACCGAGGCTTTCCAATATTAACTTGTGCTCTAGTTCGAAAAAATATTTAAGTTCTAAATATCACAAAATATATCGTACTTGTTATAATAACTCTTATATCCAATCTTAAGAGTATATTTTTTATAGCCTCTCTGTAATATTTTGAATATACACCTGTAATAATTATTTGCCGGTCTCCCTGGCCTAGGGGTTAGCGACTTTCTCCATAATCCCGTACACTCTCGTGAGTAACGTGACGTGTAACGTGAAGTAAAGCAGCTTTACAGAACAGAATTATGAAATATACAGGACGTTGCGGCGACTAGCTTTCATCAGCAAGCAAATACATACACAAAACAACATATAGTCACAGAGAAGACCCTCCGGTGACCAAATTAAGGAAAAAAGAGGAAAAAATGAAAGCAATGAAGAGAAAATGAAATTTTGAAAAAAATGTTGCAAGATTAAATCTTAAACCCAGATAACAACATAACGATTAACAGAAGAAGATTGTACACTTAGTTGCAGTTGAGCTGAGATAAGAACTGACATCATTGCACTCAGGACATTCCCATAGGCGCTCCGTCCCCTTGTTCAACAGCCAGTGAAGAGTCACACTACTAATCGTTCCAACCGCTATCTAATTGAAAGTTCTCCTGTCTTCCCTCTCAGTTTTAAGATTATACCAGAACCCCTGCCAATCCCCCGCAATCTCATCCTTTCCACATACGGATTCTCAATCTGTTCCCCCACCTTTTCCACCTGTTCCCACAGGCGCACGACCACCTCCCACTTGTCCATAGGTAACTACCACCAAGAGGTGCATTCCCTGCCAGCCTATCAGCCTGTTCATTCCCCCGCCAGGGCAAAAAATCCATACAATTCTTACAATCTGCGACCTCTGCAGCAAGGTGAGCCATTCCACACGAAACATTCCTTTCTCCACCTAACTAAGCATGCTCCTTGAGTCCGTGATGAAGACAATATGTGTTGCAGTGGTCTCCTCTAACCAACGGACTGCCGCTGTGACTGCTTCCACCTCAATTCTCATGCTGGAGGTCAAAGCCTCATATGCCAGACTCTCCTTTTTTAAGAATCCTCAGTTAGCCTTCGCAATGAAACCCCAAACACCCCGTCTGTTTCTCACCAATGACCCATCAGTATAGATCACTATGTCACCTTGATGTGTGTTACTCTGGATCAGTTGTTGCACTCAAACTCTTTAACCCAGGAAGGTTAACCCGGTCAACAAACACCAGCAGAAGTGGGTTGTGTTGGTCTAACGGCGCAAGAACGCAACTCTGCTGTAAACAGGCACAATGCAACTGCGTCTGAGTGAGAGTCGAATGTCCTTCGAAACACCTGGGACGGTTAACCTGGTCAACAAACACCCACAGAAGTCTAATGTGTCGGCGTAACGGCGCAAGAACGCAGCTCTGCTGTATACTGACACAACGCAATCAGGTCCAAAAAAAACTCTCCGGATGAACGCAGCAGAAGAAGAAACTGTGGGGCCCACTGCCCATTTTCTGCACTCACAACCCAGTGTCACTATTACATTGCGCCAGTCCGTCATGTCTTCCGGTACTTCAACTCACTCTTGTTCACGATTGATGGTCTCTAGATCATACAGTTGACGTATAGATATTTGTGCCCGTCACCCAGAAACTGCCTCGTCTTAGTCTATGACCCTTGACCATATCCAAGAAATCACAAACAGCCAAAAAATGCTGGGGTTGACTGTGACGTCCTGTAAAGGATATGCAACTAACTGAACTATTTTGTTGGCCCTGTGGGATACAGACAAAACATAAACTTACCAATGACAAATCGTTGTTCCCTTCAATTTTTTCAATGGCCACCAGCAGTCTCTGTTCAGTTCGCTCTCTCTCAGTTTCAAAGGTAGTTTGCATGGTGGTGAGATTAGTTTTCAGGTCTTCAATCAACTGCCTTGTCTTGGCATCAATCATTGACATCTGAGTATTTGTATCGCCCTCTAAATGCTGCAGTTTCATCCGAGACTCCCCATTGATGCGTTCTATGTTACCATTTAGGGTGACAAGCTGAAGCAAACATTTATTATAGTCATATTCAGGACTTAGAAAATCTGTACAGATGAATATTAAACATAAGATTTCCAAAAAATACTTTCAATAAATTACAATGAAATATAGTTCACCTCTGTACAATATTTATGTCCCATTTATGTTATGAAAAAAAAAGGATTAAAAAGCAAGAGGACTGTCTTCATTCTACTGGGGTTTATCCCATAAGGCTTGTTCTCGCTCCACAGAGTGGCTAACTGCCAGTGTAGCTAACTGCCAGAGTAGCTAACTGCCTGCTGAAAGCATTGCACTGAGCATGAACTCAGTAGCTCAGGTAACAACCCTCAGTGGTCTTTTAAAAAAAGACTAAACATTAGAACTCAACGGTGGAGTCTAAAAATAAACCCATGACCTTCTCAGCATAAGGCAGACAACATAACAACTTCACCATGCAGACCCACTTATGAATTGATTTATGCTTCATACTGACCATTACCTAGAAAAGATGTTTCTTGTTTTGCCAATTTCATTCTCAAGGAGTCTATTTTCTCTTGGACTTATATTATGATTTTAAATGCTTGAACATTATGTCTGTTGCTTAATTAATAGAAATGAAAGTGATGTATGTTTTTCTGTGTGCATGTAACATAATCATCATTATGATCCTCTGCCCTGCCAAATGACATGGTTGTTTTGTCTCTCCAGATCTCAGTCCTTGGTATTCTATACCAACTTTGTCAATGATATTCCCTCATGCTACCATCTTAGGCCATCCACTATCATTTCTCTCTGTCTGCTTCTGCCTTTTCCAGTCATCACAATGTTCTCAAACAGTCAAACAGTTGCAGACAGTCACAATTTTTTGGGCATGCTATGAGAAGAAATTAATTGGAGAACTTGGTAACAACTGGTAAGATCGAAGAGAACAGACCAAGAGGAAGACCTAGAAGCAAATACCTGGATGGCTTGGCCTCGTGGCATGGTCGAGACAGAAATACAGAGCTGATCCACGACTCTGGTGATCGAGTGAGATGGCAAAACATGACCGCCCACGCTTACCGGCATGGCACATGATGGATGGACAATGTTCTCCAATGCTTCTTTTGTCATTACATAATCAAAGACCATTGTTTGTGTCTTTCTTATAAAGTTATAGTTGTATGTTAGTTAGTTAGTTAGTCAACAGATCATCCTCATTGCACATCGAACCATTCAGTCCATAAGTGCTTGGATCCCCTCAGCAAATCCTGCAGTGTATAGCGGCTAACAACACCAGTTCTCTGTTGGTTTATCAATCTTCTTTGGCTTCCTGTGTAGTGCTCTTGTTTGGCCACACCTCTTTTAATTTGCTGTTCTCATAGTCTGACCATGGTTGTAGATTCACAGTCATCACTATGTTCTCATGAAGGTCTTACTTCTCATAGAGCATTCAGAATGTCAGCCTGCCATGGCGTGTCCACCCTCCACAGTAGCCTTACCTGCGAGCTTGTCAGCCTGCTCATTTCCTTGTACTCCCGCTTGCCTTGGCACGAAGATGAAATTAATCTTTGCCAGCCGAGACCGCTCCAGAGACAGCAAACACTCTTTTCAGATCCACCCATCTCTATCCTCTTGAGCATGCTCATTGAGTCGCTAAGGAAACATGCCCTAGTGAATCTGTGTCTCGAGCCATGTTATTGCTTTACTTACTGCCATGACTTCTATAGTCAGGCTACCTGTGGTCACAACAAATAGCTGTGTATAAGATTCTACTATCATTAGCTTCTTCAAAGTCCTTGTTAGTTACTATGGCAATCCAAGGTATTCACAATATTTTTCTCTGAACAACATCAGTTAAAATTATTTGAGCTGCAATTAGTTTTCCTTGTAATAATTCCAGCCAAAATCCTTGTCTTATGAACTTTATTTTAATTCATTTTTTAATTTAAAATACTGTTATTAATAAATGGGTAAATACCTCTGAAATCGGAGTGGGTTCACTTAATGGCGAATGACACTGGTAATAGAGAAAGCTAACCCACACGCAAAAATCAGTCGTCCACTAGAAGTAGTAGCACATGTATGAACTACACTTGAGTTCAAAATGAGCAAGCGCCCAAAAATTATATATATATATATATATATATATATATATATATATATATATATATATATATATATATATATATATATATATATATATATACACACACACACACACATACACGTATTTTTACTATTTATTTCAGTGATTATAGTCATAAATCATTAATATTAATTCTCTGAAAACCCTGTGGTTTTATTTAACTTGAATTTACACAATTAAAGTTTCAGAATTGTTCCGTTATTTTAATAAACACTTAATTGAGTTCACCTGTGCTTCAAGGCCATGTACTCTGTCCATCATCCTGTTCTGCATTTCTTGCTGTTGATGTGACAGCTGCTTGATAGATTCAAAGCACACTCGAACATCTGCACTCAGCTTAGAAATAGAGCTGTCACACCGAACAATTCTCCCTCGGAGATCTGTGAGTGTCTGGACGTGGTGCACTTCCAAATGTTTCACTGCATTGTTTGTGCCTACGTGTGCCGTATCTCGTGATTTGATGGAATTTTCCAAAGCCTGTGTACATAAAAGTCATGATCAGTAAGAAAACATAAGCAATGTGAGATGATTCTTCTTCTTCTGCCTTTCATCACCTAATGAACAGGCCCACAATAAATTCATGCCAAGACCTTTGTAGACTTGTTCATGACTGATAGAATTTTACAGTTTCCGCCAAAGTTGGATGTGTTGGCCTAAGGGCGCATAACCGGACACACTGCAATTATGTCTGAAAAAACACTCTGGATGAACGCAGAAGAAGAAGAAGAAGAAGAAGAAGAAGAAGAAGAAGAAGAAGAAGAAGAAGAAGAAGAAGAAGAAGAAGAAGAAGAAGAAGAAGAAGAAGAAGAAGAATTTTACATTTAGTTTTCTACAGGATGATGTAGCCAGCCTCACCCAACCCTCCTCATTCACGGCTGATGACACGCATGGTAAGTTAAAGTTTTACGATTCATAGTTTCCCTCATAGGTCCAGGTAAAATATGAGTGGATTTCTGTTTCTGCCAGTCCTTTAATGCTTTTGGTCTTGAATAACTGTTACTTTAACCATTCTAAACTAAGTAGTGGTTACTTAAAATAACACATTCTGGGTTCTTTAATTTAGTTGCATGTCCTTCACAGGACGTAGCAGTCAACCCCAGCCTTTTGGCGGTTCGTGATTCCTGGGCAAGTTTTACATTCAGTAGTTTGACATTGCTTTCTGAACGAACGGCACCTATACCTTTTTCGAAAAAACCAGCACTAATGTGTTTCGAACACGGATATACGGGATTACGGATCTCATTCATAATCCCTTCGCCACAGAGACCGGTTCTGGGGGTCTATAAAACTTAAAATAATAATCCTAAGTGACAGAAAGGGTACAGGGATAATTAGAGATTAGCGATAGTAATGTAACAACTGGATGTAATAAAACAAGTTGATTTCAGCATATCATTTATGGAGGATTCATTGTTCGATGGGAGGAAGTCATGAAATGTATCCATGAATGAATTACAAGAGCAATAAACCCAAGATGAGGCATTAGCAATAAAGCACGCTCAATGAATTTTATGCAAACAGAAAGACTTCATTTTAAATTTTGGATTACCATGAGGATAACACATGCCTCACATTCGAACGATGAGAGTACTGCTTATTTGAAGTATTTCAGCCAAAGTATAAATCATTTATTCACTTCATACGATATATAACTCTGGAGTATACACCTGACAAGATGCAGTGAAATATGCCAGGCAATAAATTGTGCAATCTATTATTTTCTTAAATTCACAAAGAGAATAGACTGTTCTGAATTTATGGAGTAACTAATAAACATCAGTTACTGAGCTTCATAAGTAAAGCACAGACTTGGTCAGAAACACTGTAACCTAGCATGAATGTTGTAAACGGGGACATAGAAGGACCAGCGTGAGACTGACTACCTCATCCTATAGAACAGTGGTTCTCAACCGGTGGGGAATTCCCCCCAGGGGGGAATTTTAGGGTTTCCAGTGGGGGGGGGGGGGGGGGGGGGGGGGGGAATGAAGACCATTTCAAGATTGCGTTAATACAAGAACCGATTACTTGATATTGTTTTTCCCTTCATACTTTACAGTTATGTACATCTCATCCTTCTAAAATTCATTTTATAAAGTAAGTAGACCCACAAATCATGTTTTATGTGGATGCCTAGACTTGTTTTAGTATATGCTATTAAATTTACCTTCCATTTTTATGTATACTGTGTAGGGGTGGGGGGGGGATTTTTAGATAGGAAATATGAAAGGGGGGGAATGACGTTCTGAAAATACGGTGAAGGGGGGCACGGGCCAAATTTTTGATAGGAAGGGGGGAATGACGTTATGAAAATATGGTGAAGGGGGGCACGGGCCAAAAAAGGTTGAGAACCAGTTATAGAAGATTGAGCTGCAAAATCCAACCAATCATGAATAAGTCTACAATGGGCTTGGTGAAAACTGGTTGAGGGCCTATGCTCGACTGGGAGATGGGTTGAGGGCCTATGCTTCACTGAGAGATGGGTTGAGGGCCTATGCTCGACTGGGAGATGGGTTGAAGACGTATGCTTCACTGGGAGATGGGTTGAAGACATATGCTTCACTGGGAGATGGGTTGAGGACCTATGCTTCATTGGGAGATGGGTTGAGGGCCAATGCTTCATTGGGAGATGGGTTGAGGGCCAATGCTTCATTGGGAGATGGGCTGAGGGTCTATGCTTCATTGGGAGATGGGCTGAGGGCCTATGCTTCATTGGGAGATTGGTTGAGGGCCTATGCTTCATTCGGAGATGGGTTGAGGGCCTATGCTTCACTGGGAGATGGGTTGAGGGCCTATGCTTCACTGGGAGATGGGTTGAGGGCCTATGCTTCATTGGGAGATGGGTTGAGGGCCTATGCTTCATTGGGAGATGGGTTTAGGGCCTATGCTTCATTGGGAGATGGGTTGAGGGCCTATGCTTCATTGTGAGATGGGTTGAGGGCCTATGCTTCATTGTGAGATGGGTTGAGGGCCTATGCTTCATTGTGAGATGGGTTGAGGGCCTATGCTTCATTGTGAGATGGGTTGAGGGCCTATACTTCATTGTGAGATGGGCTGAGGGCCTGTGCTCCACTAGGAGATGGGTTGAGGGCCTGTGCTTCATTGGGAGATGGGGTGAGGGCCTATGCTTCATTGGGAGATGGGTTGAGGGCCTATGCTTCATTGGGAGATGGGTTGAAGGCCTATGCTTCATTGGGAGATGGGTTGAGGGCCTATGCTTCATTGGGAGATGGGTTGAGGACCTATGCTCCACTGGAGATGGGTTGAGGACCTATGCTCCACTGGGAGATGAGTTGAGGACCTATGCTCCACTGGGAGATGGGTTGAGGACCTATGCTTCATTGGGAGATGGGTTGAGGACCTATGCTTCATTGGGAGGTGGGTTGAGGACCTATGCTCGACTGGGAGATGGGTTGAGGGCCTATGCTTCATTGGGAGATGGGTTGAGGACCTATGCTCCACTGGAGATGGGTTGAGGACCTATGCTCCACTGGGATATGAGTTGAGGACCTATGCTCCACTGGGAGATGGGTTGAGGACCTATGCTTCATTGGGAGATGGGTTGAGGACCGATGCTTCATTGGGAGATGGGTTGAGGACCTATGCTCAACTGGGAGATGGGTTGAGGGTCTATGCTCCACTGGGAGATGGGTTGAGGACCTATGCTCAACTGGGAGATGGGTTGAGGGTCTATGCTCCACTGGGAGATGGGTTGAGGGCCTATGCTCCACTGGGAGATGGGTTGAGGGCCTATGCTCCACTGGGAGATGGGTTGAGGACCTATGCTCCACTGGGAGATGGGTTGAGGACCTATGCTCCACTGGGAGATGGGTTGAGGACCTAAGCTTCATTGGGAGATGGGTTGAGGACCTATGCTCCACTGGGAGATGGGTTGAGGACCTATGCTTCATTGGTAGATGGGTTGAGGACCTAAGCTTCATTGGTAGATGGGTTGAGGACCTATGCTTCATTGGGAGATGGGTTGAGGACCTATGCTCTACTGGAAGATGGGTTGAGGACCTATGCTTCATTGGGAGATGGGTTGAGGACCTATGCTTCATTGGGAGATGGGTTGAGGACCTATGCTTCATTGGTAGATGGGTTGAGGACCTATGCTTCATTGGGAGATGGGTTGAGGACCTATGCTCTACTGGGAGATGGGTTGAGGACCTATGCTCCACTGGGAGATGGGTTGAGGACCTATGCTCCACTGGGAGATGTGTTGAGGACCTATGCTTCATTGGGAGATGGGTTGAGAACCTATGCTTCATTGGGAGATGGTCTTAGGGCCTATGCTTCATTTGGGAGATGGTTTTAGGGCCTATGCTTCACTAGGAGGTGGGTTGAGGACCTTTGTTCTACTTGGAGATGGGTTGAGGACCTATGCTCCATTTGGAGATGGGTTGAGGACCTATGCTTCACTGGGAGATGGGATGAGGGCCTATGCTTCATTGGGAGATGGGCTGAGGACCTTTGCTTCATTGGGAGATGGGTTGAGGACCTATGCTCCACTTGGAGATGGGTTGAGGACCTTTACTTCATTATGAGATGGCTTGAGGACCTATGCTCCACTGGGAGATGGAAGGGAAAGGCAATATGGACATGATCGGGATTTCAGAACAATGACATTTCTTAAAAATGTCAAATATGCAGAGGACCACCAGAAAAAAATCAAATATTTTAAAAATGTTTAGGTGAAGACGCAGCCTTTAATTGACATTACAAGGTAGCAGTACTACTTTGGTAAGAAATCATAGCAAGAAAACTCCTTGTCTTAACCGGTTTTTCGATCAGACCTGTTCCGGTGACAGTTTTTACTTGAGTGATCCTTTCAAGAGTATTCTCAACTCTTCTGTTCAGTCAATGTATGCGATCTAATTCAACGCATGCTGCACAATAACAAATGACATGAACTCACCAGGTTCCTGTCACTCCTCCTCCTCATCCTTCTTCCTCATTTGTCCTGAAAAGGATGTTGCTTTAATGTATCCATGTAGTGACAACTTTAATAATTATATTTTCCTGCTGTCACATCTGACTTAAGCACAGAACTTTTGAGGAACTGGGTTTGCTATCCCTTTTCTTCGCCACCATTTCAACAAAACTGCAGTGAACCACCACCTGGAGGTGGGCAAGGTCTTGATCAGATCTGATTCTCTAACCCTGCTGCAAACAGTCAAACTATGAGTAACCAACAGCTTTTATATCTGTTTGCTGTGTCTTTGATCCTAAAGATGAAAATAAGAATTTACCCATAATTCTAGCAAGACCTGGCAGGTCAAGGGTCAGATTCACATTGGAGTGGATTCAAATTGTTAAAACTGACCAGGGTTCCCAGGCTGACCAGCCTAAAAAGGAAATGGATTGGGAATTAAAGATGGTCAGCATGAGACTGACAACATCATCCACGAGTGCCGACTGATCCATAAAAATATCTGTCTAGCAACATACTTAGGGCATGTAGGGCCTTAGGGCATGTAAAAGGGACCATAACTTTTTTTTTACTAGCACGACTAGTGAAAAATCAGTGACTGGACAAGTTGTCTGACATTACTAAACATGTCAACTATAGATTTAACAAACACCAACAGTGTCTGATAGCTGGGAGGAGGGATGATCAGTAATGGCAATCAGCAAGATTCTTAATTAAAGACAAAGATAAGAAAAGTCACATTTTGACTTCACTGAATGAAAAAGTATATACTCTATATCCCTATAAGGTAACAAGTAAAGAGACTAAAGACAGTCGCCATGAAATCTTTCTGTTTCCTATTATTCTTTCTTTCAAAATCCCCAGTCCCTGAACTGTCTACAATAAAGACAATTTCAATTTACTTACTGCGATATCACTATTTAGTTTGTTGACCACCGATGTGATTGTCCTGATATGTTCTTGTAGGAGTCCTCTTGCTTGCTTTTCTTCATTCCATGTTCCTTGGGTGTAGTTCAAACTTTCAACAACTTCTTCTTTGATTTTGAATGCTCTGTCAATGAGGGCCTGTATACAGAACACAGCATTGTTTATTGTTTCTATTTTATACATGTGCACAAACATACATGCATGCAGGCACACAATGAGTTAGAGAGAGAGAGAGAGATATACAGACAGAGAGAGACACACACTCACTCACACACACAAACATTGCAATGGAAGAAGGATCAGTCTGAAATTGACAACTTCACTCATAGTAGAAAAGTGCTGGCCGAAAGGTAGATTGGTCTAAGTCAGTGGTTCTCAACCCTTTTAGGCTCATGCATCCCTTCACTGTATGTTCAGAATGTCATTCCCTCCCTCCCCCCTTTCGTATTTCATCCCTATAAATCCCAAACCCATACAGTATACACAAAAATGGAAGCTAAATTTAATAAAATATACTAGAACAAGTCTAGACGTTTACATAAAATGTGATTTGCGGGTCTACTTACGTTACAAAATGAATTTCAAAAGGGCGAGAAGTACAGAACCATAAAGTATGGAAGGAAAAACAATATCAAGTAATCGGTTCTTGTATTAACACAATCTGGAAATCATCTTAAACCCCCCCCCCCCCCCCCCCCTCCCCCCGGAAACCCTAAAATTCCCCCTTTGGAATTCCCCACCGGTTGAGAACCACTGGTTTAAGTGATCCAATAACACCAAGAGTTATACCGACAGTAGCACAGCAACTGGTAGGATCTCCCATGTCAGACAGGTCAAGGGATATGAACCAGATGAAGAGAGAAACAAACCTGCCATCTTGTAGGTAGACTGGGGGAAGCCAAAAGCTAGAGTCAGCAAACCAAAAAAAAAACTTGTTGAATTCGGATGAATTGAGACATAGGCTTGACAAAATAGTGCAACACAATTCACATGATGATGTACCAAACAACATCTCATTCAATAAATAACATGTCAAAAGCAGTGATCATTCATACATCCCTGAGAGGGATATCATGCTCTAGTCACTTAAAGTCGACAAGGTCGACTTCATTGCACCGGGTTTTTAATCACATATGGCTTGGTCGCTTTCCGCAGTGCAGAAAGCGTCGTACAAAACACGAACTCCGTAGCTCTAGCGACGACCCACAGGAGTCTCTGAAAAATTTCACTCGTGAACCGAAGGACGCGGCCTGGAATTGAACCCACATCCTTCAGAGCCCGAGTCAAACGGCTTGACCACTTCTTAATAAAAATAAATCTTAATAAGTCATTATGTATGGCATGTTTACCAGGAATACTAGTTGGAAGTTATAATATAAATAATATACGCTATGCAGATGACACAGTATTGGTGGCAGATAAATCATCAGACCTACAACAATTGTTGGACACTGTAGTAACAGAGAGTGCAAGGAAAGGACTCTCCTTGAATATCAAAGAAAATGGTGACACCAAAATGTAACATAGAAATAGAAGGAAAAATTCTTAACCAAGTGGATAATTTTAGATACCTAGGGACATTTATAACATCAGATGGAAGATGTACAACAGAGATTAAGAGCAGAATAGGGCAAGCAAAGGCTGCATTTCAGAAAATGAAGAGTATCTTGTGTATAGGTCACTATCACTGAGTGTAAGAAAGAAAGTGCTGAAATGCTATGTAGAACCAGTTTTGCTGTATGGCAGTGAATCTTGGAATGTAAATGAACAAATTAAGAAGAAATTAGAAGCAACAGAGATGTGGTTCCTGAGACGAATGTTGCGAATTCCTTGGACTGCCAAAGTAACTAACAACGACTGCCTGAAACAGGCTAATGAAACTAGAACACTATATATAACAATAAGAAAGAGACAAACAGCTTTCTTTGGTCATGTAATGAGAAGAGAGGCATTGGAGAACATCGTAACAACTGGAAAGATCGAGGGGAAGAGAGGAAAAAGCAGACTAAGAGAAATGATGCTGGATGGATTGAGACAGTGGCATGGAGGAATATCAGCAGCAGAGTTGATCCAGAAAACCAAAGACCGAAATCTGTGGAGAGCCATGAATGCCTACAACAGCTGGCAGGGCACTTGATGATGATGTTGTTTACTGATAAATTTAGATCAAGAAAGATAATGAATAGATTATCTCAGCATTCTCACTTGTGTGTTTCGTTCTTGCATGGCCAGTCTGTCTTCAAGGTTTTCAATTCTGTTTGGAAGGTCAGACCGAACTGGCACTATCTCGGCCACCTGTCTTGGTTCTTGTAATTGCCTTGGGCTTCCCACGGAGATAGCATTGTACTCATGAGTTGTGTCATATGGTGCTCTCAACATAGGAAGATTTGTACGACGCAAAGACATTCTTGCTGCTGTTACTTCTGGAATCCTGGCAGATGAGACAACTTAATATGACATCATTTCTGGCAGTTGGACTTCAGAACTAACAACAATATATCCTGGCCTACCACAGGGATCACCATTATCTCCAGTGCTGTTCAATGCCTACACTGTGAAAATCACCAGCGAGCAAACCATAGAACCGGGAAGGACATTGTCATATGCAGATGATGCTTAAGTGTATCATCAGGATAAGGATAGTGATCAGGTTGCTGTGGAACTACAAACCGAACTCAATTGCATAAGCACTTGGTGTGTTGAAGCTGGGGCAATGGTCAACCCAATAAAGGCAACAGTGACTTGGTTCTCGTTGAATAATCATATTGTCAACACCCCAACGCCAACTGTAAATCTGGGTTTAGAGACGGTGAAAAGAATGCAGGCAATGAATTACCTGGGGATACGATTTGATCGAAGCTTAGCTTATACTGAGCACGTAGACCAGATGATAACAAAGGCCAAGCGGGGTGTGGCTGCAATGCGGGTGATGGCAGCAGCAAACTATGAGCAGCGCCATCTATGTCTTATATACGAGGGTCTGGTTCTTTCTGTTTTGGAGTACACGATGGTGATCCTGACTCTCAGCCATAAGCAGATAGAAAGGATGGAAAGGATACAGAACGAAGCTATGCACAGTATTCTTGGATGTACAAGAGATACAGCATACAGGGCAATGCGCTACCTTCTTGATTTTCCAACCATAAGGGACAGAATACAAATTTGCCAAGTACATGCCAATCCCACAGTCAACACAAACACACAACATCCACTGCATAGTGAGATTAAGAAAGTAAAGGGCAGCAGGTTAAAAAGAGAAAAGTCGTGGATTGGTCAAGCCAAAGACATACTTCAGCAGGTATGTTCACATGAGGACTTAGAACCTGGTGAGGAGTGGGCAGAAGTGCCAATCGAGTTCTGTACATCCTTCTCAGTGTGCATCCAACTAGACAGGAAATGCAGACAAGAAAATCCAGCTGTTATGGAGGCAGAAGTACAGACTCTGATCCTTGAGAATTCTTTAGAGGATGATGCTGTCATTTACACAGATGAGGCGGTTGTCCATGGAGTGAGAAGTTCACGAGCATTTACGTCTCAGACGGAAGGGAAAATTGTGAAGGAAGAGTATTGCGCTTTTGCTTTGACCACAAGCAGAAGCCTGACTATGGAAGTCATGGCAGTAAGTAAAGCAATAACATGGCTCGTGAGACACAGACATTCAATCGGACATGTGTCCTTAGTGACTCAATGAGTATGCTCAGGAGGATAGAGATGGGGTGGGTCCAAAGAGAGTGGCTGCTGTCTCTGGAGCGGTCTTGGCTGGCAAATATTAGTTTCATCTTTGGGCCAGGGGCATGCAGGTGTACAAAGGAATGAGCAGGCTGACAGGCTTGCAAGTAAGGCTACTGTGGAAGGCGGACGAGCCATAGACCAGGCAGACACTTTGAATGCTCTACGAGAAGTAAGTCGTTTACGAGGACCAAGCGATGACTGGGAATCTACAACCATGGTCAAGCTGCGAGAACAGCAAGTTAAAAGAGGTGTGGCCAAATAAGAACACTACGCAGGAAGCCAAAGAAGATTAATAAACCAACACAGAACTGGTGTCATGAGCTGCTACACGCTGCGGGATTTGCTGAGGAGGGGATCCAAGCACTTATGGAACTGAATGGTTCAATGTGCAATGAGGATGATCTGTCGACTAACTAACTAACTAACCAACCAACCAACCAACCACCAACCAACCAACCAACCAACTAACTAACTAACTAACTAATTAACTAACAAACAAACATAATTTTTATCCCTGTAAGTAATTTCATTAATCACCTTAATCTGGCAAATCAAGACTGTGTGTGTAACTGTAAAGGAGGTCCTCTTACACACCACTTAAGCATAATGAGGATATGGTGTTGAGCCCATATTTTCAGTGGCCAAATGACATACAAGATATGTTCAGTATTGTGGTAGTCACCTTCACTTTCCCAGATCTCTGATGCTCATCTTATGAGATGAAGTGTCCCTCTAGACACTGGGCTGGAGTCTGTTGACAATAAAATACCTAAAACCTGTGAAGGAAATGTTGCCAACCTCGGCCTAATCTCAGCCAGCCCGCATGTGCTGTACTGTATCATGACCTGGCTACATCTAAATATGCACCTCCACAGATGTGAAGTTATGTGATGAAATCCACTGTCGTTAACATCAGATGATAGAAATTACCAAAGACTGTCTGTATGCACAGCTGCAGTTGTTTACAACAAGTGGCAGATAGATCAAACGGCACCGCCGACCTTGAGGATTGCCTGTTGGACAGAGAGTATTTCTGACGAATTGTCTGCCCCTAAAAAACACATGCTGTTGACAGAAGAAATGAAGTCTATAGATCCCAGGCGGGAGGGACCTTTGATGTATGGGAAAATAGTCCCGACCGGGAGGCAACCTGGGGGAGGGATACATGGAATGACGTGACTAGGACAATCCTAGGCTGAATGAGGACAAATTTGTTATCATTAGTTTTACGCAAGAGTGTGGGCCTGGGTGGAAGTGTTTTGACTCGTGCTGTTTTAATTCGCAAAGAATCTAGCATGTTCGATATCAACTAATGTTGAGGAGCATGTTTCCTTTATGGCAAGCATAGATTCGATGTGGGATAGGGCTGAGTGTTTATAAGGTATTTACAATAAATCGTTTAGATGTAAATAATGTGGAATAATCTAGTGTTGGATATAACTAGAGTTTAGGTCATTACATAGTGTAATTAGGCCTAATTAATTTAGGCAGTAGCATGGTTGAAACTAGCTAGAGTAGTGAAGTGATAATTGGCTCTGTTAGTTGAAAATAGAGTAGTGAAGTATTGATAAGCCTTACTAGTCGAGAATTGAGTAATGGGGGATAATTGGGATATTCCAGTGGGTGCTCCCTGGTGGGCGGGGTTCCGCATTCTTTTTTTTTTTTTTTTCTTGTCTTGGCCTGATGAAAACCAATGGGTTGAGTTCATTTGTCCCTGACAGAGTTAGGTTCTATGTATTTTTCTGAGCAAGGCCGATGGCCCATGATCATCTAAATAAGGATCAGTGACGGGGAGGCTATCACCAGTTGTGTTATATATTTTACAGGTTCCCTCTGGTTGGGATGAAGAACACAGAACCTTTGAAAAATCAGATCCCAGATAATTGTTGGTGCAGGAAGATTGGCCAGCAACTTTCTCAATGGGCCTATGCTAGAAGAAGTTGATAAACATTGGCTCGGTGGAGCTGAATAGTATAAGTATCCTACAGGATAAATACTGATAACATTACTAAGAAGATTACACAATACCTGTGGACCGCAACATAGTAATGAGTTTTGATTTCATGCCATTCGTGAACACACCAGTGGTGATGGATGTTCAGTCCACTTATTACTAGATCAGTAGGGACTGATGTTCACATTAGATGAAACCCAAACATTGAAGAGTGGTTGTTCCAAGTATCAAGGAAATCATAACATTAAGACAATATCTAGAAAATAAAGACATCTATTTGAGACTAGATACAATAACTGTTTTAAGAGTGAAAACGGTAGAACATTTCGCAAGAAGGAAAAACGTCATGTTCATGGGACAGTGTTCCATTTTTTTCCACTGCGCAGGAATTGTGAGGTCTCAGTTTTCTATGAAACTATTAGGAACAGTTGTTGTTAGGAACAAAAAAAAATAGTATCGTTCACGGATTATAGATTTGAATGGGAATCATATTTCATGGTCATCAGAGCTCCTGGAGGAGGACATGTCTGGAGAGAAGGACACGACTTCGGTGAGGTCCATTGTGCTGATTCTTGTGATGTCGTGTAATCCTTGCCATGATGAGTGGACTCTGATCATGAACTTTGCAGTCTGACCTCCACATTTACATTAGAATACCCAACACACATTTTCTTCGCATACACGCCTCACGTACATTACACTTTTTCTTTTAATAAATTAATCTTTATTAATTGTTGGAAGAATGAGTTGTTGAATATCTTGCGTTGGGGAAGAATGAGAGGGGACATAGTACGACAGTGAGAGAGAGATAGGAAAAGGTGTCCACGGGCTGATGGAGTGTGTTGGACGGAAGCTGGTTGATTCTCCAGGTTATTAGAAAGGGGGTAAAATATAATGTGGGTGTTGACTCCCCTCACTCCAGGGACAACACTTTAGATAAAGACACGACATTATTGGGGGCTCGTAAACGGGATCTTTGGACAGTGGGATCTCTCATACACGTGATCTTTGGACAGCGGGATCTCTCGTAAACGGGATCCTTGGACAGTGGGATCTCTTGTACACGTGATCTTTGGACAGTGGGATCTCTCGTACATGTGATCCTTGGACAGCGAGATCTCCTGCAAGCAGGATCCTTTGGCAGTGGGATCTTCTGACAACGGGGTCTTTTGACACGGGATCCTTAGTTATAAGACGAAGATATCATATTGGAGAATCCAGCTAGAGTGAATGTGGATAGGGGTTAGGACAAATATCTTACCTGTTCACACTTCACACGTCTGCATAGGTCAGTGGTCCTGATTCTACTCTTGTCACTGAGTGATTGTGTTGTGGTGTGCTGGATGTGGTGAATATATAGATTTATAGTACTTGTTCATATATCTATATATTAATTTGCTCAACCTGCTAGCTTACCTCTCTGAAATGGCCACTCCTAAACAAACCACAGCAGAACTAAGGGCAAAGGGGGAAGAAATGGGATTGTCGGGTTCTGCTCTAACGGATTACATACAGGAAGTTGAGAGAGAGTATCGTCAAGCAGAAAGAGATGATCAAAAGGCTGAGTTGGAATTGAGGAAGATGGAGCTAGAAACTAAGAGGATAGAAGCTGAGCAAGCAACTAGAAGGATGGAACTTGAAGCTGAGCAGGCAGCCAAGAAACTGGAATTGGAAGCTGAGCAGTCAGCTAGGAAACTTGAAGTTGAGGAAGCTGCTAGGAAATGGGAAGCGGAGCAGGAGGCTCAGAAAAGGGAGCACGAGTACCGGATGAGGGAACTCGAGTTGAAGAGGCAATCTAATGGAGACACTGAGGGGGCAGTTGGAGGTTCCTCCACCCCAGGCCCAACCCCAGCAGGTGGACATGGTTACCATGCTATGAAGTTTCCTCTAGCGGTCTACGAGGAGGACAAAGAGAAGATTGACCAGTACCTTCAACGCTTCGAGGCCATGTCTGTTGCTATGGGTCTGGACCATGACAAATGGTGTCTTAAGCTATCCCAGGGTTTACGCGGGACCGGCTACGAGGTTTATTCTCGCCTGCCACCAGGACATGAGAACAATTATGACGAATTGAAGACGGCTCTGCTGAAATGATTCGAGGTTACGTCACATACCTACCGGAAAAAATTTCGAGCAGCGAAACGAGAACCAGGGGAGTTGTTTGCCGCTTACCGTCTAAAATCCTATCTCCACAAGTGGATGGATTTGGCTGGGTTCGCACATGATTATGAGAGTCTGGAAGAACTCATGGTGGTCGACCAGCTGAAGAAGCAAATGTCGAAACCGCTCAGGACATTCCTGGGAGAGCAAGGAGCGGAACGTATTGACCTCGTGACAAAATTAGCAGAACGGTTCGTCGAGGTAAATGAGGAGGCAGGGGAAAACATTTCCACCAACAGCAAAGGTCAGGAGAAATATGACAAGAAAAAAGCCAAAAACTCAGGAACCAAAAAGGGGGAACCTTATGTGCAAAAATCAGAGGATAGTTCAGAGAAGAAGAAGGAGGGAAGCAAGAGCACTTCAAGCTCCACCCCAAAACGACCGTGGTCGGAGAAGTGGTGTTCAATTTGTGAGTCACCCTCTCACAATACGAGGGACTGCAAATCGAAGGCTAAGAGCCCTCACTTCGCAGCATGTCAAGTGACTTCCAAGGAGGTTGTCACGGAAAATTCCAAGGTCAACAAGGAAGCTCGCCACCAGGAGAGCTCACTCATGTCCGGCACTAGAAAATCTAGGACAGGGAAATGGTGCAACCAATGCAAGTCAAACACGCACAATGCTATTGACTGCAAGGGAAAGTCAGGAGACTCTAAATTCGTCGTGTGCCCCGGGAAACCTAAGGTGGAGCCCACTAAACAGGTCGAGGCCGAGGAAGAGACTCCAGACCAGGATAAACCACCTGTAGTGGAATTGGTAGAGGTTAACGGTCGTCAAGTGGAGTGTTTGTACGACACAGGACTGGACGGGGAGGCCGTGATTTCTGCAGATCTGGTACATCCAGAACAATTCACAGGTGAGACCATGGAGATACAGCCTGCACAGAGGAGTGCTGTAGCCATGAAGTTGCCCATTGCTAATGTGGAGATTCGGTCAAGGTATGTCACCGGCACAATCAAGGCCGCTGTATTGACCGATCCCATTTTTCCAGTAATCCTTGGTTGCTGGTATGTCTTTCTGGGAATGCCCAGGGAGCCAATCTATATGGGAACAATACAGACTCGCTCTCAGACGAGAACGGAAGAGGCAGAAGCAATTGTGACTAACCCACTGCCGGGGGAGCTACGAACTGCCCAGAGTGAGGATGCTACTTTACGTCCTTCCTACAAAAAGCTGCAGAAAAGTGCTGATCCACCAGGACGGGGTCAGTACTACATGAAGAATAGGATACTCTACAGGAGAGCAGGAAGGGGAGACAACCTATACGGTCAGTTGGTCGTTCCAAAAGCTCACCGATCCCAGATTCTTCATATGGGGCATACCATCTCCTTTAGTGGACATATGGGTATTGCCGCCACCATGCAGCGAATTTCCTGCCATTACTATTGGCCGGGAATGACAGAAGATGTGCGTCGGTATGTGAAGTCATGCCCTGAGTGCCAGAGGGTGGCACCAAAACACTGGACAGCACTGGTGGTCTTGGGTGAGATGCCCATCATGAACTCCCCTTTCGAGAGGGTAGCCATCGATATCGTGGGTCCACTTCCCAGGACTAGGAAGAGGAACATGTATATACTCACAATGGTGGATTGCTGTACAATGTGGGGTGAGGCCATACTGTTGACCACGATTGACTCGAAAAAAGTGGCGGACGCACTGATGGAGGCCTTTAACAGATTAGGCTTTCCGGATCAAATTCTGACGGACAATGGGTCCCAGTTTTGTGGAAAACTCATGGAGGAGGTATTTAGGGTGTTTCACTCTAACCACATACATACCAGCCCTTACCATCCTCAAGCCAATGGACAAGTAGAGCGTTTCAACGGCACATTGATGACAATGCTCAGGAAACTGGCACAGGAAAAACCTGATAGGTGGGATGAATATATCCCAGTAGCACTCTTTGCCTATCGGGAAGTCCCTCATGGCTCAACAGGACTACCACCCGCTACGTTGCTGTTTGGTCGTCCAATCAAAGGACCATTGGAAGCCATGTTGAAGAGTTGGACTGAAGAGGGGACGTCAGAAGAAGTGATCTCTTCCTATAAATACGTGGAGGAACTGAAAGAAAAACTCCACAAGGGATGGACTTTGGCGAATCAAAACTTGAAAAAGGCCAGAAAAAGACATGCGGCTTACTACAACCGTAGGTCTAAAGACAGATCTCTAGAGGTGGGAGACAAAGTCTTGTTGCTACTCCCTACGGGAAACAACAAACTGGAGATAGGTTGGCAAGGACCATTTCCCGTGGAAAGGATGATATCCAGAACCAACTATCAGATCCAGATCCGGGGAAAGTTGAAGATTTTCCATATCAATCTCTTGCGGAAATACGAAGAGAGACCTGGAGACAGGGCAGCTCACCTCATGGCAATGGCAGTTGCAGTGGAGACAGAAGTGGGAACCAGCGAGGGCAGGGAATATCCCCTGGTACACCAGGAAACCTACAAGGATGTGCAGGTGAACCCTGATCTGACCTCCCAGGAGAGGGAAAAGATAACCCAGGTTCTCAAGTCTCATAAGGAGATACTGACTGATAAACCAGGACGAACAAGGTTGGTTGAGTTCGAGATGACTTTGACCACACAGGAGCCGGTTCGCCAGAAGGTTTACCCAGTGCCATTCTCTAAAGAAAAAGCCCTGGCGGAGGAAATACAAAAACTGCTGGAGGATGACGTGATTGCACCCTCCACATCCCCATACAATGCAGGGGTAGTTTTGTTACGGAAACCTAGTGGAGAACACCGGTTGTGTATAGACTACCGACTTCTGAACAGTCATACACAATTTCAGGTGGAACCTTTGCCGAATCCAACGCAGTTATTCGCTAGGCTCCATAAGGCTCAGTACTTTTCACAGGAGGATCTGAGTCGGGGTTACTATCAGATACCAGTCAAACCGGAGATTCAACCACTGTTGGCTTTCAGTACACCCAGTGGACACTACGAATTCAAGGTCATGCCCTTTGGACTCAGCAATGCACCTAGTGTGTTTACACGCATGATGAGGAGATTTACTACAGTTACTAGATCCTTTACAGGATCCGGCCATCATCTCATTCATGGATGATATTCTGATTTCCAGTGACAGCTTGGATGACCACTTGCAATCCTTGGAGAGAGTGTTTAATAGACTCAAGGAAGCAGGGCTTATCGCTCGTCCAACCAAGTGCATGATTGGTTACCAGACTCTGGAATTTCTAGGTCATACCATCACTCCGGGACACATTGTCCCAGAAGAAAAGAACCTGGAGAAAATCAGAAGTGCTCCAAGGCCAAAAACGAAGAAGGATGTGCGATCCTTTCTCTCCTTGTGTGGGTTCTACCACAAATTTATCCCACATTTCACTGAACGCGGAGCTTCATTGACGGAAACCTTGAAAAAGGGATTCCCGGACCAAATCATTTGGACACCAGAATGTGAGACTGCCTATAGTCAGTTAAAGGAGGCCTTGGTCAGCAAACCTGTATTACAGCTCCCGGACCTTTCCAAACCCTTTGTGTTGAGAACGGATGCGAGTGGGATTGGAATTGGGGCAGCCCTGTTACAGGAAGGAAAAGACGATCCTTCGGTTTTGAAACCTGTGGCATACGCCAGTAAGAAACTTCTCCAGGCTGAGAGGAATTATTCAACCGTCGAGAGAGAGTGCTTGTCTCTCGTATGGGCCGTGCAAAAATTCCAGCCCTATTTGTATGTAGTTAAGTTTCGGGTCCAGTCGGATCATCAGCCCCTGATGTTCCTGGCTACTTATCAGAAGCTCAACGCCCGTTTGATGCGGTGGTCATTGTTACTTCAACCCTACAATTTCACAGTGAAGTACATTCCTGGGAAGGAAAATGTTGGAGCGGACTTCTTGTCAAGACACCCAGCTCCGGAAGAAGAGGAATGAATCATCTGGATCGAACGTACAGTGGAGAAGAGTGAGATGGACTACTCTCTTAAGAGGGGGCCTATGTGATGAAATCCACTGTCGTTAACATCAGATGATAGAAATTACCAAAGACTGTCTGTATGCACAGCTGCAGTTGTTTACAACAAGTAGCAGATAGATCAAATGGCACCGCCGACCTTGAGGATTGCCTGTTGGACAGAGAGTATTTCTGACAAATTGTCTGCTCCTAAAAAACACCTGCTGTTGACAGAAGAAATGAAGTCTATAGGTCCCAGGTGGGAGGGACCTTTGATGTACGGGAAAATAGTCCCGACTGGGAGGCAACCTGGGGGAGGGTTACATCGAATGACGTGACTAGGACAATCCTAGGCTGAATGAGGACAAATTTGTTATCGTTAGTTTTACGCAAGAGTGTAGGCCTGGGTGGAAGTGTTTTGACTCGCGCTGTTTTAATTCGCAAAGAATCTAGCATGTTCGATATCAACTAATGTTGAGGAGCATGTGTCCTTTATGGCAAGCATAAATTCGATGTGGGATAGGGCTGAGTGTTTATAAGGTATTTACAATAAATCGTTTAGATGTAAATAATGTGGAATAATCTAGTGTTGGATATAACTAGAGTTTAGGTCATTACATAGTGTAATTAGGCCTAATTAATTTAGGCAGTAGCATGGTTGAAACTAGCTAGAGTAGTGAAGTGATAATTGGCTCTGTTAGTTGAAAATAGAGTAGTGAAGTATTGATAAGCCTTACTAGTCGAGAATTGAGTAATGGGGGATAATTGGGATATTCCAGTGGGTGCTCCCTGGTGGGCGGGGTTCCGCATTCTGTTTTTTTTTTTTCTTGTCTTGGCCTGATGAAAACCAATGGGTTGAGTTCATCTGTCCCTGACAGAGTTAGGTTCAATGTATTTTTCTGAGCAAGGCTGATGGCCCATGATCATCTAATAAGGATCAGTGACGGGGAGGCTATCACCAGTTGTGTTATATATTTTACAGGTTCCCTCTGGTTGGGATGAAGAACACAGAACCTTTGAAAAATCAGATCCCAGATAATTGTTGGTGCAGGAAGATTGGCCAGCAACTTTCTCAATGGGCCTATGCTAGAAGAAGTTGATAAACATTGGCTCGGTGGAGCTGAATAGTATAAGTATCCTACAGGATAAATACTGATAACATTACTAAGAAGATTACACAATACCTGTGGACCGCAACATAGTAATGAGTTTTGATTTCATGCCATTCGTGAACACACCAGTGGTGATGGATGTTCAGTCCACTTATTACTAGATCAGTAGGGACTGATGTTCACATTAGATGAAACCCAAACATTGAAGAGTGGTTGTTCCAAGTATCAAGGAAATCATAACATTAAGACAATATCTAGAAAATAAAGACATCTATTTGAGACTAGATACAATAACTGTTTTAAGAGTGAAAATGGTAGAACATTTCGCAAGAAGGAAAAACGTCTTCATGGGACAGTGTTTCATTTTTTTTCACTGCGCAGGAATTGTGAGGTCTCAGTTTTCTATGAAACTATTAGGAACAGTTGTTGTTAGGAACAAAAAAAATAGTATCGTTCACGGATTATAGATTTGAATGGGAATCATATTTCATGGTCATCAGAGCTCCTGGAGGAGGACATGTCTGGAGAGAAGGACACGACTTCGGTGAGGTCCATTGTGCTGATTCTTGTGATGTCGTGTAATCCTTGCCATGATGAGTGGACTCTGATCATGAACTTTGTAGTCTGACCTCCACATTTACATTAGAATACCCAACACACATTTTCTTCGCATACACGCCTCACGTACATTACACTTTTTCTTTTAATAAATTAATCTTTATTAATTGTTGGAAGAATGAGTTGTTGAATATCTTGCGTTGGGGAAGAATGAGAGGGGGCATAGTACGACAGTGAGAGAGAGATAGGAAAAGGTGTCCACGGGCTGATGGAGTGTGTTGGACGGAAGCTGGTGGATTCTCCAGGTTATTAGAAAGGGGGTAAAATATAATGTGGGTGTTGACTCCCCTCACTCAAGGGACGACACTTTAGATAAAGACATGACAAGTTACAGTATCAGTCTTGCACACCCTGCTGGTTTCTGAGTCTGAAGGGAGAGGGGAAGGAAGAGTTCTGCAGCAGACACTGTGGAGATGATATTCTGGTACCCGGGAAGGTTAACCCGGTCAACAAATGCCCGCAGAAGTCGGATGTGTCGGCCTAACGGCGCAAGAATGCAGCTCTGCTGTAAACAGGCACAACGCAGCCACATCCGGAAAAAAAATCCGGATGAACGCAGAAGAAGAGGAAGATATTCTGGTACCAGGTTGGGATAACAGCGCTCCACCTCCCTCAATCTGATAGATCCAAGCCCTTCTGAGGGCTATGATAACCTGAACATATTAGGCTTCAGAGTAAAAAGTCTGGACATGAACCAACAGATCAATCTATACACTAGGTGTATTTAGTGCAGTGCCTGCTGAAACAAATGTAAATGTAACCCTACAAAACTGTGGATTGATAGTAGGACTACTGCAAGTGCATAACTTAGAAGAGATAGAACAATGGTGGTTTTCTCTTTAACAATGTGTGTATTGCTGAACTCAACTAACCTTTGTATAAAAAGATAAACCCTGCTAGGTGAGGTTGAGGGGGAGGGAGTGTGTGCATCACACCGCTTACCTATCAATAGTAATTTCAACTAACTCTCCTCCTCCCAATGACCACCACCTGTGGAGAATTACGCTCACATAAACATGTTTACCTACAGCTCTCTGTACAGGAGTATTAGAAATAAGCTGCTACAAATTTTAAAGTTTATATATATATATACACACAGCAATAGTCAGAATGTTTACTTCTATAATTTAAATTAATAGCACAATGATAAAATAATCATTAACTATTTTCATAAAGCTTCAATTTCTTCTTCTTCTTCTTCTTCTTCTTCTTCGTTCATCCAGATTTTTTTTTGGATGTGACTGCGTTGTGCCTGTTTACAGGAGAGCTGCGTTCTTGCGCCGTTAGGCCGACACATCCGACTTCTGCGGGCATTTGTTGACCGGGTTAACCTTCCCGGGGAAGCTTCAATTTGATAAGTACCTAAGCTTGCAAAAAGAAATCACTGCCTTTCTTCTTTTTTAATTTGCTTGAAATTTGTCTATCTCTTGTATGAACTTTACTGTCTTTGTTAGTTAATTCAGTAGTCCATAGAGTTTGTCTTTCACTGTTGTTTCTCTAGGCCATAGGTTTGCCTACATATGTCATATTTTGGGCAGTCTTAGAGTATGTGATCTGCTTCTGTTGCGCCAATCCACTAGTGCACATGGCTGATTTACCAATCTTGAATTTTGTATGCATGTAGTTGCGTAATCAATTGTATCCTGTTCTGAGGTGCAGAATAATGACTTTTTCTGATCTGTCCATACGTGGTAATTGCCTTGAACTGGTCTTGGTAGCTTACGGATTGATTTGATCATTCTTTTCTTTTGGTGGTATGTAATAGACACATCAGGTTGTTCTTCTACTGCTCCTTCCTCAGCGAGTTGATCAGCTCTCTTGTTTTCAGGTACTCCACAGTGAGATAGTATCCAGTGTATGGTGACTTTATGCTGGCTGCCAAGTTAAGAAAATAGTGTCCATACTATTGGCAATTTCCCAGACTTGAATGTCTCAAGTACTGATTTTGTACCTCTCATCAGCACCACAGGCTGTATACCATGGCTGGTATTAAAAGACTTCTCTGTTGCTGTCTTGATTGCCTGAATTTCTGCATCATAGTTATTATGGCAGACTTTCCTGTTCGCACTCCAGCCATATCCCTAGTATTATTTGAGTATTCTATGTACACTCCCACTCCCCCATTTTGAACAGCATGTTGTAATGACCCATCTGTGTAGACTCGGATCCAGAGGTCCTGTGAGTATTCTTTATCTAGGAAACTGAGAGTGGCTGTTCTGTGTTATACACTGTTCTGTTCTGCCTTGTCAAATATTCCTTTCACTTTTGTCTGGATTTGTAGTGATAGTCTATGATCCTCTCTCCATGGAGTTCGTTCTGTGATAGTTTTTAGGAGGATACCAACTGCAGGCATATCTGTTGTTTGTCTGCAGAATTGTTTGGCCTGGTAGACAAAACTGTTTATGTTAAATCATCCCATAGCTAGGTTTTCACATCTGTTCTTCATAAGGTGGTCTGGCATTCCGAGGAACCTGTTTGTTTATATTAGCGTTTACGTAGCTTTGTGCTCCCTCAGTGCCTGTGTCCTCCCCATCTTCTCCATCTCCACTATAGGGATTGATTTAATCCCTCCTGTGGTGACTCTAAGTGCTTGATTTTGCACCTTGTCCAGCTCTATAGTGTGGTTTCTTATGCTGAATACCATTCACTTGACCCCTATTCGAGGTGTGGTTCTATGCTCTGTTGATAAGCTTAGCTAAGTATTTTCTCGCTAGCTCCCCGAATGGTTCCACTTAGTTTTCTTAGGATGGTTATTTTCCTTCTGGCTTAGTTGATGTGCCTTCTCCATGCCAGCCTGTCATCAAATGTTACTCCAAGATATGTTGGTTCAATATCTTCACTTAGGGATGACGTCTTCCTTTTGTTTCGGATAGAGGGTAAATAAAGTGATGATACACTTGCCAGTGTTTACGCTGAAACATCATCTATTTGTTCATGCAACTAATGCATCCACAGCTCTTTGTAGTAATCTGGTGGTCTCGGGTGCATGTTCATTTGTGCTCCTTAGGACTAGATCATCAGGAATCATTGCCACTTTAATTCCATGTGATAGTTCAGTAACAAGATTATTTATGTAGATTAGGAAAAGTGTGGAGGACATGAATCCACCCTGGGGCACATCATGAGACAGTAGAACTTTCCACCCTGGGGCACATCATGAGACAGTAGAACTGTCCACCCTGGGGCACATCATGAGACAGTAGAACTTTCCACCCTGGGGCACATCATGAGACAGTAGAACTTTCGTGCTCGAGGCCATCTATCTTTACTCAGGTTTATCTGTTGTGCAAGTATGCTTTCACCCATTTGTACATTCTTCCATTCACTTTATAGATTCTCAGTTTCTTCATCACATATCAAGGCTTATAACAGCCGTACAGATTTTTATGAGGCAACATTTTGTCAGCTCTATTGAACATACTTTAAAAAAATATTTCTTGACAAATTAAAGATATTTCATCAAACTTTCTATGTGCAGCCATGACATAAAATTAAATCACCAAAAATGTTAATCTCCGTTTTCAGACACTTTCATCAGGTTCCGGTACAATTTGATTTTCCTTTGCCAGCACTAAAAAAATGTTCCTAACTTTTTTTTAAAATAAGAGACATTTTTAAATACGATACCTAATCACTCAATCAAGTGCTATCTTCGTACAAAAAGTCAGTTGCAGCAAGTCTCAAATATACAACCTAATTTTCCGAACAACAGCAGTAAAATGCTGTGCTAATGCTAGCGTTGACAGTAATGACAGCGATGGCCTAGGATATGCAAACAAGATAATAAATTGCAGCTTAATTATAATCAAATCATGCGATGCTGAGCAAAACATTTAGCCTATCATACCTGTTATATGTTTATGCTTATTTCAATAGCATAGAAATTAGTAATTTACAGCATATGTGTATTGTGTGCCAATTTGTAACTAACCGAACTTAGTTCTGGTTGTTGCTATTCACCCGTCCGCCATTTATAAACAATCTTTCGTCGCTGTAGGAATCTCGCGAGATTACAACGATTCAACTAAATGTCGAAAAAAAGCAATATTGTACCACTCCAAGTTTTAGATTTTCCAAAAAGACTAATTTATATGAAGCAAAGATGTCAATTGAAACGAGAAAAAGAGTGTTGAGGGGGTACATAGAGCCTGTTCTTTTGTATGGATGTGAAACTTGGACAATGTGCAGTCAAGCTGAAAAACATTTGATGGCTACAGAAATATGGTTTCTGAGGAAAATGCAAAGAATACCATGGACAGATAGAAAAACCAATGACCAAGTAGTACTACAGAAGACAAATGAAAATCGTAAACTGATTAGAGAAATTAGACGAAGACAATCAACATTTTTTGGACATGTTATGAGAAGAAATGGATTGGAGAACTTGTTGACAACTGGCAAGATCGAGGGGAACAGACCAAGAGGGAGACCGAGAGGAAAATACCTGGATGGCTTGGCCACGTGGCATGGACGAGACAGGAACACTGAGCTGATCCACGACTCTGGTGATCGAGTGAATGGCGAGTCATGACCGCCCACGCTTTCCGGCATGGCACATGATTGATTGATTGATATGAAGCAAATGACTTCACAGTGTTCCGATGAAAGGTGTCGGGCAGAGATAAAGAAAAGAATCTCTTTATCGGAATATTTTTAAAGAACGTGTTTCATGAAAGCAAAAATATCAAGACAAGCACAAAAACCCTTCCTAAAAGAGTTATATGTGGATGCAGTATTGTTTAAAGGGGCCCACTTGTCATCGTGCAAGCTGACACTGACACCCTGAACTGGCCGCTTCTGCATGTAGGTCTAGGATCTGACGTCCCGCGACATAAATGAAATGTTTATTCAACTATGTGTATAGTAATACTACAGGCTCACACATCCAAGGTAAAGTGATAATCGCGGAAGCTACAGTACAGTCAGTTGTGTTCTAGACATTTAATTTTCTAGCATATAGCCTTTACTGTTAACAGGTGTCCTTCTAGTGGTGACCTTCTGACAATTTGCTATGGGTTCATCCGAGTTCCCGGCGGTATAAATAGCAGTCTAGTGCCCCTTACGGTGAAAAACAAAGGCTAGTTGAATATGCTTCGGCCTCTACCAACCCACACCCCACTCATCAGTTAAATATTCCCCACGACTTTAATTCGAAATAGATTAACAATTACACGATTGTAATATCCCTACGGGATAGCCGTTTCAAGCTAGTGTCGATCGTGTAATTGTTAATCTATTTTTGTTTGTTTGTTCTGTGCCGACGAAGGCTTTGGCCGCAACGTCCATTGTTTTTTGTAGTCGTGCTTTGGTAAAGCTCTCAATCTACTTCTCGTTTTTCAGTGATTCATTCATTGCTTTTCAAGTTTTACCGCAGTTCCCCTTATTCTTGTTAATCATTATCATTATGCTCCGTTCCTGTGCCAGTGAATATCACATAAAATGCACCTCACTGCCCAATGTGAAAAGTGGAACAGACAGGGGTCTCGGCAAAACAGCAGCCCGCACGGGAACACTGTGTATAATTGCCGCCGCCAGAATGCCAACACAAAAGACCTCCATGAAAAATACAGTTCATCGTCGATGGAATTGGCAGTCACCAGAAAGACTTCATTGACTAAACCAAAAGATGTCTTAGCGACTTGGTCAAGCCGTCAGCTTCGCGCTCTGAAGATTGTGGGTTCTTCTCCTTCTTCGTTCATCCGGATTTTTTCCCCCGGACGTGACTGCGTTGTGCCTGTTTACAGCAGAGCTGCGTTCTTGCGCCGTTAGGCCGACACATCAGACTTCTGCGGGGATTTGTTGACCGGGTTAACCTTCCCAGGGGATTGTGGGTTCGATTCCGGTCTACGTCTTTCGGCTCACGAGTGTCTTTTTCTCGGAGACTCCCGGGGGTCGTCGCTGGAGTTACGTAGTTCGTGCTTTGTGCGACGCTTTCGGCAGGCCACACAGCGGAAAGAGACCGAGCCATATGTGATAAAACCCGGTGCAATTAAGTCAATCCTCTCGACTTTTAAAACTCTTTTCTAAACCAAAAGATTCCACATGAGGCAATAGAATACCCAGGCCTGTCTCCAAGCCTAAGGCGGACAAGGGCCAAGCCCAATGTCCCAGCTGCAGCACGAACACAACGAACCCGGTACTACACTTGTCGGCGGACCTGTCCAATTGTTGCCATGTGCATTGATGGTCAAACTGCCTAGCCGAATGGAAATAAAGAGCGCAGTGTTGGTGGGAGCGGGAGAATCGTGATGGTATAGAATGCAGGACGTGCCTGGGTCACAGTGGAAGTTCGACCCCGGAACTAAGAAATTAACTTTGCATCATTAGCGTCTTCAGTCATCATCATCATCATCATCATCATCATCATCATCATCATCATCATCATCATCATCATCAAGTGCCCTGCCAGCTAACGCAGGCGTTCATGGCTCTCCACAGAGCTCGGTCTTTGGTGTTCTGGATCAACTCTGCTACTGATATTCCTCCATGCCACCGTCTCAATCAATCCAGCATCATTTCTCTTAGTCTGCCTCTGCCTATCTTCCCCTCGATCTTTCCAGTTGTCACGATGTTCTCCAATGCCTCTCTTCTCATTACATAACCAAAGAAAGCTGTTTGTCTCTTTCTTATTGTTGTTTATAGTGTTCTAGTTTCATTAGCCTGTTTCAGGCAATCGTCGTTAGTTACTGCTCGTAGAAAAACTAAGAAGTATAAACGGACTGGCATAGTGAGAGCAACTGGAGGACACTCAGAACCCTTCACCATAAGATCTGGAGTACGACAAGGTTGTGTCACGTCCCTTCTCTTGTTCATAACATATATAGACAACATATGTAAAGAAACCAGCCAAGCAGAGATAGCAAGAATACCACATGACGAGAACACAGAAGAAGAACCAACTGCAAATCTAACCATTAGAGAACTCCTTTTTGCGGACGACCAAGCACTAATAGCAAAATCAGAAGCTGAATTACAAGACCACATGAGTAGTATAGTAACGTGGTAAGCCGCTCGTTTTGTGGCGCACATCGCTTTTGCGCCACAAAGGGCGATAAATCCGGGTTTTTTTAATTTCCACCTCAAAGGGCGATAACTCTCCGGATTTTTAAAAAAGTCAAGGCGATAACTCGTTTTTTAATAGGTGTGGTCAAGTGACTCATCTGAGTAGGTGTGGTCTAGTGACTCATCAGAGTGGGTGTGGTCTAGTGACGCTAGGTATGGTGGTCAAGTGACCCCCTTAAATTGTAGGTACTATAACAACATAGAAAATACAACAATAAAGAAAACAAACGACTCAAGTAAGGTATATGTTTTTATTAAACCATGTACAAACAATACAATGCATATTAAATAAGTAGTGGCATAGTCAAGATATTATCACTGTCAACCAACCCCTTAAATTGTAGGTACTATAACAACATAAAAAATACAACAATAAAGAAAACAAACGAGTCAAGTAAGGTATATGTTTTTAATAAATCATGTATAGACACAGTTATAAATTGTTTTTTCTTGGCGGGGAAGTGTGGGAAAGTCTGGCAGGTAGTACCGGGGAGTTATACGTCGGTAAAGTGTGGGAAAATCTCATGCGAGTGTGACGGCGGTCGGTTCATAACAGACGTGGAGGGGTGCATATGGAAAAGTCATTAAGTAACGGGTTGTAAAAACATTGGTGAGTGGTGTGTTAAAATATTTTGAACTGTTAGCGCATTGTTGGTGTATATTAGTACGAATAAAAGGAATAGGTGCGTTGGGGATAGTAGTGGGTATGGGTTAGTGAAATTAGTTTATAAGGGGTGGTTATTAGTGCTTTGTAGATGGTCATAGTAGCTTATTCACTAACATCACACGTGTTACAAATGAAACCTTGAAAGCTAAAGATCGTCGATTGTAATGGATATAGTATAGTGTCATTCGGTGGTAAGGGGTGGGTACCAGGTATTAGTGGCCAAGAGATGGTTAAATGGTGATCAAGTGAGGAAAATTTTAGGGGAAAGTGCTTGTAATGATATGGTGATTATTAAAGGGTGGTAAATTAGTGGTCAAGCACTGGTTAAACAGTGGTCAAGTGGTGGTCAAATGAAGAAATTTTTTAGGGGAAAGTGGTTGTAATGATATGGTGATGATTAAAGGGTGGTAAATTAGTGGTCAAGCAGGGGTCAACCAGTGGTCAAGTGGTGGTCAAATGAGGAGATTTTTAGGGGAAAGTGGTTGTAATGATATGGTGATGATTAAAGGGTGGTAAATTAGTGGTCAAGCAGTGGTCAACCAGTGGTCAAGTGGTGGTCAAAGGAGGAAATATTTTAGGGGAAAGTGGTTGTAATGATATGGTGATGATTAAAGGGTGGTAAATTAGTGGTCAAACAGTGGTCAACCAGTGGTCAAGTGGTAGTCAAATGAGGAAATTTTTAGGGACAAGTGATTGTAACGATATGGTGATGCTTAAAGAGTGGTAAATTAGTGGTCAAGCAGTGGTCAAGCGGTCAAGTAAGGAAAATTTTAGGGAAAAGTGATTGTAAAGATATGGTGGTGATTAAAGAGTGGTAAATTAATGGTCAAGTAGTCGAATCACCACTTAAATTTTAGGGTATGGTACGTGTAGTGAAAAGGTGATGGTAAAATAAGTAATGACATGGTCAAATAGTGCCCAAGTAGCGGTCAAGTAGTGGTTAAGTGGTCGAGTGATCACTTAAAATGTAGAGAAAAGTACGTGTAGTGAACCTGTGTTTGTTAAAGTGATCGATGACGTGGTCAAGTAATGGTCAAGTAGTGGTCAAGTAGTGGTAAATGATCAAGTGACTACTTAAATTGTCTGTGAAAGTAGGTATAATGGCATGGTGATGATCAAGATGTGGTCAACGGGTGTTCAAATAGTGGGCAAGTACTGGTCAAGTAGTGGTCAAATAGTCGAATGACCACTTAAATTGTAGGGTATGGTACGTGTAGTGAAACGGTGATGGTAAAATAAGTAATGACATGGTCAAATAGTGCCCAAGTAGCGGTCAAGTAGTGGTTAAGTGGTCGAGTGATCACTTAAAATGTAGAGGAAAGTACGTGTAGTGAACCTGTGTTTGTTAAAGTGATCGATGACATGGTCAAGTAATGGTCAAGTAGTGGTCAAGTAGGGGTAAATGATCAAGTTACTACTTAAATTGTCTGTGAAAGTAGGTATAGGGGTATGGTGATGATCAAGATGTGGTCAACGGGTGTTCAAATAGTGGGCAAGTACTGGTCAAGTAGTGGTCAAGTAGTCGAATGACCACTTAAATTGTAGGGTATGGTACGTGTAGTGAAACGGTGATGGTAAAATAAGTAATGACATGGTCAAATAGTGCCCAAGTAGCGGTCAAGTAGTGGTTAAGTGGTCGAGTGATCACTTAAAATGTAGAGGAAAGTACGTGTAGTGAACCTGTGTTTGTTAAAGTGATCGATGACATGGTCAAGTAATGGTCAAGTAGTGGTCAAGTAGGGGTAAATGATCAAGTGACTACTTAAATTGTCTGTGAAAGTAGGTATAGTGGTATTGTGATGATCAAGATGTGGTCAACGGGTGTTCAAATAGTGGGCAAGTACTGGTCAAGTAGTGGTCAAGTAGTCGAATGACCACTTAAATTGTAGGGTATGGTACGTGTAGTGAAACGGTGATGGTAAAATAAGTAATGACATGGTCAAATAGTGCCCAAGTAGCGGTCAAGTAGTGGTTAAGTGGTCGAGTGATCACTTAAAATGTAGAGGAAAGTACGTGTAGTGAACCTGTGTTTGTTAAAGTGATCGATGACATGGTCAAGTAATGGTCAAGTAGTGGTCAAGTAGGGGTAAATGATCAAGTGACTACTTAAATTGTCTGTGAAAGTAGGTATAGTGGTATGGTGATGATCAAGATGTGGTCAAGGGGTGTTCAAATAGTGGGCAAGTACTGGTCAAGTAGTGGTCAAGTAGTCGAATGACCACTTAAATTGTAGGGTATGGTACGTGTAGTGAAACGGTGATGGTAAAATAAGTAATGACATGGTCAAATAGTGGTCAAGTAGGGTCAAGTAGTGGTCAAATGGTCGAGTGATCACTTAAAATGTAGAGGAAAGTACGTGTAGTGAAACGGTGTTGGTTAAAGTGATCGATGAGGTGGTCAAGTAATGGTCAAGTAGTCAAATGACCACTTAAATTGTAGAGGACGATTTGCCTAAGATTATGGTAGTGATTAAAGTGATCGATGACGTGGTCAAGCAGTGGTCAAGCAATGGTCAAGTGGTCGAGTGACCACTTAAATTGCAGGGGAAAGTACGTATAATGCAATGGTGGTGGGTAAAGTGAGGAGGAATCACTAGTAGTGATAATAGTACTACCAATATTAGCGATAAGAATATTAGCTGGGGCGTTGTTAGAGATACAAGTCTCTTTTTTGTGTGGGGTGTGTAAAAATCATACAAAGAGGGTCATACAACCACAAAGACAGCGAAGTACACACACACACATACACACACACACGTACACACATACAGATACAGAAGTACAGACAAACCATACCATTACTACTGTCATCACAAATATACACAATTACATATAGACACACTCACCCATACACAAGAACACTCAAAGACAAACACAAAGACAACCAAACAAACACATGTACACACATACAGACACAGAAGTACAGACAAACCATACCATTACTACTGTCACAACAACAGCTATACACAAGTACACACCCATAATCAGATACACAAAGAGGGTCACACAAACACACATACAAACACAAAGACAACCATACACAGACAACCCATACCATTATTACTGTCACATCAACAGATATACACATAACCACACACATCACAAAGACATCAACCATACAAGTATACATACAGATACCACAAAGACATCAACCATACAAGTATACACATAAGCACACACATCACAAAGACATCAACCATACAAGTATACATACAGATACCACAAAGACATCAACCATACAAGTATACACATAAGCACACACATCACAAAGACATCAACCATACAAGTATACATACATATACCACAAAGACATCAACCTTACAAGTATACACATAAGCACACACATCACAAAGACATCAACCATACAAGTATACATACAGATACCACAAAGACATCAACCATACAAGTATACACATAAGCACACATAACAAATACATAAACAAAAAGACACGTACACACATGTACACACCCACAAAGACAACCAAACACACGCACACACATACAGATACAGAAGTACAGACAAACCATACCATTACTACTGTCATCACAACTATACACAAGTACTCACAGACACAATTACCCATACACAAGAACAATCAAAGACATACACACCCATCTCCTACCATTACTACTGTCACAACAACAGCTATACACAAATACACACATACAAACAAAAAACAGAGCCCAGAAGAACGAAGATCACTAATCCAGAACTTTTTGGTTTTTTCACTAATCATGTATGTCATTGATTTTTTTTTCTTATGATATATGTCTAAACTGTTTTTCACTAATCATGTATGTCATTGATTTTTTTCTTATAGCACTAAAGTGTTTTGATGAATAACACACATATTTTGGTGATAAAAATATTGAAATCATGTTTTTTTGCTGATTTTCTTTAGTGGTTTTGTTTTCATGACTTTGTCTTGTCGACTCAGAGCTTACATTACCAGACATGAACAAAGTCTTAGAAGAAGTTATGAAAAGTCGGAACAGTCAAATGTATAAAAACTAGGAGTTAACCAAGTATGAAAAACTTTCCTTGTTTTACGTTACCGAAGGCCTTCACCGTATCTGGTACAGAAACCCATATACATCACTCATCTCTCCACACTCTTGGTTTCTTTCTAATACAAAGTGGTCACAGCACCAAGAACTTCAAATCTCCATTGTACACGTGCTCCATTGAAACACCCATGACAGTTAACAACATGTATGGCCATGTAATCTGTGAGTCCATCGGGGATAGTTCATCCGAGTATTCGTCACCAAAGAGCCATTTCCCATGGCTGACATCTTCAACTTGCTATACCACATCTTATTCTAATATACACTTTACATGAAATTTTCCGAATTTGGGGATCTATTAAAGAATACGCAATAAGATACATAAAGACACCAAGAACATATCAGACAAAACAACTCACAAACCAGACTTAGAACTAAAACTTAAACCATATCAGATGAACCTCCCAACAAGTACTACTAGAACTCAAAACATAACGATATTAAGGAAACGCATACTAGTTTATTTCTGTTTATAACTGTTTTAATATGGCAGAGAGAAACATGGTAATTAGACTATATCTGCCTTCTTCACTGCTGTCCTTTGTTCGATGACTTTTCTTCTGTGCTTGTCCTTCAGGACTGGATTCAAAAAAAAATTTTTTTTTCAAGTCTTGTACACGCCTTTCAAAATGCTCACGTTCTCTGATTACAGGGTGCCAGTTACCATTGCGTTCTTCGGTGCCAACAGTATGGACTGTCAAGAAGTGAGGTTCTGGTGCAAAATTAACCTGTGGAGGTAAATAAAACACATTGAAACTTACAAGACGGCCACACATACTACTTCACTAAAGAAAAAACAGTAAAGAAAAATTCATGATGAGAAGTGGTAAAAGGCATCAAAAACAGACTGTCGACATTCTATTGGTCACGTCTTGAGAAAAGGTAAAGGTATAGTCACTGATGGTTTGTAGTATAGCGAGATGTATATAGAAAACATGTATAGCAGCTAGGTCTTCTGTATTAGACATGTTTACAAAAAATACACATGTGAACTATGATCATTACTACCCATACACACCTTATTCGTTGATGACGAACACCTTCGGACACCAACAGTAGGATAGTTTTCGTTCCACAACACATTAATTTTCTTGAGAGACTCTGGGGCATGACTACTATCCAAAAGGTCAATATCTTCATCTGAAGACGAATCATCACCCCAAGCAAAGGTTGTCTCTGGTACATCTAAAGCTGGCTGGGTGTAGCGAAACCCCAGTGGCCCATGTCCTCATACCTATCCGCTCAATTCCTTCGGAGTGGGATTCTCTGGGGTACTTTCATAACCCGAGCATTTGACACGAATACTTTTAAATCTATCTGTTCTTCGGGAAAACCCAATGGCGCGCCTTGCACCAAATATGACCTAGGGTAATGGTTTGGGCGTGAAATGTCCGTTGTCAACCTTGTCGGTTGTGGTCGGCACAATGTATTGAAGTTTTAAAGAATTTTACAGATAAAGTGCCGCATCCTACTGCTGGGATATGAAAGGTAATTTTAGATTAATAGGTCCTGCCAGACCTGGGCATATTAAGCTTGGACGTCTCAAATAATGAGACGATTTGGTGAAACGGCAGTCTTGCCAATTTGGCTAAGCGTCTAGATCTGGGCATGGCGGGGGAACAAATCGGGGCAATATCTTTTCCCAGATGATGTTGTCGCTTATTCTTGGCGGCGGATAGACGGGGGGGGGGGGGGGGGCTATCTTTCTTCTTATGGCTTTACCTCTGTTTAGTGTCATCTTTCATTTGAATATAAACATTATATAGCTATGGCATGTCGAGGGGAGGGAAGGACTCCGTGGGGACCGGTTCCACCCATCTGAGTTATATCTTCTTGAGCCAGAAGAGGCGATCCACTGTCCTATCTCTTTCGTCTTTCGGCTGATGGGTGGGGGGCCAGGTGGACCGGGTGGTTCCTGGTCGATAGGAGGATGTTGGGAGTATAAATGGACTTCCCTGTCTCCCTGAGAGAACCTGAACTCATCTGAATATATGGGTTATGTGAGACACGGCCGATACATTGCGGTGACAGCTCAGACCAGAGCGGCGGCCGGACAGGGTAGTTTCCTCTTTCCTGTTCTTGCTAGGGATGGGGGAGGGAGATGCACTGCGGTCCATACAGACCCACTATTATGATATTAGTTAAGAGTAGGAAACATACATAATTACGCACTGTACTCCACAATAGCTTTGTCGTGAGAAAGGCCAGGTTTGCAAGTGAGAGGGAAGCCTGAGAAGGTATGTGCCCAATATTAATAAAGGCATGATATGAGTGTGGAGAGGAGTGTGGTATGAAGACAATTGAATACTAGGTAATTGTATGTATTTTATGTATGGCAACCGACATGCTGAGACCATTGGAATCTCCATGCCGGCTGTATCTGAAGTTTACACCAGAGGATCTCAAAATTGTTTTAACATTACAGGATCCTTCTTTTGACGGCGAATATAGCCGGAAGTTTCGACAGAGCATCGACATAGAACATTATGTTTACTATGAAGTCCCTGCTGCTGTTGGGCTATACCAGATAGAGCCACGGCGGGCCCGAACGAATATTTTCAGACACCTCGGCAGGCTTTTCGTTGAGTTGGGATCGAGTATGTTTGCATTTTGGGCTAGATCCCGCCTAAGTCACTGACACACCCGTACATATATCCTATTTATTCTCCTTGAGTATTTCCCCACCAAAATTGTGCCACGTGATCCCAGGGCACTTTCCCTAACCATTGGACACACTACATTCGGGTAGGCCACGGAAACTTGGAATCCTGGATCGATGGAACCTTGTTGTTCGAACAACCTACGCGGGAAATAAAGACCAGGGAACTTGCTGTGAGGTGGTTGTGAATTCATGGGACAATATGGAAAACGATGATCTAGGATATTTATATTTGTGTTGATATTGTATGGACTAGTTTTCTCTCTAGATTGTGTGTAGATGTTTATGAGTTAATCGCCAGATATTTTTTCTGTGCTGTTATGTATTGAGTTATTAAATTTCCAATTACAAATATGTTGAAGAACGTCATGTTGTATGCGTGTCAGCCAGAACGACCCTGCAGGAAATAGGTCCTGAGGTCGAAAGAGAGAGTGACAGTGAGTCCGGGGGAAACGGAGGAGGGTTGGCAAGCAAAGACCTATCCCAGCCAGGGCTATAGAATAATATTGAAATATTGTTACATAGTTACTTGGGACCCTCCACGTAGCTTGTTACAATTTCTGGGGGCACGTCGCGGGATATTTTAAATCCTGGTGGAGCTCTGGCTGATATAGGGATAGGGGACAGATATTCTGGTCTAATATCAATAGGTTCTGCTTACCGTACCTGGCTATTGTCTATACTCTTCCTGACACAGACTGACGACATACGAAGTGTTGTGGTCGTGTATTATATCCATTTGTCAATTACCTATTCACTTACCCTCTGAGTTAAGATGGCATCCGCGAAATTTAATGTGGCTGAAGTGCAGGCTACAGGGCGTGAGATAGGCTATGAAGGGGCTGAGTTACAGAAATATGTTCAAGAAGTGGAGAGAGATTTTAGACAAGCTGAGCGCGAAGCTAAGAAAATTGAGGCAGAGCGCGAAGCTAAGAAATTCGAGGCAGAGCGTGAAGCTAAGAAAATCGAGGCAGAGCGCGAGGCTAAGAAAATCGAGGCAGAGCGCGAAGCAAAGAAAATCCAGGCAGAAGCTAGGAAGTTGGAGGCCGAGCAGGCAGCCAGAGACCATGAGTTCCGTATGAGGGAGTTGGAGCTGAAAGCTCAAACTGCCAAGGAAAGCGAGGGTGCAGTTGGAGGCGCAGTTCTCCCTGACTCAACAACTTCTAGTGGCGGTCCATACCAGGCAATGAAGTTCCCATTGCTCCCGTTCGATGAACACAAAGACCAGTATCTTCACAGATTTCAGTCGATGGCTTTGGCTATGGGATTGGAACGTGGGAAATGGAACTTGAAACTCTCACAGGGCCTGAGGGGGACCGCGTACGAGGTCTATTCAAGGTTGCCACCTGGTATGGAGAATGACTATGAGGCTCTGGAAAAAGCATTATTGAAAAGGTTCCAGATGACAGCCCATACATACCGTCAGCAGTTCAGAAAGTCCAAGAGAGAGCCAGGAGAGATGTTCGCAGCCTACAGCGTTAGACTTAAGTCTTACCTTTTGAAGTGGATGTCATTGGCTGGATTTGCTAACGACTATGAAAGTTTAGAAGAATTAGTGGTCGTGGACCAAATGAAGAGAATGATGCCTAAGACATTGCAAACCTTCTTGCTTGAAAATGGGGCAGAAAGGTTAGACATAGTCAACACATTGGCGGAAAGGTATGTGCTAGCTCATGGGGATAATGGGGAACTGTCACAACCCAATCCCCGACCACCAGACACATGGTCTGTAAGGAAGAAGAACCCTAAAGCAGCTCACACCAAGAAGGAGGATCCTTTCGATAAAGTTCCAATTAAGAAACCCTCTGGTAAGAGTCCACCTGGATCTCCTAAAAGAAAGTGGAGTGAAAAGTGGTGCGCCTACTGCAAATCTCCTACACACAATACGGCCGATTGCCGGCGCAAACAGAAAGACTCTCACTATGCTGCCTGTCTTGTAGAAACCGGGGAAGGGTCTAACAAGGAGGTAGAAGGGAGGGGTCTTGAGAACAAAGATTCAGAGAAACCACCAGTAGTAGAGACGATACTTGTGAACGGACAACCAGTTGAGTGTCTCTATGACACCGGTCTGCAGTTTGAGGCCGTAATTTCCTCACACTTAGTGAGCCCAGAGCAGCTAACCGGGGAGTCCATTGAGATTCAAACGGCGACCAAGAGTGCGGTAGAGATGTCTCTTCCGATTGCGAAGGCGGACATCAAATCTAAATATGTTACCGGCACTATACAGGCAGCCGTTCTGCTCGATCCAATCTTCCCAATGATCTTGGGTTGTCGCTACGTCTTTCTAGGGAACCCAACAGAACCTATGTACGTAGGGGCAATGCAAACCAGATCTCAATCGGGAGATGAGCAGACGCCGGCCTTGATCGTGAATCCCTTACCTGGGGAGTTACGAGCTGCTCCAAGCCAGGATGCTACTTTGCAACCTTGCTTCAACCAGTTGCCAAAAAGTTCTGACCCACCAAGACGGGGTCAGTATTATATGAAGAATCGGTTACTGTACCGGAGAGCCGGAGTGGAGGAACGCCAGCATGGACAGCTGGTAGTTCCTAAGGCCTATCGGGAACAGCTTCTTCATATGGGACACACCATTTCATTCAGTGGACATATGGGTGTCGGGGCAACACTCCAGCGCATTTCCTGCCATTACTACTGGCCAGGGATGACTGGAGACGTGCGTCGGTACGTCAAGTCATGCCCAGAGTGCCAGCGTGTGGCACCAAAACACTGGACGGCTCCAGTAATCTTGGGAGACATGCCCATTATGTACTCTCCTTTCGAGAGAGTTGCCATCGATCTTGTTGGTCCTCTTCCTCGGACTAGGAAGAGGAATATGTATATTCTGACGATGGTGGATTGCTGTTCCATGTGGGGCGAGGCGATACCGTTGGCCACTATCGACTCTAAGCGAGTGGCTGATGCACTGATGGAGACTTTTACTCGGTTGGGATTTCCAAACCAGATCCTAACGGACAATGGGTCTCAGTTTTGTGGTAAGCTGATGGAGGAAGTCTTCCGTATCTTCCAGACTAACCACATTCACACAAGCCCATACCACCCTCAGTCTAATGGGCAAGTAGAGCGGTTTAATGGTACCTTGATGACCATGCTTAGGAAGCTGGCTCAAGAGAAACCAGACAGATGGGATGAATATATCCCAGCCGCCTTGTTCGCCTATCGGGAGGTTCCCCATAGGTCAACCGGGTTGCCTCCAGCCACTCTATTATTCGGGAGGCCAATCAAGGGTCCCTTAGAAGCCTTATTGAGATGTTGGACAGAGGAGGAGACTTCCGAAGAGGTGGTATCTTCCTACAAATACGTCGAGGAGTTAAAGAAGAAACTCCAGACAGGTTGGGCTTTGGCGGCTCAGAATCTGAGAGCGGCCAGAAAGAGACACGCGGCCTACTACAATAGAAGGACGAAAGATAGGTCTCTTAAGGTGGGGGATCGGGTTCTGTTGTTACTTCCAGTAGGTTCCAATAAACTCGAGATTGGTTGACAGGGGCCTTTCCCGGTGGAAAGGGTTGTGTCCCGTACCAATTATGCTATCCGGATCAGGGGGAAATCTAAAATATTCCACATTAACCTCCTCAAAAAATATGAGGAACGATCCGATGGTACTTCTCTCCCACTCATGACTATGCCGGTCGCGATGGAAACTGAATCGGGCGAAGACGCGGATAGGGAGTATCCTTTAAACCCTGGGGAAACCTATAAGGATGTACATATAAATCCTGATCTGTCGGCTGAAGAAACAGAACTAGTCATCCGTTTGTTGGAGTCCCATCAACAGATTCTTACCGATCGTCCAGGGCGGACAGGGTTGGTCGAGTTTGATATGACTTTGACTACCCAAGACCCCATTCGCCAAAAAATATATCCAGTGCCCTTTGCGAAAGAGAAGGCCCTGGAAGCCGAAATCCAGAAGCTTCTGGATGATGACATCATAACTCCTTCGACTTCTCCTTATAATGCCGGGGTTGTCTTGTTGAGGAAGCCAAGCGGGGAGCACCGCTTATGTATTGATTACAGGCATTTAAACAGTTGTACGACATTCCAAGTTGAGCCGTTACCAAACACAAATCAACTGTTTGCCAGATTAAATAGGGCAAAGTACTTTTCAAAAATCGATTTAAGCCGGGGATATTATCAGATCCCTGTGAAGCCTGAGGTTCGGCCTTTGCTCGCTTTCAGTACTCCAAGCGGCCATTACGAATTTAAGGTGATGCCTTTTGGGCTGAGCAATGCGCCCAGTGTGTTCACACGCATGATGAGAAAGTTATTAGACCCTTTAAAGGATCCCTCTGTCGTCTTGTTTATGGATGATATTCTCATCGCGTCTGGCAATCTGAAAGATCACCTGAAATCCTTGGAACAGATCTTCATAAGATTGAAAGAGGAGGGGTTAACTGCCCGTCCAGCCAAATGCATGATTGGCTATCACTCCTTAGAATTTCTGGGACATACTATTACCCCGGGGGGTTTGGTACCGGAAGAAAAGAATGTAGAGAAGGTCAGACTCGCGCCCCGTCCTAAATCCAAAAAGGATGTTAGGTCTTTCTTGTCTCTGTGTGGGTTTTACCAGAGATTTATTCCGAAGTTCAACGAAATTGGGGTACCGTTAACAGAAACCCTGAAGAAAGAATCGCCAGATCCTATAGTCTGGACTCCGAGCTGTGAAGAGGCTTATGGGAAGCTGAAACAGGCTTTGGTGGATAGGCCAGTCCTGCAACTCCCAAATTTGGAGAAAACGTTTGTTCTAAGAACCGACGCGAGTAACATAGGGATTGGAGCAACTCTGTTGCAGGAAGGGCGAGATGATCCTACTGTGCTATGTCCGGTGGCATATGCCAGTAGAAAACTGTTACCCGCGGAACGGAATTACTCCACTGTCGAACGGGAATGTCTGGCTCTAGTGTGGGCGGTACAGAAATTTCAACCTTATCTGTATGGAGTACCGTTCAAAGTGCAGTCCGACCATCAACCTCTGACGTTTTTGGCAACTTCTAAGAAACTGAACGCAAGGTTAATGAGATGGTCATTGCTCTTACAACCGTATCAGTTCACGGTCGAATACATCCCCGGAAGGGAGAATGTGGGAGCGGATTTTATGTCACGGCATCCTATGGTCGAAGGTGAGGGGGAGGTAGTTCGAACAGAACCTCTGGCAGTTGAAAGTTCCTAGGGTTCGACTTTCTTAAGAGGGGGCCTATGTAGCGAAACCCCAGTGGCCCATGTCCTCATACCTATCCGCTCAATTCCTTCGGAGTGGGATTCTCTGGGGTACTTTCATAACCCGAGCATTTGACACGAATACTTTGAAATCTATCTGTTCTTCGGGAAAACCCAATGGCGCGCCTTGCACCAAATATGACCTAGGGTAATGGTTTGGGCGTGAAATGTCCGTTGTCAACCTTGTCGGTTGTGGTCGGCACAATGTATTGAAGTTTTAAAGAATTTTACAGATAAAGTGCCGCATCCTACTGCTGGGATATGAAAGGTAATTTTAGATTAATAGGTCCTGCCAGACCTGGGCATATTAAGCTTGGACGTCTCAAATAATGAGACGATTTGGTGAAACGGCAGTCTTGCCAATTTGGCTAAGCGTCTAGATCTGGGCATGGCGGGGGAACAAATCGGGGCAATATCTTTTCCCAGATGATGTTGTCGCTTATTCTTGGCGGCGGATAGACGGGGGGGGGGGGGGCTATCTTTCTTCTTATGGCTTTACCTCTGTTTAGTGTCATCTTTCATTTGAATATAAACATTATATAGCTATGGCATGTCGAGGGGAGGGAAGGACTCCGTGGGGACCAGTTCCACCCATCTGAGTTATATCTTCTTGAGCCAGAAGAGGCGATCCACTGTCCTATCTCTTTCGTCTTTCGGCTGATGGGTGGGGGGCCAGGTGGACCGGGTGGTTCCTGGTCGATAGGAGGATGTTGGGAGTATAAATGGACTTCCCTGTCTCCCTGAGAGAACCTGAACTCATCTGAATATATGGGTTATGTGAGACACGGCCGATACATTGCGGTGACAGCTCAGACCAGAGCGGCGGCCGGACAGGGTAGTTTCCTCTTTCCTGTTCTTGCTAGGGATGGGGGAGGGAGATGCACTGCGGTCCATACAGACCCACTATTATGATATTAGTTAAGAGTAGGAAACATACATAATTACGCACACTACTCCACAATAGCTTTGTCGTGAGAAAGGCCAGGTTTACAAGTGAGAGGGAAGCCTGAGAAGGTATGTGCCCAATATTAATAAAGGCATGATATGAGTGTGGAGAGGAGTGTGGTATGAAGACAATTGAATACTAGGTAATTGTATGTATTTTATGTATGGCAACCGACATGCTGAGACCATTGGAATCTCCATGCCGGCTGTATCTGAAGTTTACACCAGAGGATCTCAAAATTGTTTTAACATTACAGGATCCTTCTTTTGACGGCGAATATAGCCGGAAGTTTCGACAGAGCATCGACATAGAACATTATGTTTACTATGAAGTCCCTGCTGCTGTTGGGCTATACCAGATAGAACCACGGCGGGCCCGAACGAATATTTTCAGACACCTCGGCAGGCTTTTCGTTGAGTTGGGATCGAGTATGTTTGCATTTTGGGCTAGATCCCGCCTAAGTCACTGACACACCCGTACATATATCCTATTTATTCTCCTTGAGTATTTCCCCACCAAAATTGTGCCACGTGATCCCAGGGCACTTTCCCTAACCATTGGACACACTACATTCGGGTAGGCCACTGAAACTTGGAATCCTGGATCGATGGAACCTTGTTGTTCGAACAACCTACGCGGGAAATAAAGACCAGGGAACTTGCTGTGAGGTGGTTGTGAATTCATGGGACAATATGGAAAACGATGATCTAGGATATTTATATTTGTGTTGATATTGTATGGACTAGTTTTCTCTCTAGATTGTGTGTAGATGTTTATGAGTTAATCGCCAGATATTTTTTCTGTGCTGTTATGTATTGAGTTATTAAATTTCCAATTACAAATATGTTGAAGAACGTCATGTTGTATGCGTGTCAGCCAGAACGACCCTGCAGGAAATAGGTCCTGAGGTCGAAAGAGAGAGTGACAGTGAGTCCGGGGGAAACGGAGGAGGGTTGGCAAGCAAAGACCTATCCCAGCCAGGGCTATAGAATAATATTGAAATATTGTTACATAGTTACTTGGGACCCTCCACGTAGCTTGTTACAATTTCTGGGGGCACGTCGCTGGATATTTTAAATCCTGGTGGAGCTCTGGCTGATATAGGGATAGGGGACAGATATTCTGGTCTAATATCAATAGGTTCTGCTTACCGTACCTGGCTATTGTCTATACTCTTCCTGACACAGACTGACGACATACGAAGTGTTGTGGTCGTGTATTATATCCATTTGTCAATTACCTATTCACTTACCCTCTGAATTAAGATGGCATCCGCGAAATTTAATGTGGCTGAAGTGCAGGCTACAGGGCGTGAGATAGGCTATGAAGGGGCTGAGTTACAGAAATATGTTCAAGAAGCGGAGAGAGATGTTAGACAAGCTGAGCGCGAAGCTAAGAAAATTGAGGCAGAGCGCGAAGCTAAGAAATTCGAGGCAGAGCGTGAAGCTAAGAAAATCGAGGCAGAGCGCGAGGCTAAGAAAATCGAGGCAGAGCGCGAAGCAAAGAAAATCCAGGCAGAAGCTAGGAAGTTGGAGGCCGAGCAGGCAGCCAGAGACCATGAGTTCCGTATGAGGGAGTTGGAGCTGAAAGCTCAAACTGCCAAGGAAAGCGAGGGTGCAGTTGGAGGCGCAGTTCTCCCTGACTCAACAACTTCTAGTGGCGGTCCATACCAGGCAATGAAGTTCCCATTGCTCCCGTTCGATGAACACAAAGATAAGATCGACCAGTATTTTCACAGATTTCAGTCGATGGCTTTGGCTATGGGATTGGAACGTGGGAAATGGAACTTGAAACTCTCACAGGGCCTGAGGGGGACCGCGTACGAGGTCTATTCAAGGTTGCCACCTGGTATGGAGAATGACTATGAGGCTCTGGAAAAAGCATTATTGAAAAGGTTCCAGATGACAGCCCATACATACCGTCAGCAGTTCAGAAAGTCCAAGAGAGAGCCAGGAGAGATGTTCGCAGCCTACAGCGTTAGACTTAAGTCTTACCTTTTGAAGTGGATGTCATTGGCTGGATTTGCTAACGACTATGAAAGTTTAGAAGAATTAGTGGTCGTGGACCAAATGAAGAGAATGATGCCTAAGACATTGCAAACCTTCTTGCTTGAAAATGGGGCAGAAAGGTTAGACATAGTCAACACATTGGCGGAAAGGTATGTGCTAGCTCATGGGGATAATGGGGAACTGTCACAACCCAATCCCCGACCACCAGACACATGGTCTGTAAGGAAGAAGAACCCTAAAGCAGCTCACACCAAGAAGGAGGATCCTTTCGATAAAGTTCCAATTAAGAAACCCTCTGGTAAGAGTCCACCTGGATCTCCTAAAAGAAAGTGGAGTGAAAAGTGGTGCGCCTACTGCAAATCTCCTACACACAATACGGCCGATTGCCGGCGCAAACAGAAAGACTCTCACTATGCTGCCTGTCTTGTAGAAACCGGGGAAGGGTCTAACAAGGAGGTAGAAGGGAGGGGTCTTGAGAACAAAGATTCAGAGAAACCACCAGTAGTAGAGACGATACTTGTGAACGGACAACCAGTTGAGTGTCTCTATGACACCGGTCTGCAGTTTGAGGCCATAATTTCCTCACACTTAGTGAGCCCAGAGCAGCTAACCGGGGAGTCCATTGAGATTCAAACGGCGACCAAGAGTGCGGTAGAGATGTCTCTTCCGATTGCGAAGGTGGACATCAAATCTAAATATGTTACCGGCACTATACAGGCAGCCGTTCTGCTCGATCCAATCTTCCCAATGATCTTGGGTTGTCGCTACGTCTTTCTAGGGAACCCAACAGAACCTATGTACGTAGGGGCAATGCAAACCAGATCTCAATCGGGAGATGAGCAGACGCCGGCCTTGATCGTGAATCCCTTACCTGGGGAGTTACGAGCTGCTCCAAGCCAGGATGCTACTTTGCAACCTTGCTTCAACCAGTTGCCAAAAAGTTCTGACCCACCAAGACGGGGTCAGTATTATATGAAGAATCGGTTACTGTACCGGAGAGCCGGAGTGGAGGAACGCCAGCATGGACAGCTGGTAGTTCCTAAGGCCTATCGGGAACAGCTTCTTCATATGGGACACACCATTTCATTCAGTGGACATATGGGTGTCGGGGCAACACTCCAGCGCATTTCCTGCCATTACTACTGGCCAGGGATGACTGGAGACGTGCGTCGGTACGTCAAGTCATGCCCAGAGTGCCAGCGTGTGGCACCAAAACACTGGACGGCTCCAGTAATCTTGGGAGACATGCCCATTATGTACTCTCCTTTCGAGAGAGTTGCCATCGATCTTGTTGGTCCTCTTCCTCGGACTAGGAAGAGGAATATGTATATTCTGACGATGGTGGATTGCTGTTCCATGTGGGGCGAGGCGATACCGTTGGCCACTATCGACTCTAAGCGAGTGGCTGATGCACTGATGGAGACTTTTACTCGGTTGGGATTTCCAAACCAGATCCTAACGGACAATGGGTCTCAGTTTTGTGGTAAGCTGATGGAGGAAGTCTTCCGTATCTTCCAGACTAACCACATTCACACAAGCCCATACCACCCTCAGTCTAATGGGCAAGTAGAGCGGTTTAATGGTACCTTGATGACCATGCTTAGGAAGCTGGCTCAAGAGAAACCAGACAGATGGGATGAATATATCCCAGCCGCCTTGTTCGCCTATCGGGAGGTTCCCCATAGGTCAACCGGGTTGCCTCCAGCCACTCTATTATTCGGGAGGCCAATCAAGGGTCCCTTAGAAGCCTTATTGAGATGTTGGACAGAGGAGGAGACTTCCGAAGAGGTGGTATCTTCCTACAAATACGTCGAGGAGTTAAAGAAGAAACTCCAGACAGGTTGGGCTTTGGCGGCTCAGAATCTGAGAGCGGCCAGAAAGAGACACGCGGCCTACTACAATAGAAGGACGAAAGATAGGTCTCTTAAGGTGGGGGATCGGGTTCTGTTGTTACTTCCAGTAGGTTCCAATAAACTCGAGATTGGTTGACAGGGGCCTTTCCCGGTGGAAAGGGTTGTGTCCCGTACCAATTATGCTATCCGGATCAGGGGGAAATCTAAAATATTCCACATTAACCTCCTCAAAAAATATGAGGAACGATCCGATGGTACTTCTCTCCCACTCATGACTATGCCGGTCGCGATGGAAACTGAATCGGGCGAAGACGCGGATAGGGAGTATCCTTTAAACCCTGGGGAAACCTATAAGGATGTACATATAAATCCTGATCTGTCGGCTGAAGAAACAGAACTAGTCATCCGTTTGTTGGAGTCCCATCAACAGATTCTTACCGATCGTCCAGGGCGGACAGGGTTGGTCGAGTTTGATATGACTCTGACTACCCAAGACCCCATTCGCCAAAAAATATATCCAGTGCCCTTTGCGAAAGAGAAGGCCCTGGAAGCCGAAATCCAGAAGCTTCTGGATGATGACATCATAACTCCTTCGACTTCTCCTTATAATGCCGGGGTTGTCTTGTTGAGGAAGCCAAGCGGGGAGCACCGCTTATGTATTGATTACAGGCATTTAAACAGTTGTACGACATTCCAAGTTGAGCCGTTACCAAACACAAATCAACTGTTTGCCAGATTAAATAGGGCAAAGTACTTTTCAAAAATCGATTTAAGCCGGGGATATTATCAGATCCCTGTGAAGCCTGAGGTTCGGCCTTTGCTCGCTTTCAGTACTCCAAGCGGCCATTACGAATTTAAGGTGATGCCTTTTGGGCTGAGCAATGCGCCCAGTGTGTTCACACGCATGATGAGAAAGTTATTAGACCCTTTAAAGGATCCCTCTGTCGTCTTGTTTATGGATGATATTCTCATCGCGTCTGGCAATCTGAAAGATCACCTGAAATCCTTGGAACAGATCTTCATAAGATTGAAAGAGGAGGGGTTAACTGCCCGTCCAGCCAAATGCATGATTGGCTATCACTCCTTAGAATTTCTGGGACATACTATTACCCCGGGGGGTTTGGTACCGGAAGAAAAGAATGTAGAGAAGGTCAGACTCGCGCCCCGTCCTAAATCCAAAAAGGATGTTAGGTCTTTCTTGTCTCTGTGTGGGTTTTACCAGAGATTTATTCCGAAGTTCAACGAAATTGGGGTACCGTTAACAGAAACCCTGAAGAAAGAATCGCCAGATCCTATAGTCTGGACTCCGAGCTGTGAAGAGGCTTATGGGAAGCTGAAACAGGCTTTGGTGGATAGGCCAGTCCTGCAACTCCCAAATTTGGAGAAAACGTTTGTTCTAAGAACCGACGCGAGTAACATAGGGATTGGAGCAACTCTGTTGCAGGAAGGGCGAGATGATCCTACTGTGCTATGTCCGGTGGCATATGCCAGTAGAAAACTGTTACCCGCGGAACGGAATTACTCCACTGTCGAACGGGAATGTCTGGCTCTAGTGTGGGCGGTACAGAAATTTCAACCTTATCTGTATGGAGTACCGTTCAAAGTGCAGTCCGACCATCAACCTCTGACGTTTTTGGCAACTTCTAAGAAACTGAACGCAAGGTTAATGAGATGGTCATTGCTCTTACAACCGTATCAGTTCACGGTCGAATACATCCCCGGAAGGGAGAATGTGGGAGCGGATTTTATGTCACGGCATCCTATGGTCGAAGGTGAGGGGGAGGTAGTTCGAACAGAACCTCTGGCAGTTGAAAGTTCCTAGGGTTCGACTTTCTTAAGAGGGGGCCTATGTAGCGAAACCCCAGTGGCCCATGTCCTCATACCTATCCGCTCAATTCCTTCGGAGTGGGATTCTCTGGGGTACTTTCATAACCCGAGCATTTGACACGAATACTTTGAAATCTATCTGTTCTTCGGGAAAACCCAATGGCGCGCCTTGCACCAAATATGACCTAGGGTAATGGTTTGGGCGTGAAATGTCCGTTGTCAACCTTGTCGGTTGTGGTCGGCACAATGTATTGAAGTTTTAAAGAATTTTACAGATAAAGTGCCGCATCCTACTGCTGGGATATGAAAGGTAATTTTAGATTAATAGGTCCTGCCAGACCTGGGCATATTAAGCTTGGACGTCTCAAATAATGAGACGATTTGGTGAAACGGCAGTCTTGCCAATTTGGCTAAGCGTCTAGATCTGGGCATGGCGGGGGAACAAATCGGGGCAATATCTTTTCCCAGATGATGTTGTCGCTTATTCTTGGCGGCGGATAGACGGGGGGGGGGGGGGCTATCTTTCTTCTTATGGCTTTACCTCTGTTTAGTGTCATCTTTCATTTGAATATAAACATTATATAGCTATGGCATGTCGAGGGGAGGGAAGGACTCCGTGGGGACCAGTTCCACCCATCTGAGTTATATCTTCTTGAGCCAGAAGAGGCGATCCACTGTCCTATCTCTTTCGTCTTTCGGCTGATGGGTGGGGGGCCAGGTGGACCGGGTGGTTCCTGGTCGATAGGAGGATGTTGGGAGTATAAATGGACTTCCCTGTCTCCCTGAGAGAACCTGAACTCATCTGAATATATGGGTTATGTGAGACACGGCCGATACATTGCGGTGACAGCTCAGACCAGAGCGGCGGCCGGACAGGGTAGTTTCCTCTTTCCTGTTCTTGCTAGGGATGGGGGAGGGAGATGCACTGCGGTCCATACAGACCCACTATTATGATATTAGTTAAGAGTAGGAAACATACATAATTACGCACACTACTCCACAATAGCTTTGTCGTGAGAAAGGCCAGGTTTACAAGTGAGAGGGAAGCCTGAGAAGGTATGTGCCCAATATTAATAAAGGCATGATATGAGTGTGGAGAGGAGTGTGGTATGAAAACAATTGAATACTAGGTAATTGTATGTATTTTATGTATGGCAACCGACATGCTGAGACCATTGGAATCTCCATGCCGGCTGTATCTGAAGTTTACACCAGAGGATCTCAAAATTGTTTTAACATTACAGGATCCTTCTTTTGACGGCGAATATAGCCGGAAGTTTCGACAGAGCATCGACATAGAACATTATGTTTACTATGAAGTCCCTGCTGCTGTTGGGCTATACCAGATAGAACCACGGCGGGCCCGAACGAATATTTTCAGACACCTCGGCAGGCTTTTCGTTGAGTTGGGATCGAGTATGTTTGCATTTTGGGCTAGATCCCGCCTAAGTCACTGACACACCCGTACATATATCCTATTTATTCTCCTTGAGTATTTCCCCACCAAAATTGTGCCACGTGATCCCAGGGCACTTTCCCTAACCATTGGACACACTACATTCGGGTAGGCCACTGAAACTTGGAATCCTGGATCGATGGAACCTTGTTGTTCGAACAACCTACGCGGGAAATAAAGACCAGGGAACTTGCTGTGAGGTGGTTGTGAATTCATGGGACAATATGGAAAACGATGATCTAGGATATTTATATTTGTGTTGATATTGTATGGACTAGTTTTCTCTCTAGATTGTGTGTAGATGTTTATGAGTTAATCGCCAGATATTTTTTCTGTGCTGTTATGTATTGAGTTATTAAATTTCCAATTACAAATATGTTGAAGAACGTCATGTTGTATGCGTGTCAGCCAGAACGACCCTGCAGGAAATAGGTCCTGAGGTCGAAAGAGAGAGTGACAGTGAGTCCGGGGGAAACGGAGGAGGGTTGGCAAGCAAAGACCTATCCCAGCCAGGGCTATAGAATAATATTGAAATATTGTTACATAGTTACTTGGGACCCTCCACGTAGCTTGTTACAATTTCTGGGGGCACGTCGCTGGATATTTTAAATCCTGGTGGAGCTCTGGCTGATATAGGGATAGGGGACAGATATTCTGGTCTAATATCAATAGGTTCTGCTTACCGTACCTGGCTATTGTCTATACTCTTCCTGACACAGACTGACGACATACGAAGTGTTGTGGTCGTGTATTATATCCATTTGTCAATTACCTATTCACTTACCCTCTGAGTTAAGATGGCATCCGCGAAATTTAATGTGGCTGAAGTGCAGGCTACAGGGCGTGAGATAGGCTATGAAGGGGCTGAGTTACAGAAATATGTTCAAGAAGTGGAGAGAGATTTTAGACAAGCTGAGCGCGAAGCTAAGAAAATTGAGGCAGAGCGCGAAGCTAAGAAATTCGAGGCAGAGCGTGAAGCTAAGAAAATCGAGGCAGAGCGCGAGGCTAAGAAAATCGAGGCAGAGCGCGAAGCAAAGAAAATCCAGGCAGAAGCTAGGAAGTTGGAGGCCGAGCAGGCAGCCAGAGACCATGAGTTCCGTATGAGGGAGTTGGAGCTGAAAGCTCAAACTGCCAAGGAAAGCGAGGGTGCAGTTGGAGGCGCAGTTCTCCCTGACTCAACAACTTCTAGTGGCGGTCCATACCAGGCAATGAAGTTCCCATTGCTCCCGTTCGATGAACACAAAGATAAGATCGACCAGTATTTTCACAGATTTCAGTCGATGGCTTTGGCTATGGGATTGGAACGTGGGAAATGGAACTTGAAACTCTCACAGGGCCTGAGGGGGACCGCGTACGAGGTCTATTCAAGGTTGCCACCTGGTATGGAGAATGACTATGAGGCTCTGGAAAAAGCATTATTGAAAAGGTTCCAGATGACAGCCCATACATACCGTCAGCAGTTCAGAAAGTCCAAGAGAGAGCCAGGAGAGATGTTCGCAGCCTACAGCGTTAGACTTAAGTCTTACCTTTTGAAGTGGATGTCATTGGCTGGATTTGCTAACGACTATGAAAGTTTAGAAGAATTAGTGGTCGTGGACCAAATGAAGAGAATGATGCCTAAGACATTGCAAACCTTCTTGCTTGAAAATGGGGCAGAAAGGTTAGACATAGTCAACACATTGGCGGAAAGGTATGTGCTAGCTCATGGGGATAATGGGGAACTGTCACAACCCAATCCCCGACCACCAGACACATGGTCTGTAAGGAAGAAGAACCCTAAAGCAGCTCACACCAAGAAGGAGGATCCTTTCGATAAAGTTCCAATTAAGAAACCCTCTGGTAAGAGTCCACCTGGATCTCCTAAAAGAAAGTGGAGTGAAAAGTGGTGCGCCTACTGCAAATCTCCTACACACAATACGGCCGATTGCCGGCGCAAACAGAAAGACTCTCACTATGCTGCCTGTCTTGTAGAAACCGGGGAAGGGTCTAACAAGGAGGTAGAAGGGAGGGGTCTTGAGAACAAAGATTCAGAGAAACCACCAGTAGTAGAGACGATACTTGTGAACGGACAACCAGTTGAGTGTCTCTATGACACCGGTCTGCAGTTTGAGGCCGTAATTTCCTCACACTTAGTGAGCCCAGAGCAGCTAACCGGGGAGTCCATTGAGATTCAAACGGCGACCAAGAGTGCGGTAGAGATGTCTCTTCCGATTGCGAAGGTGGACATCAAATCTAAATATGTTACCGGCACTATACAGGCAGCCGTTCTGCTCGATCCAATCTTCCCAATGATCTTGGGTTGTCGCTACGTCTTTCTAGGGAACCCAACAGAACCTATGTACGTAGGGGCAATGCAAACCAGATCTCAATCGGGAGATGAGCAGACGCCGGCCTTGATCGTGAATCCCTTACCTGGGGAGTTACGAGCTGCTCAAAGCCAGGATGCTACTTTGCAACCTTGCTTCAACCAGTTGCCAAAAAGTTCTGACCCACCAAGACGGGGTCAGTATTATATGAAGAATCGGTTACTGTACCGGAGAGCCGGAGTGGAGGAACGCCAGCATGGACAGCTGGTAGTTCCTAAGGCCTATCGGGAACAGCTTCTTCATATGGGACACACCATTTCATTCAGTGGACATATGGGTGTCGGGGCAACACTCCAGCGCATTTCCTGCCATTACTACTGTCATAACTTCTTCTAAGACTTTGTTCATGTCTGGTAATGTAAGCTCTGTTCCATCAAGAAAAAAGACAACGTCATGAACACAACACACTAAAGAAAATCAACAAAAATCTTGGTTTCAATATTTAATCACCAAAATATGTATGTAATTGATTCTTTCTTACGATATATCACTAAACTGTTTTGATGAATAAATATTGAAACCAAGATTTTTGTTGATTTTCTTTAGTGGTTTTGTTTTCATGACGTTGTCTTTTTTCTTGATGGAACAGAGCTTACATTACCAGACATGAACAAAGTCTTAGAAGAAGTTATGACAAATACAGAAATATTTCAGTCAAATGTATAAAAAGTAGGAGTTAACCAAGTATGAAAAGACCAAAATTAGAAATATCTCAACCACACTTATAAAAATATTCAATCGAAAAAAAAAATTGTTCTGCCAGAAACCTACTCGTGGCACCCAGCCAGCTTTAGATGTACCAGAGACAACCTTTGCTTGGGGTGATGATTCGTCTTCAGATGAAGATATTGACCTTTTGGATAGTAGTCATGCTCCAGAGTCTCTCAAGAAAATTAATGTGTTGTGGAACGAAAACTATCCTACTGTCGGTGTCCGAAGGTGTTCGTCATCAACGAATAAGGTGTGTATGGGTAGTAATGATCATAGTTCACATGTGTATTTTTTGTAAACATGTCTAATACAGAAGACCTAGCTGCTATACATGTTTTCTATATACATCTCGCTATACTACAAACCATCAGTGACTATACCTTTACCTTTTCTCAAGACGTGACCAATAGAATGTCGACAGTCTGTTTTTGATGCCTTTTACCACTTCTCATCATGAATTTTTTTTTTACTGTTTTTTCTTTAGTGAAGTAGTATGTGTGGCCGTCTTTTAAGTTTCAATGTGTTTTATTTACCTCCACAGGTTAATTTTGCACCAGAACCTCACTTCTTGACAGTCCATACTGTTGGCACCGAAGAACGCAATGGTAACTGGCACCCTGTAATCAGAGAACGTGAGCATTTTGAAAGGCGTGTACAAGACTTGAAATTTTTTTTTTTTGAATCCAGTCCTGAAGGACAAGCACAGAAGAAAAGTCATCGAACAAAGGACAGCAGTGAAGAATGCAGATATAGTCTAATTACCATGTTTCTCTCTGCCATATTAAAACAGTTATAAACAGAAATAAACTAGTATGCGTTTCCTTAATATCGTTATGTTTTGAGTTCTAGTAGTACTTGTTGGGAGGTTCATCTGATATGGTTTAAGTTTTAGTTCTAAGTCTGGTTTGTGAGTTGTTTTGTCTGATATGTTCTTGGTGTCTTTATGTATCTCATTACGTATTCTTTAATAGATCCCCAAATTCGGAAAATTTCATGTAAAGTGTATATTAGAATAAGATGTGGTATAGCAAGTTGAAGATGTCAGCCATGGGAAATGGCTCTTTGGTGACGAATACTCGGATGAACTATCCCCGATGGACTCACAGATTACATGGCCATACATGTTGTTAACTGTCATGGGTGTTTCAATGGAGCACGTGTACAATGGAGATTTGAAGTTCTTGGTGCTGTGACCACTTTGTATTAGAAAGAAACCAAGAGTGTGGAGAGATGAGTGATGTATATGGGTTTCTGTACCAGATACGGTGAAGGCCTTCGGTAACGTAAAACAAGGAAAGTTTTTCATACTTGGTTAACTCCTAGTTTTTATACATTTGACTGTTCCGACTTTTCATAACTTCTTCTAAGACTTTGTTCATGTCTGGTAATGTAAGCTCTGAGTCGACAAGACAAAGTCATGAAAACTAAACCACTAAAGAAAATCAGCAAAAAAACTTGATTTCAATATTTTTATCACCAAAATATGTGTGTTATTCATCAAAACACTTTAGTGCTATAAGAAAAAATCAATGACATACATGATTAGTGAAAAACAGTTTAGACATATATCATAAGAAAAAAAAATCAATGACATACATGATTAGTGAAAAAACTAAAAAGTTCTGGATTAGTGATCTTCGTTCTTCTGGGCTCTGTTTTTTGTTTGTATGTGTGTATTTGTGTATAGCTGTTGTTGTGACAGTAGTAATGGTAGGAGATGGGTGTGTATGTCTTTGATTGTTCTTGTGTATGGGTAATTGTGTCTGTGAGTACTTGTGTATAGTTGTGATGACAGTAGTAATGGTATGGTTTGTCTGTACTTCTGTATCTGTATGTGTGTGCGTGTGTTTGGTTGTCTTTGTGGGTGTGTACATGTGTGTACGTGTCTTTTTGTTTATGTATTTGTTATGTGTGCTTATGTGTATACTTGTATGGTTGATGTCTTTGTAGTATCTGTATGTATACTTGTATGGTTGATGTCTTTGTGATGTGTGTGCTTATGTGTATACTTGTAAGGATGATGTCTTTGTGGTATATGTATGTATACTTGTATGGTTGATGTCTTTGTGATGTGTGTGCTTATGTGTATACTTGTATGGTTGATGTCTTTGTGGTATCTGTATGTATACTTGTATGGTTGATGTCTTTGTGATGTGTGTGCTTATGTGTATACTTGTATGGTTGATGTCTTTGTGGTATCTGTATGTATACTTGTATGGTTGATGTCTTTGTGATGTGTGTGGTTATGTGTATATCTGTTGATGTGACAGTAATAATGGTATGGGTTGTCTGTGTATGGTTGTCTTTGTGTTTGTATGTGTGTTTGTGTGACCCTCTTTGTGTATCTGATTATGGGTGTGTACTTGTGTATAGCTGTTGTTGTGACAGTAGTAATGGTATGGTTTGTCTGTACTTCTGTGTCTGTATGTGTGTACATGTGTTTGTTTGGTTGTCTTTGTGTTTGTCTTTGAGTGTTCTTGTGTATGGGTGAGTGTGTCTATATGTAATTGTGTATATTTGTGATGACAGTAGTAATGGTATGGTTTGTTTGTACTTCTGTATCTGTATGTGTGTACGTGTGTGTGTGTATGTGTGTGTGTACTTGGCTGTCTTTGTGGTTGTATGACATTCTTTGTATGATTTTTACACACCCCACCAAAAAAAAAGAGACTTGTATCTCTAACAACGCCCCAGCTAATATTCTTATCGCTAATATTGGTAGTACTATTATCACTACTAGTGATTCCTCCTCACTTTACCCACCACCATTGCATTATACGTACTTTCCCCTGCAATTTCCTTACTTGACTATTTGACCATTGCTTGACCACTGCTTGACCACGTCATCGATCACTTTAATCACTACCATAATCTTAGGCAAATCGTCCTCTACAATTTAAGTGGTCATTTGACTACTTGACCATTACTTGACCACCTCATCGATCACTTTAACCAACACCGTTTCACTACACGTACTTTCCTCTACATTTTAAGTGATCACTCGACCATTTGACCACTATTTGACCCTACTTGACCACTATTTGACCATGTCATTACTTATTTTACCATCACCGTTTCACTACACGTACCATACCCTACAATTTAAGTGGTCATTCGACTACTTGACCACTACTTGACCAGTACTTGCCCACTATTTGAACACCCGTTGACCACATCTTGATCATCACCATACCACTATACCTACTTTCACAGACAATTTAAGTAGTCACTTGATCATTTACCCCTACTTGACCACTACTTTACCATTACTTGACCATGTCATCGATCACTTTAACAAACACAAGTTCACTACACGTACTTTCCTCTACATTTTAAGTGATCACTCGACCACTTAACCACTACTTGACCGCTACTTGGGCACTATTTGACCATGTCATTACTTATTTTACCATCACCGTTTCACTACACGTACCATACCCTACAATTTAAGTGGTCATTCGACTACTTGACCACTACTTGACCAGTACTTGCCCACTATTTGAACACCCCTTGACCACATCTTGATCATCACCATGCCACTATACCTACTTTCACAGACAATTTAAGTAGTCACTTGATCATTTACCACTACTTGACCACTACTTGACCATTACTTGACCACGTCATCGATATCTTTAACAAACACAGGTTCACTACACGTACTTTCCTCTACATTTTAAGTGATCACTCAACCACTTAACCACTACTTGACCGCTACTTGGGCACTATTTGACCATGTCATTACTTATTTTACCATCACCTTTTCACTACACGTACCATACCCTAAAATTTAAGTGGTCATTCGACTACTTGACCATTAATTTACCACTCTTTAATCACCACCATATCATTACAATCACTTTTCCCTAAAATTTCCCTAAAATTTTCCTTACTTGACCGCTTGACCACTGCTTGACCACTGCTTGACCACTAATTTACCACTCTTTAAGCATCACCATATCGTTACAATCACTTGTCCCTAAAAATTTCCTCATTTGACCACCACTTGACCACTGGTTGACCACTGTTTGACCAGTAATTTACCACCTTTTAATCATCACCATATCATTACAACCACTTTCCCCTAAAATATTTCCTCATTTGACCACCACTTGACCACTGGTTGACCACTGCTTGACCACTAATTTACCACCCTTTAATCATCACCATATCATTACAACCACTTTCCCCTAAAAATCTCCTCATTTGACCACCACTTGACCACTGGTTGACCCCTGCTTGACCACTAATTTACCACCCTTTAATCATCACCATATCATTACAACCACTTTCCCCTAAAAAATTTCTTCACTTGACCACTGGTTGACCAGTGCTTGACCACTAATTTACCACCCTTTAATAATCACCATATCATTACAAGCACTTTCCCCTAAAATTTCCTCACTTGAACACCACTTGACCACGGGTTGACCACTGTTTGACCACTAATTTACCACCCTTTAATCATCACGATATCATTACAACCACTTTCACCTAAAATTTTCCTCACTTGACCACCACTTGACCATCTCTTGACCACTAATACCTGGTACCCACCCCTTACCATCGAATGACACTATACCATATCCTTTACAATCGACGATCTTTAGCTTTCAAGGTTTCATTTGTAACACGTGTGATGTTAGTGAATAAGCTACTATGACCATCTACAAAGCACTAATAACCACCCCTTATAAACTAATTTCACTAACCCATACCCACTACTATCCCCAACGCACCTATTCCTTTTATTCGTACTAATATACACCAACAATGCGCTAACAGTTCAAAATATTTTAACACACCACTCACCAATGTTTTTACAACCCGTTACTTAATGACTTTTCCATATGCACCCCTCCACGTCTGTTATGAACCGACCGCCGTCACACTCGCATGAGATTTTCCCACACTTTACCGACGTATAACTCCCCGGTACTACCTGCCAGACTTTCCCACACTTCCCCGCCAAGAAAAAACAATTTATAACTGTGTCTATACATGATTTATTAAAAACATATACCTTACTTGACTCGTTTGTTTTCTTTATTGTTGTATTTTTTATGTTGTTATAGTACCTACAATTTAAGGGGTTGGTTGACAGTGATAATATCTCGACTATGCCACTACTTATTTAATATGCATTGTATTGTTTGTACATGGTTTAATAAAAACATATACCTTACTTGAGTCGTTTGTTTTCTTTATTGTTGTATTTTCTATGTTGTTATAGTACCTACAATTTAAGGGGGTCACTTGACCACCATACCTAGCGTCACTAGACCACACCCACTCTGATGAGTCACTTGACCACACCTATTAAAAAAACGAGTTATCGCCCTTGACTTTTTTAAAAATCCGGAGAGTTATCGCCCTTTGAGGTGGAAATTAAAAAAACCGGAGTTATCGCCCTTTGTGGCGCAAAAGCGATGTGCGCCACAAAACGAGCGGCTTACCACGTTACTATACTACTCACATGAATAGTCTAAACGAAATGTGTAGGGAACATAACATGAAAATTAGCACAAGCAAAACAGAGGTAATGACTATAACTAAAGAAGAACAAACAACAACAATTCACCAAACGAACATCCCTTGAAACAAGTGAAGAGTTTCAAGTACCTAGGAAGTATAATATCATCAAATGGCAGATCAGAAGACGAGATCGAAAATAGGTGCAATAAGGCAAATCAACTCATTGGACAAATGGCACCAATACTAAAGAACAAACATGTATCAATAATTACTAAGAAAGCACTTTACAACACAATCTTCCTGCCAACTCTATGCTACCAATGCCAAACCTGGACAATGACAGAAAAAGAGAAAAGAAAAATCACAACAACAGAAATGAGGTTCCTGAGAAGAATACTCAACGTATCAAGAAGAGATAAGATCAGAAATGAAGAAATCAGGACTAAAGTGGGGGTTAAAGCAGCACTAGATTTTATCAGAAAACAGCAATTCAAATGGTTTGGCCATGCAAGTAGGTTACCAGTCAACGGCATACCACAGCAAGCAATGATGTACAGACCAGATGGAAACAGAGGAAGAGGCCGACCACGTAAACGTTGGACGGAGGGAATAGCAGAGTCCATGGGAATATCGATACATGAAGCCCATAATCTGGCACTCTCATGAAGTTTATACTTCACCTCGACACCGCAAGGTACAAGAGGAACATGATGAGATGAGATGAGATGTCGTTAGTTAATCTGGCAGTCCAAGGAATTCGCAACATTCGTCTTAAAAACCACATCTCTGTTGCTTCTAAGTTCTTCCTAATTTGTTCATTTACATTCCAAGATTCGCTGCCATACAGCAAAACTGGTTCTACATAGCATTTCAGCACTCTCTTTCTTACACTCAGTGATAGTGACCTATTGCACAAGATACTCTTCATTTTCTTAAATGCGGCGTTTGCTTGCCCTATTCTGCTCTTAATCTCTGTTGTACATCTTCCATCTGATGTTATAAATGTCCCTAGGTATCTAAAATTATCCACTTGGTTAAGAATTTTTCCTTCTATTTCTATGTCACATTTTGGTGCCACCATTTTCTTTGATATCACCATTGTTACTGTCTTCAATAGCGTGGAAAATCATGGTGCGTTATTTTACACACTATTAGCAGTATATGTGTTCTTGCTTTTATTATATCAAGCTTTTCAGGTATGTATCTCTTTGTTGTCCATAAGCTTATTTTCCACCAAGCTTGCTTGCTTTATTAAAGGAGCTTCGCTAAGATTGTTTATCTTCACCGCCTGTACAAATTTTGGGGCAGCGAGAAGAAAATATCGCAAATCCACAGAAGAGTAGTGGACAAAAGCTGACTGAAGAAATAACTGTCTTTATTGATCCCGTTAATACACAGACGTAACAAGTATCACTCTTGCTAAAATTAATTGTGTAATAGTTTTTGTTTGCAAGATCTATTGCAAGGTCTATAGCTTTGTTTTCCATTCTCTTGTTCTCCGTCGTTTCTATTCCGTCTTCGTCTTCTTATTCTTCTTCTTTGTCTATTTAATCTCAGTTGGGTCATAGGTTCTCAACCAAACCACACTAAGCGTCCTATCTTTTGCAATCTCCTGCAGCACCCCACCCCTCCCAACCCTAACGTACCCTCAATATTATTCGCTTCCCTTCCTCATGGTTGGTTGAGTAATTATGTTTTCTTTATGTGACTTGCTCATGGTTGGTTGGATTTACTGGCTGAATATTTCTACGTGATGGGGTTGCCTGCCATAAACACAACCATTCCTTAGTTGCCTCTTACGACATGCATGATAGGGTGCGGTGTTACTATTCGTTGCTTCCCTTACGGGCACCCACAACACACGGGCGTCTGTTATTTCTATAGTCGTGTAAATTATTCGAAATATTCCTTTATGTTTCGTGGTCCTTTTCCCGTCTATGCTCTTATACATTGAGCCATACAATTTAACAATAAATTAAAAGCTCTATATAAATAGTTAGGCATATTTTTGATTATAGATTTGCTGGGCGAATCAGGATCCAGGTGTGTTGTTATTCACCCATAACGTGACATTACTGCTTCGTTTAACATGCCTCAGAGATCACTGGGCTAGCTAATGGAAGTTGAGGGGAGAGGCAGTTGGTGTTCTTACATTTCTAGCAAGAAAAAATAACGAAAATAACCTCTGTGTGTGTGTGTGGGTGGGTGGGTGTAATCGTAGATTCTTCTTCCCCTTTGAAAACATCTAGTATATCATTTATATTGACATTGTCCAACCCCGGACATTTTGTGAAATGTTCCTTAACAAGTTTGCTTGATACCGAAACGTCTCCATATGGGTATTGGGTTCGAATCTGTTGACAATGAACTACCTGAAATCTGCGAGGAACACATGACCAAACTATGTATAATTCCAGCCAGTCTGTATGTTATGTGCTGAATCATAGCCTGGACACATCTTAAGATTCCTTTCCGAAGAGTGCAGTTCAAGTACCGGTCTTGCAAACTGCTGGTTTCTGAGACTGGGGAGAGGAAGGAGAGCTCTGCAGCACTTTCCCCCATGGAGATGGTACCTTGGTACTGGGTCGGGAGGGTCTCAAATGAACTGAACGTCAATGTATCGTATATGAGAGTTAAAGCTCGATCTTCGAGAGGATTCGCCAATCAACCGATCCTTTATAATCACATTGTTCACCAGCTGGCAATTTCTGTAATATTCCACAAAATGTATGCTTCATACCGACACACCAGTCACCATCAAGTGCCTTGCCGGCTGCTGTGGACGAATGTGCTTCTCCACATCTTGTGATCTTCGACAGTGTGTATTATTGACTTATTGTATTATGTATGCTGACCTCTTTTCGGGCCATGGCGGAAGGCTGTCAATAATGTCCACTCATTATTTTCCTCGTCCTTTTGTTTTTCAATAACAATTTCTGGATTTCACATGTTCCAGTTGTATTCTCACAATGTAGACACAAATGAAGACTGCTTCTTTCAGATGTTTGTGATAGGTTATCCTTGTATCTTAGCCTCTGTCAACCCCCCCCCCCCCCCGATGTGTCTCCACCTTGTCGCGGTGGGAGGCTTGCGTGTCCCAATGACCCCAAGAGCTAAGCCGACGGAAGCACAACTGTATGTCGGTGTGACATGTCAGATTGATGACAGAGGACCTAGTTTGTAGTGTTCTCTGGAGATATATCTTGAATAATAAATATACAAGAAAAGGATATGATTTAGCACGTTTTGTCTAGAGGTCACTCAAATGAGCTAATCATTCCCGCAATAGCCTTTTTGGAGAACCACTTTTCTTTGGCTCAAACCCCCACTGTGAGACCACTATGTATCTACACAGAAATTTATATAAGAAGTAAAAGGTTTCCCCAAGACCAAAAGAAGATCTGAACTATTAGCCCCTGCACAACTGAGGATCCATCTCACTCATTATACTGTTGACAGTGTGCTGTTCGTCCGTCACATTAGATCTCTTTTTTTTATTTTGTCAGTGTGACCTATATCAGTTTTGTCCAACTGCTTTGGGACTGTAGGATTCAGTGTTCGTAGACAAACTCAACAATAACTGTACATTACATCTGTTGGACAAGACATCTACATGACAGTTTCTTGACAAAAGTGGGACATACATTCACAAGGAATTGTGTACACCAGCCATTGTACAAGACTTACATCATAAGAGATACTTGACAACATCTATACAAGACTTTTCACAATATGTATAATCAACCACAGCACTTAAGACAGTCACCAGAGACAACACTTGACAGCAACTGTACAAGAAATTCACTGGGGACATGTACCTAAAACACTGATTCATTAATTACACGATTTATTGAGTTGATGGTGAATTGAGTGATGACCATTGTTTCATCCCCTGGCATGTCAACACTTCAATAATTACATTGAAAATGCATAAAATATGCCACCCATGCATGTTGATAAACAAGATACACCACTTCTTATTTACTCCATCAGCCATCAATAACTCTCCTCCTCTCTCTCTCTAATATCTAACTACACCATTCCGTTACAGTATCTGTATCTATCATCATTTCCTGTCTCTTGAGAAGGTTATGGAATCCTATCATGGAAAAACTTAAGGGAGGAACTACTGTTCTGGGTCTGTTGAATCCTTTTATCATCAGCATTGATGTTGGACAAGCTCCAGTTAGCAGATTTCCCACAAGCTCCATGGCAGATTCATTCCTCTGGAAGACAAGATTTGGTATGATGATACGGTACTGTCTCTCACTGTTGACCAGACTGCTGGTGAAAGCTGACACTGGGGTACTTCGGATGGTTGAGGATAGCACTCTCCTGACATTGGGAGATGTATACTCGGTACATGCAGAACATGACTTGTCGAAGAGACCCAGATATAGGAACAACATCCAATATATTGCAGCCCCTCAGTCAGTCTAATCTCACCTACACTTCAAGTCTTCATTCTTAAACACTGTGTGAGCACCAGGCTGGAGATTAACTAAGATAAGTCCTAGACAAACCATCCCATGCCTTAGTCATTTCACACGGTTCATTGAATGAGGTTAACACCCACAGACCTGTTGTTTAGTTCTCAGATGAGACATGATCACTGAAGTCTTCAGAACTGTTTATCTCCCTTTTTTATATCCAGCTGTTTGAGAGCTGAGCTGAAATCCTCTAAGAAATTCCCATATTGTGGGTTCTAGAAGATTTCACTTATAGAGAGTTGGTTCTGGATTCTGGGACTTCTGGTTAGTTGTCCCAGATGATATATGAATGCCTCTCCACCATCCTGTTTGTTCTCTGTTGATATACAAAATGGCACAACATCTCTTTACATATGTTAAAAGACAATGTTATTATACACCAACAGACACAGATTGGGGATGGGGAGGAAATGGATGGGTGTGGTCCAAATACACCTCTTCTAGTTGATAATGAAGTGTAGTTCACTTGGATGTACTGTGGGTGATGTGTGTTCAATTCACCCTTATCTGTGGTAATCACAAGACTATATGCTGAGACAGGGTAGCTTAACATAATTACAAGCATTTATATGGTCTAAGTTCCAACATGTTTGAACCACAGTAGACCTGGGCACAAGGAGGACCAGACACAGTACAGCAATCATCATGACATAGCAACATGGGACAGGCATTGTGAAGGGAAATGGAAAATAGGCATTTACAACTGCAATATGCATTATGTATTAACTAATGGCATTTACCCAATTAGTAGCCCAAACATCACTTCCAGTGGTTGTGATGGTGGTGCATGAATGTCCTATTCCATATACACTGTCGTGTGTGTGTAAAGAATGAATGTCGTATTAGTTACTTGTTCTTCTTTACCACTTTAGTGTCGTCCCTGGAGTGAAGAGAATCAACACTCACATTATTTTTAATTCCATATCTCTATTCTGGAGAAATCCAGCAGACTCCGTCCACACACTCCCTCAATCTGAAGACACCTTCCTCTCACTCTTACTCACCCCTGGATCATGCCCCCTCTCATTCTTCCCCAACATAACATACTTGACAACTCTCGCTTCAACAAATAAAAACAAGAAATTTATTAAAGCAAAGAGTATATGTAGGAGAAGTGTATGTGTGTATAAGGTGTAGAATGTGTGACGTGTATTCTAATGGTAGACCAGTGATTTAGAAGCAAAGTCTGTAACATCATAGTGCTTAGCACACAACAGCACCATTTTTTCCGGACAGTGAACCTCACCCAGAAGATGACGACTTTCTCCAATCACTCGAACAAACAGTTGATCTTGGTCTTCACTTTACCACACGGTGAAGTTACTCTGTTTCCTAATATTTGTTTGAACTGATAGTCTTCCAATTACTGAAATGTCACTTGGGGAAACTCTACTGTTTATTAGTTTCTGGTTATAACATTTTCCCCTCTTTTAGAACACAACCTATTAATGTTTGTTAGGTAGATGTGTATATAGATATATATATATATGTCCTTAGTATGCGAGTTCTTAATCTTCGGTGATGAAGCTTATCACTCATTAAACACAACACTTCTGTTCATACAATTCCACTCAGCAGAAGCCAGGTTCCCGCAAACCAACTTGGGTATAAGCCCATTGTAGCGGCCTCTCAGCAACCTCTGTCTTTAGGTGCTGAGCCATCATTGTGTCAAACTTTAAAACTGCTTCTTCGTAGTAAATCCTCGCACACTCACGTGGAACACTCAAGGGGAACTGTACATGGAACCTGTAGAGCAGATAACATCATGGTGAGGGCAACTCAGTCCTGACCGTAATTGGGTGATTGTAGGCCAATAACAGCACTCAGATCTATAACAGAGATCCGATCTCTGTCATACGGCCAAACAACTCAATCATATGATCTGAGACATGGCAACACCAGGAAAGACTAAAGGAACGGGTAGAAACCCAGCAGATGCCCTACTGAAGATCCTACCATTACACATTCCCCTCCTCCCTCTCAACAATCCTTAATCTCTCTAATTATTATTCCACTACATTGGCCTCAACTTTTCCGAGTAAAATGATATATAACACAAGCTACTTGAAGCCAAACAATAGAATACTAGTGCCGACGCTCTTATGATACTTTCTAGCACCGCACTTATAGAACATTCTATCACTAATCATAATACATTATATCACTACACCTATAATACATTATATCGCCACACAGTACTGTACTCTATTCCTAATCATACTCTTAAGTTAGATATAATTAATTGCCTACCATATGTCTATTCCTGTTGTTACTCGAGAAACTAGGCAATCCGATTGGATCTATGTCCGTGGATAACTATCACTACTAAGATAGGCTAGTCCCTCTAATATAACACAACTCGGAATTATCCCCAATTTTAACACTTCAGAATGTTTTCCTCGACTCCATCCACCTGTTTACTGCACTGGGTTTTATATGGGTGCTTGAGTGAGTCACCAGGAAGTCCAGACGCCAATCAGTCCAGAATCTGGCTTTGTCCTCCTGTTTCCAGACTAACCATAGTCAATTAGCTGTCAATTTTCCTTTTCATCTGGGGAGTTCTTTGTCTTATCCAACAAATATCCGGTTGTCTGTAAGCCGGAGACCTTTCTCCCATTACAGAATCCTTCTGACCTCTAGCAGGCATTCTGTCTTTCACTTGCAACAACCAACTTCCGTTTTGTAGACAAATGTCGCCAGTACACACCTCTCGAACAACATCCTGCCATCAAACTGTCGATTGTGTGTAGACAACTCTACGTGACTCCCTTTGATCTCATACACACTGTTGACCAGGTGTCGAGAATCTGTACAGACGTATTTCCCTCAGTTGTTCACCATAACAGAGTCAATTGTGTTCGCAAAATAATGTCGGGTTTGGTTAGCATTGATCGACTGACAAGTTAATTTATCCTGTGACATACACTCACTCAGCAATGCCAGACCTCACCCCTTTTCTCAGACAGACTTGACTCACAGGTACATCATCTTTATCATCATCATCTGCTCCTTCCCCACTGAGTAATGTTCATGTCTACTACAGTCGGTAACAGAAGCTCAATTGCATAGCAATTGTTCACATATGCACCAAAGCACATATGGGAAAAACATGTTTAGTCCTTGTAAATTTGCATGAGCCATACATTATATTCAGCCAACTAAGACATAGGTTCACACACCTATGGTTCTCTTAAGAACTAGTTTATATGAACCAACCAACAGTAAAGGTACCAGTGTAATACTTCAGAAAGAAATTATATTAATTCTTCTGAGCATATAACCACCAGGCATCACATGGACTTAGCAATTCTGCCGTGCCATCACCGTCCTGTTTACATATGGATATTTGAAGCATCTTTCTTTCTACTAATGTGAGAGGCTACTTATCAAAGCACCAGCTCATTCACTCCAACATTCTCAGCTTTTTACAAAGGAACTTGTACATGTTTCATCACTCATTCCAATTCAGACTGCCATATGTTAACTCGCGAGAGCAAAGGTACAGTTGATTTAAGAATGAGTCATCCTAGGCATGAAGAATGCACAAGGGGTTTGGGTTTGCGAATTTGCATGAGTGTACTATACATTCATCAAGCATACGCAACCAGTCACAACAAGGGATTGATATGCACTTGGAGTATACAGCGTGAAAGACCTGACAGGTTTGCAGAAGCAGTGTTCAGAATACTGGCGCACAGAAGTCAGGTTTTCCACTTTCACATTTTATTCATAAAATACTCATATATTCTTCTCTTTCGTTCACTAGGCATCCACAACATTAAAGTATGTTTTAAAGTGGTACCTGTTGTCCAGAGAACAATATATTATAGAATCTTTAAGGGCATTGTTGGGTCATCACATCACAAACTAGCGACCGCTCTGGATGGAATCCCGCGTCTAACTAATTGGATATTCATATGTGGCCCAGGAATAGCGTGGGCTCATTACTTATTAGCCAATGAAAAAGCAAGCGCATACCTCTGCCCTCCCCCAACTCGTTCTGGAACATACTATTTCCAAGATTCGTCCTTCTATTTGGAAACGCCGCTCAAATCGAAAGTATTTTTATGAATGTGTCGGGCTGGGAATGGGGAGTTCTGATCCATCATGCTACAGTCGGACAGGAATTGGGTTAGGGGCTAAGACTAAGAGAGACACAACTTGCTGCTTGCTCTGCAGGTAGACTGAGGATAGCAGTCAAAAGTTCAAATCAGGCGCACGAAGGCATACATTCTTGGTCCGGACACATACTCTAAGGCTCTCAGTTGAGGGATATGGCTGAACGCCTCTAAGCTATAAGCCCTCGGATGTGAGAGCCGAGCCGAATCTCACCTACTGCAAAATGGAGGTGAGATGCTGAGCACGCTAATGCTTAGTTTAGATACCTGCTCGAAGGCTCTCAGCTGGGGGATATGAGGGATCCCCGGATGAGAGGACCTGGCCGTTACTCGCTCACTGATACATAGAGGTAAGGTGCTGAGCCGGCAGCACACGCAGCCTACCTCGTGAGCGGTTACTAAAGGTGGAAAAAGCGCCCCGGTTGCGCGAAAAGGTTAAGATGAAAGTCCATATCTATACTCAGAGTGAGCGTAGACAAAGGTGGAAGATGTCTCGTTTACACGAAATGGAACGCTTGGCTAGCGAATCCATTACGTGGAAGCCCGAGAGTGGATGTCGCCCGCAGTCTGATTTGTGCTTGAACGACCAGTGGCAAAATAAATGCCCAATACATGGAAGTGAGGAATTAAAGCAGCCATGAGCAGGACGTGGCAACTCCTCGGGTGAGCCCAGTCTCAGAGCAATATATGCCGGCTCTGCAATTATGGAAGCCTCCTTGGATAGCGGGGAATGCCCATTGTCTGCCCCTGCCTTCTCTTGAGGGTTGACCGTGATGTCTTTGACCGTTCTACCTTGACCAGCTGAGATGTGGGCGACACCACAACAGTAAAGGTCTAACGTCCCTCGAAAACCGAGGAAGGCTAATCTCAGTAAAAAAAATGCTCACCGAAGTCGGATGTGCCGGCCTAAGGGTGGCAAATAAAAACTGGCACTACGCAATTACGTCCGAGTGAAATGTCGATCGTGCCCGGAACAGCTCTGACTAACTAGTCTTCCGAATGTAACGGAACAGCTCTGACTAGGTAGTTTTCCGATTGTCCGTCGTGCTTGGAAGAGCTCTGACTATCTTGTCTTCCGAATGACCTTTGTGTCCGGAACAGCTATGACCAGCTAGTTTTCCGAATGTCCGTCGTGCCTGGAACAGCTCTATTTTTTTTTTCTCGGTTACAGCGACTAAGCACACGTCGGAAACGAAAGCTCGCTGAGTGGATACCATCTGCAATCCGACCGTCCCTGGTTTGCGCGGGGAGTGGCGCGTAGCGAACGAAAGGCCTAATACACTGAAGTGAGGAATTAAAGCAGCCATGCAGGACGTGACGATTCCCTCGGTGAGCCCAGAACCAGAGCGCTATGGGTCGACTCTGCAACTATGGAAGCCACCCTGGATGGCGGGAAATGCCATGGACTGTCCCTGCCTTCCCTTGAGGGCTGATCGTGAAGTATTCGACCGTTCTAACTTGACCAGCTGGTATGTGGACGGCACCATAAAAGTGAGAGTCCCTCAGGAATGCTAACCTGGTCAAAAACGCATGCACAAGTTGGATGTGTTGGCCTAAGGGTCTAGGCCCAAGGGTGCATAACAATACACCGCAATTACATCTGAAAAAACACTCCGGATGAACGCAGAAGAAGAAGAAGAAGAAGAAGAAGAAGAAGAAGAAGAAGAAGAAGAAGAAGAAGAAGAAGAAGAAGAAGAAGAAGAAGAAGAAGAAGAAGAAGAAGAACAATAAGCCTCTGTCAAAATATTTAGATATTTTTGTTGAAAGCCATCCAAAGAAATGTCTGTGTCCTTCTGTAACAACACACTTCTCGAAGGCCTCAGGGGATTGTTTGTTTGTTATCCAGCTTAATAGCTATATAGCTAGTTCTGTGTCATCATAATCATCATCATACCCCAGACAACCTGCTGCTGCCCCACTGTACAGATAGCTACTTTGCTATAAAGACGATGTGAAGACTTTCTGGGCCCTGGCAGAGTGCAATTGAACAAACGGAGTATCCATATCTGGAAAGACTTGCTCAGAATGGAGTGAGTAAAAGTAAAGGAATCTGGGCGATATCTGCAGAGTAGAAGAAAAGCCAGGCGGACGTTTGATTTAATTGCTACTGGAATGATCAGTAGGGGAACTCTTCGGGGGCTTTTGAAGATGCGGACGGAGAATGTGTGGGATTGTCCCAAGTACAGTTATGTCGATTCTTGAAAATTAAGTACTTAGTATTTCTTCTTCTTCTTTCGTTCGCTTGAAATATGTCTATATCTGCAATGTCGTCTCTTGCATGAATTGAACTGTTTTTTTTCAGTTCACACAGTGGTCCATAGAGTTTATCTTCCACTGTCGTCTCTCTAGGCCAGAAGGTTTGCCTAGATATGTTATATTTTGGGCAGTCTTGGAGTATGTGCTCTGCTGTCTGCGACGCCAATCCACATGTGCACATGGCTGTTTCACCAGTCTTGAATTTTGTATACATGTGGTTGCGTAATCTATTGTGTCCTGTTCTGAGGCGCAGAATAATGACTTGTTCTGGTCTGTCCATAATGTGGTAGTCATCTTGAGCAGGTTTTGGTGGCTTTCTGACTGATTTGATCATTCTTTTCTTTTGGTGGTATGTAACGGGCACATCAAGCTGTTCCTCTTTGGCTCCTTCCTTAGCCAATTGATCAGCTCTGTCGTTTCCGGGTACTCCACAGTGGGATGGTATCCACTGTATGGTGACTTTATGCTGACTGCTAAGTTCAGAAAGTAGTGTCCTTAGTACTGGCAATTTCCCAGAGAGGAGCGCCTCGAGTACTGATTTTGCATCTGTTAGTAGCACCACAGGTTGTGTACCATTGCTGTTATTTAGTAATTTCTCTGTTGCATTCTTGATTGCCTCAATTTCGGCATCATAGTTATGGCAGTACTTTCCTGTCGGTACTCTGGCTGTGTCCCTAGTATTATTTGGGTATTCTTTGTACACTCCCGCTCCTCCATTTCGAACAGCATTTTGTGCTGACCCATCTGTGTAGACTCGGATCCAGAGGTCCTGTGGGTATTCTTCATCAAGGAAGCTGAGAGTGGCTGTTCTGCGCTGCACACTGTTCTGTTCTTCCTTGTCAAATATTCCTCTCACTTTTGTCTGGATTTGTAACGATAGTCTATGCTCATCTTTCCATGGAGTTCGCTCTGGAATAGTTGTTAGGGGGATACCAACTGTGGGCAGATCAGTGGTTTCTCTGCAGAGTCGTTTGGCCTGGTGGATAAAACTACTTCTTTTCAACCGCCCCATAGCTAGGTTTTCAAATCTGTTCTTCATAGGGTGGCCTGGCAAGCTGAGGAACTTTTCTGCTTGTATTAGCGTTTTCGTATCTCTGCGCTCACTCAGTGCCTGTGTCCTCCCCATCTTCTCCATTTCCACTATAGGGGTTGATCTCATCCCTCCTGTGGTGACTCTAAGTGCTTGATTTTGCACCTTGTCCAGCTCTTGTAGTGTGGTATTTGATGCTGAACACCACGCAGTTGACCCATATTCCAGGTGTGGTCGTATGCTCTGTTGGTAAACTTTGCTAAGTATTTTCGTACTGGCTCCCCGTGTGGTTCCACTTAGCTTTCTCAGGATGGCTATTTTCCTTCTGGCTTTTGCTACTGCTTTGTTGATGTGCTTTCTCCATGTCAGCTTGCCATCAAATGTTACTCCAAGGTATGTTGGTTCTTTATCTTCTCTTAGGGGTGTTCCATTTATCTGGATGATCCCTGCCTTTTGTTTAGGAGAGAGGGTAAATAGGGTGGTGCTGCACTTGTCAGTGTTTATGCTGACACACCATCTATTTGCCCATGCAGCAAATGTATCTACAGCTCTATGTAGCACTCTGGTGGCCACTGATGCATGTTCATTTGTGCTCCATAGAACCAGGTCATCGGCATACATTGCGGCTTTAATTCCATGCGGTAGATTAGCAACGAGATCATTGATGAAGATTAGAAAGAGTGTGGGGGACAAGACTCCGCCCCGGGGAACTCCGTGACGCAGTAGTACTTTCTTGCTCTTTAGTCCGTCTATCTGTACTCGGGCTCTTCTGTTGTGCAAGTATGCTTTCACCCATTTGTACATTCTTCCATTGACTTTGCAGTTTCTCAGTTTATTAATCAGACCTTCTTTCCAGACTTTGTCAAAGGCTTTCTTCAAATCTATCCATGCCGCAAGCACCAGCTTCTTCTCTTGGAATGCATCCTCAATTTCTTGAGAGAGGTAGGTTGTCTGATCTTCCGTAGAGTCAATCAATCAATCAATCATGTGCCATGCCGGAAAGCGTAGCACTGCCTAAAGCCAGCCTGCTGTGGCACAAGGATGTTTTTACTTTCAATGTACCACTGCAGTCTGTGATTGATGATGCGATCCAGTGTTTTGCAGAGATTTCTCAGTATAATGCAAGTTTTCAAAATGCCGCACCTTAATGATGCATGTTTTCGAAATACCGTCCCTCAATCGCTGCTTATGCCGCCCCTTTACGGTGCCGCCTGATACGGCTGCCTCACCGTATTATAGCACGGCACGGACCTGCTTGCATATAAATAAAATTAAGTTGCATATCCTTCACAGGACGTAGCAGTCAACCCCAGCATTTTCGCTATTTGTGATTACTGGACATATTTTACGTTCAGTAGTTTGCCATTGCTTTCTGAACGACCGGCTCCTATAGCCTATATCTTTTTCGAAAAAAATAAGCACCGCTGTGTTTCGAACCTGGGTATCGCTGTGTATTTGAACCGCGGCTCACAAACCGCGTTCGCAAGCCCTTAGCCACAGAGACCGGTGCATCAGACGTTTCTTCGTTTCGTATTGTATACATTCTCTCATCTTTCATTTACACATCTTTCATCCAATTTCATACCATTCTTGCTAAAACATTCAATCGTCATTAAAATATGGTTCATAGTATCACGTAAATGAACCTTTACATTAAATGATTGGCTGACTTATTGAAGTCTTCACGCCAATTGACTGTGCGATTTGTTTGCACGTGTCATGACTATACAAAATATACAAGTTTGTGAGGATGGTTTGTTACCGATCCTGTAATACTAATTTAATTTGGTGTGCTGTTCTAAATTATCCTAAGGGAAATAATCTAACTAACCAATTACATTTAAGCAAATTGGATTAATTACCTTAAAGTGTTATTGGTAAATGAAATGATGTTAATTCCTAAATGGTTGGGTTAGTTTAGAAATGATATTTTAAATAAATGAAGTTATAAATGATTATGATTATGCGGTGATAAAGTAAAGTGATATCTAACAATTGCATTTCTATTATTGGGGTCCTGCCGTAACTGGGTTATTAACTAAATGATGGTGACTTATAACTATCAAATAAGATAAATAAAGTTATATATGCATTAGAACATTTTGCAATTCAATTAATCCTAGAAAAATGAGGTTATGCATACTGTTTATAAAACAATAATATATATATATATATATCACAGTTACATTTCTATATCTAATTACACTACTAATGTCGTCCTTTCAGGTGTGAAGATGGAGCAATGTTCTTTGTAGACTATTTTCATATCATAGTTCATTTCACCAAAGTCTTATTTGCTCTAGCCGGTCTCTCTGGCTGTGGGGTTACAACACTTTCTCTCTGTAATCCCGTTTATCACGCAGAGTCTCGCAGCGGAGCGAGAACTGAGGTGGTTCGACCCCCGCTCGTGACTTGCGGATACTGAGCCGGCCGCTCAGAAAGCAATGGCAAACTACTGAGCGTAATCTTGCCAAGAGATCAACAGACAGCTGAAAGATGCTGCTGTTGACAGCTAAGTCCTGTAAAAGGATACGCAAAACATTTTTTTTTCTTATTTGCTCTCCTTCTTGGATAGTGTATAAATATATAGTTCCCTACCAATTTATGTAGGTTCACAGCTAACACTTCAATGTTAATATGGCGTATATATATGTTAGCGCTGCAGACATATTACTTATGCGTCTGTTCGTTTCCCTGATAATGGCACTGTTTCTCTTACACAGTTCTATCAGCTAGGCGATAATAACGCACTTACAGTGTGACTTATTCACCACATACGGCACTGATCTAATTAACAATTACAGTGTCACTGTTTCTGGTGATCTCTGGTCGATCTTTTCCTGTATATTAGGTATTTCTATGGTTGACGGTCGACTCAAAGTGTCTGCCAACGAGTTCAATCTCCCCTTTAAATGCTGGATGGTAAATGCATAGTTCTGCAGTATCAAAGCCCACCTGTAGACTCTGTTGTTGTGGGGAATGCCAGACTGCATAACAGACAACGGAGAATTGTCGGTTTCGATCACAAACTGTGCTCCTGCCAAAAACCTATGAAGTTTTCTAACACAATAGATTAAGCTGAGGCCCTCCAATTCTGTTGCTGAGTATCTCGATTCAGCTGGGCTGATCTTACGACTTACGTACATTACTGGGTGGAACTTCCCTTCGTAGAACTGTCCTAGTACCCCAGATATGGAGATAGCACTTGCATCTGTACGTAAAAAATAGGTAAGATCTTTGTTAGGCAAACGCAGGATAGGTGGAACACTGAATAAATATTTCAATTTTGATAGAGCACTAATTAATCCTGCATCTTGCACATTTAGTTTAGCCGAAGCTTTCAAAATATTCGAAAAAACACTGGTGATTTCCGCCAGATTGGGAATAAACTTACTATAATAATTCACAAGACCAAGTAGACTTCTGACCTGTTTCTTGGTCGTTGGCATAGTCAAATTTAGAATCTTGGTCACGATTCTTTCATCTGTTCTGAGTTGGCCCCTGCAGATGGTATGGCCTAGGAAGTCAATCTCTTCCATGCCCAACTCTACTTTAGTAGGCTTGACTGTAAGCCCAAATACTCGCAACCTGTCGAAGACATGTCGTAGTTTCTGTAGGTGTGACGTCCAGTCTTTAGTATGAATACATATGTCATCAATGTATGTAGAAGTATTGGTCACCCCGTGGAGAAGATCCCTAGTTAGACGGACGAAAGTCGCTGGAGCATTACGAAAGCCAAAAGGAAGAAATCGCCACTCATAGAGTCCTAAAGGTGTGGAGAAAGCTGTTAAAGAAATCGAATTTTGTTACATCGGGACCTGCCAATAACCTTTCGTGAGATCAAGCTTGCTAAAGATGCGAGATGTGGACATATCAAGAATCAAATCCTCGCATGCTGGGATTGGTTCAGCATCAATTTTGGTTATTTTATTCAAACGACGATACTTGACGCAGAGTCGAATAGTTGAGACCTTTTTGGCGACAAGGACGATAGGGAAAGAATACTCTGACTGAGATTTCTGAATTATTCCACTCGACTCAAGAGATAGTATTTCTTTGTCGAGATTAGCCCTATAATTTAGAGGGATAGAATAAGGTCGACACTTGATTGGGGAGTTGTCAGTCAGAATAATGGAGTGTTCTATTCTGTCTGTCTTTCCTGGGATGTCGGAGAAAATGTCTCTGTACTCCGTCACTAATTCTATCATCTGTCGTCGTTGCTCGTCTGTCAGTTTGGTTTCTATCTTTATACTGTCGATGGTCCCAGTCGTGTCTACAGTAGGGACAGGTAATTTATTTCGTCGTCATCTGTCTCGTTCAGTACTGTTGTTGTACTAGCTGCGTGTGCTGTTACCTGGCTAAGTGTGTTTGCGATGTCGTTGTCATGTGTCGCCCTACCTGGTGTAGTTGTGTTGTGTACGTCTGTCGTCCGATTACTTGGTGTGGGTGCATCTTGTTCGTCTGTCTGTAGTTCTTGCCGTGAAAAATATGGTTTCAGCATGTTGATATGAAATATCATTAATTTTCCTTTTATCGATATCTCATAATCAACATCTGATATTTTACGTTCAACGTTGAATGGCCCTTGCCACGATGTTAGTAACAAATTACGTTTATCCGGTAGTAAAAGCAGAACCTTCTGATTTGGTTCAAGATGTCTAGTTTTAGCACCTTTATTTGCGTAGTCGCGGTTTCCTTTGCTCAACACCTGCTTTAGGGGTCCAACAATATCGACCGCACCACACTCATATGGTCTAGATGCTAATAATGACCGTTGAACTTCGGCCGTCACATGCTTTCCCTTTCTTACAAGATGTTGACAAATATGACATGAACGACAAATTTTTTTTATATCAGTACAGAATTTAGGCCAGTAGAAGTGTGACAAAATTCTGGCTCTGGTTTTGTCATAGGCCAAATGTCCAGCAAACGGTGACTCATGTGCAATCTTTAGCACAGTTTGTCGGTATGTTACAGGTAACACCGTTTGCTGAATTTCATGGTTATTATTTGTGTAATAACGCATGAGAATTCCGTTATGTTTTCTAAAATACCAAGATGCATTTTTAGTTACTTTCGCTCGCTCACCTAACAATTTAAAATAAGGTGCGATAGTTTGATCGGTGCTTTTTGCCTCGATAAATGTTTGTCGAGTGCTGTTGGTATCAGCACCGCTGGGTATTAACAGCTGTAACATCTCATTTTGCAAGTCAGTATAGTGAGTTTGCGTATCTGACTGTGTTACAGCATTAGCCATGTTTGTATGTTTCCAGGCTATTATATCGTCGTCAGTACACTGCTTCAATGAAGCTAAACAGCCTAAAATCAGATCCGTACAAGGATCTTGCAGGATTGCGCAAGTAAATGTGCCGGTAAGGAACGGGGTATTAATATGCGCTTTTGCCAGTGGATATTTCTCAATGGTTCCAGAGAAAGTACGGCATTTGACAAATTCACCCGTGTAATCTTCTGGTCTGACCAGTTCTTTTCTTAAACCAAGTAAAGTGCTGCCGCTATCGAGTAAACAATGGCATGGTTGATCATTGACCAATGCATCGTAGAACTTTAGTTTACCTATAGAGGTACTTGCTGCATTAGCATCTTCATTTGAGGATGGTATCACGTGCCCACATTTCAATTTACCATCCGCATGAAACTGGTGAAATGTGTCACATTTCTTAAAGTCTAATATGTCAGTAACTGCTGCCACACTTTCACATTCACTCGTTGGTAAAACATTTACAAGTTCCGAATCAATTTCACTATCATCGTCTGATGAAGTATCGATGAGTGCAGCGTTATTTGCTTTCATTCGTTGCCTACCAAGACATTTATTACTATAGTGGCCATAGCTGGAACAAAAGTAACATTTAACAGCACGTTTAAATGAAGTTCTTCTACTTTCTTGCTTATTTATCACTTTTTCTAGGTGTGAGGGATATGCCGGGTTCTTATCGCACAAAGAGTAGCTAGGATGAAATAACCGACAATATCCACATTGAGGTGGCTTCTGGTATGGTTTGTCTTTCTTACGATATTCTTTCTGATTGTAAGATCTACTCGGTACATCCTTTACAAAGGCAGTGATCTCTGTATCATGTGTAGTGGACTTTAAAATGTCACGATTGGACGAAAAATATGCCGATCCCCGCTTTTCTAATTGCTCAATGGATTCGATATCTGATTGTTGGAGAAACTTCGCAAAAGGGGTAGGGTCGGTGGATATCACCTTGTCCATTACCATAAGATCTTGTAATTTATCATAGCTTTTGCCCACTTTCGCCGCTCTAGTCCATTTATTAAATGTGCTTTGCACGTTAGAGAGGTAATCTAAGAAGGTTTCAGTTGCCTTTGGCTTTATTTGGGAAAACTGAATTTGGTACCCAGTGGCATCTAGAAGAAAGTGTTGCATGATCCTATCGTGAATGTACTGATAATTGTTCCTTAGTTCTGTAGGTATTGATTCTATTACTTTTAATGGCTTCCCACTGAGATTTCTCATGTAGATCATTGCCCAGTCATCCAAAGGTATTTTCTGAGTCTTCAGTTGAAATTCTATATTCTCAGTCCATGCAGAAATTGAATCCCCTATGCTATATGGTTTGATAAGGCCTTTATACTTACTAAACTTATTCTGTGCTATGCGCATTATTCTTGGATGTACAAGAGATACAGCATGCAGGGCGATGCGCTACCTTCTTGATTTTCCAACCATTGAAGAGAGAATGCAAGTTTGCAGGGCACGCGCCTACCTCAGAATTAACGCAAACACACAGCATCCACTGCATAGTGAAATTAGGAAGGTGAAGGGCAGCAGGTTAAAAAGAGGACGGTCGTGGATGGGTCAAGCCGAGGACATTCTTCAACAGGTGTGTTCACTTGAGGACTTAGAACCTGGCGAGGAGTGGGTGCAAGTGCCAACAGACTTCTGCACATCCTTTTCAGTTTGCATCCAACTAGATAGAAAATGCAGACAAGAAAATCCGGCTGCTGTTGAGGCTGAAGTACAAGCGTTGATTTTCGAGAATTCGCTAGACAGTGACGCGGTCATCTACACAGATGGGTCGGTCATCCGACATGTGAGAAGCTCATGGGCCTTTACAGCTCGGGCCGGAGGGAGAATTGTGAAGGAGGACTCTGGTGCTTTCACTGAAACCACAAGTAGCCTGACCATGGAAGTCATGGCAGTAAGTAAAGCAATAACATGGCTCGAGACACAGACATTCACTAGGGCTTGTTTCCTTAGCGACTCAATGAACATGATCAAGAGGATAGAGGAGGGGTCGATCCGAAGAGAATGGTTGCTGCCTCTGAAGCGGTCTCGGCTGGCAAAGATTAGTTTCATCTTCGTGCCAGGGCATGCGGGAGTACAAGGAAATGAGCGGGCTGACAAGCTCGCAGGTGAGGCTACTGTTGAGGGCGGACGCGCCATGGACCAGGCTGACATTCTGAATGCTCTACGAGAAGTGAGACTTTTGCAAGAACCAAGTGATGACTGTGAATCTACAACAATGGCCAGACTGCGAGAGCAGCAAATTAAAAGAGGGGTGGCCAAACAAGAACACTACGCAGGAAGCCAAAGAAGATTGATAAACCAACACAGAACTGGCGTCGTTAGCCGCTACACGCTGCGGGATTTGCTGAGGAGGGGATCCGAGCACTTATGGACTGAATGGTCCGATGTGCAACGAGGATGATCTGTCGACTAACTAACTAACTAAACTTATTCTGTTCTTCTTGGCTCTTTTGTTTGCTAGAGGCTATCTGTATGTTTGAATCTACCTCCATTTCCTTCATCTTTAATTTAGTGGCTTCTTCTACTTGTTTCATCTCCTTTTGATGTTGTCTTTCTAATGCTCTTTCATCTCTCTCTAAAGCAGCTTTTCTCTCTGTTTCTTCTCTCTCTAGAGCAGTTTTTCTTTCTGTTTCTTCCTTCTGTTGAGCTAATTCTTCTTTATATCTTTGGTCTACCCTCTTCTCTAATTTGTCTCCAGTGTGGCCCATTTCTTTACCTGCCTGGATACAATCATTTAATGATGTCATTTTGTGGCTTTATGTTAGTTCACACTGATATCACAGTAGTTTTACACAATGGTTTGTAGTTATGTGTTAGTTATTTACATTTTTACTGAAAAAAAAAAATGATGCCTGATTAACATAGTGTATATCAAAATATTTCAAAAATATACTCATCTAATTCTTTGGAAAATACGGTTCTTGGGATGTTCCACCGCTGTCTTCCCGACACACAAAAATGGTTGACTTGAGAACAAAACGGATGCTTCTGTTTAGTAGAGCATCAATATTTTAGAAACATGCATATGTTGTACATACATGTTTATTTCATGCGGCTGATGAATGAAAAATGTGATTTAGATAATGATAAATGATGTTAATGAATGAATGTTATGATTGTCTGAATGATTGTCATGATTCGTAAGATGATTCCTCAATATGACAGTCGCTGTCGTCTTGTCTTCACTTTCTAACTAGTTTGGTATAACTACGTTCCTAGACTTCCGTTCAGTAGCTAATGTATTCACTTTGTACAAAAAGAACTTATTTTGCACAAATATCTACCTGAATAGATGGATGGTGACATTGATGGCTGTATCACACAAAATGAAATGTACACGATGGTTTGCTTGATAATTTAAATTCCTATTTGTATACATTATCATTACTTTCAGTAGAATAACACACTTTCTTAAATTTTCGTAGACTAACACAATTTGTAACTTAAACTTCCTTCATTGTGGTTCAAGCTCCACAAATGGTATGATACAAATTATCACGCCGTAATGGTGTTAATCACTCACGTTATTCACAAATCACAATTATTTCTGCTATTTTATGCAAAATAAGTTATGTTACTTTTAGATATTTTCACACAGAAATAATGTCGAATGGTGGCTGTTTACGTTGGTTCAGAGCCTTCTGATACCAATTGTCTGTTGACGTTGGTTCAGGGACTTCTGACACCAATTGGGGTCCAACCTGTCAGCAACTTGCTTGCGACAGGTCTTTCAGGACTCCCCTACTTTTGCACCACACGAAATAACAACTCGTGTCATTTGCAAAAGGAATGCAATTTATTTAGAGCTAGCGATAAACAAGCTCTGCGAGCGGAATACTTCATTGACAATAAACAGCATGGTACGTTACATAGGTGCAATGAAGAACTGATAATGATACTCTTAAACACTAAACGAAATCTAAAGCCTAACAATCACTATTGTCTAGAAACTTATAGCAATTCGTAAGGAACACGTCTATTCTCTACTCGTCTCAGTCCTGGTCTGTCCTCACGCAACTCATTGCGTGTTCAAACACGGACGTTGGATTCTCCGTGCGTTGGCGAGTCTTGCGTGCATAGTGGTCCAGCACGCTGGCCAACTCACTCGTGTAACCTGGTACTCCACGGTTACTCGTAGAAGCGAGTTTCCCAATGTCTTGGGGAAACCCTCGCTTAGCTGTACTCAATGCTCCCTTGGTTGACACAAGTGTGTCCCGTAGTGAAGCTATTTATAGCGCTGGTGTCTCTCCTGTCTGGTGTCCTCTACTAGACTCTGTCTTAGCTCTATTACTTATCTTATTAACTCTCTAAACACTTATTGGGATTTTGACACCAGTGCAGCTTGTAATCGTGAACGTTTATGCGCGAAATGGGAAGGTCGACGTGCGACAATGGCAGAGTTTGTTCGATATGGATGAAAGGCATATCATCTACTGTGGGGTCTTCAATGCCAGAGGCAGTCAATGGGGGAATTGCATCATCAATAGACAGGGAGAAGATCTGGAGGACGCCCTGGCATCTGCTGCCCTAGTCTGTCTGAATGATGGTAAGGTCACTAGAATAGCCACTCGACCAGGTGACTCTGACAGCGTCATTGACTTGGCTCTAGTGTCGCCCACCATCGCACTAAGGTGCCAGTGGGGCACACTGGGATACCACGATAGTGACCACTACCCTTGTATCATCCTGATCGAGAAAGACAGGGCCAGGAGTCAAGGAAACAAGACAAATGCCTTCCCGTACGACAACACTGGCCAAGACGCCATAAGCAAGATCAGAAGAAGAAAACTAACTTCCTCCCGCAGGAGACAAGAAAGATGGTTGCAGCCACCATGGTGGAATGGAGAGGTCGAGAAGGCATGGCTGGGAAAGAGGCAGGCTGTCAAAGACCGGCGAAAAGCTAGAAAGGATAACATGCCACAGGTTGAGTTGACGAACCTGAAGACTGAGGTCCATAGGACGATGACTTTATTCAAATACTGCGCCAAACAGGTCAAGGCCGAGAAATGGGACGAGTTCTGCAGGAAGGTGTGCTCCGAGCGATCTCTTACGACATTCTGGCGCCTCCATAAGAGCATGAACGGTGCTGCACAACGTAGGGGTATTCCAGACTTTCAAGGCACAGACCTCACATGGAAAAAGTCGGATGCGGATAAAGGGAAGGCCCTCCTTGCAAGCTACATAGAGCAGACTGACCAGAAAGACGAGCCCGCCAGACAGAGGACCACAACGACACTCTCTCAGTTGTGCGAGGGGGTCGGGACAGACGAAGAATGCATAATCACAGCTGAGACAATACGTGCGATGCTCAAGAAATCACTTAACACCGCCCCAGGCCCAGACGACATCCGATATGATGACCTACTGGTGATGTCAGATGATGACATGAAAGAACTGGCCAGAGAATTCAACACCAGTATCCAGAAAGGTCAGATCAAAGAGGAATGGCTACACAGCTACTTGCTGCCGCTGCCAAAACCGAACAAAGACCATTCCAAGATAAGCGGCTACAGAATCATTACGATGCAGAACACTGCTGGCAAGCTACTGAAGAACATTGTAGCACGCAGACTTGCTTGTGACTTGGAACAACTCGGCTGCTTCCCGCCCACACTTGGAGGATACAGGCGTAACAAAGAGTCATGGCTGAATGCGGCTGTTTTTGCTCAAGATGTTTACGAAGGATTTCAGGTCAGAGAAGAGACATGTGCGACCGCCATAAACTTAGAGGACGCATACAATAGAGTATCCTTCGAGCACTTGATGCAAACCCTTCTCAGACTGAAAGTGCACCCTCACCTCGTACGATGGATAGCTGCAGTTCTGCTCCAAAGGAAGGTGTTGCTGAGATGCGGGAGTTGGTCTTCTGAGCCGATAACGATATGTCCAGGATAGCCGCAGGGTTCACCACTGTCACCAGTACTGTTCAACGCGTATACGGTGCCGATCACTGAACAACAGCTGGACGGGAGAGGTAGGACTGTCATTTGCTGACGACTTCTTCTTCTTCTTTCGTTCGTTTGAAATGTGTCTATAACTGCAATGCTGTCTCTTGTATGAAATGAACTGTCTTTTTCAGTTCACACAGCGGTCCTTAGAGTTGATCTTCCACTGTCGTCTCTCTAGGCCAGAAGGTTTGCTAGATATGTTATATTTTGGGCAGTCTTGGAGTATGTGCTCTGCTGTCTGCGAAGCCAAACTACATGTGCACATGGCTGAGTCACCAATCTTGAATTTTGTATACATGTGGTTGCGTAATCTATTGTGTCCTGTTCTAAGGCGCAGAATAATTACCTGTTCTGGTCTGTCCATAACGTGGTAGTCGTCTTGAGTAGGGTTTTGTGGCCTTCTGACTGATTTGATCATTCTTTTCTTTTGGTAGTATGTAACGGGAACATCAGGCTGTTCTTCTTTTGCTCCTTCCTTAGCCAATCGATCAGCTCTGTCGTTTCCTTGTAGCCTACTCCACAGTGGGATGGTATCCACTGTATGGTGACCTTATGCTGACTGCTAAGTTCAGAAAGTAGTGTCCCTAGAACTGGTAATTTCCCAGACGGGAGTGCCTCTATTACTGATTTTGGATCTGTCAATATCACCACAGGTTGTCTACCATAGCGATTCTACTTCACGTTTTCGTTGATCCATCATTTGAACATTTCATTAGTTTAGTTTAGTCGATGGATCAACATCACGGCACACGGGTGTAACCCATAAGTGCTCCGTTCGCCTCCTAACTCAAACCTGAGTCTGGATAAACTCAGCTCAGTGCACGAACTCCGTAGCACCGGCGAGGATCCTGAAATACTTTGGGTAGATTTTTAACTCGAAATTTTGCCCGGGCGGCGCCGTTAGGCTACTCTTTTTCGATTTCCAACTGCCAAGGGATTTTTTACGTGCGCAACAATACACACGGGCTTCCGATCTTACTACCCAGAGACCAGGGGAAATGTTATTACTAGAAGTCCACGTGAAAAAAAAATCCCGGTCCCCACCGGGGCTTGAACTCGGGACCTCCAGCACTCGAGGCGAACACCATACCTCGAGACCGCAGCTCATTTGATTTCCCTAATTAAGCGAGACAATGAGCGCAGATGCAGAACCCTCATCAGACCGCGATCACAAAACCAGCACAGCTCCTTACCATCTGCGTTAACGCACCGGCTCCAACAAATTAGCATTTCTACATAGGAAACTATAAGTTTCGCAATAAATGTTGTTGCATATCCTTTACTGGACGTAGCAGCCAACCTCAGCATTTTTTGACTGTTCATGATTCCTGTGCAAGTGTAAAAAAGTCGCTTCGCAAGTCGACAGGGTCGACTTCTTTGCACCAGGTTTTTATCCCATATGGCTCAGTCTCTTTCCGCAGCGAACTGCCGAAAACGTCGCACAAAGCGCGAACTCCTTATCTCCAGCGACGACCCTCGGGAGTCTCCGAACAAATGCATCCATGAACCGAAGGACGCGGTCCGGATTCGAACCCATAACCTTCGGAGCTTGAGTCAGACGGCTTGACCACTTCACCACAGACTCGGAGACTACATTCAGTAGTTTGCCATTGCTTTCTGCACGATCGGCAACATATTTCATAAAAATACCAACACAGCTGTGTTTCGAATTAAATAGCTACAAAAAACGGGGTTTCTTCCTTTGTAAGCTGCTATCTTCAATATAATAAGTTACGAAACTCAATAAACTTAACTAATTCACACAAAAATTGTCATTAATTATTTGTCAAATGTAGTCCTGAATTAACAATAATTATTTTGTGATTTTGTCTGACCAGAAGCAGCTCTCAACTTTCAATTGGGGGAGATTTGATGGCGGTATATCCCAGCGTGCACCAGAAATGGCTCGTCATTCAAGCGAACTGGGATAAACAATCTGACTGGGTTGGCGGAAAGCAACTTGAATCGCCTCAACTAAACCGCTGGTGGACGGATATAAAACGCCGTGAATGTGTTGTCGCGGCGTAGTTTGTTTGTGTGTTTAAATAAATTGTACAACTCAGACGAGGAAGTTATTTTCATAATAATAATATTGGTGATGGTGTGTAATGTGTAACTGTGTTTTTAAATCGTAATCGCAAGTAAACAAACGAACGTTTTCATTTGTGTACAATTTAAAAGTTAAAGTTAAATTTACAATCAAACAGCTGAAGGCGAAGGCGTTGTAAGAGTCAACGTGTGTATGAAGTTAACTTGGTTAGTTGACGGCGAAGTGTTAGTGTTTGTGTAGCTAAAGAATTCAGCAGCAGCAACTTTACTTAGTTAAGTAGACCGACCGACAGAATAGATAGAATTTAAGATAGACGGTAGAGAGATAAAAGCCGTCGACGTCGGAGAGCATTGATGCATTGATCGTGAATGTAGGAGGCAGGTCAAGTTTTGTGGGAGGCTAGTGCAAAGGCTGGTGTCTAGATAATTAATATCCATATTAATTTTGATGGTTATGTTGACTTTTAGCATTTAGGCCTTAAAGTTTTTGTAGAGCAGCGGGGTTTCCTTGTTGACACTTTGATTGTGACATGATGGTGTCTTCAGTGTCACCATTGTGTTCAGCTCAGCAGCTGACATCCGAGAAAGTACTTTAAAAATTGAAAGTATTGTAGAGTATGGTTGTTTGTAATAAAGATGAGTCCTGGTGTGTAGCCTGTGTGACCAACTGTTTTGTGCCTGGGGCAAGACTATCTGGTTGCATATTAATATTTACATATTTTATCTGGATAGGTGTAATCAAATCTTTATAAGACCGTCCCTCAGTAAAAGTAAAGGACTAAAGGTCATCAGTGATATTACTGCTTCCCTTTGAAGCCTGCAGGCTAGGCAGCTTCCCAGCTAGCTTATCTGGCTGTAGCCCATTGAGTATAATAATATTATTACTACAGGGAACATAACATTGCCAAGTAAATCAACCTGGCCTGGGGTTGATCACAGTGTTCTGAAAAGGATCTGCACCATTAAAAAAATATAAATCAGAATATCTGCCTCATTTACATTAAATAAATTATTTGCCATTGATTATATAAAGAATAGTCCGATAATAAATTAAAATACATATGTAAATAAAGCACTGAAAGTAAATGCAAGGGTTTCTCCATTGCAGCTATTTTCACAGTCTATCCTTAAAGTTTAGCTGAAAGATATGTATAGAAATTACAGCTATTGTGCATATAAAGAAAGCATTGAAATAAATGCAGCATTAATGTATGTATTCATAAAAACAAGTTCTTAAAATTCGTGTTTGAAAATTGAGTGTATTGTCACCAATGGCTATTATAATTTTGGAAGTTGTTTTCAGAGTGAGTAAACAAGGAGGATTTTTCTTATGAATAAAAAACTGCAAGCGTTTACTGTTTGTTTGTAGAAGGCTTTCCGGATTAAATTTAGCTAACCATGGATAGCCAAGCGGAGGATCACAAGCCACATTATAGAAGTGAGTCACATATGTGTCATGTCTTTTCTGTCTTGCTACCTCACTTACTATATGTTGAAACTATATACGCTTTATTTATCTGTTTGCGTATATATTTTGGTAAGGATACACTTAACCTTGTGGTTGATCCAGTTTTGACAAAAATTAGTGCCAGTTTTTTCTAACGAGTAAACACAAGAAGGAACAGTTGGGTCATCCCATCTCACAATGTTGTGATCTAGTAAATGTCAAGATCTATCAGTTCATACACTGCCAAATGTGCTAATCACTTACCACCAGAAGAAAAGCGTGATGAAGACATGGAATTTTGATATTTACAGAATGACTGCCATTTGCTGAACAGACAAGAACAGGTCAACATTTCCAAATTCAAAATGGGATACATTTGCCATGCCCTGTGTTGAATGAATAGACAATTCAAATAAAGAAAACTGCTCTGTGGTGATGGGGTTACGCATGTAATTCGTAATAGTGCATACCACAATTGAAACATGGCTGCAGACAATTTGGAAGCAAACCGCTGTGCGTTGGTTTTCATACACTGGTTTGAGTGCTGGTCGTTCAGAAAGCAATGGCAAACTACTGAACATGAAACTGACCCAAAAAATCACAAACAGCCAAAATGCTGGAGTTGACTGCTACATCCTGTAAAGGATATGCAAATTAACTTAACTAACAAATAAAGGGCTCAAACATCATGTTCAATGAGATGCTGATTTGTGTTTACAATCACAGTTCTGTCTATAGACTTAGAGGAAAACCAAGAATCATCTAGATGGTGTCATGGCGCAAGTTTGCTGTTGTCGTGGTTTAGATAGTGGGTTAAGACGGTGTGTCCTTAAGATGTCCGGTTTTACACAGTGTGTCCGCAAGATGTCCGAACACGGAACTTGTTCTTGAGTGTTACTGAGTATGAGTGAACAGCTTTAATATTGGTATGACTGGCTTGTTATCATGTTATTGAGTGGACTGAGTTATAATATTATGTTTGAACTCTTTCACATCGTCCATCTATCATTCTGGAATCACAGAGTGACACATTAATTATAAGTACACAACAAAACGCTGAACAGTTTCACATCTTCTATTATTAGCTTGACAACTTTTACAATGTTTTAACATAATCACATCGTTCTTTCACTTACTACTACTGTAAAATAGCAATATTAAAATTATCCACAATTGGCGGCACACTAAACATTGGCTATCACCTACTATGAGTCTGAGCTGGTCTAACTTCTACCACGGTCTCAGATCAAGTGATATATTTAGGAGAGATGTTTCTCTCCTGGATGCAGTCGAAAGCGTGTTTCTCACACATGGTGATCTGCACTTTCAACTGTGTTAAGAGTGAACTTTAGTCACACTCTTGATCCCTGACAGATGGATTCACTCAAGGGTTTCAAACATAAACTCCTCATTAGCGTGAAATGGAATGCTTGGCTAGTGAATCCATTACGTGGAAGTCCGAAGCGAAAGCTTGCTGAGTGGATGTCGTCTGCAGACTGACCGTTCCTGGTCTGTGCGGGGAGCAGCCAGAAGCGAACAAAATGCCCAATACATGGAAGTGAGGAATTAAAGCAGCCATGAGCAGGATGTGGGGATTCCTTTGGTGAGCCCAGTCTCAGAGCGCTATGTGCTGGCTCTGCAATTATGGAAGCCTCCTTGGATAGTGGGGAATGCCTGTGGTCTTCCCCTGCCTTCCCTTGAGGGTTGACCGTGATGTCTTTGACCGTTCTAACTTGACCAGCTGAGATGTAGATGACACCACAACAGTAAGAGTCTAATGTCCCTCAAAATCCTTGGAGGGCAAACCCGTAAAAACGCCCGCAAAGTCAGATGTGCCGGCCTAAAGATTGCAAACAAATGGCACAACGCAAAAACGTCCAAGTGAAATGTCCCTCGTGCCCGGAACAACTCTGACTATCTAGTTTTCTGGCCAGAACAGCTCTGACTATCTAATTTTCTGGGCACAGTGTCCGTACACGTTTGAACCAAAAGTTCGCTGAGTGGAAGTCATCTGCAGACTAACCGTTCCTGGTTTGTGCAGGAGCGGCCTGTGGCGAACGAAACGCCCAATACATAGAAATGAGGAATTAAGCAGCCATGTGCAGGACGTGGTGATTCCTTGGGTGAGCCCAGCACTAGAGCGCTATGTGTCGACTTTGCAATTATGGAAGCCTCCTTGGATGGCGGAAATGCCGTGGACTGCCCCTGCCTTCCCTTGAGGGCTGACCTTGAAGTCTTCGACCCTTCTAACTTGACCAGATGGGATGTATGGCACCACACCAGTGATAGTTCCCCAGGAATGCTAACCTGGTAAAAAAAAAATGCACGCTTTAGTCGAATGTGTTGGCCTAAGGGTTTCAGCCCAAGGGAGACTAACCAGGCACACCACAATTACGTCTGAAAAAACACTCTGGATGAATGCAAGTGAAGAAGAAACACGAACTCACTGCCATCCAGGCAACACAGGCTTAAGATTGACAATTTCAACTTCCTCCCATGTTTAATGGCAAATGTGGATCACAGGTTATATTACACATTGGGATAGATAGATGGATGGAACGGATAGATGGATGTACATCAGTGGATGAAACAGATGGATCGATTGATGTATGGTTAGACAGAGAGATGGATATACTCAAGGGTATCAAACACAAACTCACTGCCAACATGGCAACAATGTTTCAAGATTGAAAATATTAAACTCCCTCCCATGTTTAATGGTAAATGTGGATCTCAGGTACACATTGGGATAGATAGATGGATGGAACAGATAGATGGATGAACATCATGGATAGAACAGAAGGATGGATGGGCCAGTCCGCTGACGAGTGGATGTTTTAGTAAATTGAAGCTATCTTGGTCATTTTGGTTTTTCCCAATGTAAAGTGTAGAGGAACACAGAGTGGGGTTAAACATCACTAGGCATAGTGTGATTAAAAGGTTTTGGTGTTCATCTTTGGCTTACTGTGTTCACGCTATAAAGTCCTATATTGAAAAAAAAATAATAAAAATTGATTTTTAATGATCTGACACTTCTCCAAGGATCCCTTCAGTAGTGAGACTTGAGTACCTCACCTTCTCTGTTAAATGTGAAAAATTGGGAGTCACATTTACAAGTTGTGTGCTGAAAAGGGCTACAGCAGCTGCCCTGGCTAAATTGCAGGGTGTATACCTAGAATGAAATCTGTCTAAATAAAGTAAATCTTTTACAAATGCTTGTGAAATCTGGCACAGTTACATCTGATTTAGGTTCCTTACCAGGTGTATGCACTTTCTTCAAATCATAGAAGATGAAGACACATGTGATCTGACTGTGGTTGTGGCAGTGTTAAACAATACATAGATGTTTAAGTGACTTGTCAAATATATAGTTCAGTAACCCCTGTTACATGCCGGTAAAACATACTGAGGATATGATGTCAGCTGCATACCTGCAGTGGCTACCTCATAAGAGGTGATGTGGCTTATGTTGCATTGGCTGCATTTACTTTCTGAAATCTCTGGTAGTAGTTCTATGAGGTTGGGCCTATTCATAGCCGTATTGGCAACAGTTGAGAATTGACCCAGGACCTCAGTCATGGTATGTGAGTGCCTTAACACTACATATCTGTGCCTATAATTGTTAAATGTATCTATTTTGGTACGTGGTTGGTGGCTGGTTGGTTGGAAAGCCTCTGGCAGATTTCACTTCTAACTTGAGTCTGTTGAATTGATATTCAGGTCTACAGAGCCCTGAAAAGGTCTTGCATTTATTGGGGTGAAACTGGCTTATAGACTCATCTATGCCTGGTACCGAAGCACCATCTCCACACAGGGACTGTTGCATAGCTCTCTTTTCCCTCTCCTAGGGCAGGAACGAATGGTATGTGCAATACCGATAGTTGAACTTCACATCTACAGAGAGTCAAAGAAATCCTTGGGAATGATAGCCAGATTAAGAACTGTGGATAGGCTGCATCTTGTGGGGGGTGTACTGAAAAGTCTTGGCCAGTGTAGGCTTTGGTCTTGTGACCTCAGTGGGCCATCTGTTTCATTAGATATATTTGTTGGTTCACATGTGTGGTACCTGGACCATGTAGGGAAGCAAACAGCAATAACTTTGTAACTTACCATGCAGATCATAATACAAGGGTAAGTTAATAAGTAAGTCACAAATGGCTGTAGAAAAATAACTAACTATGATAACAACTTGAAACCAGTTTATTTTTATACATACATAGTCCCTTTATTTCTCAACATAATTTCCACCAACAGTGATGCACTTATCCCATCGTTTTATCAGTCCTCCCAAACCGGCTGCATAGAACTGTGTGGTCTGTTTTCTAAACCACGTTTTTCTCTTCACATTCAACTTTGGCATCATTCGCGAAATGTCTCCTGCCAAGGTGGGTTTCCTGTTTATGCTGACAAATGTTTGTCCCGTAAAGCAGTGCATAGCTGGGTAGAAAATGTTAAGAGGGTGAGTCAATAAGTAAGTCACACAGCTCTGTGGGATGGTAGGTCAATGAAAACAAAGCACGCAGTTCTATGCAGCCGGTTTGGGAGGACTGATAAAACGATGGGATACGTGCACCAATGTTGGTGGAAATTATGTTGAGAAATAAAGAGACAATGTATGTACAAAAATAAACTGGTTTCAAGTTGTTATCATCTTCAGTTATTTTTCTACAGCCAGTTGTGACTTACTTATTAACTTACCCTCGTATTAGGGCAGCTTGGCATGAGTTAGTTGAGTCTTATGCCCTTATAGGGCTGCGGCAAAAGATAGTTGGTTTCTTTATTAGTAATTTTCTCATTTGTTTCATTGGAACATAATTATCTGTTTTTGTGCTTATTCATTTGCAGCCCTTGAAGATGAAAGACTTACAGCCGATGAGATGGATGAACAGAGGAAAAGAAACATTGCATATGAATATCTCTGTCATCTTGAGGAAGCAAAAATGTGAGTTCCCACAGTTGTCATGTGTTTATGTCGGTGCAATTCAAATGTATAAGTTCTTTGAATCGGCAATTCCCGCATCAACGGTGTTGCAGATGGAAAACTCCATTACATTTATGTGCTTTAAATGTTGCTTTGGCTTGTCTTCTGAGTATTGGAAAATTTAGATTTTTTTGAAGATTGTAAATAGAAATTATATAACTATTATTACCGCACCGATCCTTTGTCACGGCTAGAATTGGCTGTCTAGGGTCTATATATTATGTAGATATAACTGAGTAGTGAAGGATGGATCACCGATCATTAACTGATCAACCACTAGTAGTCACTCGAGAACCCGGTTTGCGCACGCACAATATCTTTATGAATTATAAATGAACATGATGAAAAATGTACTATCCCAGGAACAGTTAGAAAACAGATATACATATTAGTTTCATGCTCCTTTGGAAAACAATACTGCCTTCTACAGGCCTTTGTAAAATAACCTGTTACGCCAGACTCTCCCCCGTGTCCGACTAACCAACTCACCCCACTGAGTCAATCTTTGGGCCAAGTTTGCCCACATCTAATTCCTGGGCTCAGTTCCCCTAATTTGCCCAAAACTCAGTTGCCCGGCCCATCACTTTCTTCTTCCTGTAATGGGCCGCTTCGTTACCCCCTGTGCAGATCCATTTCACCCTTGAACCCTGAATTATAGATTCCCATGAACATTACATTTTGGAGTTTCCTTTGTTTACCTGTCTTCTAGCACGTTCTACTTGGTGATTTAATCTTGATGTGTACATGCCATACCATCCCACTGTCTTGGTTAACCCATTTTCTTGGTGTTTTGATTATCAGTTATCAGTTGGGGTATCTTCATTGCACTCCGGACATGTCCATAGGTGCTCAGATCCTCCCCCCAGCATATGCATCAGCGTCCGGTGGCTAATAGTGCCAGTTCTGTGTTGGTTGACGAGGTGCCTTGTTTTCCCGATGTACCTCTCACGTCTGGCTGTGCTGATTCTTACTCCCAAGTCTTTCATCCTGGACAGCGATGTGGATTCACTGACGTCAAAGTCCTCTGTTCTCGCCATATCTTTAAGGACGTTAATAACATCGGCACGATCCATGGGCTGGCCATCTACATGGGGTGCAGAGCCAGCCAGTTTATCAGCTCGTTCATTTCCCTCGACTCCCGCATGTCCCGGGACGAAGATGAAGGTGACTTTACGAACAACAGACTTCCGCAGCGACTCAGTCCACTTGTCTACGTACATATCCAGCTTCGATCTTCTGAATCATGCTCATTGAGTCACTTAGTACACATGTTGGTATAATGCTGTGATTCCAGCCATATAAAAGCCTGTGTAACTGCCATCACCTCCATTGTCATGCTGCTCGTGGTCATAGAGTGGGCACCACTGGATTCTTGAACGGTTCAGCCCACTGAACGGGCTGTAAATGCCCATGCACTTCTCTACTGCTTTACAACAGATCCATTGGTTTTTTGATTATCCTTCTTGATCTTTTCTTTCAGATTCTTAACCCCCACATCTGCCGTACTTTGATGTTATCACAGATGTTACAACCTTATTGAGCCTTTCAAAGGGGGGTTGTAATTAGGGTTGAGGAACTACAGACTGCTTGTTCTGGCAGTCACTAAGCAGTCTTCAGGTTTAGGATTTGTTAAAGTTTGCCACCGAAAGTAAAAAATTTCTTGTCTTACTGGAGATTAGAATCTGGGTACCCAGAATGATGAGATTAGTGTTCTAACACCTCTCTCTCTTCTTTTTTCCTATGTTGTGTTTTCAAAGATGTTTGCTTGATGTGCATTTTAATGTTGGTCTGATTGTCTGAGTTTTTTGCTGTTTCTTGCTTTCTTAAAATCAGCATCACAGAATTCCGGCCAAACCCTTGGATGTTCTATTTCCATAAGCGAGTACTATGTTAGTTAGTTAGTTAGTCGACAGATCATCCTCATTGCACATCGAACCATTCAGTCCACAAGTGCTCGGATCCCCTCCTCAGCAAATCCCGCAACATGTAGCGGCTAACAACGCCAGTTCTGTGTTGGTTTATAAATCTTCTTTGGCTTCCTGCGTAGTGTTCTTGTTTGGCCGCCCCTCTTTTAATTTGCTGCTCTCGCAGTCTGGCCATTGTTGTAGATTCACAGTCATCACTTGGTTCTCGCAAAAGTCTTACTTCTCGTAGAGCATTCAGAATGTCGGCCTGGTCCAGTAGCCTCACCTGCGAGCTTGTCAGCCCGCTCATTTCCTTGTACTCCCGCATGCCCTGGCACGAAGATGAAACTAATCTTTGCCAGTCGAGACCGCTCCAAAGGCAGCAACCATTCTCTTCGGATCGACCCCTCCTCTATCCTCTTGATCATGTTCATTGAGTCGCTAAGGAAACAGTTTATCAGCTCGTTCTCCTTAGTTTCCTTAGTTTCCTAAGCGAGTACTATAAGATGTAGAAGCGAATTGTTCTATAATACACTTGTTTTATCAGGTCAGCATGGTCAAATGGGTAAGAACCTGTGTTCTTAAACATCCTGTGTGCTGATGCTGAGGTTAGCGGTTCAACTTCTACACCTGACAGCTGGAATAAAATATTGACCTATCGTCCTTGACTTAGGGATGTAAATTACAAATACCTCTGAAGTCGGAGTGGAAGTAGCTGAAGTCTGAAGTCGCCTGATGGCGAGGGACACTGTTAATAGGGAAAGCTAATCCAGACGCAACATTAAGTCCATCACTACTATAAATAGTGTGTATGGACTACACTTGAGTTCAGAGCGAGCAAGAGCAAAAAAAAAACACTTGTTGTAAACACATAACATTCATCCGATCTATCCCTCCTAGCTGGAACAGAAATCCAAATACAAGCATGGTCTTTAGCTAGCAGATGTTCATAGATAGTCTACAGAAGGTTTATCTTGTCCATCAAGGGTGTCCCAACTACTGGCACTCTTGAAGCCAGCACATCTGCTCCCTCATTACCTTGCACTCAGACACGTCCCGGACAGTATATCCATGTAAGTCAGTAAACTGTCATTACTGCCTCTGGTGCCTTATGGTGTTGGATAAGGGGGTCTTGAGGGCAGTCACAGCGAACTGTGGGTTTTCTTCTTAATCTTTCTCCCCCCCACCCCCAGAATAAAATCCACATTACTGAGGATTCAAACCTGGGTCTCCGAATGAGAACCCAGAGTTCTAGCCACTCACCCAGCCATTCTGTGTATTAAGTAAACAAGAGAAATATGTCTAGCCTTGGTATCCACCCATGCCACATCTGTCCATTTTGAACTTTGCACAATACAGACTGAGAATGAGATTTTAATTGCTCAGGTGACTAGAATACCTGCTAGCCACCTCAGAGTTGCCGTGGTTGACACCACCTCCATCTTCATACATGAGGACGTAGACCTATAGGTTCCATTCAGCAATGACTTTCCCTCTGACTCTGGCTGAAAATTCTAAGCCAGATTTCTCTTTGCGGTGCACAAAACCATCGGCATACACTATTTCATTATCTCTACCGGCATTTTCATCTATCTGCTGTTGTATCTCAAGTTCTGCCAGCCCATTACACCACACTACTACACTCTGCCTACCTGGGAAGGTTAACCCGGTCAACAAATGCTCGCAGAAGTTGGATGTGTCGGCCTAAAGGCACAGTATCATAGCTCTGCTGTAATCGGGCACAATGCAGTCACGTCCGAAAAAACTCTCCAGATAAACGCAGAAGAAGACTCTGCCTGATGTGTTGATGATCTTGTAACAGATGTTCTGGTGTCTGCCGATGCAGATCCATTTCTGCTCCTTGTGTGACTGGGGTAACCTGCTGGATGGTATCTTTTGCCTGTGCCATACAGGACTGTACTCTCTTTATTCAGCTTTCTTTGAGATCATTCATGTTACCATGCAATGGCTGTCTGGCATTGGTGACCCAATTTAGGCCTTGCTCTGTGCCATTTCTAGTCTGGACTTCACAGATGTAAACCCAAGCATGTATATCATTGTTCTGAATTGGGGGGGGGGGGGGGGGGTGAAGAAATGATCTCTCATGTACAAGCAGGATGATTTAAATTTCTTCATTCTGAACCTGTTCCAGCCGTTCACATTGTCAAGCAGATAGTCTTAAAATGACCAGGCCATAATCAAATACTGAAAGGACTGCATGGTTGAACAATAAATGTAGTCTCAGTTTGTTTTGAGTAGCCAGCATAATCTTCAGTGCTGCTAGGCCGTTTTCATTTAATAGTCTGCCTACGTGATATTTATGTGACAGGTTGCGATTAAATGTCAAACAGATATTTGAACTGATCACTTCTCTCTGTCGTCAGCCTATCTAGAGTTTATACAAGTCACATGTACATTCCCAGTGGCATTGTTTAAGCACCATAATACACTGACCTTCCCATGGTTCCTTGTATATTTCTGATAATGTCGTGCTTGTTTGAACTAGTTCGATACAGAAAGACATCATCTGTGAATGTCACGGCTCATGCTGGTCCAGCAGCTTGTATTCTAAGAGGACTTGTGATTGCAGCTTGGTATGACAATGTAAAATGAAACAAATAGATACGTGGCAGTACTGTGGAAAAGTGATGAACACAGACACATGTTCACACCTTTAGAACTTGGGTCAAGTGAAGAGAAATCATAGTGGGAAGATTATTCTTGCTACCTATATCCCAGTGATAATACCTGTTGACCTGGCATGAGTTCCTAAGATATGTATGTGTGTCTGCACTTGTCATATCATTTTCTTTGCAGTATTGCCACATACCTGTTTGTTTCATGTTTTTTTTGGGTATTATGGCTATTTTTGCTGCATGGATATTGAACAACCCTGGTGGTAATAGTCTTGAGGCAGGCCAGGACATAAATTAAGCAGTTTGGATGTCCACATTTCCAAATAGAACACTATTCTCCCCATCAGCGCAGTAGCAATCCAGTTTAACAGCCAAGAGTTGATGTTACAGTCCCTTAAGCAGTGCATAAGATATAAAAGTATCTTCAAGATCTATTGCCAAAATGACTGTTTCTTGCTTGCTTTGAAATCACATGTGTACGTTGTATGCACATATTCAAGAACTGTCCCATGTTGCCTTCAGTGGCCCGTAACTCCCAATAGTATATGGGAGCAGTTGTGTACTTTCCAGATGTGGCACTTTCTTAGCCACTATTTTTTCCAGCAATTTGACATAAACATTCTGGAGGGTGATGGCTCTGTAACTGTTAAGTTGTGATCTTGTTTAGGTTTTGGCATTGGCTTCAGATACCAGTCCTCATGAACCTTGGCAATCTGTACACTGACATTGAAACCTATCACAACATATGCCTGCATCACTTAGCTGCTTGACGTGCTTGTATTATATGCTGTCAGGTTCTGTGGCATTGTTCTTGCTGCCCTGTAATGCATACTTTACATCTCTTTCAGATACAAGGTCTTCATACATTTTGCCTTGCATAGTACTCTGATCAGTACTTTTCTCTAGTATTTTGGTGAGCATATTTGTTCTATTACTTTTAACTGTCTGATATAATTTCAGAGGAATTCTTGTCCTTTCTCGTTATCAGTCTTTAGCATTGTTCCTTTAGGTTGACCGCGACGTTTTGTCAACCACTGTTGTTGTTTGTTTAGAATACTTATGACACTGTTACTTTAATTAATAAACACTTTTGGTATTTGTCTATATTTCTTTAATTGGGAAAGATTTGTTTGTTAGTTAATATTTCACACACTAACACAGTAGGGAAGATTTTTCAGACACCCTGTATATTCAGAGTTAGTGTATTCAATCTCACGAAGGCATTGCTCAGTATCCATTAGAGTGGAACAGTCATAAAGCATTCATATTCACAATGCTGTGTTTGCTTGTCTAGCCTGTTGGTGTTGGAGCCTCTTTTGTGCAGTTTAATGCACTTAATTATAACCCAATCTTTCTCCTTGGGGGAGGGGGCAGGAAAGAAAGGGCTGAGGAGAGAATGGTCACGATTGTTTTGTGTCAGAGAGTAAGTAAACTAGTCACCACAGCCGTTAAGTATTTGGTATTAACACTGGCAGATCCTTTTCTGTTGTTTAATGTATGTTTTTTTTTGTGTGCATATCCCTTACAGGATGTTGCAGTCAATATCAGCATTTTTAGCTGCTGTTGATGTACTTGGCAAGATTACGCTCAGTAGTTTGCCACTGCTTTCTGAGCGACCGGCTCACATACCCCACAAGTTACCAATGCGGTGAGAACCGCTACCGATTCTCATGCAGGTTACGTTACTCACGAGAATTTAGGGATTATGGAGAAAGACGTTAAACACCAGGCCAGGGAGACTGGCCATGTTTAATGTATACATCTGTTATTTAAGTGTCACTCAAGACCTACTTATTTATTACTGAAATGGTCAGGATTTCCCTTTGTCATACATTATTTGATGAAGTCACTATTTGTTCGTATTTCGTTCTAATATTACCTCTCCAAAGTATCACATAGAGACACAGCTAATGTGGATGAGAGGAAAGGACTATCTTTACGGAAGTGGATGGATGGAGGGATTAGAGAGAGAGAGAGAGCCTTCTGTCAAATGTCAGACAACCTTAACATTCAAATGCTAAGATTTAAATAGAGCACACAAGTATCAAGACCTCAGAGAAACTCAATGGACTAGGCTGGTTAATTAATTAATTAATTGTTTTGCATATCCTTTACAGGACATCGCTGTCAACATCAGCATCTTTCAGCTGTATGTTGATTTCTTGGCAAGATTACGCTCTGTAGTTTGCCATTGCTTTCTGAGCGGCCGGCTCAGTTAACCCGCAAGTCACCAGTGGGGGTCGAACCACTCCCAGCTCTCGCCCTGCTACGAGACTCTGCGTGATAATCGGGATTACGGAGAAAGTGTTGTAACCCCTCGGCCAGAGAGACCGGCGCTAGGCTGGTAATAAAGAGAAAATAAAGGAATACCTTTCAGAGGCTTTTGGAGATAGACATTTCCTACAGGGAGAACATGCCCGTGTTGTGTTACTGCACGGTCTGTTTGTCATTTGTGTTGACTGGGCTATTGAGAACCTGTGGCATGACTTCAGCAAACAAATTAAAGTACAATGTGTGAGACCATGTATCTTCCCTGTGACAGCCTACTGATGTGAGTCATCGACCATTTCGCAATAACTAAAGAAGAAAACCAGGGCTTTTGAACTTAAATCTTTACAGAAAAGTTAGAATATCACGTGGACCAAGAAGAAGAAAAGTGACATTGTACAAGATCTGAACATGGGGGACAATTCGCCCATAGACAGCATCCTGTCTCGGAAACTGAAATACTGTGGCCACATTAAAAGTCTTGATGGTTTGGACAGAAAAGTTAAAGTGATGGAAGGCATCGTTCTTGGAAGAAGGTCCCTTCCCCCTCCTCCCGGGAGGAAGGAGGGTCGATCAACACGAAGATGGACACAGGATATTGTTGACACCTCGGACAAAAATCAAATGCAAGAACTAGAGAAGGATCAGGATACTTTTCGCCAGGCCAGCATAAGGGCTACGTTCTGCAAAGGAATTGCTTCAAGGTGATATTGACTGAGCACCGCTCACTTGCATGTTGGATCCGCAGTACTGGGGCGTGTCCTTTTACCGCATTCTTCCCATGTTTTCTGTTCGCGCTGGTCAGCAGTGTCTGTGCATTTATTTCACCTTATGTGGCTGTTGTCTCTAACGTGAAAGATGTCAGGTTCAGTGCTAGATGAGAATAACGCTGTCGTCGCACATTTTAAGTGGAGGATGATGGTGTCATACTTCCTGATCTCTGAACAATGAATCTGCTTCCTAGTCTCTTCGGCAAGGGCAGGAAATAGGTCTTATCGTGCGTTAAAAATCAGTTGGAAAGCGTAAAAAGTAGATAATTGCCCGTGGGGTGGGGTTTCAAAATTGGAAAAAGCAACACCCCCCCCCCCCCCCCCCCCCCCAAATAGTGTGGTGTGTGTACTGGAGAGGGTAGACTAATCCTGTCTATAAAATGCCATGCTGATGTGCTGCATACATTGCAGCCCCGCCGTAGACTAAACGGACACAACCCACTACCGACTATTCAGGGCGAAAGAAGAAGGCGATTTCATATTATGTACTTTGATGACCTCAGGCATTCCCTAGAGTTCTCCGTTTGCTTGAGCAATACCCCTGGTTTACTAAGCCTAATTATAATCACGTCGGCTGTGTCACGCTTAACATTAATGACATCTCCTGTCACGTAAGGTTGCGACTTGCGGTGTTCGCCGTGTACCAGGGACATAGCAACGCTTGAGTCACGACTGGCTTGAGGGCACGGGCGGGTTCCTATGGAGGACGAGTGAGACGGTTATGGGTTATGAATCATCGGGAAGGCTCTGTTTCAACTATTAAATCTGATACATTGGCTCTCTAGTTGTCTGTCTAAACCTTGTAAAGGACTTGCATTTATCAGAGTGAAGTTAGCGTAGATATTTTTCTCAGGACCCAATAGTAGGGGAATAAGGTCAGTGTGGCCTAATGAATAAGGGCGCTCGTTCTTAAACATCCAGTGCGCTGATGTTGAGGTTTCGTATTCAGTCCCTACACCGGTCAATTTGACTACAATGTTGACTTCTCGTCCTTGACATGGGGACGTAAATTACAAGTACCTCTGAAGTCGGAGTGGGTTCACACTCCCCACCCCAAGCCCAAAAAACCAGCGGGGTGTGCAAGGTTGGTATTGCTTGCTTGTGTTCGTTTGGCTTGAGCTCCAACGCGAAGTCCTGTATGTCGGATGTAGACATCCTGTTGTCCAACATCAGTGTGATGTCATACAGGACCTGAGGTTTGCGTGAGTATCCGTTGTCCCATGTCTGGCTTATTGGTGTGCAGACTGGTGGTTCCTCGCCGTACAGTCAGACACTCCGACTTCGGAGGAATCGGCGATCCTACTGACTTTAGCCAGGACCCCGTAGGGACCTGTTGCCCAGGACGCTCGACGAGGACGCGTCAATAGGTCTTGGCCAGTGTACAACCCGGCCCTGGTGCCTTGGAAGCACCTCTGCGTCCCAAGATAGGTATTGAAACTTCACATGTACGGAGAGGCATGTTAGGATGTATCCAGGTCATGACTCAGCACAGCAGATATAGGCTGGCGGGAATTAGTTCTAGTTTGTTTCTCTTCCCCCCCCCCCCCCCCCCCCCACATGTTTTAGGCATTTAATTGCCAACGGACACCAACACCAGTGCACAGAATGGAGTACGTGTGTGGTAGTTCAGACCTTGAACAGAGCTGAAACTAGGCCAGCTTTATTACTCTAGCCAGCAGCTGAAGCTTGTTGCCTTTGTAAATAGCTTCACAGCAGCGTCATAGCTGTGATGAAATTATAACTTACCCTGACAAAAATCTGCTTGTTCCTTCCCAGATATTGTTACCGAGTCTTGGATATTTAAAGTAGAAACGCATTTTCAAGTAGTTCAGTTCATGATTGTGTCCCCTTATGATATTGTACCAATGTAAGCTCATGGTTATGTAGATAGTACTTGGATAATTATTATTTGTCTTTGCTGATGTTTGTCTTTGCTCATCATTACATTTGTCTTTGCTCGTCATTACATTTGTCTTTGCTGATGTTTGTCTTTGCTCATCATTACATTTGTCTTTGCTCATCATTACATTTGTCTTTGCTCATCATTACATTCGTCTTTGCTGATGTTTGTCTTTGCTCATCATTACATTTGTCTTTGCTCATCATTACATTTGTCTTTGCTCATCATTACATTTGTCTTTGCTCATCATCACATTTGTCTTTGCTCATCATTACATTTGTCTTTGCTGATGTCCACATTTCCAAATAGAACAACACTGTTCTTCCCATCAGCGCAGTTGTGATCCAGTTTAACAGCCGAGAGTTGATGCTACAGTCCCTTAAGCAGTGCATAAGATATATAAAAGCATCTTCAAGATCTATTGCCAGAATGTAGGGCAAAATGTATGAAGACCTTGTATCTGAAAGAGATGTAAAGTATGCATTACAGGGCAGCAAGAACAATGCCACAGGACCTGACAGCATATAATAGCCAAGAGTTGATGCTACAGTCCTTAAGCAGTGCATAAGATATATAAAAGCATCTTCAAGATCTATTGCCAGAATGACTGTTTCTTGCTTGCTTTGAAATCACACGTGTACGTTGCATGCACATATTCAAGAACTGTCCCATTTTGCCTTCAGTGGCCCTTAACTCCCAATAGTATATGGGAACAGTTGTGTACTTTCCAGATGTGGTACTTTCTTAGCCACTATATTTTCCAGCAATTCGACATAAACATTCTGGAGGATGATGGTTCTGTAGCTGTTAAGTTGTGATCTTGTCTAGGTTTTGGCATTGGCTTCGGATACCAGTCCTCATGAACCTTGGAAATCTGTACACTGACATTGAAACCTCTCACAAAATATGCCTGCATCACTTAGCTGCTTGACGAGCTTGTATTATATGCTGTCAGGTCCTGTGGCATTGTTCTTGCTGCCCTGTAATGCATACTTTACATCTCTTTCAGATACAAGGTCTTCATACATTTTGCCTTGCATAGTACTCTGATCAATACTTTCTCTAGTATAGTAGGGGAATAAGGTCAGTGTGGCCTAATGAATAAGGGCGCTCGTTCTTAAACATCCAGTGCGCTGATGTTGAGGTTTCGTATTCAGTCCCTACACCGGTCAATTTGACTACAATGTTGACTTCTCGTCCTTGACATGGGGACGTAAATTACAAGTACCTCTGAAGTCGGAGTGGGTTCACACTCCCCACCCCAAGCCCAAAAAACCAGCGGGGTGTGCAAGGTTGGTATTGCTTGCTTGTGTTCGTTTGGCTTGAGCTCCAACGCGAAGTCCTGTATGTCGGATGTAGACATCCTGTTGTCCAACATCAGTGTGATGTCATACAGGACCTGAGGTTTGTGTGAGTATCCGTTGTCCCATGTCTGGCTTATTGGTGTGCAGACTGGTGGTTCCTCGCCGTACAGTCAGACACTCCGACTTCGGAGGAATCGGCGATCCTACTGACTTTAGCCAGGACCCCGTAGGGACCTGTTGCCCAGGACGCTCGACGAGGACGCGTCAATAGGTCTTGGCCAGTGTACAACCCGGCCCTGGTGCCTTGGAAGCACCTCTGCGTCCCAAGATAGGTATTGAAACTTCACATGTACGGAGAGGCATGTTAGGATGTATCCAGGTCATGACTCAGCACAGCAGATATAGGCTGGCGGGAATTAGTTCTAGTTTGTTTCTCTTCCCCCCCCCCCCCCACATGTTTTAGGCATTTAATTGCCAACGGACACCAACACCAGTGCACAGAATGGAGTACGTGTGTGGTAGTTCAGACCTTGAACAGAGCTGAAACTAGGCCAGCTTTATTACTCTAGCCAGCAGCTGAAGCTTGTTGCCTTTGTAAATAGCTTCACAGCAGCGTCATAGCTGTGATGAAATTATAACTTACCCTGACAAAAATCTGCTTGTTCCTTCCCAGATATTGTTACCGAGTCTTGGATATTTAAAGTAGAAACGCATTTTCAAGTAGTTCAGTTCATGATTGTGTCCCCTTATGATATTGTACCAATGTAAGCTCATGGTTATGTAGATAGTACTTGGATAATTATTATTTGTCTTTGCTGATGTTTGTCTTTGCTCATCATTACATTTGTCTTTGCTCGTCATTACATTTGTCTTTGCTGATGTTTGTCTTTGCTCATCATTACATTTGTCTTTGCTCATCATTACATTTGTCTTTGCTCATCATTACATTCGTCTTTGCTGATGTTTGTCTTTGCTCATCATTACATTTGTCTTTGCTCATCATTACATTTGTCTTTGCTCATCATTACATTTGTCTTTGCTCATCATCACATTTGTCTTTGCTCATCATTACATTTGTCTTTGCTGATGTCCACATTTCCAAATAGAACAACACTGTTCTTCCCATCAGCGCAGTTGTGATCCAGTTTAACAGCCGAGAGTTGATGCTACAGTCCCTTAAGCAGTGCATAAGATATATAAAAGCATCTTCAAGATCTATTGCCAGAATGTAGGGCAAAATGTATGAAGACCTTGTATCTGAAAGAGATGTAAAGTATGCATTACAGGGCAGCAAGAACAATGCCACAGGACCTGACAGCATATAATAGCCAAGAGTTGATGCTACAGTCCTTAAGCAGTGCATAAGATATATAAAAGCATCTTCAAGATCTATTGCCAGAATGACTGTTTCTTGCTTGCTTTGAAATCACACGTGTACGTTGCATGCACATATTCAAGAACTGTCCCATTTTGCCTTCAGTGGCCCTTAACTCCCAATAGTATATGGGAACAGTTGTGTACTTTCCAGATGTGGTACTTTCTTAGCCACTATATTTTCCAGCAATTCGACATAAACATTCTGGAGGATGATGGTTCTGTAGCTGTTAAGTTGTGATCTTGTCTAGGTTTTGGCATTGGCTTCGGATACCAGTCCTCATGAACCTTGGAAATCTGTACACTGACATTGAAACCTCTCACAAAATATGCCTGCATCACTTAGCTGCTTGACGAGCTTGTATTATATGCTGTCAGGTCCTGTGGCATTGTTCTTGCTGCCCTGTAATGCATACTTTACATCTCTTTCAGATACAAGGTCTTCATACATTTTGCCTTGCATAGTACTCTGATCAATACTTTCTCTAGTATAGTAGGGGAATAAGGTCAGTGTGGCCTAATGAATAAGGGCGCTCGTTCTTAAACATCCAGTGCGCTGATGTTGAGGTTTCGTATTCAGTCCCTACACCGGTCAATTTGACTACAATGTTGACTTCTCGTCCTTGACATGGGGACGTAAATTACAAGTACCTCTGAAGTCGGAGTGGGTTCACACTCCCCACCCCAAGCCCAAAAAACCAGCGGGGTGTGCAAGGTTGGTATTGCTTGCTTGTGTTCGTTTGGCTTGAGCTCCAACGCGAAGTCCTGTATGTCGGATGTAGACATCCTGTTGTCCAACATCAGTGTGATGTCATACAGGACCTGAGGTTTGTGTGAGTATCCGTTGTCCCATGTCTGGCTTATTGGTGTGCAGACTGGTGGTTCCTCGCCGTACAGTCAGACACTCCGACTTCGGAGGAATCGGCGATCCTACTGACTTTAGCCAGGACCCCGTAGGGACCTGTTGCCCAGGACGCTCGACGAGGACGCGTCAATAGGTCTTGGCCAGTGTACAACCCGGCCCTGGTGCCTTGGAAGCACCTCTGCGTCCCAAGATAGGTATTGAAACTTCACATGTACGGAGAGGCATGTTAGGATGTATCCAGGTCATGACTCAGCACAGCAGATATAGGCTGGCGGGAATTAGTTCTAGTTTGTTTCTCTCTCTCCCCCCCCCCCCCCCCCCACATGTTTTAGGCATTTAATTGCCAACGGACACCAACACCAGTGCACAGAATGGAGTACGTGTGTGGTAGTTCAGACCTTGAACAGATCTGAAACTAGGCCAGCTTTATTACTCTAGCCAGCAGCTGAAGCTTGTTGCCTTTGTAAATAGCTTCATATTATCTGACATCCACAGCAGCGTCATAGCTGTGATGAAATTATAACTTACCCTGACAAAAATCTGCTTGTTCCTTCCCAGATATTGTTACCGAGTCTTGGATATTTAAAGTAGAAACGCATTTTCAAGTAGTTCAGTTCATGATTGTGTCCCCTTATGATATTGTACCAATGTAAGCTCATGGTTATGTAGATAGTACTTGGATAATTATTATTTGTCTTTGCTGATGTTTGTCTTTGCTCATCATTACATTTGTCTTTGCTCGTCATTACATTTGTCTTTGCTGATGTTTGTCTTTGCTCATCATTACATTTGTCTTTGCTCATCATTACATTTGTCTTTGCTCATCATTACATTCGTCTTTGCTGATGTTTGTCTTTGCTCATCATTACATTTGTCTTTGCTCATCATTACATTTGTCTTTGCTCATCATTACATTTGTCTTTGCTCATCATCACATTTGTCTTTGCTCATCATTACATTTGTCTTTGCTGATGTTTGTCTTTGCTCATCATTACATTTGTCTTTGCTCATCATTACATTTGTCTTTGCTCATCATTACATTTGTCTTTGCTGATGTTTGTCTTTGCTCATCATTACATTTGTCTTTGCTCATCATCACATTTGTCTTTGCTCATCATTACATTTGTCTTTGCTGATGTTTGTCTTTGCTCATCATTATATTTGTCTTTGTTGATCATTATATCTGTCGCTTCTCATGTGTTCTTTGCCGGCTTCCTGGCCTAGAGGTTAGCAACTTTTCTCCGTAATCTCGTATACTCTCGTAAGTAACGTGACGACGGTGAGAATCAGCAGTGGTTCGAATCGCATCGGTAACTTACGGGGTATGTGAGCCGGCCGCTCAGAAAGCAATGGCAAACTACTGAGCATAATCTTGCCAAGAAATCAACAATCAGCCGAAAGATGCTGATGTTGACAGCGATGTCTTGTAAAGGATTTGCAAACATTTAATTTAACATGTGTTCTTTTGTTGGTTTTTCTTCCTACCACACTGTCATTCCATACATTTCTTTGTTTCTATTGTGCATGAAGTCTGTCACTGTCATTTACTGCCAATATAGTACCTTGCTTCCCTCAAGGGCCCCAAGTTATGTATATGAATATAATTTAAGAAGAACAATTCTAACATTTTTGGATGTCGGTGAGCCTTCTACAGTGTCAGTTGTCCTTTTACACCACGCCATTGTGATAGGCCATACCGCCCTTTAACCGCTACACTATATATATGCTAGTGACACAGTATAATGCATTTGTAATCTATTGTATTTGTAATCTATTGTAATTTTATGCACAGTGAGTGTGAAATTATGTGCACACTATTTGTGTAATATAAAAAGTCAGCTAGGATATGTAGAGATACTGTCATTGGGCTGGCGCCTGTTAATAAAATACGATCATTATATGCGGAGAAAGCTTTACCCGCCTAGGCCAAACCCCCGGCCAGTCTACGTACCTTGCTCAATCATGAGCTGGTTACACTCTAATATGCGTTTCCGTAGATGTGAAATTCCAGTACCGGTTTGACACAACCCGCAGATGTCCGGGCTTTTATGGGGATGGGGGAATGTGAGCTCAGCAAGGTGGTTACTGTTGGAGATGGTACTTTTGTCCGGGGTCGAGAGAGAAAAGTCTTTACCAAACTCACTCCTATATCTTTGTCCCGGGTCGAGAGAAAAGTCTACCAGACTCACTCCTATACTTTTGTCCCGGGTCGAGAGAAAAGTCTTTACCAAACTCACTCCGATAGAGTTCTCAAGACTCAAACAATGCATAGGGTATAACAATTAAAACTCAAGTCTTCCACAACCAACTAACCAAGCTTGTCTTTCTGTTGCCTGGATGTCAAGTTTTAGTAGGTTTTCTCTTTGTTGATGAATGAAGTCAAGAAACTTAGCTGCTTTTGAAAATATTGATTGGTACATTTATCAGCTTTCCCGACAGCACTCAGGTTGACCGCGACGTTTTGTCACCCACTGTTGGTGATTGTTTAGAATGCTTATGACGCTGTTACTTTCACTGATTATATGCCATGGGATGATTAATCGTCTTAAGCGACTTCCCGTATCTGCCATGGGCTTATATATCACCTAAATGTTGTCATTGCGTTATAATACAACATGTCTACTACAATATTAATAACTTTGAAGTAATAACTGTGACACACCCCTGCTTCCCATTTCACGACATTTTTGTTTGATGCAAACCTACTTTTTGGAGGAGAATTGGCGGGCGACAACACGCACTTCTCAGTAACAAGTGTCCAGTTTTAATCTGCGTCCTGCACCATGTATTATTTTGTACATTAATTTAACAGCTGTTTAAGTTTTCCCTACACGCAGTCTCATCTTTATTATTAATTTTTGTTTTGTTGGTAGTCTTGAATACCCAGGGGCTCTAATTGTTCAAAGATCTGACATAACTTTTGCAGCTTTTAATACATTTTGCTGCATGCTTTAGGGGTGGATTTCTGCAGCAGCCTTCTTCTTTGTTGACCTTGAGACGCCAATATGAATAAATGCTAAAGAAAGTTATCGTAAGCTTGTTATCATCTCCGTGTTGTTTCTCCTCAAATGGAGTGGGTGTGGGTGTAGGCATAAATAGTCTTCTGTTCTGCACACGTTGGACATTTCTGCAACAAACGTTTAGCTGGCATTTTACCAGTTTCATGATTACTTGCATCGGTATCTCGCATCTTTAGTTTGTTAAACACGTGATATGTCAGCCTATTGTGACCTGTGCCGAGTCTAAACATTGTAACTTTTTCGTTTCGGTTGGTTTGGTAATGTGCATCATCTTTCTGGTGTATTGAATGGCATTTTAAAGCATGCAGTGGTCCGGGGTCAACTTCCAACTGAGAAGAGATTTTGTCTGACCGCACCCGACCTACCTTGACGACACAAATATCAATGATGTCTTATGGAAGGGAATAACTGGTCACCTCAGCTCATATTATAGTGAACGAGTGTGTGTCAGGTCCTATTACTTTACACTCCAATGACGTCTGCATGGGGTACAGATTACCTGGATTCGAAATGGCATAGCACACATGAGCAATTAACAAGTGTTGTTTAATCCACTTACCTACGAAATTACGGGGGATGGGGTTTGGGAGGGGGGGGGGGAGAGAGAGAGAGAGAGAGAGAGCAACTAACTTAAGATTTAAGCTGTCAGCTAGTTATGTGAACATCTCACATTAATTCGACACTTAAGATATGGGATGGGATATTCCTGGCTAACTTCCCTGTTACAAACGATTGTAGCAATATTTACACGTCCATCAGGTAGCTAAGTTTTCATCTGCGGTGTGTCATGTTTGTCATTCTTCTATACATGCTTCACTCGCATGGCTTGGTGAATGATTACGGCGTCGGGTTAGACACCCCAGAAGTCTGCTGGCGAGGGTCACTGGTAATAGAGAAAGCTAATCCACGCGCAAAAATAAGTCCAGTGCAGAAGAAGTAGTAGTAACGTGGACTACACTTGAGTTCAGAGCGAACAAAACAAAACGATGTTCATGGTGCTTCGTAATTTCCTTGCACCCAACTTTCAGTTTAGTTTGCACGGTTAAACAAGGGGTAATAGAGGACGAAGTATACAGTGTTTGTGTTCTTGTATTGCTTTGTCCCGACCTTCCCCTTACTCCGCAGATGACTCCAACTGACTAAAATACTTAGGTCAGCCTGCGTAGGAGAAATTCGTCTTTTGCGTTCATGGCTTTGGGGTAGCGAAAACTTTCACAATCCCAACATACAGGGTTCGAAGCCAACAGCAGACGATTTGGGAGCAGTTGCTTTTGCATTGATTTTCACAATGGTATGAGCTCCGGGCTTTCATAAATTGGCAACCTACTGAACGTAACATTCATTAGAAAATCACAAACAGCCAAAACTGATGGGCCTAGTTGCGACGTCCTGTAAAGTACATGCAGCTAACTTTAACATAAGTTAATAGTTGGGTTGTGATTTCTTTGCACCAGGCATCCAGTTAACGCTTATTAATTGTTGGGTTAAACAAAGTTAAGGGAGTCAGGAGGAAGTGTGTAGTATATTCGCGTCGTTATATTCTTCAATCTGACCTTCTTCAGCCCTATCTGGCAATGACGGCTACTGACATCACATGTCTAGGTTACCCTACATAGGCTGCAGCAGTTCGTTTGTTGCCAGGTCGCAACATCTGCTCCGACCCGTTATGTGACTTCGGTCCTAACCCCAGGCACATAGTGAATCATGTTGACGTGCTAAATTTAGCCGGTGACGTTTAAAAATGCGACAGCACATTTCATGCGGGTATCATGAAGGTTGTCATTCTGTGACCCGTGTGGCCCATTGCAGTGGTCTGATCTTTTAAACAATATAAAATGACACAAAGTAGTGCAGCTTTACATAACAGAGTTACGACACATACAGAACGTTGCGGCGGTTAGCCTTCATCAGCAAACAAACACATTCACAAACACAACATACAGTCAAGGAGAACTCCTGTGACTACATTAGAAGGTGATGACAGGACGAGAGGAACAAATGCATGGAAAAATGGAAGCAATGAAGAGAAAATGAGAATTGAAAAAAATGTTAATTGAAAAGAATGTTAGTCGAAGAAAATGTTTAATAGAAAAACTGTTTATAGAGAAAAAAACTGCATACTCACCTCACGTACGGATCTGCAAATGAGGTTAGTACACCGGCGGGGCTTGAAGTGGATAAACATCGCCCAAAATTTACCAGACTCCAAAGCGCTTCCAGTACTTCATACTCCACAAATCCAGTTTAAATAAAAATGTTTGGCACGTATTCCATACCGCGGTTACAACTAGCCACTTCTGAATCTGTGTTTACATGTGGGGAAATGTTCAATTATAAGTGTATCTGAGGCAGATGACTACACATTACTATTATCAATCTCGACTTCCATGAAATAAATGTTAGTTGTATATCCTATTCAGGACATCGCAGCCAACCCCAGCATTTTGTTGGCCGTTCGTGATTTCTTGGCAAGTTTACGTTCAGTAGTTTGCCATTGCTTTCTGTACGAGCGGCAATCATACCATTTTCATAAAAACCAAGGCAAGGCGATCTTCCATGAAATCAGCTTGTTAAAAATTTTAGAAATTAATGCTTTAAAAGAAAATCATGTCCCGAAGAAGGAATCTGCTATTGTTCTGTTATGTGACAGGACCATCAAATTTTGTAGACATGAATTCACTGAGGAATAGGTGGCCAGTTTCCCCTTTCACTTAGACAGACGACGAACGTAGTAGTCGAACCCTCGTCTCAACGCGCTGATGCCACCAGCATAGTTTCCAGCCAACTACGCGAATGCGCCCGCTGTTAATCTATTAAAGGGAGAGCAATTCTTCATTTCTCACATAGCAACCTTGGCGTGGTAGAGAAAGCTCACAAATCAAAGATAAGGAACGTGTGCATTAATGCGGGAAAACTAGTGAACTTTGGGGTCATCATTATTGGCATGGAATACAAAGCATGACTTAGAGTTGGTAAGAGCCGCTGAAAAATACTGTAGAAATACATTCACGTCTTTGCTCTCTTATTGAACCCAGTGAGAATTGGGCATTTCTGCTTGCGTCTTCTTCGTTCCTCTTTCACGGGAAGTGCGCCACACCCAGTTATGCACCTTAAAGGTCAGTGTATCCGACTTCGGCTTTCATTTGTGTAAGGTTTGCGTCCTCTAGACCAGTGGTTCTCAACATTTTTTGGCCCGTGCCCCCCCCCCCCCCCTTCACCATGTGTTCAGACTCTCTCTCTCTCTCTCTCTCTCCCTCTCTCCCCCCCCGCCCTCTCTCTCCCCCCCCTCCCGCCCCCACTTTTCCAAAATTGTCAGCCTCAAAAGGTGCATTAAAAATAACTTGCCTATAATGTTGAAAATCTTTATTTTCTTCCATGGTTGTACATAACCTTTACATGCAAAGATAAATTGTATAGTGTAGTTTTATACAGTTAATGGCAAATGAATATGCTGATGGATATTAAAACGTAAATAAAAGTATTTTTATATTCACAATATTTTATTAAACCACCACATTAATCATTCTACAATAAACAAACAGTTAAGACGACAAAAAATTGTGTCTTAATATGCGACACCAGAATGCCAGAAAATTGTGCATCATCAAACAAAACGCTCATTATAAAACCAGGATATTGTAGATTCGTAATTAACTTCATTTAAATGAAGATTGTAATCAATGAGAACACTTGATTGTTTTTCCCGCAGCAATTCTGAAATACGTGGAGGAGTGCTTGAAAGGGCACAACGGAGATCATTTTCAACATCTAATCTATTATGTCGTTTCGTTTTAATTTCCAACAGCTGAAAAGCCTGACTCACAAAGATATGATGACGCAAATGGAAGCAATGCACAGATTGCGTTTTCTGCCACTTTTGGGTAGGAATCGCACATCAAGGCCAAAATTCCGTGATTGGTTTCTCATCGAACACATTTGTTGCTCCCGAATCATTTTCAGCTCCAGAAATTCATCTTGACAATCATCAGAAACTTTTTCAACTGATAATTTGAATGGGTTTCGCACCAAATCCAGCTCATCATCACTAAGTTCAGGAAAATATCGCTCAAATTCATTTTATAGCGCTGTCAAATGCTGTGAAATTTAATTGTTTGCAAATTGTGGAAGTACTTGGTCTTTACCATCAACAACGAGAACGGACGACAGCTTCTCAAACATTGCAACATTTGTCATATTGACCTTTCTTTTCCAGTTTTCCAGCTTGCTCATAAAAGCTCTCAAGGCATCCACAAATTGTATGATATTTTTATTCCTTTCGTGCATCTGAAGATTGAGTTTATTCAACTGCTCAAAAATATCAACTAAATAGGCGAGACGCATGATCCATTCCTCATCATCCAGACAGGTGAAAAAGTCCATCTTACCCTGAACTTCAAAAAAATAATTTAAGCTCGTCTCTCAGCTCATATACTCGCGCAGTTACATTTCCTCTTAACGGCCATCGAACATTTGCGTGGAAAAGAAGCAAATGGTGTCCTGCATCCATGTCAACGCATAACAGCTTAAAAAGGCGTGAGTTGAGAGCTCCTCCTTTGATAAAATTCACTATCTGAATGGTTTGATCCAAAAACCTCCCCCAATGGAGCTGGAAGTGTTTTGGAGGCCAGTGCTTGATGATGGACCATGCAATGAATGCCTTTCACTTTTGGGGCACGTTTCTTCACACTAACGTAAAATCCTGACTTGGTCCCCAACATAGCTGGTGATCCATCTGTACAGCACCCACACATATTATCCTATAAAAGATTTTCTGATTCAAGGAAAGATGAAACCTTTTCCAAAATATCAGAGGCCTTGGCAGTTGTTTCAAGAGGAGAACAAAAAAGTTCTTCTTTAAATGATCCTGAATGCACATACCTTGCAAACACTATCAACTGAGAACATGATGCCACATCAGTGGATTCATCAATTTAAATTGAATAGAGCCCAAATGCTGCAGACTTGATCTCTTGCACAACTTGATCGTTGATGTCAATGGCCTTTTCGCTGATCCTCCTTTGAACAAGGTCGTTTGATAGTGAAACCGCTTAAAGTTTTTTCTCTAATTCATTTCCCAACACAATTTCCACCATCTTGAGACAACAAGGTTTGATCAGTTTTCCCCGATTATATGTGGTTTTTTTCTGCTTCGCTATCTCCAGTGCTACGACATAGGAAGCTTCAGTAACCTTTTGGTTTGTTTCTTGGAATGCCCCTTTAAATCCAGTCTCATTCTTTTGACAGCATTCCCAAGACGTTCAAAATAGGTTTTGTCCTTGTCCTTGTGTTGAGGATGAACATTCAATAAATATTTCCCAACTTTGTCGGTCTCATAGAATCATTTGTCAAACTTTTACTACAAATAACACACCGAGGTCGTTCTTACCCATTGATGAGATATTTGTGAATCCATATTGCAAATATGAAAGATCATACTTTCATTTTTTGAAACTCATAGGCTTCAGATTCTGTAAATATAAAACGAAAAAGTCAAGATCAACACACATAAACATCCACACACATGTATACACACACCCTCACACAAACCAACACAAATACACACACACACACACACACACACACACACATATATATATATATATATATATATATATATATATATATATATATATATATATATATACACACACACACACCCTAGCACACACATATATATGCACACACACAGACCTCGTCATGTTGTGACGTCAGCTTGCATGGTCTGTCTTTCGGCGCTTGTAGATCTGAGTGAGGTCGTGATGACAAGTTACCCAAAAATAAACAGTCCCGTCTAGAGTGATGAAAAATTGCACATAAATGCATCAATGGATGTCGAATGCAAACATGCATTCATTGATATTCAAATCGCTGTGAATATTCCATAACGACATTAGTCATCGTTGTAGTAATTAGTACGACAAGGAAACGGATATTTCCTGCTATTGAAAAATCACATTACAGCATGCGATCTTCATCATTTTCGTTTGATTCATTCTTAATAGTTGAAAATTACACAGTATACGTAAATGTAGAAGCTAAATTTAATAACACACTAGGACACGCCTAGGCGTTTGCATAAAACATGATTTGCGGGTCTACATTACGCTATAGAACGAATCTCAGAAGGGCTAGAAGCAGAACCGTAAACTGTGGAGGGAAAACAATATCAAGTAATCGGTTCTTGTATTAACGCGATCTTGAAATAATCTGGGAATTTAACGTCACGAGTACGCTTGGGGGTGGGGGGAGAAAGAAATTCCCCACCGGTTGAGAACCACTGCTCTAGACATATTTCATCCAAGGTAACGCGTTCCACAATGTGTTACGGATTAGCTGCAGGGCTCAGTAGTTGTTTGTATGCAATGTTGCTTTAGTTTACGCGTGTACGAGCAGGAAAAAAACAACAACCTTTCTTTGGTTTTGCAATTGAACATTCACCTACTGCATTGAGCTTCCCTGGTCGAATCCCTCTTAAAGTACGCCACTGTCAAATCAGGACTAGATATGGCTAAGAAAAATCAGTTTTTAAATGTTCTTTGGGCAAGTACAGAGGTTCCCAAACTGTCGGCAGAAAGTCTCCAAGTGTGACGCGGATGATCACCAGTAAGCCATTTTGGTACGCTAAGTGCACACAAAGGTTATGGTATCCATACCGTTATAGACACTTCTGAAAATTAAAAGGTATTTCACAAGCCGGGGTCGACTCTAGACCCATAATGGACCGGAAAGAGAATCATATTACTGCTGGGAATTGAACCAGGACCACTGTCTTGGTAAGCGATCACATTAACCACAATGTTACCGCGGGTCCACTTTGTGTCTTACCATCTTCCAAAACACATACTACTTTAAGATTGATATCCCCGAACTTCTAGTGTGCACGCTAAACGTCAGCTTTTTTAAACACGTTCATTTAGGGAGGAAGTTTCGGGGCATGCCTGATAAGAGGAAATTTGAAGCTCATTACTTTAGATAGACCACATGTTAACACACAGATTACCAGAAAGGAACTGAAGAAAAACGAGCCATATAAGTTTTTAAAAATTTGTGACTGTAGAGTCTCAACTACTGAAACCACTTTAGGTGGAGTTTGGTAAATTTTGGGTGATTTGTTAGGTATATCAGGTGGCGCGCGGTGTACGAAAAGTTCAAAATAAATTATTTCACTTTTCAAAGGATGTTTATTGTGAGTGTCATAGTTAGACTGAAGGTTATTGAAGCAGAGATGGACACCGAGTGTGCTAAAAGTATAATATGAATGTCTCCATTTCTGAAACAGAAATTGGCGAAAGCAAACAGAAATCAAAGCACACTCAAAATCCATGTCAACACCTTGATTCAACAAGTCAGACAGTTTAGATATGAAACAGCTTCTTCAGAGCGGTTCTGGGATGGGTTAAAATATAGACACGGAGTGTTCCAGGACGTTGAGGCGTACTGATTTTGCTTATGGACCAAAGAAGTGAAAAGTTTCAATAAAGGACACGTGTGCAAATGGGAAATTCTGCACCTAATGGAAGTAACAGCAAGAGAAACATTTTATAGGGTTAGTTAAGTTAGTTACATATCCTTTACAGGATGTTGCAGCATGTTTTGGCTATTTGTGATTTCTTTGGCAAGATTTCGCCCAGTATTTTGCCATTGATTTAGACCAGTGGTTCTCAACCGGTGGGGAATCCTCCCCCCCCCCCCCCCCCGTGGGGAATATTTAGCGTTTCCGGGGGGTGGGGGTGGGAAATTAAGATTATTTCAAGATCGCGTTAATACAAGAACCGATTACTTGATATTGTTTTTCCCTTCGTTCTGTACGTCTCACCCTTCTAAAATTCATTTTATAAAGTAAGTAGACCCACAAATCACGTTTTATGTGAACGTGGACTTGTTTAAGTATGCTATTAAATTTAGCTTCCATTATTACGTATACTGTGTAAGGGCGGGGCGGGATTTTTAGGTAGGAAATACGAAAGGGGGGAAAGACGTTCTGAAAATATGGTGAAGGGGGGCACGGGCCAAAAAAGGTCGAGAACCACAGATTTAGAGGGTATTAAGTTAAAAAGAAACTAAAGGTAAAGGTTCCCTTTACACGTCTAAGGCTCATTGGACATATGGTCCGAACGGAACTTAGTGGGTGATGTGGTCGGTAACACACCGGTAGTCTTTACTTCTTAAGAAATGTCCTGGTACTGATTTTAGTCTGGGTCGACCTAGGAGCCCAGGTCAGTTTTAAATATTCCAGACCACCCTGATGCGACTCGAACCCAAAACCACCGCGGCTCCCTTAGTGGGTTTAGACCGAGGACAACGGAGAAATCGAAAGTTGTAGCCACTCTGGAGTTCGAACGCGTCACCTCCAAATTGTGCCATTGTGCTCTGAAAGAGCAAGCGTTGTCGATGCACCATCAACTAGACAAGACTCTTTGTATTCTATATGTGTCAATCAATAAATACTCATTTATTTCTCTTGGCTTGGAACAGGTGCGAAATGCACTTACATCAGCTGCGCTCTCATTACAAAATGTAGTCATGTGTAAAAACAAGTTGGGGGTTGATAAGAAAGTTACATCATGGTATGTGGTAGGTCTATACAGCACATTTTTAGACAAATGTTTTTCTGAGAGCAACATGGCATATACATGTCTTATATGAACTTGAAAGGCGGACAAATAAACACACTCGCATACTGACATAGATACGCGTAAATGAGGAGCGTCATAGATCTTAGATCATCGCCCCGATTGGTTATAGATACGCGAGCGCGCGCACACATACACACACACACAAACGCACGAGTCAGTAAGTAGTATCTTAGATATTAAACAGTCTCTGTATTTGTTATAGATGCACATAGACACGCGTGCAGAATAGAGACTATCCATTCAGGCCGACACCCGCTCCATTTGCTCCATCCGCTCCATTTGAGGACACACTCTATGGAGATGTCGACAAGCTCAAGTTGACTGTCGCTTTCTTTAAATATATTCAAGTTGACACAAGAAAGTTTACAAAGAAGAAGATGTATCTGCATTGGTTTTACACGTACGCACATACACACTGTCGTTTGCCTCATGTATATTAAATCATCCTCTCATTGACCGAGGTGTGTAAGATCGGTTCTAACGTGCTTCGGTATCGTAATTTTCTATAACTACCACGGAGTCGGTTACACTTTTAACGCCACATTCCTCCAGTGTGTCATTTGTGGAAAAGCTCTCAGATTTGCCAGCTTATATTTAGAGTGCTGACAGACCGCTTCGACTTTCAGTAGAGTTAAATTAGGAAGTGGTTACACACTACCTTGTATAGCCTGCAGTTTCACGAGTGGGTAACACATGTTGACAAACCTTCAGCCAGCCTTGACAGGAAACACGTCGTGATCCCACACTCTGTGTTGTCGGACAGTTCGTGTCGTGAGTGGCTAGGCCGGTAGCACACAGTGTCATCCCGTATAAGTTCGATTTTGGTAATGGGACGGGGGAAATTTGTTGTTTTACTGCCCGGCGTATACAGTGGGCGGCTGATCAGATTATGAATGGAAATTAATGTGTTTGTAGTGTCAGAAACGCCGGTCTCCCTTTCGAAAAAGTTAACCACGTCGATCGTAATCCCGTACACTCTCGCGCGAGATTCGGCAGCGAATCGCGTCGCGTTGATTACTTACGTAGGGTATGTGAGCCGGTCGTTCAGAAAGCAATGGCAAACTACTGAACGTAAAACTTGCCAAGACATCAACAGCAGTAGAAAAATGCCGGTGTTGACTGCAATGTTCTGTAAAGGATATGCGAAAAAGTGTCAGAAAAGGGGGAACGAAAACATAAAGCATAGTAGTAACTCTACAAAATGAGAAAGAAGGATACAATTAAAACAAAAGTTGATTAAAAACCACAACTCGTTAGTGCCGTGATGTAGCGGTTAAGACGTTACGTTGATAATCCTATGCATTCAGTCAGACGAAGGTTCGACGCCTGCTTCCAACGTCTGCGTAAGGTTAAGACTGGCCACCTATCTCTCCCCCCCCCCCCCCCCCGTGCACTCGGACCTACAAAAATGTGTGATGATCCTAACACTTTACATACCCAAATTAGGTTCTGGCTACAGGACTTGTTTTGGGTGTTTTGAAAACCATAGCTGGGAGCCGTGGTAGTGAAGTGGCTAGCACGCTTGCCTGCCGAGCCCGGAGGTGATGTGTTAGAATCCTCATCAAGGCGGGATTGTCTAAATTGACTGGCATCCCCGGTAGACCCATTCAACAATGAGTACAGAAAATGTTTTAGGAAGTAAAGAATGCCGGCGTTATTGACCACATCACCCTCGGATATGAAATTATGGATTAATATATGGAAATATTGGTCTAGCACCATATACCCCAATGCTTATAAAAGGATAATTTACTTTTGTGTTTGTTATTTAAACCAGAGCTACTAAAGCAGTAGTCAATAGTCTGTGAATAATAATCAATAGCAAATAGAAAGCGTTCTAAAGTGGATGGTTGAAAGGCAATATTTCTATGATCTAGCCGAAGAGGCTGAAGTAGGAACAGCGAAAGGAAACCCCAGAGACCTTTACAGCACCACAAGGAAAATATTAAAATGCGTAGATGGCTTGAATACTTTGAGTGGCACCTGAACGGAACCGTCCCAAAGAACTACCCGATTCCCCAGATACCCAGCCTGCAGAATCTGAGCTGGGAGAAACCATCTAAAGAAGAAATTTAAAAAACTATCAAACTCCTGAAGGATAGGAAAGCTGCCGGTCCAAATTGTATCCCTGTAGAAGCTATTAAAACCAGTATGAAGAAATACCAACATACTGAAGAGAAGGATATCTGGCGATGTTGCCGAAGAAATGTAAGCTGTTGGAGTGCGAGAATTATAGAATAATAATGTTATTATCAGTTCCCGAGAAAATAGTAAGCAGTATCATTCTGGAGAGATTAAGAAATGCCATCGGCAAACAGCTAGGGTATGAACAAACAAACTTCCTACCAGATTCTGCACTGACGAAGTTATAATAGAGCAAAACATTGAGAATAATTCTCCACCTCATATTAGACTTGTGAACTGTGAAAAGGCCTTTGACAACCTTGATAATCTATAAAAATCGGGTTTATGAATTAATAGGAGAAGGGTAAAGCTAGTGAGAATAAATCATGCAAATTATACCCCAATCTCTTTTGGTGAGTCATAAACACAAGAGGTATGTTTATAGACCTGCTTAGCTAGCAGTGTAGACAACGATTGTCCGTGTGTTACCAGGGCCTATACGGGAAGCAAAGAATAGCAAACACTAACCTACCATACATGTCATAGGAGGCGACTAAGGAATGTTGTGTAAGGCTGGCTGTCACATCTCGTAGAACACTTTTTCTGCAAAATCCAACCAATCATGAACAAGTCGGCAAAGGGCTTGAAGTAAGTTGGTGGAGGGTCTGGCTGCATTGGGAGATGAATGACAGAAGATGTAGACAAAGATGCGGGAATTTAATAAATATATTAAAATAAAAATCAAATGAGAAGAGGAGCTTTCAGCACATGGAAACTTGTGGAGGTCAAAAGAAAATAAATTTAGTACAAAACTTAAAATAGTTAATTCTTACGTTAAATTGGTACTGCTGTATGAATCAACAACATGGTGAACGACAAAAACGGTTACAAATAACTGCTGAAATAGAACACAACAGACTGAATAACCCTGAAACAGACGTACAGTCACTGAGACTGGCTGATTGGTCCCGTCACGCCTTTTTCAGACAGGACTGGTAGAACAGGTAGACGAACATATCCTGCAAGACTGCCAAATGCTTTGTCGTTTGTCAATCTCGGGGACAAACTTCCATGTAGTGTTTGTTTGTAGCAGCAGCCCAGCCCCCTGGTAGACCAATATCCATTCTTACAACCGGACTTCTCGTGTTGACATTGCTAGTACAGTGAAAGAGAGGATGAAGAAAACTAGGGAACAGCGAAAGAAGTATTGCAATTTATATGACTGGCCATGACGCCAATCCGCCCATTCAGGTTATTTTAAATTGCAAGGCATTGTACAAGAGCTAAGTTAAACGATGTCATCATCCTCATCACCCAGTGCCTTACCGGCGGGCGTGGGCGATCATGCCTCTCTACAAATTGCGATCTCCGACGCCATGGATCAGTTCGTGTGTTGACTCCCTTCCGTGCAATGACATGACTGTCAATCATTTTGTCACGCTGTCCTCCTCTATTTTCTCTTTCTGCAAATCTTTCCGGTTGTCACATGTTCCAGTTTTTGTCTTCTCATGATGTCCCCTAAAATGATGACTGCTTCTCTGTGATGTTTGTAATAACTTGTTTCCCTCAAAATGTCCAGGTTGCTCACTTTGGCTGTCCAATTAATTTTCAGCATTCTTCTTTAAACCACATTTCCAAGGCTTCCAGAGTTGTATATGGTTTAAGGCAATCATACCTCTGAAACATATGATATACAACTCTGATAATAACCGAAGACTGTCGATCAGAAACATGAGGTCCAGAGGCTGTAATCTAGACCAACTGCAACTTCTTAGCGTTAAGATAATTAATTAAGTAAACAGTAAAGGACGCTTGTACAACGCCTTAAGTTGTATTTGGCACATTGTGCGGACCCATATTTGTAAAGACCTGTCGTCACTCCAGGAGTGGTGTGTTCAATGTCATGATGGTGGCCTCTACTCCCCAAGACATCTCCTGGTATCCACTTTAGGCTGTATCAACCTGGGAACCCAGATCACTTATAAACATCCTGAGATGAGAATTCAAACCCATGACCACCAGGCCGGCAAGTGTGTGTCTAGCCACTACACTAGCTTCACCCATTCATGTCATTGGTGATGCTGTCTGTGCAGTCTTGTTGCTATGATTGATTGATTGATTAGGAACCGACATCACAGCATTCGGGGCATTCCCATAAGCGCTCCGTCCCCATCCTCAGCAGCCAGCGAAGAGTTCCAACACTAATAGTACCAGTAGCAATCTGATTATATGTCCGTCTCGCCTTTCCTCTGAGCGTTGAGCGTCGGCCAGATCCCCTCCTCACCCCTCGCTGTCGCATTCTTGCCAGACCATGGTGATCCATTTGCTCCTCAGAGGTGTACACGTGCTCCCACAAGGCCCCAACCACGTCTTCCTTATCATGCATCAATACTCCATCAAGGTTTGTAGAGCCAGCCAATCTGTCCGCCTGTTCATTCCCCAGCACACCAGCATGCCCCGGAGAAAAGATCCAGACGATGCTTGTCACCCGTGACTTCCGAAGCGAAGCAAGCCACTCTGCACGAAGTTTGCCTGTCCTCACCCTCCTCTTGTTGCTGGAATGAAGTCATCATCCAGACCAGTGCGGGATTCTCAGTGCGGGAACTTTTGCTTCAGCTCAGCACTCTCTGGCCACGTCTGACAGCACGAGCCCATATAAAGTTAACTGTAAGGAAGGAACAAACGAAGAACAGCCTGATGTGCCCATTACATACCACCAAAAGAAAAGAATGATCAAATCAGTCAGAAAGCCACCAAAACCTGCTCAGGATGACTACCACATTATGTACAGACCAGAACAAGTCATTATTCTGCGCCTCAGAACAGGATACAATAGATTACGCAACCACATGTATACAAAATTCAAGATTGGTGAATCAGCCATGTGCACATGTGGATTGGCGTCGCAGACAGCAGAGCACATACCCCAAGACTGCCAAAAATACAACATATCTAACCGAACCTTCTGGCCTAGGGAGACAACAACAGTGGACAATACTCTATGGACCGCTGAGTGAACTAAAAAAGACAGTTAAATTCATAAAAGAGACAACATTGTAGTTATAGACATATTTCAAGCGGACGAAAGAAGAAGAAGGTTAACTGCAAACTGAACAACAGGACACTACGGGAAATAAATAATCATACCAATCTACCACAGTAACGCCACCGTGTGATAAGTGTTACAGCATTCACAGCAACCAGTGTTGCCATTTTAGTACTTTTCGCGCTAAATTTAGTGCCTTTTCAAGTCAGCTAGTGCGAAAATTTTCCTTTTAGCACGGCCGCGTAAATTTAGTGCTTCACAAAATTTTCTTTGGTGATTTTTGGTGCTTTTTTTTGGGGTGGGTAAAAATTACTTTAAAATTCATTTTGGGAACCCTAAAAAGCCGAATTTCAACTGAAGCGAGGGAGTAAACAATCTTAGTACGTTACCGCGCAATATTCAACTAATTTAACTCCCTTTAATAACAGACTACAAGTTTCCCGATGAGAAAGAAATTCGTGGAAGGTGCATCCAGTTTTTAATAGAGCTATCGACACAGCTGCGTTTATGTACACCCGATAACGTTTGAGTGTTACAGTCCATGTCATGTCTTAGTGGAAGTGGATGTCTACAGCCAATGAAGCCCTGTATATTGGATCTTGCTAAAATGTTTGTAGAAGATGCAGCTACTCTCACCCGCATCGATTTCCAGTGGACACAGAACTCTGACACACTTGGACTGTGGGCAGAAATAGCCTCATACAGGGATGCCACCGGTGAAAATCCTTTCCAAGATCTTACAGATTTAGCTTTAACTCTGCTCATTTTACCTCATTCTAATGCGGACGTGGAGCGTATTTTCAGTCAGATGGGAGTTATAAAATCAAAATTGCGGAATAGACAGCATAAAGAGTGTGACAGCTGTTTTGACTATTAGATATGGAATGAAAAGATATGGCAAATGCTGTCATGATTATAAACTACCTAAGGATATTCTGCGAAAAATTGGATCACAGTAGGCATATACATGTTTCTTTCAATCATCCTCCTCATCCTCATCATCGCAGGAGCAAACACAACAGGAAATAGCTACAGAAACTGAAGAGGAGTTGTTTGACTGGGATTTGGCAGATCTGGAATAAACTTCATTCTAATATTCAGCGATAATAATAAATTATAATATGCTACTTTATAACATTTTGAATGAATACCGCCAGGGCTTGTTTTGGTGATTTCCCAAAAAAATAGTATTGCAATTTGGTGCTTTTTTGGCTCGAAAGTAGTTCTGATTGGGATTTGGCGGATCTGGAATAAACTTCATTGTAATATGAAGTGATAATAATAAATTATACTGTGCTACATTGTTACATTTGTAATTAAAACAGTTGGTGCTTTGTTTTGATGCTTCCTAAAAAATTTTGGTGCTTTTTTGGGGTCGATTTTGGTGCTTTTTTGGGGTCGATTTTGGTGCTTTTTCATCAAAGGCAGATGGCAACACTGACAGCAACCATGTAAATCAGTATCATCAAGTGACATGCCAACTGGCATAGGCGTTCATGTCTCTCCACATATCTCCACATGGTGTTCTGGATCAGTTCTGCTGCTGATATTCCCCCATGCCACCGTCTCAGTCCATCCAGCATCATTTTTCTTGGTCGGACTCTGCCTCTCTTCCCCTTGATCTTTCCAGTCGTCACGATGTTCTCCAATGCCTCTCTTCTCATCATATGACTAAAGAAAGCTGTTTGACTCTTTCTTATTGTTGTGTATAATGTTCTAGTTTCATTAGCCTCTTTCAGGCAATCGTCGTTAATTACTCTGGCAGTCCAGGGAATTCGCAACATCCACCTTAGGGACCATATCTCTTTTGCATCCAATTTCTTTCTAATTTAACCATGTAAATACTAATACAGCCGGCTCCATGGCCGAGGGGTTAGCAGCTTTCTCCGCTAACCCCGAATACTCTCGTCACGTGATGCGACGAGAATTAGCAGTGGTTCGAATCGCAAAAGTGACTTATGAGAGTATGGAGCCGGTCGCTCAGAAAGTCGTGGCGTGCTGATGAGCGTAATCTAGCCTAGGAATCAACATACAGCTGAAAGATGCTGGTGTTGACCGCAATATCCTGAAACAGGATGGAAACGCGGAAAAAAAAATACTAATACGTTATTAACACATTGAAACCCAGCAGATTCAGACTGTTTGGCCATATTGAACGAATATATTACGAGAGACACATGAAGCACATTTTGGGCACCTTATAGAAACATGGCTATTAAATAAATCAAGTGATATCTGAATCTCAGACCTTGACCATACTGAGGCATACTGCAAGCAAAAGTCAAAAGTGGTGAAGCTATGCAAAAATATGCATTGTCGACCGGCACAGACCTGATTTCATCAACCGCTACACGCCGAGGGAGATACTGAGGAGGGAGTCAGATCACTTATGGATTTAATTGTTTATTCTTCAATGGGGATAAACTGAAAACTAACCGACCGGCTGACTGATTAGCACCTCCGAGGCACAAGACCGGGAAAAAAAACGGTGTGCACGTGAATCTGAAGGTACTGGAGGAGGGCAACACACGTCATGGGGAGGGAGAGAGGAGGGGGGGGGGGGGGGGTTGGTTGGTTGTGCTTGCACTAGAGGCTTCGGAACTGAAAAAAAAAGAAGGAAACAGTGATGTAGATTTCTAGCAAAGTACATTTATAGACTAAGGACACTGGATCTGGGGTTGTAGAAGGGCCTGAACCAACCGTTCCTCCCATGCTTACATTCTTAAACCGTTATCTAGCTGCCCTGGATATGCGTCGTTCCTTGTTTAATCATCTCCTTAATCCCGTTTTAATGACTCGGTTAATTTGTTTTGTAATAGACACGTAGGAAAGAGAGAATAGACACACCTTGTAAGATTTACAGACTAGATATTATGTCGCTCTTTCAATTCCAGAAGGTCGCAGTAAATAACAGAAATGCGATAATGACAACAGTCTCAGAAGTATTATTTATACAAGGAGTCATATTTCTACACCGTGTAAGGCTCATAGCGTGTCAGATTTCTTTAGTGGATTCTAACTAAACGTAAGACGTATGGCCATACATGACACGTTGATTGGTACACGCGAAGAGTAACCAAACGGGCAGGTTAACCCGGTCAACAAACGCCCGCAGAAGTCGGTTGTGTCGGCCTAAAGGCACAGTATCGCAGCTCCGCTGTAAACAGGCATAACACAATCACATCCGAAAAAAAACTCCGGATGAACGAAGAAGAAGAAGAAGACGAATAGCCGATATCAGATATTACGTTGATGTGACAGGAGATAGGCGCGAACTTATATACTGTATAAGAAAGAGGCAGACAGTATCAGTTTTCACAGCACAGGTTACACACTACAGCGTTTACAAATACAATTTCAGTCCATAAACGGGCACACACTCTCATGATATCCAGGGGCAGTCTTGTGTGGAGATTTTGTCCTATAATGTTGAATATAAAGTCCCTGTAGGACAAGCAAGAAGTAGGAAGTCTGAAACCGAAGTTAAATGTTAGTTCTTTACAAAACGTTGCAGTGAACATCAGCATTTATTGACTTTGTGTTTTACCAGTCAATTTTACATTCAGTATTTTGCCATTGACTCATGAACTATCGACGCCTCATACATTTGAAATCAACGCAAAGAAATCTGCATCCAAATCGCCCGCGGATAATTTCGAACCCTGGGCTGGGTAAACCGGGGAGTTGCACAACTGCCTTTCACTAATTCATAAGCCAGAGACCTGGGCATTCACAGAAGTATCATATACAATGTAAATGTACCGCATTGGGGGAAGATATGAATACTCTATGTCACATATAACCCTTCGGGACGCAGAAGTGTTTCCAAGGCACCAGGGCCTGGTTCTATACTGACCAAGACCTATTGACGCGTCCTCGTCGAGCGTCCTGAGCAACAGCTCCCTTCGGGGTCCTGGCTAAAGTCAGTAGGATCGCTGATTCTTCCGAAGTCGGAGAGTGTCTGCCTGCACGGCGAGGAACCACCAGTCTGCACACCAATAAGCCAGACATGGGACAACGGATACTCACGCAAACCTCATGTCCTGTATGACATCACACTGATGTTGGACAACAGGATGCCTTCATCCGACATACATGACTTCACTATGGAGCTCAAGCCAATGAACACAAGCAAGCATATAACCCTTCCCTACACCATAGACATACGCGCGCGCGCGCGGTACTTATTTAAGATAAAATTAATATTAATTAATTTTATATGATCTTCTGTCGTGCTATTAGCTTGCCACGGTAGGAGAGCTTGTGAGTCACCCTTCTTCCCTTTTCCCCACCCATCCAACGACATTAAAGCTTTGTTGATGTTGACAGATCTGTAGCTATCATAAACCACACCCCGCCCCGCACCGTAGAGTTGGTACTTGGGTACTGGGCCGGAGACACCAGTTTCACTTCTATGCATGCGATTTTTAGAGCTTAGAGGACATGCGCGTCAATGCACCGGATTTATGATTTATATATGGGGCTGAGTGGTCTCAAGGTATGGTGTCGAGTGCTGGAGGTCCAGGGTTCAAGCTCTGGTGAGGGCCGGGATTTTTTCGCTTGGACTTCTAGTAACACAATGCCCCCTGGTCTCTGGGTAGTGAGATCGGACGCTCGTGTGTATTGTAAAAATTCCCTTGGCAGTTGGAAATCGAAAAAGAGTAGCCTAACGGCGCTGCCCGGGCAAAATTTCGAGTTAAAAATCTACCCAAGGTATTTCAGGATCCTCGCCGGTGCTACGGAGTTCGTGCACTGAGCTCTTACTCCCCGGATTCAGGCTTGAGTTAGGAGTAGAGCGGGGCACTTATGGCTTGCACCCGTGTGCCGTGATGTTGATCCGTCGTCTTAACTAAACTGAATTAATTCTTCCAGGGGAACCTGCCGAAGGGCCAATCAGTGAAAGCTTGGCGAATTTGTTTCTGAAAATCCGCATTCGTGTTGCCGCTTTTAATTACCAGTATTTGTATCTGTTGACTCTCGTGTAACAGTTTAGCTCATACTTCTGCTCGTCATTCTAGTTTTGCGAATTGACAAAGCATTCCCGGCAGAGCATCTCTACTGACTTTACCCAAGAGGCATTCGTTATAACAACCCCCCCCCCCCCTCCTCCTCCTTCATCCTCCTCTTGACCTCCAATATTGTATTGACGTGTTGGCCAGGCTTCACAATCAGGTCGTGTAGTCGGGCGTTAACGACTTTCTCCGTAATCCCGTACATCCACGTGAGGAACACAGCTGCGTGAGACTCGGCAGCGGATCGCGTCGCGTTGGTTACTTACGGGGTATGTGAGCCGGTCGCTCAGAAAGCAATGGCAAACTACTGAGCATAATCTTGCCAAGAACATCAACAGCTGAAAAATGCTGATGTTGACTGCAACGTCCTGTAAGGGATATGCAACTTTAAAAAAAAAGTCGGGCTAATACCAGAGAGTTCGGTTTCTGCCAGCCTAGCCCGTACTGCACTGACTATATCAACCCTGTCTAGGGTTAACAGATACGTGGGCATCAAAAGGAGGACATAATAAGACATAAAAAGAGGACAAAGGAGGACATATTGAATGTTTCATTTGAATCCTTCCAGATTAAGCACACAATCAGTACAATTTTATTACAATAGCTGCCAATAAGTGTATCTTACTCTTAGTGAATCGACCAAGAAACTATCATGTTAAAACAATAAATATAAATTAAATTTAAATTCAATGAAGGCCTTTTTCAAAATGCTAAAAAACATTTAAACAGCTGATTGTACAATTATTACCTTATAATCTTGATTATATGGTAAACTAGGACGAAATACCACAATGTAATATACAAGTAAATGGGATTTTTCTTCAACAAGTGAGCAGGTACAATTATCTCGGAACAGTAATAACATCTGATGGGAGATGCCTTGAAGAGATTAGAACAAGAATCGCCATGGCAAAAGTAGCCTTTAGCAAGATGAAAAACATATTGACCAATAAAAAGATGTCAATTGAAACGAGAAAAAGAGCGTTGAGATGCTACATTGAACCTGTACTTTTGTATGGATGTGAAGCGTGGACAATGAGCAGTCAGGCTGAAAAACATCTGATGGCTGTAGAGATGCGGTTTCTGAGGAAAATGCAAAGAATATCATGGACAGCCAGAAAGACCAATGAACAAGTCCTTCAAGAAACAAATGAAGATCGTAAATTGATTAGAGAAATTAGACGTAGACAGTCAACATTTTTTGGGCATGTTATGAGAAGAAATGGATTGGAAAATTTGGTGACAACTGGTAAGATCGAGGGGAACAGACCAAGGGGAAGATCTAGAAGCAAGTACCTGGATGGCTTGGCCTTGTGGCATGGTCGAGACAGAAACACGGAGCTGATCCACGACTCTGGTGATCGAGTGAGATGGCAGAACATGACCGCCCACGCTTACCGCATGGCACATGATGGATGGATGGAATCTTGATTACTTACTCAACATATTTCTCGGGGTAGCCAACTTTTCGTAGAAGATCCTCGTTAGCAATCACATATGCTGCATAGACTGTGTACATTTTAACAATGTAAACATACGGTAGAGTGCAGATACATTGTAAGTTGTAACAACAATACATAAAAAAAATTATAACATAAAATATAAAAAAAGCCGGACATTTTAAAGGTGTTTAGCTTTGCATGCCGGACGGAGAATATTAGGCTAAAAAGGCGGACATGTCCTCTTTTTGTCGGACATTCTGAACATATGGTGAAGGGGTGCATGGGCCAAAAAAGGTTGAGGATCGCTGGTGTAGATGATGATATATTCTGTACGTCATTGCCATTATCTCAGTGTCGACTATGGGGGAGGGGGGAGCATGGCCTCTGCAGCAATGGTAACCTTAGAGTGTTTATTTATGCATGTCTACGGATATATCAGTCAATCATCGACGTTGGTGCTTGTCCAGGTTACACATCTGCTGGATGGCATCTTCACCTCGGCCACCCAGCTGCGGCCTCATTTGAGACACATTCTCTTTCTGTCGTTGTACAAGGGACTGTTTTTAGCCCGCTAATGCCTTCATGTACTTAAGTGCAACTTTGTACCTTGTGGCCGTCGTTGTTAAATCAATGACATATCACGTGACCTGGCACGATGTGACGTTTGTCCAACCGAGTATGTCTTATTGCCTCATTTTGCACCCTGTACAATCTTTATAGCTGGGTCCTGCTGTAAAGCGAGAAGGTACAGGCCTCGGTCTACAATGCTAACACAAGCCCCTCGCAGAGTAGAGAGAGTAGACGCTGTTCAGTGATGTAACCCATCACCGTCAGTGCTGTCAAGCTTGTGCTGGCTCTGATTATGATATGATCTACTTGATACTTGTATGGCAAGCTTCTGCCAGTAGTAATGCCGGGATGTTTCATTGTGTCCCGTTCTGTAGATGTCTACACAGTCCATACTGACGGCTAATGTAGACGCATTGACTATTTTTGTGTTCACATAAGCCTTCGCCGGGTTAAGGTTCACCTGTGTCCTTGATTCCTGACACAACTGAGTCTTTATAGTTCATATGGCAACGCTGCTGTGATTTCATCCGTGTGTATCCCTTATCGATAAACAAGGATTTTGATCTGCACATGCCATTGTTCTGCCGAGGCCTACTGTCTGCATACTGGTAACTCCTGCTGTAACCACATTGAAAAGAATATGTTTCAGTGATGATCCCTGCGGGGAAGCTCATTAATAGACTCTGGAGTATCAAAATCCATGTACTGCATCGCAACGACACCGTTATTTCGGAAAGCGCAGCTGCAACCCAGCTGACAAAGTTTGGCACGCTGCATATTCAACAGCGATCTCATGATCATACTGTATGGCACGCTGTTGTATACATCTTCTAAGCAATGGCGGCGTAGCTGTTCCATTCCCGTCTGGACCCGCATTGTGTCATATGCGAATAACGCACCATTGCACCAAGTGCCCCTTTTACGGACGATAATTGCGGGGTATGTGAACAGGTCGCTCAGAAAGCAATGGCAAACTAATGAGCGTAATCTTTCCTAGAAATCAACAATCAGCTGAAAGATGCTGATGTTGACAGCGATGTCCTGTAAGGATATGCGAACCAAAAAAAAAAAAAAAAAAATTGCCTAGGCTTAGGGCTAGGATACCGTTTGACTCCAGCTTTTGGGATACCGGTCTGGTCACGATTTTTCTATTAGTTTTCCTATAGTATCCTGTAAAGAGGCGACCGTTTACCCAGGTGTGATCATTTTCACGATTGTTCTATTAGTTTTCCTATAGTATCCTGTAAAGAGGCGACCGTTTACCCAGGTGTGATCATTTTCGGGCTTAGGAAGGAACCAGGGGGCAGCTGTGTAGCAGTCGTCAAACTGTCTTCTTTTCCAACCACGAGAAGCGTCTGGCCGAGTGCTTGGAATTCTGGGCTCCCTATCTGAAGACCCGGGTTCGAATCTTCGGTTAGGTGATGACTTTTTTCTGTCGGGGAAAAAAAAGAAAACCACAAGCTTTCCAGCACGCGGCGACAGGACTAGCCAGGCGACTCCTCAACTCAATACTCCCCTGACCTACACCGTAAGGTGCCGTAGGCATTGATGACAGTTTCTCTCTCTCTCTCTCTCTCTCTCTCTCTCTCTCTCTCTCTCTCTCTCTCTCTCTCTCTCTCTCTCTCTCTCTCTCTCTCCCTCCCCCCCCCCCGTCACATTGTTTCTCCTATTCTATATAATCACATTTCGAAAGCTTCGGTTTTACCCATACATTGTTTATCCATTGTCCGTTAGTACATTCCGCTCATTCACCCAGTGGCTTGTTCCATGCTGAACTCCCCCCATAAAAATCTTGCTCCATAATTTCTTTGACTGCTTTAGTTTTCCAGACACCCGTAAAGAAAGTAGTTTACCATTGCTTTCCTCCTGGCAGTGACCAAACTTTCAAGAAATCCTCTGCCCCCGTCGCGAATTTGAGACATTAACCAAGTACTAAATGTCGGCTGCTCTAGGGTTCAACCCATCACATGCTTCCATAGTTTCACTTGACCTGGGGGATGCTAAACGGGTATTATTATTTGCTCAAGTGTGTATGGCAGGCTAGAGGAGGGAAGCGGCTTCCTTGCCTCTCCTTTGATAGTGTATACCACCCAAATCCAGCTGTACGGCGAAGGGCTTACTGACGCAATTCGTAATCCCGCAAACCGCGTTCGAAATGCAGCTGCGGACGATTTGACAGCAGACTGCCTTGCGTTTATTTTCATACAGTGGTATGAGGGCCGGCCTCAGAAAACCATGGCAAATGTTTGTTTTTTTTTGCTCGCATATTCTTTACAGGACACCGCTGTCAACATCAGCATCTTTCAGCTGATTGTTGATTTCTTGGCAAGATTACGCTCAGTAGTTCGCCATTGATTTTGGAGCGACCGGTTCACATACCCCGTAAGTTATCGACGCCGGAGAGAACCGCTACCGATTCTCGAGCACGTCACGTTACTCACGAGAGTATTCGGGATTACGGATAAAGTCGTGTAAACTCTAGACCAGGGAAACCGGCCATGGCAAATTACTGAACGTAAAATTGTCAAGAGATCACGAAACAAAAATTCTGGGGTTGACTGCTACGTCCTGTAAAGAATATGCAACTAACTTTTAACCACCTAACCCGACATCTGACATTTAACAATGATTTTTTCCTATGTGAATGTAACATGCACGATTGATGAATGACAATTAGTGATTGGAAAGGCCGAATGTAAGACGGGCCTACGTGCCCAACTTTGAAAATAAAGATCGCTCGTTCGTTCGTTCTTTCGTTCTGTCTGTTATACGCCCGAAAGGCCGACACTTTGTGCCCGACCACTGACATATTAGACTGGTTTACATTCTAATCCCAACAATGAACTATACCGTATGATTCGGAAAATCAACACCATTTATATGCAGAATAAAGGCTGTGGTTGGGCTCCTACAATTTATTGAGCCAAACAATGCCTTATTCCCTAGCGGTGCGGTGCGGCTTTTAAAGCGTCTAATGTATACTGTCATTTACTGCCTATAGTACCTTGTGGTATAGGTCAGGGGGGTCTTGAGCCTGTGAAATTAAGGCCGCATGACTAGTGCAGTCGCCGCGAACTGTGCAGGTTAGAGTTTTCTTTTTGACCCGGACAGAAAAAAACTCCACGCCTTACCGAGGGATCGAACCCGGGTCTCCCGAAGGAGAGCCCGGCATCCTAGCCACTCGGCCAGCCGCTCCACGTGAACGTATCTAATGTATGCATGAAGTCATTTAGCAATTCGGGGGCCGAGTGGCTTTAAACTATGACGCCCGCCTCTAACTGGAGAAGATCGAGAATGTATCACGATGTGGACCTTTACAGCACGAGAAAGCCGAAGGTGGTATACACCTTCCTGGTCCTGGATTAGTGTATCGGACACGTAACCTAATGTGATAAGGTCGAAGTATTAGTTATACCCGTTTACACGTTATTTATGTTAAACATGACTCGGCATTTGATCTGAATATGCCAAACTAGCTGCTGGCCAGACTAAATAAACAAAAAATAAAAAATAACAAAACCTATCCACGAGAAAATGTCTATTGCGTATTTGATATATACGCATCTGGATCCTTGTGTGTGCCATGGAGTTCGTGCACTGTTTTGAGATTCCCCTTGCACTCATAGTTACACCACCACCACCACCTCTACTACTACTACTACTACTACTACTACTACTACTACTACTACTACTACTACTACTACTACTACATACTACTACCACCGCCGCTGCATAAAAGTTAGAGGGGCAAAAAGGCAAGGAGAAAAAAAAAAATAAGCAAAGATTAGCGCCCATATTTGGTATTTCTAAGTTTATGAAAGTATTCACAAGTGTTTTTATACTGCTCGCATAAATTTCAAATTTATATTGTCAGGTAAGAAATAAAGGTAGACGTAATTGCTCGTATTAACACACCCAGGCTGAACGTTTCAAAGCTGTTCATTTGAAACTCCCGTGCGTTTAACACACCATAGATGGATTTCTCGACTCTACACACAACACGCGTATCGATTGCTAACCCGTCGGCCTAAATTGTGGGGAGTTTGTTTACACCAGAGAAACGTGTCCTTGTGAGTGTAACAGGTGTTTGCTAAACCGAGGGTAGATGTAGGCTTAGTCTTACGCGCACTCGTAATTTGCAAATTGTCTTTCTCTTCCCCCCCCCCCCGTGTGTGTGTGTGTGTGTGCGAGAGAGAGAGAGAGAGAGAGAGAGAGAGAGAGAGAGAGAGAGAGAGAGAGAGAGAGACGCGTATGTTTGTTTTCCTGAGCGGCTGGCCGAGTGGCTAGAATGCCGAATTCTCCTTCGGTAGACCCATATTCGAATCCTCAGTATGGTGTGGATTTTTTTTTCTGTCGGGGGCAAAAAGAAAACCCTAACCTTCACAGTTCGCGGTGACTGTACTAGCCAGGCGGCCTTAATTCTTCATGCTGAAGACCCTCCGGCCATACACCGCAAGGTACTATATTGGCAGTAAATGACAGTGACAGTTTGTTTTATGTCTACCTGCATTTCTGTGTGGTTGTGTATTTGTGTCATTTACGTGTATTTGTGTTGTCTGCCTGCCTGCCTGCTTGTGTGTGTGTGTATGTGTGTACGCGCTTGGATATATATGTGCGCGTGTGTTACTATATGGCGATACTCTCTCTCTCTCTCTCTCTCTCTCTCTCTCTCTCTCTCTCTCTCTCTCTCTCTCTCTCTCTCTCTCTCTGTCCCATCTCTCTCTCTCTCTCTCTCTCTCTAATCGAATCCACACCCTTCGGAACACAAGGCACGCGGCTTAACCAATTGGCCACGGAGACCCCGTTGAGTGTAATATACCTGGTATCAACAGCGCGAATCCCCGTTGCAAATTCACTAGATCCCCAGGAAGCTACTTTGCTCTTGTCACTCTCCAGATTCTCCAGAATTGTCATATTGACGTCTGTGTGGCGAAATTGCACGTTTTTTACAACCCGTAAATGAAGAATATACAGTGGCAAGTATGGCGTGCAAACTTCGCGGGACTGAAGTTGACACTTAAGATGACATCCTGTCCCGGCACAAGGAGTGGATGACATCTTTGATAACTTAACGACAGTGCGTAAAACACATACACATACGCACACAAACACACATATTCAAAGCTTCGTGCGAGGTCATGCGCGCTTGTACCGCCGTTTCCGCATGGCTGATTACTTCCGTTAGGACTAGGTCATAAAAGCAACTTTTTGTTTCTTGGGTCTATAACTGACGTTAGATGTGTGTTTAATATAAAACGGCAATGATATGCAGTTGTTTGGGGCGTCTTTGTCGGGTGTATCCAGTAGCGTTTTCATCTATGTGCTGTGTGTAAACATATGCACGGCTATGATAGAGCAGCATACCTTATGTGTGAATAACATGTTCGTCGTACTTAATATGACTATGGTAACACACCAAACAGCAGCTATTCAGCATATTAATGCATACGTAACGTGTTAGTAAGGACCCACGCTAGCGCAGTGGCTAACATGCTTGACTTCTGGCCCGTGGCTAACATGCTTGCCTTCTGGCCCGTGGCTAACATGCTTGACTTCTGGCCCGTGGCTATGCATTCGAATTTCCGTCGGGGCGGATTTTAAAATAAAAATAAATAAAAAAAATTAACATCCAGTTTGGTCCTGCCTAAAGTAGGTACCTGGTGGGAGTCTTCGTGGCAAAGTGGTCAAGCCGTTTAACTCGGGCTCCGAAGGTTGTGGGTTCGATTCCGGGCCGCCTCCTTCGGTTCACGAGTTAAATTTTTCGGAGACTCCTGTGGGTCGTCGCTAAAGCTACGGAATTCGTGCTTTGTGCGATGCTTTCCGCGCTGCGGAAAGAGACCGAGCCATATGGGATAAAACCCGGTGCAATGAAGTCGACCCTGTCGACTTTTAAGCGTCTTTTAGTGTAAAAATGGCAGCCGCCATAGTAGCAAATATTCACACGAGAACTGTGAAGACTGAAGTGGAGAAGGGTTCCATGTGAACAGCGTTTGAACATGGGTCAGTCGGTTCTGAGAGACAGGAAAACTTCGACTGACCCCGGGGCACTCTGTATACTGTCTGTCCGTTCAGAGTCTGCCAGGTCGATTTTCTAGGCAATTTTACGCTGAGTTGTTTGTCAGTGCTTTCTGAACGAGAAGACAACGTTGAAATGCAACTGGTCGGGTAGGGGAGGCGCCCACTACCCCATCACCAGGGCACCTGAAGTTTAATATAGCAAGCACTCTTAATCTTTCGGCCACGCTAGCCTCTCTTCACTTTGTAGTGAAGCGTAATCTTCACAATAAACACAACAAACCACACCACACTACTCCAGTGACCGGTACAGTATATCCACACCAGTCTGTGCTCGACACCCACTCATGCCACATGTTCTTTTTGAAACTGTTTTGTAAAAGCCACGAATTACTCCTCCCCCATGTTGCTAGCAGGAGACCTTATTTCTTATAAAACTGTCCCACCCTACCTGCTCATTGTATATTCCACTGGTTCTTAAACGTGTGTGTTCCTTAGGGGAGGGGGTTAGGATAAAATGTACATGTTGGACGCAGAATTTGATATGCTTCATTATTCAAATTCATAACGGGAAAACATTGTTTTGAATTTGTTATTGACAAGAAATGTCTGCTAACGCGACTGCTTGCTGTGTTTATTTCTCCTTAAAATAGATAACGACTAATTTATATTTATTTTGTTATGGGACGCTTAGTAAACATAAATTAACAGCAACATAAAAACGTGGTCCTTAAACACAAAACACAATATACTCTGCATAAAAACGTGGTTCTTCAACACAATATGCATGTTTAACGACATGTTGCATATTATATTTTGTGACATATTATTGTTGCCCATATATTTCACTATACGAGTATTACTGACTAACATATGGCAACTTAGGAAACAATTAGATTTCTCTACAGCTTCTCTGAAGCACGAACCTGCTATGAATCTGTGATGTGATAGGACCATGACATTTTGTAGGTCGTCCATCTTCCCCTCCTGTAGCGAGCGGCGAGTCCAGAAATCGTGCGGTCGTCCGACCGTGCTTTTGCCATTGTCAGCGCAATTTTCTAACCGTTACACCAACGTGCCCGACTGACGCATTTCACTTGTAATAAAATAAATAACTAAACGACTGTCAGATTTATTTTTGACGCATGCACTATATTATTATCGCTGAATCTTTCTAGCTTATCCGTTGGCAATGCACCAAATGTGACCGTGCCATGCTTTTTGGGAACTCCGGCTATGTGTTGTTACATGGTGTGGCAGAAGCATGAACACCCAGATGATTCATTGATGCACTCCTACGTTAGTTAGCCGCTGTCATTAATGCTTCCCCGTTTTCGCTGCCTGTTTACTTTCCCGCCATCGGTCTTCCTCTTTGACACAGTCACGTGCTTTAGCCTTTCAGACTGTTCAAAAGGAAACGTCATAATACAAACAGGGCATAATGTGTGGGCTAGTCTGTAGTAGGAGATTTAGTCAGCGCAAAGAAGTGGTATTGTTACAGCAGTGCTTCTTGTACGAAAGTTTGATACAGAATAGGTGAAAGCTGGCATTGGTGAAAAAAGTTAACTGAAGGTGAAAAAGATAAGGCGTTTTTGTACAGTAGTACACGCTGTCTTAATAATGTGAATTACAGACCATATCGCAACCACTAAAGAAGACAATCAACCGTTTGTTACCGTGATCCATAGGGGAAGCAGAGAAACAGTTGGGCTGTAAATACATAGTAGATTACAGTCTTGCAGTCTTTCCCCACATGCTTACATACTTTCCCCACATGCATACATAAAACTTTCCCCACATGCAAACAGTAACTTTCCCCACATGCAAACAGTAACTTTCCCCACATGCATATATAGTAAATTTCCCCACATTTGGTTACATTAGGTTACAGTCTTTCCCCACATGCAAACATAGTAACTTTCCCCACATGCAAACACATAGTAACTTTCCCCACATGCAAACACATAGTAACTTTCCCCACATGCAAACATGTAGTAACTTTCCCCACATACAAACATAGTAAATGTCCCCACATGCAAACATAGTAAATGTCCCCACATGCAAACATAGTAACGTTCCCCACATGCAAACAGTAACTTTCCCCACATGCAAACATAGTAACTTTCCCCACATGCAAACATAGTAACTTTCCCCACGTGCAAACATAGTAACTTTCCCCACATGCGAACATAGTAACTTTCCCCACATGCGAACATAGAAACTTTCCTCACATGCAAACATAGGAACTTTCACCACATGCATACATAGGAACTTTCCCCACATGCATACATAGAAACTTTCCCCACATGCATACATAGCAACTTTCCCCACATGCATACATAGCAACTTTCCCCACATGCATACATAGCAACTTTCCCCACATTCTCCATAGCATTCATAGTAACTTTCCTCAATTGCGTACACAGATCAATTGTTCTATATTTCGGTTGCACTTTGTTTGTCAAACCACAAATTGAGTGGTAATTGATCAGAATGTAAAAATTGCTACCCCGGAGTGAATTAGTTGACATCTTAATCTGTTAATTCACCCACAGCTAAGCAGCCATGTTGCTAGTATATGATTTGCCCATCATGGTATTTCAGCGGGCATTAGTGTGCTTGATGGTGCTGTCTATTTCCCAAGTATCCTAGTAGACAGACATGATTGGAGCTGTCTATTTTTACAGTGCAGGAAACTCCCCCTTTACCTTCTTGTTAGTGTGTGTGTGTGTATACACACACACACACACACACACACAGTTCTGCACAAATTAATGGCAGAAGCAGGATCTGAGTTGTCAGTGCATACTTGTCTGGACACTCCCCCCCCCCTCCCCACACACACTCTCTCTCTCTCTTTCTCTCTCTCTCTCTCTCTCTCTCTCTCTCTCTCTCTCTCTCTCTTCCTCTCCCCCCCCCCCCCCCACCCCACCCCACCATATAAGAAGTCTGCTCTAGGATCATGGAGAAGTACAAGATTCTCATTTGACTATATTGTACAAGTCATACAGCTTGATTCCTACCTTGTCGTACCCTCTTTAAAAAAATCTATTAGTAATAATAACATATATCTGTATGTATGTGTATATACATGTATAACATGTGTGTAATGACATATTTCCTTTTATATCGACAGTTGGATTGAAGCTTGCATCAGCGAGGAGTTGCCACCTACCACAGAACTTGAAGAAGGTCTAAGAAATGGTGTCTACCTGGCCAAGTTGGCACACTTTTTTGCACCTGCAATTGTCCCACTTAAGAAGATATACGACAAAGATCAGACCAGATATAAGGTATATATCAATCTGTACACACAAGGCTGCTCTTGTATAATGCATTTTGTAGTTGGCTTATTTTTAGTTTGGTTATCTGATTAAGTACCATGGGGTTATTAATCAATTGTCTTAAGTGACTTCTCATATCTGCCGTGGGCTTATACACAGTAGTTTTCCCTAAGCAACCACCTATAATTTGATATATAACATATGTCTGCTACAATATTAACAACTTTTAAGTCTGTAACTATGACACACCCCCACTTCCCATTTTCTTCCATCCATTTATGTTTGATCCAAACCTTTTTGTTTGACACTAAATGTTAAAACACAGCCGGATTCTGTGTCCCAGAATCAAGCATCTTCCCAGTCGGAAACTATAGCTTTCAATTTTTATGATGCCTGGTGCATCCTCGAATTCCCACTTTCTTATTCTACTTCTATGAGCGGCAAAAAAATTCATGTGTGTTTATTCAGAAACAAGCATGAGTCGGGTGAAGTGTCATACAGAAGACCTACATTGTAGCTTTTCACACTCAAGTATGGCATCTGTCCAGTCATGTGTAAGTAAAGAGACACAGTAACTGGTATGCAGGCCATCAAGGACCACTTTTGTCAGTGGTGGAACATTGAAAGTTTGCCTGGTGTGCACAACACTAATTCTCTTAAAGGTAAATCCTTCAGGGAGCAATTGGGGGAACATGGAGAAGAGGAAGGCAGAGAAAACCCTGGACTGATAACATTAATGAATGGACAGGAAGCAGTGTTTCCACACTTGTGCATGTTGCTAAGGACAGCGATCCGTTGAGGACTCTGCTTCCATCATAATTGCCGTCCAGGATTACATGGATGAAATGATGCTGACTCATAAAAGCAATAATTGAAGCTGGGAAAATTGTGCTGTAGAATCAATTAATACTTTGGCTTCATGAAAATTTGGTTCCAGAAGACTGACATAAAGTGAATATTGTTGGATTGCCAACATTGCAACTATTTCAACTCATCAATGCATAACTGTCATGTCGCAAGAGTGCTGTACCAACAAATCAAATGTAGTAGCAAAATTGGGGGTGGAAATAATTGAAAATTTTACAAAATTTGAACATTGATAAGTGAATTAACGCAAGATACATTGTAGTCATAATATATATGATTAACTAATGTAATAATGGTATGAATTCTTCTTCGTGTGCCTGGTTTGGAACAGACAGTGGTGATCATAATGCTGCATTCCTCTCGATCTTTATTTTGTTGCAGCTGTTTAAGCATTTCACATACTCTTTTTTTCTATCTTCCTCTACTTCTCTTTCCTGTTACATATTTTCCAACATGGCTAATTTTTCTATTCCACTTCTTTTGTTGATATGTCTCATATATATCATTTGTATTTTCCTTAGGGTTTTCAGTGTGATGTAGCACCCTCAGCACTCATTACCTCGCTGCAGTGTTCATTTTCTTCTCTGTCCACAATACTTTCAGCATTCTTCTAAAACAAAACGCTATTCAACTGCCTACAGTATCATTACTGTCCATTGTCTGTCCAGCATGCATATCCATACACAACTTTTCAGTAAGTGGGGTTTGAATTTGTGATATTTCTGGTTTTCATTATGTCTCTTATTCTTTCTTCTAAAAAAATCTGTGGATATAGCAATTCTTTTCTTTTTCTGTATCACCATGTAGCCTAGATATTTTGTTTGTTTTATCTTGTGTTTGTTTGCTCGCTTTAAACTCAAGTGTAGTCCATACACTTGCTACTACTTCTAGTACTCTGAACTGATTTATGCGTATGGATTAGCTTTGCCTATTACCTGTGTCCCCTGCCATCAGGTGAGCCCACTCCGACTTTACAGGTACTTATAATTTACCTACCCAAGTTAAGGTTAAGAAGTCACAATTTTAAGTGGCTGGTGTAGGGGTTGAACCCATTACCTCAACATCAGTACACTAGATGTTTAAGAACGAGAGCTCTTATCCATTCGACCCCTGTCTAGATAACGAAAATTCCCTGTTTGATTGTTATACCATTATTATATATAAAGCAAATGGGAATTTGTGCTGTTTTGGAAACTTAAAAAAAAAAGTATGTATAAATAAAATAAATTCTCTTCATGTATGATTACAATATATTAAAAATTATCTTCATCTGCGAACAGCAGGAAGTCAGAAACTTGCATCGCCATTTGCAAAATCGTTGTGTCAGCACGACAGCTTCCAAATACTCAAAACATTGTCAGTTGTCTTTAACCATTGTTTGAGTGGATTATTACTATAACCAACACTACTTTCCTACCTTATTGTTTGTGATGTTTGTGGTCTCTTCAATGCTGAATGTTCTAGTAAAATGTAATTAGCATATGTTTCTGTTACCTTTACAGAGTCGAGGCCTTCACTTCCGGCACACAGATAATATCAACCACTGGCTGAGGGCCATGGAGGAGACTGGATTGCCCTCAGTATGTTTGAAGCTATCATGGTTATTCTGTCTGCCTGCCTGCCTGCCTGCCTCTCTCTCTCTCTCTCTCTCTCTCTCTCTCTCTCTCTCTCTCTCTCTCTCTCTCTCTCTCTCTCTCTCTCTCTCTCTCTCTCTCTCTCTCTCACACACACACACACACACACACACACACACACACACACACACACACACAGAGAGAGAGAGAGTGTCATTTAGGTATTTCATTGCCTACATACCCAATGCCAAGATGGCAAAAGGTGAGACTTTTCTCCCAACACAGTACCAAAGTACCTTCACATTGGGTATTGTGGTGCAGAACTCCTCTTTCCTGCCCCAAGCTCAGAAACCATCAAGGTGTGCAAGACTGGTGCTGTAACTTCACATCTGTGGAGAGGCATATGTGGATGCTACGTAATGATTCAGCACAATACATACACACTGGCTGGGATTAGGTTCTTGTTGGCCATGTTTCCACTACACAATTTAAGTATTTCACTGTCAACAGATCCAACCCAATGCCCAAAGGGTAACCGTAGGTTAAAACAGAAATGTCTGGGAAAATCATTATAGTACATTTTGCTTTGCCTTCTCACATAGGAAGTCATTGAAGAACCACCCCTCGCTTCACTGATACAACTTATTTCTGTTTCTTACATCATATATGACAGGGGTGTCAAACTCAATCGCTCAGCGGGCCAAAACTCAAATCACACGTAAGGTTGCGGGCCGGACAGGATACACATTCAATAAGCCGAAAATTACTCCTTTTTAAAACATTGATATAAATTATAACAGAAAAAAAGTTTTAATAATAAAACATTAGTGTACACATTTTCACTCTTAGCCACCGCACCTCTGTTTGATAAGGCATGTCACTGAACACCAACTCTTATTTCCTGGACACACAAAAAAAGACTGAAATTGGCGGTGATTTAAACCTTTGGCTCTGATAAAGTTGACGGTTTGTGTTACAATGCTCATTACATATTTCATGTTGAGGACTTCACCACACAGCGATCCTTGGTGTATGATGCAGTGATATGCCATCAATTCACCAGTACAGTTCTCCTGCATCTTTAACCGCATCCTTCCAACTAGTCCACTTTTTTCGCCACACATCGCCAGTGCTCCATCTGTTGTCAGTCCAACGAGTTTGTCCCAAGGCAGGTTCATGTTGGTTAAACTTTGACATACGTTGTCAAAAATGTCTTTTCCTGTTGTCCCATGCGTGGATTTCATGTCCAATATTTGTTCTGTAACATTCAAACTGGAGTCCACTCCATGGATGAAGATGGCAAGCTGTGCAGTGTCAGTCGTGTCATTACTTTCATCGACAGCAAGGGAGAATGCAACAAAGTCTTTGCCTTTTTCGATCAGCTGCGTTTTCACATCAGTGGCCATCTCACAAACCTCATCAACAACCGTATTTCTGCTAAGGCTTACCTTTGCAAACATCTGCTTTTTGTCTGAACATAAGACGTCGCACACTTTCATCACTTCAGAAACTCTCCTTCTGTAAATGGTCGGCCTGATTTTGCTATCTCCTCTGACACAATATAACTTGTTTTGACTGCAGCATCAGTTTGTGATTTTGCTTTGGTGAAAAACATCTGCTCTGATGTTAGATGCCTCTTCAATTCTTCTACATTCTGTAGCTTCTGCCCTGCATTCAGGCTGTTTAACTTGTCTTGATGTTTAGTCTCGTTATGCCGTCTCAGATTATATTCTTTGATCACAGCCACATTATCTCCACAAATTAGACAAACAGGTGTACCGCCAATATCAGTAAACATATATTCAGCCTCCCAGTGGCTTTGAAAGGCTCTGTTTTCAGAATCAACTTTTCTCTTGGCCATTTTAAAGGCTAGCTTTGATTTTAAAAACTGACAGATGCTTGATTGATATCAGGTTAGCTGTAGCGGGAAATGGTGATGTAATATCCGGGCATTACACTACTTTCATTTTTTATGCGCCAATCCAAAATGAGCATCTGCATGTTGCTAGGTAACTATAACGACGAACACTGACTCACTACACAACTTTTATTTTCACTTATTCTGATCGAAGTGAGAACGATCTCAGGTAGCCTATCATTCGGAAGGCTGCTAATTAGGGAATTTGATTTGCACTTTATATCGTGACCATAAAAAATATTTTTGCCTAAAATACTCTCTTGCGCCAAATATATTTGTACGTTGGTTGAGACCTCTCGGGCCTGATATGATAATATGGCGGGCCGGATGTGGCCCGTGGGCCTTGAATTTGACACATGTGATATAGGAAGTCATTGAAGAACCATCCTTTGCTTCACTCAAGCGACTTGTTTACACATGTCTTACATCACATAGGAAGATATTAAAGATCCAACTCTCGCTTCATTCATATACCATGATTCCACATGTGTGTGTTTCTTACATCATATAGGAAATTATTGAAGAATCACCCCTCGCTGCATACTTGTTTCCACATGTGTTTTTCTTGACAATCTTTATGTTTTTGACGTTCATTTCTGAATGTTGTATGACCGGCACATTTATGGTCATCTTTTTATTTTATTTCTTGGCAACTAATTAAGTTCGGTGTTGGATAATCCCACGCATCATGATTTATAACAATGTTTTTACAGTTGACAAGGTGTCTTAACATATATTTTGATTGCCTGCTATTTCAGATCTTTTATCCAGAAACCACAGATATATACGACCGTAAAAATATGCCTCGGGCTGTTTACTGTGTTCATGCTCTGAGGTAAGTCATATTGAGTTGTTAGTTGTTATGTGTGAAGAAATCAGAAGCAGTGTTGGATGTCAATAACGTATATTGAGAACTGAGTGGCCAAGTAGATAATGATTTTAGCTCTTCAAGTCTGAAGATGAAATTGGTTTGGTGTGTAAAATATCTTCATTATATATGGATGTCCCCATTTGTGTTCCCGTCTCCTTCATAGATCACACAATGTGGTTCCAAGCACAGTCCATTAACACAGTTGAGGATCCAAATATGCATATACATAATTACACATTGCTTGTGTATTGTAGCCCTTAATGGAAGCAAAGTACAGCCACACTGTAACCTATCATGTATGTCATAAGAGATCTATGGAGGGTTGACGTGAGACTTGGCTACTCATCCCTAGATCACTGACTTACCTCCTGTCACATAGGAAAGTCTCCAGAATTGACACCTGGAATACTAGAACTGTTTATCAATTGGGAAAGACAGCACTAGTAGAAGGGAATATGAAATATAATATTAGCATTTTGGCATTATCCAAAACAAAATGAAATGCTGCTGGCAAAACAAAGCTCCTAAACACTGATGAAATAGTACTGTTCTCGGGCCATACATTAAAGAAATGTGAAGCCCTGATGACGCCAGTAGAGGCAAAGAAAACATTAATAGAGTGTGAAGCAGTGAGTGTAAAAGCAGCATTTAGAATTACAAAAAAGAAAGTAAACATGAATATATTCCAGTGTTATGCGCCAAGAAATGATAAGGATAAATCAGTTAAGGAGGATGCTTTGTTGTTTTTCTGCTTTTGTTTTATGGATAATTTTTATGGTTACAATCATTATGGTTTCATTGTTTTATTTTCAGCCTATTTCTTTTCAAGTTGGGCCTTGCACCTCAAATTCAGGACCTTTATGGCAAGATTAAATTTACAGGTTTGCATCTTCCTATTTCTTAACAATATAGATGAGCACAAAGTAGAATAATTTCATATCAACACAGAGACACATTATCTTTACAGTATGAGTGTATTGTGCTTGCTTGCTTGCGTTCGCTGGCTGTGAACTCCAGCGCGAAGTCCTGTATGTCGGATGAAGACATCCTGTTCAGCATCAGTATGATGTCATACCGGACTGAGGTTTGCGTGAGTATCCATTGTCTCAGGTCTGGCTTATTGGTGTGCAGACTGGTAGTTCCTTGCTGTGCAGGCATATACTCTCCGACTTCAGAAGAATCAGCGATTCTTCTACGTTAGCCAGGACCCCGAAGGGACCTGTTGCCCAGGATGCACAACTAGGACGTGTTTGTAGGTCTTGGCCAGTATAGAACCTGGCCCGGGTGCCTTGGAAACACCTCTACGTCCCAAGTGTATTGTTCAGCGTAAGGTATACTACGAGCATAAGTTTATTTATTGTATTGGATTGTTTATTTAGCACTTCGTCTTCTAGAATGATATAGATGTTACCAAGTGAACATTGTGTGAGAGAGAGGTAGATGCTGAATGACCGACATGAGTTTTTATTCTCAAGAACTTGTAGTCATCTTTGAGGAACAAAATTTCAAGTCATATGCTCTACTACTTTCTATGTTAGGTGACTCCTAGTATCCTTTTGAAGTCTAGAGAAGGCTAATATTTTTTAATTAAAAAAATATTGCATGTCATTTAGATGTGCTGTATTTAATTACACTCGCAAATAATTATTTTCATTTGACATCATACCTGAAAATTCCCCACATCTGTTTTATTTTGCATTAAAAAAGAAATCTACTCGGGCTTTAAAGAATAAGCAAGCAGCTTTTGTTAATCTGTTAAATGTAGTTTCTTGACATGCCATTTGATTCTATAGCTTTAAGTCTTTATATTTTCTTGCATGTTCTATCATCTCTACTTCTATATGTAATTTTATGAGTGCTGATCTCTCCCTTTGAATTTATTCCTCATAATCTTTCACGTGCCTCCAGGTTTCCCCAGCAGTTATTTCTAACCATCAGATCACATTTGTGTTGTTTGAGGGGAGATAAATCAGTGTCATGATTAGATGGCACAGGCATACACGCCAAAGGGAGATAAATACGTTTAATGAAAAACACGAGCACAGAAAGCCCCATTATGACAAAATCTAGACATTATATATCCCAAGTATTCTCAGGAAAGGTGAACTTATTTGGTATCATCATCATCTTCCACTTCTGCCGTCAAGCGTCATGGGGAGGAATAATTTGCGTTCCAGCGCCCGGTGGGCGGCACTGGACAGTGTCATTCCGTGTGGTTGTACAATGTCTCTGATGTCGTCAATCCATTTTCTTCTTGGACGTCCTCATGGTCTCGTCGCAGATGATCTTTGATGTAAGGCCAGTGATGGTAGTTGCTGATGCTGCATTTTAACGACATGGCCAAACCACTTGATCAATAAATGTGGCACAAGGTGTTGATCCCACAGTCTGTCTGATAATAGCATTTCTTACTCGATCTCGGATTGTTAGGTTGGCAGCTCTCCTCAGGCATCTCATTTCGCAGGTGTTGATTTTGCGAAGGTGTAATTTGGATAAAGTCCAGGTTTGAGATTGGTATAGGGTTGGTGTGAATATGCTGCTTATTATCTGTCGTTTTGCGGACATGGGTATGTTTTGATGTTTCAGTAAGGGTGATAGTTGATACGTAAGTGCACTAACTTTTTGACATCTGATTTCAATTTCTCTGTCCAATCTGCCATCTTCTGTGATCATACTTCCAAGATATTTGAATTCTTTAACTTGTTTCAGAGTTGTGTTATTTATCTGTATACTTAGTGGGCCTTATTTGGTATAATGGGGCAAAAATAACTGATTGTTTTAACTACAAGTGTATTTCTGTCTGTTTTACTTTTTGTCCCAAGCATGTGTTAAACCGTTTAGTAAGAAAATCTGGCTAAATATAACGTGCAGCACAGTATGTTTTATGGAAGATAACTGTATGTTCCCTGTTTAAAAGTAATACCCATGTCTCTCTCTCTCTCTCTCTCTCTCTCTCTCTCTCTCTCTCTCTCTCTCTCTCTCTCTCTCTCTCTCTCTCTCTCTCTCTCTCTCTCTCTCTCTCTCTCTCTCTCTCCCCCCCACCCCACCCAAGTTATTCTTGGTCTTTTGGCTAAGAGCAAAGTGTATTATCTGCACTTGATCTTGCCAGACCACCAGCAGAGGTGGTTTTGTATTACACATAGGGGCATGGGATCTGATGGGGCAGCTCTGGCCCCTGGGGAACTGCGAGCTCTTATATAAAAATTTAAAAAAATACATTGTAGTTTTGTCAAGAGCTGAAATGACAGTAGTTAGTGCACTTGCCTGCCAGGTCAGTGGTCTGGGTTCAATCCCCAGCACAGGCAGGATAATTTTTTCTACCCCTGACCAGTATAGCTTTGAGGTCAACCCAGCTGCATAACATGACAATTTTCAGAGCTTTCTGGGAAGAAAGGATGACAGATGTCCATCCCTCCTCATATGCTGTGGCCTAGAATGTGTGAAGGCATAACACTTCCCACTCCAATGGCAGTATCTGCCTACCTTTATGTTAGTCTTTATTTTAGCAAATGTGACAGCCACTGTGCTGCCATGGCTCTCGTGATTTGAGGTACGTCATAAATAATGGAGATTTAGATGATGTTACCTAAAGAACAGGTTTAGTGGTCAGTGCACCTGCTCGCCAAGACATTGATCAGAGATCAATCTTCAGCGTTGTAGAATTATTATTTTCAACTCATACAGCACTAGGGCTGACAGTTTCATAAAATGGGTACCTGACAGTTTTCAGAATTTTTAAAGGAATTGTTTACTAGGAAAGGCTGAGAGGAATGGAAGTGGTCACCCCACCTCATGCCGTGTGCAAGAATATGTGAAGGCCTAACACTTCACACCCAACAGCGGTTACTGCCTTGGACTACGTTTAGTCACGCCCTTACTTAAAGAACACAAGAAAGTTGGTGATTGTGGTTAAAACCTATTCATGTCTTGAGGATGTTATTCTGTTTACCACTGTTGTAATGGAAAGACATACCATGTATTATGTGTATATTCTATCTAGAGGAAGAGATTAGTGCAATGAGGAAGGAGTTGGAGAAATATGGAATTCAGATGCCAGCTTTCAGTAAAATTGGAGGCATCCTCGCCAATGAAGTAAGTCGTCGGTTGTTACATAGACACTGCTTTAAGTTCATCTGCTAATCTCATCTCATCATGTTCAGCAGTCAAAAGTTCAAATCAGGTGCATGAAGCCACTAATTCTTGGTCCGGACACATACTCTAAGGCTCTCAGCTGAGGGATATGGCTGAACGCCTCTAAGCCATTAACCCTTGGATGTGAGAGCCAGGCCGATACTCACCTATAGCAAAATGGAGGTGAGATGCTGAGCACGCTACATGATTAGTTCAGATACTTTTTCAAAGGCTCTCAGTTGGGGGATATGAGGGATCCCCAGATGAGAGGGCCTGGCCATTACTCGCTCACTGATGCATGGAGGTAAGGTGCTGAGCCGGCAGCACATGTAGCCTACCTCGTGAGCAGTTACTACAGGTGAAAAAAGCGCCCCAGTTGCACGCAATGGTTACGATGAAAGTCTGTATCTATACTCATAGAGTGAGCGTAGTCAAAGGTGGAAGAGTGTCTCAATGACACGAAATGGAATGCTAGACTAGCAAATTCATTACGTGGAAATCCAAAGCAAAAAGCTGCAGAGTGGATGTCGGCTGCAGACTCAGGTGGAAAAACGTCTCATTAACATGAAATGGAATGCTTAGCTAGCAAATCCATTACGTGGAAGTCAGAAACGAAAGCTTGCTTAGTGGATGTCGTCCGCAGACTGACCGTCCCTGGTTTGTGCGGGGAGCGGCCAGTGGCAAACGAAATGCCCAGTACATGGAAGTGAGGAATTAAAGCAGCCATGAGCAGAGTGTGGCGATTTTTCATGTGAGCCCAGTTTCAGAGCACTAAGTGCCGGCTCTGCAATTATAGAAGCCTCCTTGGATAGCAGGGAATGCCCATGGTCTGCCCCTGCCTTCCCTTGAGGGCGGACCTTAAAGTCCTCGATAGCTCTAACTTGACCAGCTGGGCTGTGGATGGCACCACAAAAGTGAAATGCACGCTAAAGTCGGATGTGTTGGCCTAAGGGTCTCTGCCCAATGGCACCTAACTTAGACACACCACAATTACATCTGAAAAAACACTCTGGATGAACGCAGAAGAAGAAGAAGAAAAAAAGTCGCTTAAAAGTCGACAGGGTCGATTTCATTGCACAAGGTTTTATCCCATATGGCTCGGTCTCTTTCCGCAGCGTGGAAAGCGTCACACAAAGCACAAACTCCTTAGCTCTAGCGACGACCCACAGGAGTCTCCGAAAAATTTAACTTGTGAACCGAAGGACGCAGCCCGGAATCGAACCCACAACCTTCGGAGCCCGAGTTGACCACTTCGCCACGAAGACTCCAGAAGAAACCTGCACCACTTTGGTTCCTACATTTTGAGATAGTTCTGAAATGGAATAACTTGAGATAGCAGTAAAAATGGGGGGAAATATCAGTTATTAAACATTACACCATCTGTGACTATTAATATGATGTCCTTCTGCACAGTTGATGCTGTTTTTCGTTCTTGAAAAAAAAAAATCACTTCTTCCGCATTTACTTAGGTGTTCTTTTGGACTCTCTCTCTCTCTCTCTCTCTCTCTCTCTCTCTCTCTCCTCTCTCTCTCTCTCTCTCTCTCTCTCTCTCTCTCTCTCTCTCTCTCTCTCTCTCTCTCTCTCTCTCTCTCTCTCTCTCTCTCTCTCTCTCTCTCTCTCTCTCTCTCTCTCACCCCACCCACAACCACCACCATCGCCACCATTCCTTATCTCACCAACACCACCATTCCTGACCTAATTCTCTGACTTGTGGTGTTTATAGTCTTGCAGCAGACATAACTCTAATGTGCTGCAAAGAAGGTAATCCACACTAGTCTCATAAGAAATGTCACATGTGCACTGTGATGTTTGTAAGAGGTGTCAGTGTGGTATTTATATTATGACCTGTTTGTAGCAGTGGTCTACATTTGCCCAGTTGAGAAGGGCCTTCACTTTTGCCACGGAGCAAGGAATCATCACTGCCACCACCAAGAATGTGTGGTCATGATCCTTGTTTTATCCCTGATAGTGGAGGAGTATTTTCCCAACTGGAAAAGTTGTGTAGACAACCATATCTCATAAACTGGAACAAGTGATGCCTCCATATATTAATGGCAGCCATCCTTGGATACTAATCATAAAAGCTCTCATGTGCCATTGGATCACAGAAAAAAATATTCTGCCATCATGTCCCCAATATGTCGTAATGATATTTACAGAGTGTTACTTTTAACATTACTTTTTTATACACTTTAATTTATCATTTGAGAAGTTAATTAGATTTATATCTTCGGTATGTTGTTTATAAATTTACTTAATCCCTTATTACTGATGTTTCTGCCTTTTGTTACAAATATAATTCATATTACATTGATAAAGTAATGCAGATGTTGAAACATGTTTTGCATATGTTTTATGTTCTTTATGAGTTTACTTTTCTATGTCACTTCACAGATGACAGTTGATGATGCAGCTTGTAAGTATCACATTTATATTTCTTTCCATAATCTAAAGCACAAGTGTTTTAAATTCCATATTGTAGATCTTGTGATGGTGTTAGTGATACTATCATAGGAAGCAAATTGTTTAAAAAACTATCACAAAATGACAACATTCAGCTTTTTAAAGCATATGTTTCTGTGAAAGAGAAGTGGCTGTTGTGGTTCCATCTTACTCCTTCCTTCCTTCCTTCCTTCCTTCCTTCCTTCCTTCCTTCCTTCCTTCCTTCCTTCCTTCCTTCCTTCCTTCCTTCCTTCCTTCCTTCTTCTCCCCCTTCTCTCCTCCTCCCACTCTTCTTCTTGATCCTGGTCCTGAGAAGGCATCAATCTATGTATGTATGTATGGGGGGAAATTAAGATTTAAGATTATTTCAAGATCGCATTAATACAAGAACCAGTTACTTGATATTGTTTTTCCCTCTAAATTTTACGGTTCTATACTTCTCACCCTAATGAAATTCGTTTTATAACGTAAGTGGACCTGCAAATCACGTTTTATGTAGATGTCTAGACTTGTTCTAGTATGTGTTATTAAATTTAGCTTCCATTTGTATGTATACTGTGTAGGGGGGGGGGGGGGGTGATTTATAGTGAGGAAATTCGGAAGGTCGGGGGAATGACGTTCTGAACATATGGTAAAGGGAGGCATGGGCCAAAAAAGGTTGAGAACCACTGGTGTAATGTGTCATAGTTCAAGCGCCATTTGAATGTTAGTTCAGAATACAGCTGCTACATGCACTAGTTTTAGTAATTGATCTCAGCCACAATGGTGTTAACTATTGAAGAAAGAGTATTTTTGGTGGAAACGTGTTTCTTAACGGTGGCATAAATCTGTCGCTGAATTTGGCCTGAACGCTCTCCGGATCTTACCCCCTTGGATTATTACCTCTCGGCGGCACTTAAAGGAAAAGGGTACAAAAACAATTCCCACACAATAATAGAACTTCAGGTTTCAGTCATCAACAACATTAATAACATTACACTGCCTGAACTGCACAAAGTCTTTGACAACATGAAAAAACGTATCCAACTAAACCGTGGTGGATATTTCCAACACCATTTGTGAATGGAGCTGTAATGTGAAAACTTTACCAAAAATAAGACACATTATAGCAGTATATGTTGCATGAATCCACATACAGTGAATACAAAACTTAGAACAGCAGTATTTTCAAAAAGTCCACAGTCATTAAAAATACATCCTGCATATATATAATGTATTATTTGTAAATTTAATTCATTTTGAACAATAGTTTTGGAAAAGAAAATAATGGTACATTACCTTTTAACAGCCCCTCGTATATGTTTTTTGCCTTCTTAGCTTGGTTATTTATTTATATTAATTATCAGGAAAAAAATTTAAACATAATTGTCATATTTGTTTGATGACAGTACATGCTGCTATCATTGCCATAAACGAGGCTATTGACCAGCGGGTGGCAGCAGATACGTTTACAGCTCTTCAGAATCCTTCAGCAATGCTAGTGCACCTGGACGCTGGCAGCATCGAAGCATATCAAGAAACTTTATTCAAGGCTAAAGATGTCAAAATGGAAAATGCCAGAAATAAGGTAATATTATACTGACTTTGTTTTCTATATAAGTTGATAGCAAACCCCGCAGGTAATGTCATGAGCATTGTTGAATGTGGGTTCTATGCCAGACTCGCTTGTCACAGTAAGTAGTAAGTAAGTAAATCTTTATTTTCCAAGGGTTGAGAATTGGGCACGCAGGCCCGTCTGATATTCTGCCCTTCTTCTCTATTTCCTCTCATACATTCTTTCATTCAACATCTCTTATGAAGCAATTCTTTGACAACAAAAGAACTATAAGCATTAAAACGCATGAAAAATAATCAGTAATACATGACTCGTGGAGGCAATGTTTAACATGGGCATCATGAATACCCAAGGTGGGTGTAACGTGCCATACATATGGGAATGTTTTTTGCTTGGTGTTGTTCGAGATAATTTACCATTATTATTGTCTTTGTTGCTGTTTTTTATTTTAAGGGGACGTAGTCTGTCCTGAGGTAGTGTTCAAACAGGTTGCGACTGTATGTATAATGATTGGTGGTGTCTGATTTCTTGTGGTAGATTGTTCCACAACTGAATGGAAAGACTGGCTGCCTCTTCCTCCCTGCTCTAGGCCTACAAACTGACATTGCTGTCACATCGCAGACCAATAGCAGGAAACTGCTACAAGAAATTTTCTTTTCGTTTTTGTTTTCAATGACAGAAGCCTTCCCTGGTTTCTTAAAACATAATATAAATGTTTTTGCCAAACTTGAGCTTAGTTGTACTTCACCGAAGCATTGACCAACTTGTGACAAACTGCCATGTATTTCATTGAATTTGTTAATGTATAGAAATTTAAGAAAATATTTTTCTTGACAATGTTCATAAAACAAAACTATATTTTTTCATTTGTAAATTACATATATGAGTACGGTTTGGAGCGATGCACCTATTTAGTTTGCTTTGATGGCAGTAATGTGAATATTAATCATCTTAGTAGACGATAGAAATGTTAAAAAGTTATTTGCATATCCTTTACAGGACGTCACAGTCATCCCCAGCATTTTTTGTCTGTTTATGATCTCTTGGCAAGTTTACGTTCAGTAGCTTACCATTGCTCTCTGAACGACCGGTACCCATATCATTTTGTAAAATACCAACGCAAGGCGGTCTGCTGCCAAATCACTCGCAGCTGTGGTTTGAACGCAGGATGCAGGATTACAAACTGCGCCCGTAACTCTTCACCACAGAGCCGGAAATGTACACTATGATAATATGTCAATGTTAAATTATCGAGATAATGTCTTCTTTTCTACTCTTCATCTTGCATTGAAACATAAGCCCTTAAACAATTCATGCCAGGACTTTGTAGACTTGTTCATGATTGGTTAGATTTTGCAGCTAAAGATTTCTATTGGATGAGGTAGCCGGTCTCATGCCAATCCACCTTAGTCACCTCTCACAACACGCATGGAAAGTTACAGTGTTACTATTCTTTGATTCCTTTATGGATCCTGATAACACCCAGGTTGATCGAGATAACTAGTATTGAAGAATAACATAAGAAAAAGAAACAAAAAAAACAAACATTTGTAATATACCCAAAAAAAATAAGTGAAGAGTAAATCTATTTATGAGTAATTGTAGGCTGTTTTATATTCTTTAGACATGAGAATATGAAACAAAATATTAATTATTATGACAAGCTATCATAATTAATGAACAGAGAAAGAGAAACAGAATACAATTTATTTATTTTCTGTCATTTCTTTTATTGCCTTCAGACGGGTAAACATAGTAATTTTAAAAGTTGGTGAGAATTTCTTTCACATCCACAATGCTTGTTGTATTGAATAGTGGGTTGTGCAGTCCTTAAAAACACTGTTCTTATTGGTTTGTTTTATTTTATAGAGTATTGACGCTGATGGATATGAAAAAGATGTGTATGACGAGTTGCTAACACAGGCCGAGATCCAGGGAAACATCAGTAAAGTTAACAGTGAGTGTTCTAGAAACAACTAGTTACATTATTCTGAGTAACTTGCCAGTCTGAGACTGTATGTTTATTACGGTCAGGTGTTTGTGAGAATGGGTTCTACACAACGTACACTAAAATATAGTTATATTAGCGCAGTGGCTAGCATGCTTGCCTGTCAGCTGGGAGATTATGTGTTTGAATCCCCATCATGGATGATTTAAAGAAATAATGTACCTGGACTTCCAGGTCGACCCAGCTTAAAATGGGTACCAGGAAACATCCTGGGAAGTAAAAGTGACCAATGTGATATTGACCACATGACCAGTCAAGTGTCATTTGGTCTACATAAATATGGGGCTAGCACCATACACCCAGTGCTCCTCAAGGTGTGGAAAAGGCTCTTTAGTTTGTTTTAAAAAACTTATTGATTTCTTATTTAACCTTTACCGGGCAGACGTTTGTCTGTTTTGTAGCCCTGAACGGGCAAGAAGAATTTTGAGGTTTGGTAAAATTTTGGGTTACGTTAGTAAAAATATCACATATAAGTTGTTAGTCAACAGATTTTAGTCAAATAAGCAGCAAAAAGAAGGGGAAAGCATGCAGAATATTCTACTCACATGAATGATAACGCTATTCCACACATGAACACAAATATTTACAAAATACAACATATTGTTTGTGATTGTGAGTCATCTATAAGGCAATTTACAAACACATTTTCCGAATCAGAATCACTTTCTTTAAAGTCCGACTCACGACTGCTAATGCAAAGTAACGCTGATCACTGATATCTAGCTCTGAATAATAGTCAACTTCGTGTCTTTCAATGTCATTTAAATTGAACCCAGCGAAATCTCCGCTATCACTTGAAGAATCGTCAAAATCCATTTTGAAATACAAAGTGTTTTTCATACACAAAAACTATTTAAAAAATCCTTTCAAATTCAAAGTACACGCTTGCAAATGGCGGCCACGTTGTCAGGCTATCCGCAAAACCGAAAGTAGACAATCAGAAGTCTCGGAAAGCCGAGAGATCGCGTTTTTACAATGCATAATAGTCATGGGCGCATTTAGACGGTTTGCCTGTTTGGGGGTAGAAACGTTCCTGGACACTTTGCCCGGTAAAGGGTCAATCCAAACCACATTACCCGGGAAGGTAACTTGGCCAACAAACGCCTGAAGAGGTTGGATATGTTGGCCGAAAGGTTCAAATATCGCAGCTCTGCTGTAAACAGGCACAAACAGGTCTAAAACAACATTCCGGACGAACGCAGAAGAAAAAGAAGACAAACCACATGGGCAACCTATTAATACTGTAACTTATGCTCTAGAAATTTAAAGATAGGCTCTTAATTCTGTTTATTTAAGCAATTGCAAAACTAACAATTTTTCACCAGATCAACCCTGCACAGCAATGTGTTAAAGTAATAGAATCTTTATTGTTGTATGTTTGTGAAACGAGGACAATAAGCACTCATATTTTGGGCTTTTAGTGACTTACTAGATATCCACACTTTAAGTGATAGCGGAGATTTCGCTGGGTTCAATTGAAGTTACATTGAAAGGCACATAGTTGGCTATTAATCGGAGCTAGATATCATATCAAATGGCAGCAGAAATGTGGTTTCTGAAGAAAATGCAAAGAATATCATGGACAGACAGAAAAAACAAATGAGGCAGGCCTCCAGGAAATAGCTGGAAACTGTAAGATTGATTAGAGAAATTAGACATAGTCAAGATTTTTTGGACATGTTATGAGGAAAAATAAACTTGAAAATTCAGTTACAACTGGAAAAAACTTGTTGGAAAAGAGCAGGAAAAAGACAAAAGATATACATATCTATATGACTTAGCCCATGGCATAATCTGGGCAAGAACATAGACCCGATGAACCGATTCAAGACTGGTGTAGTGTGTGATGACGAATCATGACTGCCCATGCATATTCATATGGCATATGAAGATGATGGCCCCATACCCTTAACTCTTTATGCATACAACACAAACTAATTGCTATAAGCTGTAGTTATTGCTTACCTTATTCATCATTTTATACAATGTACATTGTAAAGAGCCAGCGCTGTGGCAAAAGGGTTATGAATGCGGTTCACACTCCTGCATACCGCATTTGAAACACATCTGCAGGCGATTTGGACTCGGACTGCCTTGCACTGGTTTTCATACAACGATAGTGTCAGTCATTCAGAAAGCAATGACAAACTACTGAACGTAAACTTACCTAGTAAGTCACTAAAAGCCCAAAAATTCTGAGTTGACTGTGACATCCTGTATAGGACATGCAAGTAACTAACATAAAGACAAAAGGAAATGAAAAATAGATCATAAAGTGAACTTATAATTGATGTATCTATCCGTAGCTAATCAAGCCTTGATTAAAATTGATGCTGCTTTACTGAGTGGAGATAGAGCTGCCCTGCTTGCAGCCTTGCAGTCGTCCGTGTTAGGTTTGAAGAATGTCAATCCTGATAATATTGACTTCTATGTCACCAAACTCAAACAGCTGAGGGAGGCAAAAATTGAGGTTAGTTGTGAAGAGATGCAATATGAAAGCAGTTGATTGTTTGATAAATATTATCTTTCTATGTTTGACACTCACTCCTCATCCTCCTGTTTTCTTCCAATGGAGCATAGAATGTAACCACCAGTCTGCACACCAATAAGCCAGACATGGGACAACGGATACTCACGCAAACCTCAGTCCGGTATGACATCACACTGATGTTGGACAACTGGATGTCACCATCCGACATACAGAACTTCACGCTGGAGTTCACCGCCAGCGAACGCAAGCAAACAAGTCTAGCCCATTGTTTACTTTGTCATGATTGGATTTGATAGCTAATTTTTTTTTATGGGATGAGGTAGTCAGTCCCACCCTCCTTAGTTGCCTGTTATGGCATGCATGGTAGATTACAGCGTTACTATTCTTTGCTTCCCTTATGGGCCTATGTAACTCAATGCATTACCAATAGATTGTTACATAGTCCAGTATTGTCTACATATGAGAGTTTAAATTTAACAAAGTTCTTTATTTATCTTGCATATTTAGTCTTTTTATGTAACACTTTCTCATTCTGCATCTTATGTACATAAATATGTTATATGAAATCCTTTTTTCATTATTCTGTGGTCTGAATTGTTTGTGTTCCTTTGTCATTCTATTTGACAACCTGAAAACTTGAAAGGCAAATTGTATCTTTCACAGAAAGGAGAAGCAAACATTGCTTTAAGCAAAGATGAAATTCAGACAGCAGTTAATGAAGCAAATCTTGAAGCTGATGCAGAGTACCAGAGTAAGTATATTATAATAGAGGATCTAGTGTCACAATCTTGACAGTGATTTCTGTGACTATTGTGGCCATTTGAAATCAGTTAATGCCTTAATGCCATGTCTTTCTCACAGTTTAGGAGGTTGTTGAGGCGCAAGCCCCAGCTTAACGTAGTTTGATTTGTTGCCACTTGTCTGACTCTTGTCAGCATTTCAGTTTCTTATAGGTTTTCTTGTTTATTTCTGCGTACTGTGCCTACGTTTTCTATTTGTCAGTTTCTGACCTGGTGAAGGGATCCGACCCTGTCCAAGTCATAAAATATGTTATTTATTTTGCTATGAATTTGAAAGAGGTCATGAGAAAGGGAACTGATCATCCAGTCTCTTAAGTCATGACCTCAAGTGTATTTTTGTTGTTCTCTCACTGTGAACTCGAGCGTAGTCCATACATGTGCTACTAATTCTTGTGCACTTGACTGATTTTTGCGAGTGGATTAGCTTTCCCTAATACCAGTTCCCCTTGCCATCAAGCGAACCCACTCTGACTTCTAAGGTAACCTCATGTGTATGAAATGTCATATCTCTGCAGCAGTACTTACCGTCACATTATCTGTACTTGGAAAATTCATATCCTTGCAGCATTCAGTACCTACTGTTAGATTATATTTACTTATAAAAGTATATTAATAAAATGTACTATATTTATATGCCATTGTCCCAGTGTACTTACTTTCCATAGATTTTGTATAGCAGACACACTAAAAATCTAGCTAAATGTCTCTCCTAAACATGAGACTGAAAGGCTAAACAGGAATATGAAAAAGGAAAAAGAAGAAGATAGCGATATGGACCAGAGCATAGGCAAATGTAAAACATAAATAAATGTTAAAGCACAGTCTTTTGATAGCTTGCAAATTTATTTTGGCTCATAACGGATGAAAATAAACAGAAATAAAAGAATGAGAAGAATAATAAATACATTAAAGAAAACTTGAGGATAAAATTTAACATTTTAAGAAAAGTATGGGTGAAATGTGCATATTAAAATATTGGATATACCCGATATATTCAAATAACTCATTAAAATAACTCGTGTACTTTTTCTCTGAGCAGCTTAAAGTTGGAGACCTTGAAATAATTTTATTTAATTTCACTGACTTAGTTCCCAGAATTGTGAAATAAGGCTCAGTGAATTAAAATTTGCTAAATCAACTAATATTGTATATTACAATCAAATGCAACAGAGACCCAGATGATCATCGGTATAAACAAAGCGTTGTCAGAGAAAGACGCTGACCTACTAGTAAAAGTGTTGCAGAACCCAGTGGTCAAGCTTCGAACTGTCCACTCTGAGGCCGCACAGCTATATCTGGAGGAGCTAGCTAATATGAGGGATGAAAAGGGAAGTGATCTTGAACTGGAAGAAGTTGACGCAGCTTTGCTAGGTAAGTTTTTGTAATTAAGTAAAAGCTATATGAATACTTGATTGTTGAGTTGCAAGATGTGGATACAGAAATATATTCATGGTTGGTTTAAGACAAGTGAAAACAAAAGCAGTTTGTCTTTAGAGTCAATTTTAATTTGAGAATCAAGTGCAAAAACGGTGCATTCATGGTACAATTGTAAGCTGTGTGTAAACAAGCAGTGTATTTATACAGGGTGTATTTTTAATTACTGTGCAGTGTTTGAAAATATTGCCGGTCCAAGTTTTGTATTTACCTATTATGTTGCATGAACTTTACAGAGGATAAATACAAAACTTGGACCGGCAATATTTTCAAACACTGCACAATCATTAAAAATACACCCTATAGTTGCATTGCCGATCTCCCTGGCTTAGGGGTTAACATCTTTCTCCGTAATCCTGTGTATTCTCGTAAGTAACGTAACCTGTGCGAGAATCGGTAGCGGTTCTCGCTGTGTTGGTAACTTACGGGGTATGTGAGCCAGTCGCTTAGAAAGCAATGGCAAACTACTGAGCATAATCTTGCCTAGTACAGCAGCTGAAAATGCTGATGTCGACTGCAACGTCCTGTAAGGGATATGAAAAAAAAGAAAAAAAGTTGCATTATTTAAAACTAAATTAGCGATGTAGTAGTGGGTTGCATTCTTTATGACAGTCTTCACAGGCGTTCTTGGGTGGGTGGGTGGGTAGGTAAAAAAAAAAAGTCGCTTAAAAGTCGACAGGGTCGACTTCATTGCACCGGCTTTTTATCCCATATGGCTCGATCTCTTTCTGCAGCGCGGAAAGCATCGCACAAAGCACGAACTCCGTAGCTCTAGCGATGACCCACAGGAGTCTCCGAAATATTTAACTCGTGAACCAAAGGACGCGGCCCGGAATCGAACCCACATCCTTCAGAGCCCGAGTCAAACGGCTTGACCACTTCGCCAGGGTGGTGTTGCTTTCAAAATATTAGTTTTCTGGAAATTGTCTGCGTAGGAAAGGTGAGGAAGGAAACTAACCATCCAACCTCGTTTGTTGTGACCTAATAAATTGAAGGCCTAACAGTTCATACATACACTGTATCTCAAAGTAGTATCTACTATGAGACAACCTTGTTACCACTTGTCCATGTCTTATATGTGACCTGCTTATAAACCTATTCATGGGAAGATAATGTGTTTTCTCATTGCCTTCCACAACCACAGTGGTGGTTGGGGACCTCAGTATTCGACAACAGCTTCCAGCTGCAAGGATAGGATAGGTAAGTGTCCCATTCTTCTCAGGTAAAGAGATGTCAACTTATGCTGGTTGATACTCGATCTCCTGAACGTTTGTCAAACTCTTGGGTATTGCTTGACCTCTACCACTTAGATGTGCAGTTATGTGATTGTGTCAAAAGTGACATTATTCAGAAACTGGCATTTCTAGTGGAAAGTACTCATTACAGCCATGTTTTGATTGTGCTGAAATATTTTGCCACTAATTCAGCTTGTGGTCTGATTTGTTGTTTGTACTTGAACTTTAGAACTTCTGTTTAAATATTGTGTGTTCTCAATCTGTATCTGTGTTTTCCCCCTCACACTCTTTAAAGAACTTTATGTGTAATCAGTTACGTCATTGAAGCTTGCACACCCCCCCCCCCCCCCACACACACACACACACACAAACCCCCCCCCCCCCCACCCACCCACGGCGACCACCACCACACTTCTCTCTCCATAGATCTATCTCTGGTCCATATTGCTATCTTCTTTTTCCTTTTTTATATTCCTGCTTAGCCTTTCATTCTCATGTTCAGAAGAGACATTTAGAATGTAAGACGGGCCTGTGTGCCCAATTTGTTACCCTTTGAAAATAAAGCCCATTCATTTGTTCGTTCGTTCTCTCTTTCTCCCCCCTCTCTGTCTCTGTCCCTTCTCTCTCTCTCTCTCCCCCCCCCCCTTTTTTTTTCTCTTTCTTTCCTTTTCTCCTTCTCTTTCTTTCTCCTCCCCCATCTCTCTCTCTCTCTCTCTCTCTCTCTCTCTCTCTCTCTCTCTCTCTCTCTCTCTCTCTCTCTCTCTCTCTCTCTCTCTCTCACACACACACACACACACACACACACACACACAATTTTAATTTAAGGTGTTTAAAGAATAAAACAAACAGTAAAGACCAGAATGTGAAGCTAAGCATCAGGGAACATTAATACATCATATTTCATTTGTTAAGTCATTACACTGCTTGTTATTCTTCAAACAACTAACCATGTAACATTCTGTCCAACAGTTATTGCAGCAGTCTTGGCCATCAACAAAGCAGTGGATGCTGGAGACCCTCAGTTGACATTCAATACCCTGAACTCACCAGCAGCCCACATCCTGGACCTGGACGAGCACACCATGGAGAAGTACCAGAACAGCTTGTCAACCCACAAGTCCAACAAAGCAGATGTAAGTACAAATGACAGAGATTCGGTAAAAAAATAAAAACCGATCCATTAGTAAACTCATGGAAAGTAATGCAGTATAGGACGTGCATGCAGTAATAAACCTTCATATATTTAGTAAATATCTGGATGGCTTGGCTGTGTGGCATGGTCGAGACAAGAACTCGGAGCAGATCCACGACTCTGGTGATCATGTGAGATGGTGAAACATGACCATCTGCGCTTATCAGCATGGCACATGATGATATCATGGTCATGAGACATTGAGTTATCTGTAGAGCCACTTGTAGCCAGAAAGCTATCCTGCCACAACGTACAGTGTAACAGGACAGTTTTGCTGAGAGGTCATAGCACAGTCCACAATCATATAACAAATTGTGTGTTTACTCTACCACAGCTCACACATACTAGGTAAACAAGTAAAATAAAATAAAGTACTGAATACCTTGAGGGGTATAGGGTATATGGCACTCATGGGTGATGTGGTCAGTGTCATGTCAGTCACCTTTACTTCCCAAGACATTTCCTAGTTCTTGTTTTAGTCTGGGTTGACCTGGGGGCCCAGAGCAATGAACAATTTCAGCTCGATGCAAATTCAGACTCATGGTCACCAAATTCGGCAGGGTCCTTTACTTGTTTGAAAATTGTTTTTATTGTAAACACCTTTTACAATATTTTCAGTAGTTTTTCAGAAGAACCAAATGATGTCATATTCTGAACACATGCACACTCTCTATTTGGCTGAAGGATTAACTCCTAAACAATGTTGGATCTGCAATGACACTGACATCCTGTAGTAAAAGAAAAGTGACTAAAGAAAAAGATGATCATCAGCAAAAGAAGACAGTCACATGAAACTAGAATTGAAATTGTGTAATTGTTTTAGTATCATCATTATTATGTGTAGGCTGGTCTCCCTGGCGAAGGAGGTATTGACTTTCTCCGTAATCCCGTATATCCTGTAAATAGGATATGCGGAAAAAAAATTATGTGTAGAATTACAAGTATCAAATACACACCTGAATATTGATCCTGCTTAAACCAAACTGTTATATTTATGCCAAGAAGCATTGGCAACAAATGATCTGTTGAAGACTGCAAAGGAATGTGTTGTATATAGTGGTAGCAGACTTACATTTTCAATCTGTTTTCAGTGTTTACCCCATAGTAATTAATTAACCTTGGTCATTTATAACCCTTTGCTTCATGCCATTAACATACATGCTGTAGTTTCTAAAACTTACTCCAGGTGCTAATTAGTGTACATTTTTATTTTGGTTGCTTTCTGATACATGTTGGTGTAGTAACTTTAGAAAAGTTGTTTCCCCTGTCCCTGTAGATGCAGTGTTTAGTTCTCCTGAAAGAGAATTTGATGTTGATTAATTTTTAACATTTTATTGACTGTTTATTTGATTCAACCAGCAAGCCAATGATTTGCTTACTCATGCCGAAATTGTGGCGTCTGTTAACAGTGTCAATCTTCAGGTGCATGAAGAGCATGAAAGTAAGTCTAACTGTTATGAATTCATCCATTTCACAACTAGAACAAATGCTGAACTTTCCTGTGTGTGGGATTGTTGTGTTCTATCTCTTACGGATAGATGGAGTGTCTACTACCAAACTAAGCCCACAAATATCTGAACATAAAAGGGTAAAGGTTACAACTGAGTTTGACAATTGAGAAAATATACACAATCAAATGCTTTGATTAATGTCTTTAACTAGGAATGTAGAAAGGGGAGACAATATCAGCACAGGATGAACTCATCTGACTACATATATTACATCCAAGCAAGTGGTGAAGAAATGACGCTAGGGCTGGGTAGGAGATAAAGTTATAAAATCTGAGAAAGGTATAAATAGAAAGGTCTTTGTCTGGAATCCACAAAACAAAAGGAATAGAGGAGAACATAAGTAGAGACAGAAATGAATAAGCTGACATGGATGGATCTGCATGGGATAGCTAATGATAGGATGGCCTGGAGTTAGTGGGTTCAGGACCTATGCCCCAATCGGGATACATGGTGACAGAAGATGACAGTACAACATTGATATGATTCAGTAATTATGTTTGCTGAAAAAAGACTGATAAAAACATTTGAGTTTTAATGTGTCTTCCGTTTGTCAAGCTCTCTAGCCGTATTTTATTTAATTGTGTGTGTGTGTTCTGTTTCGTTTATTGTTTAAAACCCTTGCAGACCTTTTGTGTGAAGTGGTGAACACTAACAAAAGTAACATCGCTAGCAAAATTGTCTAAATGAAACTGAAGATCAGACACTAATATCAGTTTTACAAAGCAAATCTACAACTGCATATAGTCTATTTTAACAGTGCATGCAGAAATTACCAGTATGAAAATAAAAAATATATTACAAATTAACAGTTAAGATTAGCAAGAGACTTCACATACCTTTGTAAAAAAATTTTTTCATATGGTACAATGAGTACTACGACTTGTGAACATGTGCAGTCAAACAAATCATTGGGCAGATGTCACCAGTGTTGTAGAACAAACGTGAGGAGATCGTAATGCATTAGACTTTGTCTTGCTCTTCTTCTTCATATCTCCTTGGATGTTTATTGTTGTAATTAAGAGCTTTATGAGACTCCCAGATAGCTGTGTGTGGATTTTGCCTCTGAGGGCCAATGTTCAGTTTGCAGTTGGTGAAACAAATGACAGGCTGGCAGGATATCTTCAGCTTTCTGTTCTTTGTATTATGTTCTGTGTATTCACGTGTATAGGATAAAGGGATCAATGTCAATCTGTCTAGGTGAAAGTTCAGATGTTATGTCATAAGAGAATCACATGTTTGATTTAATCAAGATAGCAATCATTGTCCTGTTGGTTGTGTTTTCTAGTAGGCTTGATAAGAGTTTTCATAAAAATAATTGATTATTTTGTTTAATCTTGTGCTCCTTCTTTAGGTAACAAATTGCTCTTTCATTTCCAGGTATGCTGCAGTGGGATGGTAACCACTGTAATACTACTATTTTGTTGGTGTTGACTTCACGTGGGATTCTTTTTACCTTTGCCTGCTTGTTACTATTGAGAACAGACATTGCATCAGTGCCGGTCTCCGTGGCCAAAGGCTTGCGAATACGGTTCGTGAGCCGGGTACCAGGGGTTCAAAACTCAGCTGCAACCGATTTGTGCAGCACACTGTGTCACGTGTTATAATGTGCTGGTATGGGAGCCGGTCATTCAGAAAGCAATGGCAAACTACTGAACATAACACTTGCCTAGTACATCAACAGCAGCTGAAAAATGCAGGTGTTGACTGCAACATCCTGTAAGGGATACGCAACTTTAAAAAAAAATGTGCATCAGTAATAAATACAACCTGCCGACAGTAATTTGCTGTGTTATAATTTTTGCAGCCATGCTTAGGACCTGTATTTCAAGGGAGCAGTGAATTTTATATTGTTAGCACAGCACTGCTTGGTGTAATACATTCATTTACAAGACAGTTGCATTTTTGTATGATTCTGTGTACATAACATCAACGGTCCAAGATAAGTAGATAATACAGTATTGTTTCCAGACAGTGAACAGGATCGGTAGCATTTAGTGAATGCAGTTGTAGTGCTCAGTGAGCAATTTGGGTTAGAATTAAATTGTAAGAAAACAGATTATGGTTGTATACAAGAAGAAAAAAAATGCCACAATATAACTTCCAAGTAAATGGAAATATTCTTAAACAGGTGAATTAGTACAACTATCTTTGAACAGTCATAACATCTGTTGAAATATGCCTTGTAGAGATTACAGCATGGATTACCATTGCAAAATGGAAAACATATTGACCAATAGAGAGAATTGTTGTGAGAAAAAATGTGTTGAAGTGCTGTATAGAATCTATACCTGGGAAGGTAACCTGGCTAACAAATGCCTGAAGACGTCGGATGTGTTGGCAGAAAGGTTCAAATATCACAGCTCTGCTGTAAACAGGCACAGCGCAGTTATGTCTAAAACAACATTCAGGAATGAACGCAGAAGAAGAAGAAGAATCTATACTCATGTGTGCATGTGAAACATGAACAACAAGCAGGCAAGCTAAGAAACATCTAATGGAAATGTGGTATCTGGAGAAAATATAGAGAATACCATGGGTGGACATAGCAATGAATGATTCTGTCCTGCAAGAAACAAATTAACAACATAAATTGATTAGAGAAGTTAGACATAGAAAGTCAAGATTTGTGGGCATATTATAAGGAGAAATATATGGGAAAACTTTGTGATGACTGGCAAAACTGATGGGCAAAGAACAAGGGGAAGGCAAAGAAATAAATATCTGGTTGAAATGAATAGTTTACAGTTAGATCTTTAGAAATGTTAGGCTAGTTTTAATATTACAGTCATTTTCTCCAAATAATGTCAGGGACAAGAGGAAGCAACTGGTCACCTATTCCTGCGTGCATTCAGGCCCACAAAATGTCATTACCCTATCACAGCACAGACTGTAGGTCAGCATGGACACATGGATAAGAGCACCCATTCTAAAACATCTGGTGTGCTGATGCTGAGGTAGGGGGTTCAACCCCTACACCGGTCATTTGGACTAAAATGTTGACCTCTTGTCCTTGACTTGGGGGCATAAATTACAAGTACCTCTGAAGTTGGAGTGGGTATGGAGAGGGACACTGCTAATAGGGAAAGTTAATCCATATGCAAAATTCATTCCAGTGCTACAAGAAGTAGCTTGTATGGACTACGCTTGAGTTCAAAGCGAGCAAGCACCAACAGAAAAATTAAAAACATCACAGACTCACAACAGGTTCCTGCTTTGAGAAACATTTAAAAAAAATATCAAAACATACTGCGTACATGACTTATGGCTCAGTAGCAGCAGAAGATGATTTAGAAACTAGAAGTTGAATTTATTAGTTCATAGTAGAACTTTACAATTATCAGGCTGGTGTGAATATTGAAGCTATTTCCGCCTTATATGATCAGAGCGTATGTGTTGACTGAGAGCCACAGTAGTGCAGTGATAAGCACTTTTGCCTGCCTGCTCAGTGGTCATATGTTCAAATCTCAATCAAGGCAGATGTTTAAAAAAAAATTGTCACAGGCTGCCAGATCGGCCCCGCCTAAAATGGGCACCAGTGATCGTGATGGGGAGTAGAAGCATCCAGCTTCATATTGACCAACTCATCACTCGTCAAGCACTAACTGGTCTATACAATTATTGGGCCAGCACCATATACCCATGACATCTCAAAGTGTATAAAATGGTCCTTTACTTGACTTACTGAGTATAGATGTCTGTTGTCACTTGCAGGGATTATGGCCATCACTAACATCAATGAGGCTATTGACAATGGGGATGAGAATGAAACCCTGAAGGCACTTCAGCTTCCTGCAGCTAAGCTTAAGAATATTAGCCCTGAACAGGCATTCCATTACCAGGTGCTGCTGGCTAAACGAAAGGATAAAAAAGCTGAGGTATGTTGGTTGTAATTAAAGTGTGCATATATATAAGGAAGATAATTCCATAATAAATGTGCTTGGGGTTTGCAGTAGACTACCTTCATTGTGCAAGAATACCTCCTTAGTGACCCAGTCTTTTCCTTTGGATCAGGGAAACTTGGTATTTAAATTAAGTAACAGCCCATTTGTCCTACTTTTTAAGTTTTCAATTGCTGAAGAACTATTAGTGAACACAGTCTCCTGTTTTCTTGCGATTATTCAAAATAACCAGGCATCTGATCCACTGTCCTAGGATCAAGGGTTTTAATTAGTTTCTTTGTAAAAAAAAATTATTTCCAAAACTGGACTTGATCTGGGTACTTTTTGAGTTGGAGCTGAATGTCAAGCCTAGCAGCTTAGCCGACAACACAAGCCCAACTCTTCTTATGGCAGAAGTATTAGTACTGACACGAGAAAGGGCCAATGGCAAGTATCTGGTGTTGTAAATCATAAAACTGCAGGTTGGTGAAATTCAGTAGCTGTGGCATGCAGCGTATCTGTGAGAAAAACTTGTGATTTCAAACTGTGAACCAGCAGGTAATTTGAGAACAGGAAAGGAGGACAAACCTAAGACAGCTTCTTGCTGCAACCAGATGTGCTAGGTTCAGAGTCTCAGACATCACAGCTAAACTGTAAACTTTCTTACAGTATACTTTACATTCTGATTAGTGAACAAATCATATGAAGAAGAGACTGTAGAAGTACTGCAGACTGATTCATATTAATTCCAATGTCTCTTCTTCTCTCTCTCTCTCTCTCTCTCCCCCCCCCCCCCCCCCCCATTATGATTAATGCAGTTTGAAATATTTTTTAAAAATCATCAGATATTTACTTGTCTATTTAACCCTTTACAGGGCAAAACGTCCATTTGCGGCCGATCGCTTAAACGAGCAGATCGGCCGAATGCGCCCGATACTATTATGCATTGTAAAAACGCGATCTCTCAGCTTTCCGACACTTCCGACGGCTACTTTCGCTTTCTCCGATAGCTTGACAACGTGGCCGCCACTTGTAAGCGCCTACTATGAATTTGAACGGACTTTTATGGACTTTTTTTTTATAGTTTTCGGGATTTTTACGCTTAGATTTTCAAAATGGATTTCGACGATTCTTCAAGTGATAGCCGATATTTCACTAGGTTCAATTTAAGTGACATTATAGGGCACGAAGTTGACTATTAATCGCAGCTAGATATAAGTGAAAAGTGTTACTTTGCATTAGCAGTCTGAGTTGGACTTTAAAGAAAGTGATTATGATTCTGAAAATGTGTTTGTAAATTGCCGTATAGATGATGGAAAATCACAAACAACATGCTGTATTTCGTAAATATTTGTGTTCATATATGGATTACCGACAACAATCACATAAGTAACATATTCTGCATGCTTTTCCCTTCATTGTGTTGTTTATTTAACTAAAATCGGTTGACTAACACCTTATTTGTGATGTTTTTACTAACGCAACCCGAAATTTTACCGAACCTGAAAAAATCTTGCCTGTTCAGGGCTAAAAAACAGACAAGCGTCTGCCCTGTAAAGGGTTAATTGGTTCTTTCTGTGTATGATGTAATTTAATTTTCAGTTCCTGTAATCTGTGATAAAATAAATTTTACTTGTTCTGTTTCTTTCGTTTGTAATAAAATTCTAGCCACTGCGCTACCATAGCTCCAGATGGATGAACTAGATGAGAAGTAATATTGAGGATTTAATAGGCGCATATGACATAATCACAATGAGACAGTGGAATGTCTTATAAAACTACCCGGAATGGTGAACCCCGACAACAAATGACGAGATGAATTTGGCATTGCCAAACCAAAAGCACAAACATGACAGCTTTTCAGTAAACAGACACAGTAGAGCCACCACTGAACCACACTGAATGAATAAAGAAAGAAAAGTTGGAGGATTATTATTATCTAAATAAAGAAAACAAACAGGCAAGACATATAGGATATACATTGTTCAGCCTATTGGTTGTGTCTTCTTTGGTCAAATTTACAACAGGAAAACATTGCTGTGAATTATTATTATTATTATTATTTGATAAAGCATGCTGCTGGATACTTAGTAATCTGTGCTAAAATAGACACTGATATTACAGAAGAGAACCTTCACTGTTATTTATAAAAGTTTTATGTGTTTCTATTTTCTGTTGGTTCTGTAAGGTTTTTGTCTGGTTTAATGTTGATAATGAAGCTTTACATATTTACTTTCAAAGGAGAGCCATGATGATGCAGCAATGCTGTGGTTGGAAGAGATTCAGTCTTGTGTGGACAAGGCTAACACCAACACACAAGAGGGACTGAAAGGTAAGCATCTTATCCACTTCTGTTGTTGTAATAGTTTGTTTTTATTATGGCATCTATATGTTTGTTGCCTTGTGCAGGAATATCCTCCCCCGAGCTATGGAATAAAAGCACCTTGCTTAAGTAGAAGCCATATACTGTTCTTGGCCAGAAGTATTTAAAATAACTAAGTCTTACTGAAGATCGAGCACACACCCCATGATGTGTGAAAAGGACATTCTGACCCCTCTGCCACCCAATCCTCCTTATTAATAGTGTCGCTAATGTAGTGAGGATGTAAAGAGAGCCAACAAGTTGCTATCAAGGGTACATGTAGTGGGGACATTGAGAGAGCCAACAAGTTGCTATCAAGGGTATATGTTGTGGGGACATTAATAGAGCCAACAAGTTGCTATTAAGGGTAAATGTAGTGGGGACCTTTAGAGAGCCAACAAGTTGCTATTAAGGGTAAATGTAGTGGGGACATTGAGAGAGCCAACAAGTTGCTACCAAGGGTACATGTAGTGGGGACATTGAGAGAGCCAACAAGTTGCTATCAAGGGTATATGTTGTGGGGACATTAATAGAGCCAACAAGTTGCTATTAAGGGTAAATGTAGTGGGGACCTTTAGAGAGCCAACAAGTTGCTATTAAGGGTACATGTAGTGGGGACATTGAGAGAGCCAACAAGTTGCTATCAAGGGTATATGTTGTGGGGGCATTAATAGAGCCAACAAGTTGGAACAAAGGGTACGTATAACAGGGTAAATGCGAGAACCATGAAGGGCATGTGTAGAAGGGGAATTGAGAGAACCAACATACTGCAATCAAGAGTACATGTAGGGGACATTAAGAGAGCCAACAAGTTGGAACTAAAGGTACATATAATGGGGTAAATGCGAAAACCATGTTGCAATGAAGGGCATGTGTAGAAGGGGAATTGAGAGAACCAACATACTGCAATCAGGGGTACATGTGGGGGACATTAAGAGAGCCAACAAGTTGGAACTAAAGGTACATATAATGGGGTAAATGCGAAAACCATGTTGCAATGAAGGGCGTGTGTAGTAGGGGAATTGAGGAAGTCATCATACTGCAATCAAGGGTACATATAGTGGGGGAATTTACAGAACAACTTGGAGTCAAAGGCATACGTAGCAGGGACATTGGGGGAATCAGCATGCCAGAATCAAGGGCACATGGGTGGAGACCTTAAGGGAACCATGTTGGAGATGTGAGTCAGTTATTTTCTTCCAAAGTAAGAATAGATTTGAGGTATACAATAGGAACAAGAATAGTCTTTCCTAAAACTGTCTTTGATACTATCTCCCCATATGTTTAATGATGTGTAAGGTAGTAAGAAATCCCATCACATCAATTTGCCCAGAATAAGTTTTTGACAAGTCAAAAGCTAACTTCACAGTGAGAAGATGTTGAAAATGTTTCATTCCAGTTTATTTGATGGCTTTGAACTCAAGTTAGTCCTTATATGTGCTACTACTTGTAGTGCACTGAACTGATTTTTGTATGTGGATTAGCTTTCCCTGTTACCAGTGTCCCTCATCATCTGGCGAACCCACTCCTAGTTCTGAGATACTTGTAATTTACATCTCCAAGTGAAGGATGAGAAGTCAGCATTTTAGTCCAGCTGACCGGTGTAGGGGTTGAACTCATTGCCTCAGCATCAGCACACAAGATGTTTAAGAATGAGTGCTTCTATCCACTCAGCCATGCTGACCCCCTTTCATACCAGTCTTTAAAATAACCTGACATGGCATAGCTTGAATATTATGTTAATTGTGAAATATTTTATTTTAAAGTTTCCCACGGTGTTGCTGCTGTTAACAAGGCCTTGAAAGCAGACGACTCGGCTGCTTTGCTATCAGCTCTCACCTCTTCAGACGTGAATTTCCACTCTGTGACAGGAAATTGCATTGATGGCTATAAAGAGGTCTTAGCAGCTGCAGTTGAGGAGTCCTCCAAACAGGGTTGGTGTTCTTATGTCATTGGCATATTGTGGTATATATAATGTTTTAGAGTTGTTGAGTGTTGAAAATTCCATAAAATTGTTCTAAAAGTTAGTGTTAAATATAACAAAAATGTAGGTTGAGCCTGACTGAGAAACAACTAATTGAATTTAAAAAAAAAAAGAAGAAGGAAAATAGGCTGTTTCCTAGACAAAACGTCAAAATAAGAAAAAGTACCCGCAGTAATATCTATAGCATGTGTTATTCTGGTGTATAAATATTTCAATCCTCACTGGTGCTGAGAAGTTCATGAACAGTGCTGAGATTCTTCTTGTGTGGTCTATGGGAGGAGACTGAGCACTTTTGGAGGTATCCGTGTTCATTGAAAGTGATCCATAAACAGAATCAAACCAAATCAATACAATCTGTACATAAGATCTTCTTTCATATTTTATCCCCTGTTGGGGCATAGGTCCTCAACCAACTCATTCAAGGCTCTCCCATCTTCATTTATCCCGTGCAGATCCGTCCATGACCTCCCCATATGATTCATTTCTGTTTCTAGTTATCTTCTCCATGTGTTTTAGGTCTTCCTCTATTTCTTTTGTACCAAGGAAACAAAAAAAAGACGCACACACATGATGTAATGTTAGTGCCGCTATTTTATTTGCCAGGCAAAGGACATTATAGCTGTGCTATTCTCAGGTTTTCTCACTGTGTCCCCTATCTAATGCCAGCATGTTTTCCTCAGTAGTATTTGTTGTTTCTCCTTGGCGAAGGGGTTACAGACGCAGCTCGTAATACCGCATGCCGTGGTTGAAACACAGCTGTGTGCGATTTGGCAGCAGACTGCCGTACGTTGGTTTCTTATGAAATGGTATGGGTGCCGGCCATTCAGAAAGCATTGGCAAACAACTGAACGTAAAACTTGGCCTGGGAGTCACAAACAGCCAAGAAATACAGGGGTTGACTGCTATGTCCTGTAAAGGATATGCAACTAAGATAAAATATGTAAAGTTTTATTTCTTGCTTCTCAGTAAGATAATGTATGTAAAGTTTGCATTTGTTGTTTCTCTGGTAGGTAAAGCCTGTAGCTTGTATTTGTTGTTTATTTGTAAGGTAAAGCATGAAATGTTTGTTGTTTCTCTTTAAGGTAAAGCATGTAGTATATATTATTTGTTTCTCTGTAAGGTGAAGCATATAGTATACATTTGTTGGTTCTCTGTAAAATAAAGCATGTTTGTATTTATTGTTTCTGTAAGGTAAATAATGTTATTTGTAGTTGTTTCTGTAAGGTCAAGAGTGTAGTTTGTAGTTGTTGTTTCTGTAAGTTAAAGAGTAGTTTGTAGTTGTTGTTTCTGCAGGAAATGAGTCTAGCATATATCTGTTTATTCTTCTGTAAGATAAATTGTATAGTATGTATCTGTTGTTTCTCTGTAAGGTACAACATAAGTTTGTGTTTGTTGTTTTTCTGTAAGGTTAAGTATGTAGCTTGTATTTTTATTTCTCTGTAAGGTAAAGGTTTTATTTGTTGTTTCTCTGTAATGTAAAGTGTATTGTTTGTATTTGTAGTTTCTCTGTAAGGTGAAGTGTTTACTGTTTGTTTTTAATTGTTTCTCTGTAAAGTAAAGATTCTGCTGTTTAAGTCAGGATTTTCTTATCTCCATAGGTGAGACAGGCAGTGGATGGATGATGAACAGACTCAAGGATGGCACAAAGTTCTTTTATAATGTCAATACTGGTGCTCACGCCTGGACTAGGGGAGACACGATCATCAAGGATTACTCACTTCTCACCAAGGATGAAATTCAGGTAGATAATTTCACTTAATTACTTAATTGTAACACATTAAAATAACTGTCATATTCTGTGCATCTGTTAGCTGCCTGTTATCATATGCAAGTCACCAAGACACACTTTTACCATAGTGACAAAACATGGAAAGTTTGCCTAGTTTAGGCATGTCACCTAGGAAGTATAATATCAAATGACAGATCAGAAGACGAGATCGAAAATAGATGCAATAAGGCAAACCAACTCCTAGGACAAATGGCACCAATACTAAAGAACAAACATGTATCAATAACTACTAATAAAGCATTTTACAACACAATCTTCCTACCAACTCTATGCTATAATGCCAAACCTGGACAATGACAGAAAAAGAGAAATGAAAAATCACAACAACAGAAATGAGATTCCTGAGAATACTCAAAGTATCAAGAAGAGATAAGATCAGAAATGAAGAATTTGACTAGAAAGCAGCAAGTCAAATGGTTTGGCCATGCAAGTAGGTTACCAGACAACAGCATACCACAACAAGCAATGATGTACAGACCAGATGGAAACAGGAAAAGGCCGACCACGTAAACGTTGGATGGAGGGAATAGCAGAGTCCATGGGAATATCGATACATGAAACCCATAATCGGGCACTTTCACGATGTTTATACTTCACCTCGACACCGCAAGGTACAAGAGGAACAAGATGAGATGAGATGAGACACATCAGTACGCCCTCTCCGATGATATCCTCCAGGTAACAATTAAGATTTGATGCCTGCATTCATCGTCCACTAAGAGAGGGAAAGACTGGACACCTACTCTTCCCTACATTCAGACCTACGCACAGCCTCATAGCAGGTTTCTACTTTGGGAAAGCTTGAGGACAAATGGAGTAGAGGAAGGCCGAGAAAACTCTGGACTGATAACATTAAAGAATGGACAGGATGTAGTATTTCCACACTTGTGCATGTTGCTGAGGACAGAGAGCAGTGGAGGACTCTGATTGTTAATGCTTCCATTCAAGACACCTCCTTCTGCCCACATCAAGAGATTATCTGCATCCATGGGAACAAATACTTGTAGTCCACATTTGCTATTTGAGTGTTGAGGGATGTTTTGATCTTGAGAAAATGACGTCTGTCTTTTGAGTTTGTGTTTGTGTAGTATTGTAGTACCCTTGAAAGAATCTATCCCCTTGGTTGATTGAGTTATTCTTTTTTTCCTTATTTTTACATTTGTTCATGGGGTGGTTGGATTTTTCAGCTAAAGCTTAGTGGTGAGATGGGGAACTAACATGGTATAATACAACCCACAATGTGGAGAATAAGGAGAGAATTAGACAAGATTCCAGCTAATCAAGCGGTGAGGAAAAGGAGCCGGATAGATTACATGTTAAAGTACAAAAATCCTTCATATGGAATTCACAGGGCAGCTGAAATAAAGGGAGACCTAACATCCTATTGAGAAGGGAATGAGAGACAGAAATGAATATTGATACAGAAGGTAGCACCAAAAAATAGACGCCTTGGCATGAGTTGGCTAAGGGCCTATACTCCAGTGAAGAAAAAGGGCAGAAGTAGTAGAAAGAAAGCTTATTTCTAGTTCACATGTTTTACTTCTTACTGAAAGAATTCAACGTGCTGATGTTAAATTAGTCCAATATATGAGGAGTGGTAAATAAGTAATAGACATTTTATATTATAAAGTGCAAAGAAAAGTATGGACAACTGAAAATCTTATTTTCGGGACACAAACTGGCTCTTAAAAATACCCCATGTAGAGATAATGAGGATTGAGCAGCAAGCACATGTGCAGTAGCAGTAACAAAATGGCTGTCCCTCTGTTGACTTGCACCATGGAATAACATTGAGGTGTTATTTGTTTTTGTGGTCAGAGGGTGTTAAACCATGTGAAATCTACAGAAGAATGATGGTTAAGTATGGAGACAGTTGTTTGAGTCACAAATCAGGAATGTATGAATGGGTATAAAGATTTCAAAATGAAAGAAAAAACATCATAGGTAAACCATTTAGTGGGACACCTGCAATTGTAGCAACTGACAGTGAAATGGCAGATGGACCAGCTAGTCCATGACATTAGGTGACTCACTATTGATGAAATACCTGTGGATTTTAACATGAGTCACGCTGCTGTTTACAAGAATGCCCATAATGACCTTGGCTATAGGAAAGTATTTAGCAGATGGTTCCCAAAAGAGCTTTCTGATGATCACAAACGTTCACGGCAGACAATTTTTCAGGAGCATTTGGTCCGTCATGCTCTGGATTGAGATGCTTTTCTCCATCAAATTGTGACAGAAGACGATTCTGGCGCATCATTATGAACCAGAGAGAAAAAGGCAGTTTATGCAGTGGAAACACCTGTTGTCTCTGGTTAAGAAAAAATTCAGGATGCATAAACCTGCTGGGAAAATCACGATGGCCATCTTTTGGGATATCAAGGGCCCTTTAATGGTGCATTTCCAGAAATGGGTGAAACTGACTGGTGCTAGATACAGTGACATACTAGTGAACAAACTGAAGTCTGTGATATGATCAAAATGCCTGGAACTTCTCTCGAAAGGAGTTTTCTTGCTGCATGACAACGCCCGCCCTCAGATGGCTGCACATACACTACATGCTCTGATATTTGACGTCTTTAAATATCCAGCATATCAGACTTGGCACCATAAGACATTCACTTGTTTGGACCCTTGAAAGAACATTTGCAGGGTTAGAGGTTTGCAAATGATGAAGTAATGTAGACGGTGCAATATTGGTTTAAGGTCATGCCCATGAACTTTTTTCCTGGAAGGCATTTGCAAGCTAGTGGACAGGTGTACCAAGTAGGGCGACTATGTTGAGAAATAACACACATAACATTTCCGGTTAACACTATTGTAAAATAGTCATTAGTACAATTCCTGTGACTTAATGACTTCCCCTCAAATTTATATGTTGAGTAGCCATTTGAAATATTGGTTGATAGTCCTGTATGTGGGTTTTATTTTTCAAATGTTATGTTTATCTTGTCTATTTGTAGAAAGTCATCTCTGAATTGACTGCAAAACATGACAGAGAAATAATGTTGAAATCAAACGAGGGCCTCATTACCAAAATTCAGGCCACTGTTCGCGGTCACACGGTGCGGAAGGCTTACAAAGATAGAATTGACTTCATGAAAAGACAGTTGCCAGCTATTTTGAAAATTCAGGTACCTTTTCTTTTGTATGAAAGCATCAGCCTAGGTTATTTGTGTGTGAATTTTGTTGTTGGGAATAATAATAACCAACTACAGTTGCATTTGTCTCATAAGACTTCATTGTAGGAAAGTAAGGGCATTTGGAATTCTTGTGCTTGATATGGCAGATATGGTCAGGGCCCTTGGAATTGTGTGTATAGTGCAGAAGAACGGGTAGATTATCACAGCCTGGAGAGAAAGGTGCTGCAGGGAGTGACCAGAGGATCTGGCCAACAGTCAAAACTCCGTGACCAGAGAATCTGGCCCACAGTTAAAACTCCAAGGAAAGGCCAAACGGACACACAATCAGACTGCTACAGGTACCATTAGCATTGGGACTCTTTGCTGGCTGTTACAGATAAGGACGGAGCATGCATGGTTATGTCCCATGTGCTGTGATGTTGATTCTTGACTCGGCTCAAGCAAGTGTGAACTTCGTTAAATTATACATCTTTCTCTGTCTGCCAAGTATTTTTCCACGTGACGCTAATTCCGCTGTTCCACCTCAACTGTTGATGTGCCTCATATATTTTTGTCTTTAACTTATAGCTTTGATGAGTGGTCTTGTGACACCTGGCGGGTTTTTGTTTGTTTTATTGAGGAAGGGAACTAATCACCTCACTACATAATGATGTAACTTAGTTATTGTGAAATCCTTCACACTTTATATGATGGTATTTCACATAGGGTTCCTTTACTGTTCAATCAATCAATCATGTGCCATGCCGGAAAGTGTGGGCGGTCATGACTCGCCATTTCACTCGATCACCAGTGTCGTGGTGTAACCTTTACACCTTTACCTTTATTGTAAGGTAACAGTAACCTTTACTGTCACCTTACAAATTAAAAGTTTAAAAACCAGGTGGTTAGATTATATGATTCTTCAAAGCATGTTATCACAGTTATTTATCATTTCTGCGTTGTGCATATGAAGATAATTGAAAGCAATAATATCTACAGGCATGGTGGAGAGGATCAAAGCAACGGGAAAAGTACCATAACAGACTCAACTATCTGAAAGACAACACCGACTCAGTTATCCAGGTGAGTAGCTATACAGTAGTTTAGCTTGCAGTTTTTGATTCCTCTTGCATTCTTTCTGAGACCTTGGTTTGGTTCTGGGTTTTGCGTTTTTGTATATGATTGACTATTGTCTTGAGGACACTTAGATTTCTAATTAACTTTTCTCAGACTTTTCTTCTGTGTACATTCTAAAATATCAGCATCATCATGCACTGGTATTAGCATTCATATATCACACTTATCTTGTTCTTTAGTTTTCTCAATCAATTGCATTAATGGATCTTCCTTCATGGGATCACCGTCGCAAGCCATTCAGCATAATTTCTCTCAGTCTGACTCTGCCTCTTCTATCGCTGATCTCTTCAGTCGTTACAGTGTTTCCACTGTTTCTCTTCTCAGTATATGGCCATAAAACATTGTCTCTCTCTCTCTCTATTTAAAAAAAAAAAAAATTAGTTGTATTTAAGCTCTATTTTCATAAGTCTCTTCTAGACACTTGTTAGTTACTCTGGCAATCAACGTGAATACTATCAATATACATCACAGTTCATTGCAAGTCCTACAGGCTGCCATAAGAATTTTCTTGACATGTTTGTGGTGTTAGCCAAATGCGTTCTTCTTGGTCCTAGTATGCAGAACAATCCTGCAGTCATTTTGTTGTCACACGGGCATTGATCTGTAGTACCTATGTTTAATTTATTAAAGAGATGATACCCGAGTCTACCGTGTCCCTAGGGAAGTATGAAAATTATTGCTTATTCTTTTCTGCGGTCTTGGTGGGATTGTTGTGGTTTTCTCTTACTGAGGTTTCCTATTGCAGAATTGTGTTCTCAGAGCTCTGTGTAGATAACTGTAAAATATACCCTACTGTTGTCTCAGATTGTTTATAAATACATTCTGGACTAGTTTTCTATCTTGAGCTTCTGATACTAGGTTCCCTTTTAGTTTGCAGTGACCTGTCCACAATCTAAATAGGGTTCCTTGTTTGCTTCTTTATAAATATTTCCAATCCAATTCATTAGTTCATTTTGAATTACCCATTTATGTGTTTATTATACGAGAAAATAGTGAATACTACGGATCCCTGAGATCATCAGTGTAATAAGATAAATACATTTAGATATATTTATAGGAACTTATAGAAGACCAGGGGAAAGAAGTTGATGTTCAAAGACATGAGATAACAAAAAGATGAAATAAAAGACATGATATTTGAGCTCAGTATGTGCATATGTCATATTCAACACTGCTGTATATAATGAAAACATGGATCTTGACTGAAAAGATGAAACATAAAACCAAGTTTTTTGAATTGTGGATTTTCAGAAGATGAATGAGTTTTTTTTGTTTTGGAAAAATAAAAGTAAATAAGGAAGTTTTAGAAGAACTCATTATAAAAAGTGTGCTTGATGCAGAAGAAAACAAGATGAGATACTTTGGTCACACAAATAATATAACAAGCTACAGAAAATCATAATGGATGGAAAAGTTGAGGACAAAAGAGCTTAAGGACATCAAAGTTATACATGAACAAACAACATCAACAGGATTTAGGTTAGCAGAATGAAGGCAATAGACAGACTGCTGGCGATCCATTACTTCTAACCTTCACTGCAGAGATGGCACTGAAGATTCTCTCTCTCTCTCTCTCTCTCTCTCTCTCTCTCTCTCTCTCTCTCTCTCTCTCTCTCTCTCTCTCTCTCTCTCTCTCTCTCTCTCTCTCTCTCTCTCTCTCTCTCTCTCTCCCTCTCTTCCCCCCCCCCCCCCCCCCACACACACACACCCAAACACACGCACGCTCACACAGATATATATATATATATATATATATAAGGTGTCATTTACAGACTGATTGTAGTGATCCTTATTTATCTGTAGAAAGTTCTGACTATTTTAACTGGTTTAACATATTCAGTAAATCTCAAAACATATCATGCCAACAGCTCCAGAGCTACTGCAGGATGTGGAAGGTACGGAAAGCATACAAGGACAGACTTCAGTACTTTAAAGACCACGTAAGTGCTGTTTATTATTACCATTTTTCAAAAAGAACTGAAACATGTTGATTTGTGGTGTAGGCTAAAGGATACCATTTCTATGCTATTGTGGGATATTGAGGATATGGTGCAAGCCACATAGTGACCAAACATCATTCAGGGGCTGAAATGGTCTGTATCATGTCAGCCATTTTACCCCCTCCCAGAGTATTTGACGGTACACATTTTATGAGTTTGGGCCTAGTTCAAAGTCAATCTGATCACCACCACAAACAAAAAATCAGTAGGTTTGAACTCAAAATGATCAGACAGACAGTTTGGTGGACTAGTTAATATGTTACTCTTGCTCAGTGCTTTATGCTATAGTTATAGAAAATGTAACATAACCAGATTGTTTATTCAGTGTAATAAAGTTATTACAGTGTGAAATGTTTTGTTTGTTCTCCCATTGTTTATTCAGCATAATAAAGTTATTACAGTGTGAAATGTTTTGTTTGTTCTCCCATTGTTTATTCAGTGTAATAAAGTTATTACAGTGTGAAATGTTTTATTTGTTCTCCCACAATACTCTTTGCTAGGAAGACTCAATCATCAAAATTCAAGCATACTTCCGGTCAAATCTAGCCAGACAGGACTACAAAGCCTTAAGTAAGTCATCAATCTTTGTTAAGGATAGAATTCAAACATCATTTATTATGGTTTATACGTGTTATTTACTATTTATGTTTTGTGAATTGCAGGATATTTTTTATATTTCTGGACCTGTTGATCCGCTGGTGGACTGAAGGTTATCTTCTGGTCCTTGTTTGTAATTACTTATTGTAGGGGTGTTAAGTTATGTCCCTTGTGTCATGTAGATCATTATGGTTTTTGAGATCCCATGCCGTTTTAGAATGCCTCTGATGTAACTCTTTGAGTTAAGTCTTCTGCCCTCTTTATGAGATATTTTATTGTTGTAGACAAACAACCGAATGGTTGGGTTTCATTTGCATAAGATGATATAATCATGTTGACTTTTTGTCTATGTATTCTCTGTATAATATTGTTCCTCTGTTTCTTCTAATGCTGGTGTTTCCAACTATAGTCTGTTTTTTTTTTTTTTTTTGCTCCAATATAAACATCCGTATCTCAGTAACCAACTGAGGGAAAATTATGAGATTTAGTATATAACCTTATCATTATGTCCACCCAACAAAAAATTTTTTGTTCTGGAGATTTTACAGCAGATTTCAAAGTTTGTTTATATGCAGTATATAATTTACGGGTCTGAGATGAAATTCATAATTTTAAATGTATTACAGCATAGCCAGACAATCAGTGTTGAATATTGTACGTGTTTTGAAGGGATTGGCCTTATGCCAACTCCCCGCGTTGTTCAAACTAGGACTGTTCAGAGGTGTCTCAAAATGTGGGTTATTTCATGAAACCTGATTAATATGTTGTATTTAAAAAAAATCTTACCACTTATCGCTAACATTGAAATGTGTGAATATTTTTCAATGGGATTTAATGCGAAATTGTACACTTCAAAGAATCGCTATGAAGTTGTACACATATTTTTGTCAAGAAGCTGATCGCAGGAAACTGTTTTATACTATACAAATTCCGAAAAAAGAACAGTGCATGCATTGGGTTTGAGTAAACGGTAATTTCGTCGATGGGTGCAAGAATCTGGAATTAAACCACCACGCAATAACAAAACGGTAGGTAGAAAGATTATTAAAGACAGCTTTGAGATGTCATAAGGCGAGCTATTATAAAAATGCTTTAAAAAGTCGCTTAAAATTTGACAGGGTCGACTTCATTGCACCGGGTTCTATCCCATATGGCTCGGCCTCTTTCCGCAGCGCGGAAAGCATCGCACAAAGCACAGACTCTTCAGCTCTAGCGACGACCCACAGAAGTCTCCGAAAAATTTAACCTGTGAACCGAAGGATGCGGCCCGGAATCGAACCCACGACCTTTGGAGCCGAGTCAAAAGGCTTGACCACTTCGCCACGGAGACTCCTAAAATTATAAAAATTTAGGATTTTATATCCAGGATTATCCAGCATTATGAAAATGCTGGATGCCAAAGAAACAGTGACTGTAAGAAAACTTAGGGTTTGGTTCAGAAAGAACAATAACATAGAGCTATCCAAAACAACTTTGTGGAAAATTATAAGGACATTATCTTCACTATTTGAAAGTACAAGGGCGATAGAAATAATCTTTGCAAGCAACCGCATTTAGGAGCCATGAGAAGCAGATACCTACGTGAAATAAGGGAAATGCGCAAAGAAAATTATGGCATAGTGTGTTTGGATGAAATGTGGATCAATGCGCACCACACAAGTGATAAGGAATGGCAATCAGTGGATGGACAGATAAAGCGATATGTGCCCAGTAGTATAGGACATCTTTTGGTCATGGCCCATGCTGGTAATACACATAATGGCTTTCAACAGAATGCTGGGCTCGTGTTCGTATCAAAGCATACAGACAATATGGATTATCATAATAAGATGATACAGTATTAATTGCAGACAATGCGCAGGACCTGCAACAATTAGTAGATGCGGTTGTTGTACACAGTGAGCCACTGGGGTTAGAATTAAATTGTAAAAAGACTCAGGTTATGGTCGTCACTAGGAAGAAAGAAGTGCCACAATGTAATATACAAGTAAATGGAAATATTCTTCAACAAGTGAATCGGTACAATTATCTTGGAACAGTCATAACATCTGATTGGAGATGCCTTGAAGAGATTAGAATAAGAATCACCATGGCGAAAGTAGCCTTTAGCAAGATGAAAAACATTCTGACCAATAAAAAGATGTCAAATTAAACGAGAAAAAGAGTGTTGAGGGGATACATAGAGCCTGTTCTTTTGTATGGATGTGAAACTTGGACAATGAGGCAGTCAAGCTGAAAAACATCTGATGGCTGCAGAAATGTGGTTTCTGAGGAAAATGCAAAGAATACCATGGACAGACAGAAAAACTAATGACCAAGTACTACAGGAGACAAATGAACATCATAAGCTGATTGGAGAGATTAGACGTAGACAGTCAAAATTTTTTGGACATGTTATGAGAAGAAATGGATTGGAAAACTTGGTGACAACTGGCAAGATCGAAGGGAACAGACCAAGAGGAAGACCGAGAGGAAAATACCTGGATGGCTTGGCCACATGGCATGGACGGGACAGGAACACTGAGCTGATCCACGACACTGGTGATCGAGTGAAATGGCGAGTCATGACCGCCCACGCTTTCTGGCATGGCACATGATTGATTGATTGAATAAGATGAATGGTAATATATTTAGAGATTGGCTCGAGAATACTGTGCTTCCATCCCTAGATAGACCGTCATGTCCAATTATGGACAATGCATGATATCAATGTTGTTGTCCAAGAAGACAAAATACCTACAGCATCGAGTACAAAGGGAGCAATAAAGATATGACTCAGAATGGAAAACATACCATTTCCAGAAACGTATTTCTAGCTAGAATTGTTGTCCCGTGTAAAATCAGACGCTCAAAAGCAAGAAATATCAAATCGACAAGTTGATAGAAAAGCATCGTCATGGGTGCTTGAGACTTCAGCCGTACCATTCTCATTTTAACCCTATAGAACTTGTGTGAGCTAAAATTAAAGGACAGGTGGCAGCTGACAATACTAGATTCAAATTGTCTGACGTCAGGATACTAATCCAGTCCGCGCTATTAAATATTGATAAAAGTTACTGGAAAAATGTGAGGACCATGTGTTGAAAGAGGAAGAGGATTATTGGAGAAAGGACGGATTGAATTTTATGCAACCGAGAGCAGTCATCAACCTACTGGAATCGTCCGACACAGATTAAGGTCTGAGCAGATCGCAGAACTTAATCCACGTCACACCAACTGGGATATTTTGCTACAAATATTCAGAAGAATTGCAGGCCCTAAACATTACAGCATCAGCATAATGTCAATGGCAACAGTTTGTATTCCACAGTGATGAATTTTCAATCCTGCAACCCCTCACCCGTGACAAACAACTGTATTGAAAAACAAATACACACGCACACACACACACACACACACTAAACGCATTGAACACCAACAGAAGAGTAATATTGCGGTGGAAACTGACATATTGTGGCATAACAAGAAACGTGAGAGCAAACACGCTGCCAAATTAGGGGACAACACACATGCATACGAATCAATCTATAAACTTCAATGAAAAGAGGACCAACATCTTGGTCGTTAAGAAGAAAGCCCACTACAGAGACACTGACAACTATTTTCATAGTGCAAAACAGGTAATCATGTTCCGTCTCTGAACGGTAAACAGCAGAGTAGACAATCTTTCACGAAAACTCAAAGCGGGTCTATCACCCATGTGTACATGTGAACAAACTACACAGACAGCTGAACAGATCCTTAAAAATGGAAACATGATGACTAAATTGCGGTATAATTTCTGGTCACTCCATACGCACAATAATGCACAGCTATTTGGAAGCTTTCACAAACTCAATATAAAAAGCTAACATGAATACTTGTGTACACATTATTAACCAGCAGCTGAAGAAACAAGAAAGAAAATGAAAAATAAGGTAAGAAATATATTCCTTCTACTTTCCTGTCAATTTACAAATTATTTACCCCATGCCTCTGTAAATTCTCTGTCTTTACTAATATTACACATTGCACCCCTCTCGGCATTCTCCGTGGTGAAGTGGTCAAGCCGTCTGACTTGGGCTCTGAAGGTTGTATGTCCGATTCCGGGCCGCGTCCTTCATTTCAAGAGTGCATTTTTTCCTGGAGACTCCCGAGGGTCGTCGCTGGAGCTACGGAGTTCGTGCTTTGTGTGACCCTTTCCGCGCTGCGGAAAGAAACTGAGCCATATGGGATAAAAACCCGGTGCAATGTAGCCGACCCTGTCGATTTTAAGCTACTTCTTTCATTGCACCCACTCCCATACGAATCCGGATACGCCTTGTGTGTCATCTGAATTGGAGGGGCTTTCATTACTGTAAACATAAATTTGTTAACGAGAAATCACTAGTTTTTCAGCAAAACATCAAAGAAATGTTGCCGCTTTCGATGATTTAAGTTGTTTTTGGACCTATCAAAGACATATTCCTTGGGTGGGGGTAAATATAAGACGGCTGGAGAAATTTCATAACGATGCAACAGACAGTTTTCAAAATAATTGATCGTGAATGAAGGCATTCTTTTCGGGACATACTATAGTAGAGGATTCCACCCTTAGGGGAAATTTTTAGTGTTTCAGGAGGAGGAGGACATGTGGGGGTTCTGGATCACATATCCAAACTATTGGAATATTGATCTTTTTACAAAAGTCTACACATGGTCATTATTTAGCTCAATCAGGATCTATTTAATCAAACCTTGCATTTTCAAAATGGACATTGTGTGAGGAAATGGACTGGAGGGAAAACCTGCAGCAGTTTCACTGTTAAACAATGTTCTAAGGAGAATTATAGGATGACCATTACCATTAGGGAGCAAGTTATACAGGAGATTTCAAAGTGTTGAATAACACAGAGTAAACTTCACTATTATTTTTTTGTTGTGTTTATTGTAATGTTCCAATTGAGTCTGTTAAGTAATCGGTCATGAATATTAAAATACTACTACTTTGTAGGTTAACAATTTTTAATTTTCTTATTAAAAGTGTAGAACTCCAGCTATAAAAATAACCCAGCAACATAGTTTTCTCTAATTTTGACTCAACTTCTGCGTTCCGGCTTATGGTGAGCAGAAGAGAGTTGCTGAGAACAGGAGACAGTTATGACTGAATGATTTAATGAATGAATGAACTCCACTAAGAATGTGGTGGTTATAGAAAGACTTGATGTTTCCAAGCTGCATGCTGTCTACCACTGTTCTTTCCAAGCCACTGTGACGTTAATGTGGCTGGCAAAAGTATTTCAGTTTCCAAGACAAGCTGCTTATGAGCCAGTCTCCCACGATCTTCTAAATTGTATTACAGCAACTTACATAGGTCTGTAAGTGCACCTGTAGTCAAACAACATATTTCAACACGGCAGCTACGTTCTTATCAATGAAACATCAGCATAACGTTAATCTGCAAAAATCCCAGTTGTAATACATTTGTATAGTTTCCTTACAATAACACTCATTATGAGTGTCAGTATCTCATTAGGTTAGGTTTCAGAACACGTTGAAATTATTTTATGTGTATCAAAAAAACTGTTGCATGTCCTTTGCAAGATGTTAAGACCAACCCCAACCCCAGGTTAATGCACTAGACAATTTTATGTCCAGTAGTTTGCCATTGTTTTCTGAACGAGACATCAACGTTGAAGTCCATTTGACCGATATAAGGAATAAACCCTGCAGTAGACGTTGGACAGGTTAAGCCCCACAATCATGATGATCTTCTAATTTATAATAACTATATATAACAACAAAGCAACATTAATCTGTGATGCTTTTGAGATTGTTGTAATGTTTGTGAATATATACACAATATACAGAAACAGTTGATCTTTATCTGTTTTTGTGTGTGTGTAAAGTTAAAGGCGCCGGTCTCCCTGGCCTAAGGGTTAATGTCTTTCTCCGTAATACCGTATATTCTCGTGAGTAACGTAACCTGCACGAGAATCGGTAGCGGTTCTTGCCGCTGTGGTAACTTACGAGGTAAGTGAGCCGGTCACTCAGGAAGCAATGGTAAACTACTGAGCGTAATTTTGCCTAGTACATCAACATCAGCTGAAAAATGCTGATGTTGACTGCAACGTCCTGTAAGGGATATGCAAAAAATAAATAAATAAAGGCACAGTGAAGCTTGTACCTACATTAATGTGAAATCTTTCCACAGCTATGGATGAGAATCCATCACTTGCAGTTGTGAGGAAGTTTGTCCATCTTCTTGATGCCAGTGACAATGACTACTCAGAGGAATTAGGTCTGTCTAGTAATGTCTGTAAATGTAATTTATTTATTTTGTATGTTTAAATGGGATCTGTGGTAGCATAGTGATCACTTGGATTGCTTACTTAGACAGTGGTCAGGATTCAATCTCCAGCAGCGGCAGTATTTTAGTTTTTATTATTTTTGTATTGTTAATTTATTAAACTTTGAATCGTACTGCCCTGGGGCCGACCCGGCCTCAAAAATGGGTACTGGATAATTTTCAGTGTTTTCTGGGAATTCTGTGGAGCGGCTGCCGAGTGGCTAGAACGCCGGATTCTCCTTTGGGAGACTCAGGTTCGTATCCTCGGTAAGGTGTGGAGATTTTTTCTGTCGGGGGCAAAAAGAAAATCCTAACCTGCACAGTTCGCGGTGACTACACTAGCCAGGTGGCCTTAATTCCTTAGGCTCAAAGTCTTCCCCCCCCCCCCCCCCTTCGCCATACACCGCAAGGTACTATATTGGAAATAAATGACAGTTGACCATTTTTCTGGGTATTATTTAGGAATGACATGCATTAAAGAAGGGGACTAGTAACCCACTCCACCTCATTAAGTTGTCAGCCTAGAATATGTGTAGGCCTAACGTTTCACACCCCAGAATCTATATGTGCCATGCCTTTTTTTGGTTGTATTTCTCTTTATTGCTTGATTAAAGATCCTCTGTGAGAGGGAGAGAGAGAGAGAGAGGGGGGGGGGGGCGTTACAGACTTGGTAAACAACCAGTTGTTGTTGTAGATTATGAGAGGGAGTATTGACCTTTAAAGTTTTTGCGCATCATTGCACTATTGATAGATGTGAATCACTGTAGCAGATTAAGGAATGAAAGAAGAAAAAATGGTTTTATTTTATGTTTGTTTAATAGAAGGCACATCATTTATTTCTACGCTGTGGAATTATATTTGCTGGGGCTATATAGGAGTGACATTAACAATGAACTAAAAAGATCTTTTTGGTTTTGTTTCAAACAGAGCTTCAGAAACTTCGGCAGCAAGTTGTTGCAGAAATACGTTCAAATCAACAGCTAGAACAGGACTTAGACCAGATGGACATCAAAATTGGCTTACTAATCAAGAACAGAATAACTTTACAGGTATCTTTATCCTTCCTCTTTAATTTATTGTGTAAAATTAGGCTGCTACATTGCCTTTTATTTATTTAGTTTTTAAACTACTTTTGTATTAATGAGGTGATGTGGCATAGTGGTTAGTGCACTAGCTTATTAAAACATCGTGCTCTGAATTCAGTACTCAGTAGAAATTGTTAAAGATAAATATCAAAAACTTGAGAAGTTGACCGAACAGGTAGCATCTGTTAAGGGACAAGTAGTTTAGTTACCGCAGTCTATAGCGGAGGCGACTAAGGAGGGTTGGCATAAGGCTGGTGACCTCATGTGTAGAAAACGTAGGTCAGGATGCCCGAATGGATAAAAATATTTTTAAACATCCAGTGTGCTGATGCTAATGTATGGGGTTCAGCCCCTACACCGAATAGTTTGACTAAAATGTTGACCTCCTGCCCTTGACTTTTTTGGTTAAGCTTATTCCTTACAGGACGTTGCAGTCAACATTAGCATTTTTCAGCTGCTGTTGATGTACTAGGCAAGATTACACTCAGTAGTTTGCCATTGCTTTCTGAGCGACCGGCTCACATACCCCGTAAGTTACCAACGCGGCGAGAGTCGCTATTGATTCTCGCGCAGGTTACGTTACTCACGAGAATATACAGGATTACGGAGAAAGACGTTAACTCCTAGGCCAGGGATACTGGCCTTGACTTGGGGATGTAAATTACAAGTACCCTGAAGTCGGCGCGGGTTCGCCCAATCGCGAGGGACACTGTTAATAGGGAAAGCTAATCCACACGCAAAATTCAGTCCAGCACTACTAGAAGTGTGTATAGCTGCAAAATCCAATCAATCATTAAAATGTTTACTACAGATAGCTTTGTGTGAGTTGGATGAGGGTCTCTACTCCAGTGGCAGATGAAACGCAGAATAAGAAGACTTAGATCTTCTTCGTTCCTCTTCGTTATACGTCTTAAAGGACAGTGTGTCCGACTTGGGCATGAATTTGTATAAGGTTTGCTTCCTCTAGACAGATTCCATCCAAGGTAGTGGACTCTATCTACCCGTGGGTGTAGAGAAGAAGTAGAGATAACTTGAGGTTCATTCGCCTCAGTAATATCTCTTTCAAAGTGTCAAGGATTCTTTTTGACTTTGTTGACAAGAACTCCTATTTTATTTTGTAAAGCATATAAAATGATAATGCCAGCTCTCTCCTTATGTGCATCCATCTGATGTCATACTGGAACTCAGAACCTGGTCAGCAATCTTCTGATGTTTATCTGACCACTTGTCAATAAACATCAGTTAACATTCCCAGTCTTCACATAGCAAAGACATTCATTCCTTTCTCTATTCAGCCTTACTCCAGCCTAGAGTTGTGCACACTATGTCCTGTCACAGAATTACTTTTCATGTTGCACCCAGTCACATTGTCATTCTCATGTACACTCTTGACCGTACATAAGTTTCATGCTTCAAGCAAAATAAAAGTACCTCACTTATTGCTCAGGTAGCAAACACTTTTGCAAGAGGTGTTGTTAAAACAACTTGAGAGATTTCTAAGCACATGGCTGTTCCCCACTGTGTCACATAAACCAGAGCTCTTAATACAATATGCAGTGTCTTGACAAAGTATATGTTTCTTTTCCCCCCTTTGGAAACCTTAGAAATAAATACATGTTATTGAGATTAGAGCAAGAATCACCATGGCAAGGTAGTCTTTTGCAAGATGGAAAAGATACTAGTGGAAAATGTCTATTGCAGTGTGAAAAAAGATTGTAGAAATTCTATATAGAATTTATACTGTTATATGCATGTGAAACAAGGACAATAAGCAAACAAGCTGAGAAACTTCCTATGAGATTGGAAATGTGGTTTCCATGGGAAATGCAAAGAATACCATAGGAGGACAGAAAAATGAATGAGAAAATCCTTCAAGAAACAGATGAAAATCGTAAATTGGTTAGAGACATTAGAAGTAGACATATATGTTTGGACATTTATTAGAAGAAATGAACTTGACAATTTTTGTATAGCTGGCAACATTGATGGGGAATGAGCAAGGGGAAGACAAAGAGTACATACCTGGATGGCTTGGCCACATGGCATAATAGGAACACGAACACAGATGTAATCCAAGACTGGTGATTGTGTGATATGACAAATCTTACTGCCCTTGCTTATTGGCACGACATATGACGAAGATGATACATGTTGTCTAGTTCAAGTGAATTGATACTATTTTGTTTTGAAGTTTGAAAGCAAATATTTAGACGTAAAATCTGAACACTTAAAACAATTTAAATATTGAGCACAACCCACTACTGGCAACGCTGATCACATTCTGGTATGAACCTAAGGCCCATCCACGTCAATATGGAAGCACTATACTCGAGTTTCGCCCTCATTTGAGCTCGTCAGTAGTGCATATCCCTGACCGGATCTGGAAACAGTCCCGGATCACGCATGTGAAGCGGGTGTGTAACCACGCTGCACACACTGGACACACCAAATTATCATAACAGAACATCACAACGCTACCCATCGTAGGCTATGCTCAAATATTTAAATTTCAAATCCCGAAACAACCACATAATTACTTAAAACAATATCTGTAATATTCTTCCAGGATGTGGTGTCTTATAACAAGAAACTGACCAAACGAGGGGAGGAGACACAGCGGAGAGGCCTCAAGGCCCTCAGCAGAGAAAATCATGAAAAACTAGAGAATTACCAGCATCTCTTTTACCTACTCCAGACCTGCCCAAACTATTTGGCCAAGCTTATCTTTGAAATGCCACAAGTACGCACAACCAAGTTTATGGAATCTGTTATTTACTCATTGTTCAACTATGGTGCCAATCAGCGTGAAGAATACTTGCTTACCAAATTGTTCCAGACAGCTCTTGAGGAAGAAATAAAGTGAGTACTGCTTCTGTTAATGGATAGTTTTATTTTAGATTTAAATATTTTTTATTAATGGAAACAGCAAATGGTTGTGGATTGTTTATTTTTAAATCTGAAACTATGGGTAAAACAGTTTTGGGTTAAGAATGTATTTAAAATATAATTGTCAGTTTTAATGAAATTGAGGAAAAGGAATTATTTTGTGCATGTGAAAAGACATGAATGCCTAGTATAGGTAACTATGCAGAGAGGTGTACCAGAGTGTAGATGGATGTAAGATATGATAGATAATTTACATGTGACAGCAACAAAAGCAGAACATCAGGCTTGTGATAGAGAAATGTAAAACCCATGTTGGAGAAGTTTTTCACATGGCAAAGCCACAGTAAAATGATGGTGCTGATAAAACACACTTGTAACACTTTTGTGCATGGGAACTTTTTGTTAGTTAGTTAGTTAGTTAGTTAGTTAGTCTTTCCTCTTGATCCCAAGGCGGCGCATAGGGCAGAAGTCATGGCTCTTCATGCCTGGCGGTTCGCTGCTACCTTTTGTGGAGCTGTTTATATGCAGCAAATGTTTTTTGTTGTTGCTTAGCTGAGAAAGTGAAAGGTTGTTCTCGCCTGTCAAATAGCCACTCTTAATGAGATCAATTCAACCCACTCTGTGAGCCAGTCTTGGGTCAGAAGAATACCATGATAGAAACACAAATTCTCTGTACTGACTAACCTTAGCAATATTTCTTGGGACATGAAATCTACTTGGCACAGTGTCCTTCGCATCTCCATGTGTAGTATAAATATTCACTTATTGGTAGGTTACATTTCTGGGTGTTTACACATTTCTCCTTCTGTCATTCACCTCCCAATGGAGTATAGGCCCTCAAACAACTAAAGTTTTCTGCTGGTCTAGGTAGCCAGTCTCACACCAACAATCCTTAGCACTCATAGATCACACAAGGAAAATCTCAGCATGTGCACAAAAACTATAACACTGGCAAGGATCCAAATGTGTGTTTTCCAGAACTACACTTACTATAAATATTTTTTGTTCTGTGATATTTTTTATGTGGACATTTTACCAGGGCAGTGGCTTATTAGGCCTGCTCTATTCCATTTCCAACTGTCAAGGTGTTTTCAGTGAGAGCAAGGTGCACATGGATCCTCCTAGTTTTTTTGCCCTGGTCCGAGTAAGCTAGATACCCGATCCACTGCATCAGGATCAGAGGTTATATACGAGGGCGATTTCAAAATCAACCTCTGATTGGCTGGCAAAATTAAACCTGTTGCCATGGTGACACCTTTCATTGCTTGAATCATATAGTAGTCTTTGAACTCACTACACATCAATCTACAGTTGCATTTTTTCAGTGGTTCACGAATCACAAAGAAATAAACAAGGATACTGTTACTGCCTTTCCCACCAGCTGTGAAATTTGTGGTCTGATTTTTTTTCTTCAAGCAGAAAGTAAAAATGCGGCTGAGATTCATTGTCGATCTTGTTGTGTGTATGGTGATGACGTTATGAGTGACAGTTCTTTGAGGGATTGGTGCAGGAAATTCAGATAGAGATTGGCGTAAAGATTAGTTTAGTTTAGTCGATGGATCAACATCACGGCACACGGGTGTAACCCATAAGTGCTCCGTTCTCCTCCTAACTCAAACCTGAGTCTGGAGAACTCAGCTCAGTGCACGAACTCTGTAGCACCGGCGAGGATCCTGAAATACTTTGGGTAGATTTTTAACTCAAAATTGTGCCCAGGCAGTGCCGTTAGGCTACTCTTTATCGATTTCCAACTGCCAAGCTATTTATTACATGCGCAACAATATACACGGGCGTCTGATCTCACTACCCAGAGACCAGGGGAAATTTTATTGCCGGAAGTCGACGTGAAATAAATCCCGGTCCTCACCAAGGCATGAACCCGGGACCTCCAGCACTCAAGGCGGACACCATATCTCGAGACTACGCAGACCCCCTGGCGTAAAGATGTGCGTTGACATATGCCTGGGTCATTGACATTGAGGTGAGTGACTTGTAGCCGGGCTTCGAGAAAAACAACCAGCCATGAGAAATAATGGTGAGGGTAGATGGAGACCCCCAGGGTGGATGGGGTGAGAGACAGTTTAGTTTTGTGTGAAGTCAGGAGACTGGAAGGGGAGTTGGGGCTGAGACCGACTGCGGGTTGGATCGCTTTTGGACAGTTGATGTTTTGGACTCCGAGGGTTCGGTAGTCTATGGAGAGGAGCGGAGTTAGATATAGATCTCCGTCCTGTGTTGTTCTCCGAGCTTTGAATGCAGGCCTAAAACCCAGTGGGGGTTGGATAGTGAATGGAGGCCTGAACCCAAAGTGGGTTGTATTGTGTGAGATCCAGCCGTGGATAGGAGCTGGATAACTGTCTGGTGAATTTGAGATTAAGCAGGCCTTGAGAAGGCAGTGATGTGTGCGTATTAAGTTGTGAGGAGGATATATATATTCTGTGGATTATTGTTTTCTGGATATATAAATATGTTACGTTTGTCCGTGTTCTTTCTGCGTTAAAGGATTATGTGCGCCAACTCAATCTTGTTTAATGACTGGTGGATGTGCACTGCGGGGGTGAGTTGTATTATGAGACAGGAGGTTATCTCAACTGACACTCTGTAATGACATACAAGGAGCAGGGTAACCTAGACAACGACCATCTCACTCAGTTATTATAAAGAACATCGTGACATGCGTGATGAGTGTGGACAAGGATGACATTCATGTGTGACAGATGAGCTCATTCAGAAAGTCGACCAAGTCATAGTGGAAAAGCGCTGTTTCACAATTTCAGATCTTTCTACAGAATTTCCACACATTTCTAGGACTAGTCTGTTTCGAATTGTCACAGAGAGGTTAGGTTACCACAGATCTTGTTCACGGTGGGTACCAAAGCAACTCACAGACGTTTACAAAGCTCAAGAATGGGCTCAACTTTGATGTTCCTTCTACATACTGAGAAGAGGGGATGTATTTCTTGACAGAATAGTAACTGACGAGAGACATGGGTTCACTTTGTGAATGCAGAGACGAAGGAACAGTCAAAACAGTGGATGCATTCTCATTCTCCAAACAAGCCCCAAAAATTCAAGCAAACATTTTCACAATGAAAAGTGATGGTTACAGTGTTCTGGGACTGCAAGGGAAATTTGTTTGCGGAATTCATGACATTAGGGACAACAGTATTGTCAGAAGTTTATTGTGAAACACTGAAGAAGCTTCGTCGGTCGATCCAAAACAAAAGGCGCGGAATGCTCACCAGTGGCATCATTATCCCGCACGACAATGCGTGGCTCCACACTGCTGCTCGCACAAAGGCTTTGCTTGAGTAGTTTAATTGGGACATTTTTAACCACCCCACTTACAACCTGAACTTTGCACCAAAAGATTATCATCTCTTTGACAAGATGAAGGTCTGGCTGGCTACCCATTGCTTCGACACTGCCGAGGAGCTCATGGATAGTGTAAACAACTAGCTAATTACCCTGGCGGCGCTATTCCTTCGTGAGGTGTTACAAAAACTCTTGCCATGGTACAACAAGTGCCTGAATTTAGGTGGTAACCATGTGGGAAAGTAATGCAGTGATGTATGTAACTTTTGTGTGTATTAAGATGTTATTGTAACATTTTTTTAAATTTTCGCAAGCCAATCGGTGGTTGAATTTGGAATAACCCTCGTTCCATTCTTTTCTTATTTTAAAAATAATCCACATGGTCCACACCGGAATTCGAACCAGTTATGCTTGAGTCAGAGGTTGACATTGCAATGTCTAAGCCAGTGCACATCATATAGACCAATTAACAATTGTAAAGCCATGCAAATTCATGGTCGAAAAGGGAAATTAGAGGAAAAATTTCATTGGCGTATCATATTTAGAGAGTCAGTTTTGTTTCTCTTCTTACTTTGGCATGCCTACATGTTCTAAGCACCTTGTTTTCAGAGTGCTGCATTTGAATTAGCTCTGCCATAAATGCTTTTGATTCAGCTGGTTATTTTTTTTATTCTTCATGTTTTAAATGGTCTGACTATTTTCAAACTAAGATCAGGAGCATTCAGCTATCCATTATACAATTTCTGGAAATGTGACTGATGGGTTCTTAGTAGCTGCCTGAAACAATGGGAAATGGACAGCAAAAACCCTGGTAGAAACTTGAAATGTTAGAATGAGACAGACACGTGTAAGAGTAAGTCATATCAAATCGTAAGCGCTGCAGCAACTTTCTAGGCATGAAACAAGGAAGGAGGATATAGTTTCTCTTTGGCCTCTCCAGCTGTCATTTCAAAATCATTTCACAAATCCTTTCTCATTCATTATTTCTGAATGTGGTACTAGAAATTCTCTTATATATAATTCTGTATATAATTATGTTATCATGAGGCCACAAAGTAGATTAACTATTATTTTCAGTCTACTTTTTGTTAGCCTGTATATATAAATCCCTTGTCGTAAGTGTCCAGTCATTTATTATCTTGACTGCTCAGGCAGTTTTCTGCTTTCAAATTTCACAAGATCTCTTATAATATTAAATATAGATTTCTGTTCCCTCATTACATTGTAGTATTGTGAAATGTTAGCCTAGTATCACTGTTCAGATATAATATGTGTGGCTATAATTTTCCACTCCAACCAGGCGAATGTAAGTAAAGACTTGTATCTTAACAATAGTGACGTGGTGGAGGGACTTTCACTTTGCATGCCAAAATGTTTTACGAAGGAGTTCCAGACACAATTCACAATCCCGCTTACCACGTTCGAAACACAGCTGTGGACGATTTTAAAGCAGACGCCTTGCGTTAGTTTCCCATACAAAGGTATGAATCCCGGTCGTTCTGAAAGCAGTGACAAAACTACTGAACGTAAATTTGCCAAAACAATCATGAACAACCCAAAAAGGCTGGGGTTGACTGCAATGTCCTGTATAGGATGTGCAACTAACTATGTTTAATTGCCACTTCTCGCACTTTTAAAACAAATGTAGTTTCTGTTGGAATTTAGTGATAAGTTGATGTTGTTAGATTGGGTCGTGGATAGTTGTGTTGTTGTATACATATGTCTGTGAATTGCAAAAGTGCAGTGGCTAGCATGCTTGTCTGCCGGCACAGTGGTCATGAGTTCGAATTCACATCTAGGTGGATTTGTAAAAATTACAACAAAACAAACAAACATGGAGCTCATATCTCATGCCCAATATGCCTCATGTCTTGTTAAATGGCTTCCTTCCTTCCTTCCTTCCTTCCTTCCTTCCTTCCTTCCTTCCTTCCTTCCTTCCCCTCCTCTCTTCCCTCCCTCCCTTCTTTCTTTCTTTCTTTCTTTCTTTCTTTCTTTCTTTCTTTCTTTCTTTCTTTCTTTCTTTCTTTCTTTCTTTCTTTTCTTTCTTAAATGTCAGTTTTTTATTTGCATCTTTAAAAAAAAATGCATTGTGTAATTTCTAAGATTTATTTTAAAATGTGTGTTATAGATTGCATGATATTTTGAAAATATTTATTTATTATGGATTCAAAGTGTCCAGCAAGAAAACTAGTTTAGTAATGTACCAGAAAGAAAATTAAGATCATTAATAGACTTACTTTAGTAGGGATCTGCAATGAGGCAATAGAAATGTAGCAAGTCATACAAAGGCATTGACAGAATGACACATTGGTTTGTGACAAGTAAATGAAGCAAGGCCAGATTTGCTTCCATATTTTCTCTCTCCTTCTCCCCCCCCCCCCCCCCCCCCCCCCAAAAAAAAAAAAATAAATAATTGATTATTGCTTGCTGGACTTCAGGCGGCCTGGTGTGCCTTTGCCAGTCAAGACCTGATTTTTCAGGGCTACATCGATTGGCAGATGTCAGTCGCAGCGATCGGGCAAATTTTGAGATATGGCCTATGATAGGTGACATTATTCTAGCATGGTAATTTGGTCGTGTCTATCGCATGCCGCATGGTTTAGTGGTTACACACCCGCGTCACACGCCAGTGATCCGAGGTTTGATCCCGGGTCCAGTCAGGGATATGCACTACTGATGAGCTCAAACAAGAGCGAAACTCGAGTCTAGTGCTTCCATATTGACATGGGCAAGGTCTTAGGTTCGTACCGGAATAGGATTAGCGTTGCCAGTAGTGGGTTGTGCTCAATGTTTAAATCTCAAATTCTGGAAAAAACAAAAAACAAATAAATCAAGAAAAAATAAGAGAAAACTCTTGAAAGAAATATTGAATACTTCACTGTTTGTCCTGTGTGGCTTCCATTTGTAGACATTTGTTAACAGAGACCATTTCCAGATTCTTTATTTAAGATAGCTACATGTAATAACAAATACAAAATTAAGACAAATAAAAATTACATGGAAGTAAGATGAAGTCAGTTGTGAGGTAGTGGTGTGACTTTGATATTTAGTTAAGCGGGGAAAGTTAAGGCTACTGTGTGGCATATAAAGTTACACCTCACTGTGGGTGCCAGCTGCTTCTTTATATATGACTCATGTGTGACTATCACTGCATTGGTAAAGGAGGAATAGGCACTGATAGAAGTAAATCTTTGCTTTCATAGTGTAAAATAATCATAGATGGATTAATTATCCTAGATTAAGTAAATATAAAGTACAATTAATGCATGTAAGCTCAACATATAATCTTATATGATAAGATGGGGTTAAACACACGAGAGAGACAGAGAGAGTTGAAGTAGGGAGGGAAGGAAAAGAATGAAGTGAGTAGAAGGGAAGCTCTGTTTTTTTTTTATTTTTTAATCGCACAGAGGAAAGGACAATTTGACAGTGTTTTCCCTGTCAACATATCTAAATCTTTGCTTACATTATGTAACTTAATCACAGATGGATAAATGATCCTAGTATAAATAAATGTGAATGATAATTACAATTAATATACGTTTAACATCTTTCAAGGCGTTAATTTCAGTAGCATGAACTTTGTGGTAACCAAGTAGTCTGTTCTAGATTGTGTGTTGGTTGTAAAGTCATATTATTGTTGGTTTTTGTAGTCGTGCAAAATAGCATAATTTGAAGTCTTGACATGCATTGTTCTTTCACTGTTACTAAGTCATAATTTCAGTGCAAACTTCTTATTAGTAAATAGATATAAATTTAAAAAAAAAGAAAACTTTTTGATCTGGTTAGCACCAGCCACAACCAGACTAGCTAAGCCTATATATTACTTACTTGTGAACTAAAAAAGACCTTTTGTGAAAGTCTGCTACACTGTTTTTTTTTTTTTTTTAGTTTTGCAAAATAAAAATCATTTTGAGAAAACATCCATCCATCCATTGAGGGATGTTAATTATATGAAATTAATGAAATTTAATATTATTTCTTTGCTTCATTCACACCTTTCAGAAAAATAAAAAAAAAAGGGTACAGATGCTAAAATAATTTACTATTATCTTAGTGAAAATATTTAAGTGAAAACAACAATAATATCCAGAAATGGAATTCAATGGAGTCTAACAAAGCAGTGTGATGATTTGAACTTCGCTGACGACATTGCACTCCTATCACACACACGTAATTCGATGCAGATAAACTAATCACGCTTGATGGGAGGTTACAACAGTTAGGTATAATTTGACACAGGAAAGAGATTAAACCAAGCCAATAACAAGACCACCCTTGGTGAAACCTCACATTAAGAGGCAGAATCAAACACCTTTTTGGGGAGCAGTGCGGATAATAATGGGGGAACAGATAGAGATATTAAAACAAAAGCCAAGAGGAGTTTTCATCATACGAGGAAGTTAAAGAAAGTTAAATTTAGCACTGGACTTAGAATTGTTAACACTAATGTTAAATCGGTTCTCTCCGCGTCGGTAACTTACGGGGTATGTGAGCCGGCCGCTCAGAAAGCAATGGCAAACTACCGAGCGTAATCTTGCCAAGAAATCAACAATCAGCTGAAAGATGCTGATGTTGACAGTGATGTCCTGTAAAGGGTATGCAAACAATTTATAATGTTAAATCGGTATTACAGTATGGATCAGTATGGAAGAAAACAACTAAAAGAATTACTAATAAACTAAAAATATTCACTAATTGGTGCCTACACAGAATAGCGGGACTAAAATGGTATAACAGAATCACCAGTGTAGGTAGATCTTATACAGAAAACTAAATAAATTCCAGTGAATCAAGAAGTGAGGAAAATACGCTGTATAAAACCTGAGGACATTATAACTAGACTTGTCTGAAACCCACAATGCAGATGGAATAGCAGGAGACCTAAAAACACATGGGGAATAGAATTACAGACAGAGACGAATAATAGTGGGTGGGCGTGGAGACAAAGATTGTCCTACCTATTCCTTCCTCCTGGCTCTCAGGCCTACAAAATGTGATGGCTCTGTCACGTCACAGATCCATAGCAGGCAACTACTCCGGGACAAAACAAACAAATGTAAAAATTAAGAGAGCTACAGGAGAGAGCAAAGATAGGACGGCTTGGTTGGGTTGGTTGAGGGCTTATGCCTTAATTAAGATTAGGGTCAGAAGAAAGTAACTTCAGAAGAAAGCTGATAGCAGTAAACATTCCAGATAATTTAATCTGGGAGTGTTCCTTCCATATTACATATATCAGGTGACAAGTCAAATGTTTATAATTTTTTGTCTTCATTAAAGCAGAGCATCAGTTACATGTTTTTATGTTCTTAATCTTTCCTTCATATGTTTGTTTAAAAGATTTCGTTCTTATGAGTTATATTAGTTTCACAAATCAATGGAGAGAGAGAGAGAGAGAGAGAGAGAGAGAGAGAGAGAGAGAGAGAGAGAGAGAGAGAGAGAAATGTGGGGGTGGGGGAGGTTTGAGAAGAAAGAAGAGGCTGCATATTGAGAAATCTGTTTAACATATAGCTTTTGTTGGGAAAGTTAGATGTCATTTTAAAAGTCATTATACTTCATGCGACACAGTAGTGAATCAGCTTGTGATTCCTTATGTATAAACCATTGATTCAAAGAAACCTTCAGTTTCTTTAATTTGAATATGTTGGTATCTTTCTGTTCGTATAATTTGCCTTTAGCATATGCTATTTGAGGAGGAGGGGGGGGGGGGGATGTGCGTGCGCGCAAAGAAGAAAAGACTGACATCTATTCCCTCGTGCATTCAGGCCTGCAAAACATGATGGCTTTATCACATCACAGAGCCATAGCAGATTCCTGCTTTGGGACATGTTTGGTATAAAGTATTTGTAAAATATACCAGTATTCATCACTTCCTTAAAAGATTAAAGTAATGGACATGCTTGTCTTTATTTGCCTATAGCTCCAAGGTTGACAAGATGACAGACATTGTGACAGGAAACCCACTGGTTGTCAAGATGATTGTAGGATTCAACAGGTTAGTATCTTTTTTATGTGTAAAGATGAGTGTGGATTAAACAGATTAGCATCTTCTTTTGTGAAGATCAGTGTGGGTTAACAGGTTAGCATCTTCTACTGTCAATATTAGGATTCAACAGGTTATGTTTACTGTCACAGTTTTTGTAGGATTCCACAGGTATCTTCTGTTGTCAGTATGATCATAAAATAAATAATTTGCTGTCACAATGATTGTATGATTCAGGAAGTATCTTATGTTGTTAAGATGATTGTAATATAAAACTTCTGCTGTTACAATGATTGTAGGATTCAGGAAGTATCTTATGTTTTTAAGATGAGTGTGGATTGAACAGGTTAGACATTCTGTTGTTAAGATGAGTGTAGATGGAACATGTTAGTTTTTCCTGCTATTGTATCTTGCCAACTAGAACCAGCAGTTTCCACATCTTGTGATCTCCAACAGCATGTATCAATGCATGTTTGATACCTTTCCACACCATAACAAAAGGCTGTCAAGAATCTTCTCTCTCTGTCTTTATTTACAAAACATTTCTATAAGTGTTTACAGTTGTCAGATCCTACAGTTTTTCTCTTCTTATAATGTAGCAAAAAATACGACTGCCTCTTTCCAATTTTTATGATAAGTTGCCTTTGTGTGTTTTAGCCTCTTTCAGAACATTTAGGTTGCTCATTTTGGCTGTCAAATGAATTTTCAGCATTCTTCTGTAAAACATCTCTGAGGCCTCAAGGGATTTTCCCCTCTTATTTCCTAATTGTCCAGGATTCATAGTCATAATTAAAACTGGTTCTATGTGAAATGCAAGAATTGTTTTTTCATCCTCCAACGACAAGGATGTATTGCATAAGATGTTCTTCATTTTATAAACTGTTGTTTGTTCTGTTCTGTTCTTTATCGCTGATACATCTTCTGTGTGTCCCCATGTGCCTAGATCATGTTTTTCTGTGCATGCCTTGATTTAATATGTTTGAATTTATTATCAAGATTATCAGGTTCTTATATTAAGTGAAGCAAGCATATAAAACTGTACCATGACACATAAAATGGCACCAAAGATTATATTTACAGCACCACTTTTTAAAAATAGGAGATGTGGGTAGCAATTACTGCCCCTGAACTCTCTCTATCTACACCGCTGACCTTGGCTTCAGAATAAACAACGTTGTGTACTGTTTAAAAGAAGTCAGAAGAAAACCTGACATGACTTAGTGGAGATAATTAATCACTATTTTTCTTTCACAGAAACTGGACATGATAAATCACATATATCACTGTTATTTTTCTAAACTGGACATGGTAAATCAAATATATCACTGTTATTTTTCTATCACAGAAACCTGGCATGACAAAGTGGAGATAATTAATCACTATTATATTTCTTTTACAGAAACCTGTCATGAATGACAAAGTGGAAATAATATTTCACTGTTATATTTCCTTCACAGAAACCAGCGTGGTCAGAACGCTCTCAAGGAAATGCTGAACCCACTGATTACTAAAATCATTGAAGATAAAAACCTGCGAATCAACACAAACCCAGTAGAGGTGTACAAAGCTTGGGTCAATCAAACAGAATCCAACACAGGCAAAACTAGGTAAGCATGTGTTCTCTTTGTAAACTTCTGAAGGATGCCAGGCCAGTAATGGCCTACTGATATTTCCAAGCATATGTATATCAATATCGATGGCCTACCAATATCTCCAAGCATTTCTATGGTAGGTCAATACCGATGGCTTACCAATATTTCCTAGTATTTGTATGGTAGGTCAATACCGATGGTGTACCAATTTCGTAGTGTTTGTATGGTAGGTCAATACCGATGGCCTACCAAAATCTCCAAGCGTTTCTATGGTAGGTCAATACTAATGGCGTACCAATATTTTCAAGGGTGTGTATAGTAGATAAATACTGATGTTTTTTTCCCCCGCATCCCATTACAGGACATTGCTGTCAACTCCAGCATTTTACCGCTGTTGTTGATTTCTTGGCACAGTTACACTCAGTAGTTTGCCATTGCTTTCTGAGCGGCCGACTCACATATCCCATAAGTAATAGGCACAGCGAGAACCGCTACCGATTCTCGGGCAGCTGCGTTTGCTCACGTGGATAAACGATGGCATACCAATATTTCCAAGGGTTTTTATAGTAGGTAAATACCGATGACCTAACCAATATTTCCTAACGTTTGTATGTTAGGTCAATACCGATGGCCTACCAATATTTCCAAGCATATGCATGGTAGGTCAATACCGATGGCATACCAATATTTTCAAACGTTTGAATGGTAGGTCAATACCAATGGCTTATTAATATTTACAAGGGTTTACAAGGTTTTTATACAGGGTTTACAAGGTTTTTATTACAAGGTTTTTATAGTAGGTAAATACCTATTGCCTACCAATATTTTCAAACATTTGTATGGTAGGTCAATACTGATGGTGTACCAATATTTCCTAGCGTTTGTATGGTAGGTCAATACTGATGACTTACCAATATTTCCAAGGGTTTTTATAGTAGGTAAATATTTTCAAGCGTTTGTATGGTGAGTCAATACCGATAGTGTACCAATATTTCTTAGCGTTTGTGTGGTAGGTCATTACCAATTGTCTACCAATATTTTCAAGTGTTTGTATGGTAGGTCAATATCGATGGTGTACCAATATTTCCAAGTGTTTCTATGGTAGGTCAGTCAATACCGATGGCCTACCAATATTTTCAAGCGGTTTGTATGGTAGGTCAATACCGATGGCTTACCAATATTTCCAAGGGTTTTTATAATAGGTCAATACCGATGGCCTACCAATATTTTCAAGCATTTGTACGGTAGGTCAATACCGATGGTGTACCAATATTTCCAAATGTTTCTATGGTAGGCCAATACCGATGGTGTGCCAATATTTCCAAGACTTAGTATGGTAGGTCAATACCGATGATGTACCAATATTCCAAGTGTTTCTGCAGTAGGTCAATACCGATGGTGTACCAATATTTCTAAGCGTTTGTATGGTAGGTCAATACCGAAGGCCTACCAATATTTCCTAGTATTTGTATGGTAGGTCAATACTGATGGTGTACCAATTTCCTAGCATTTGTATGGTAGGTCAATACTGATGGCCTACCACTATTTCCAAGCGTTTCTATGGTAGGTTAATAACTGATGGCCTACCAATATTTCCAAACTTTTCTATGGTAGGTCAGTATTCATGACTGGTATCTTTTACCAAACTTTAAATTTGTTTTGACCTTATTATAAAGGTTAATGATAACAACATAGCATAGGTTTTAAAAACATGGAAATAAATACCGGATCCTTAAAACTGTGACAGTATGTGAATACTCATATAAAAAAAAAATTCTTCAGCAAACATAGGGAAGAAACTACTTAGTTAGTTAGTTAGTTATCAGTTGGGGTATCTTCGTTGCACTCCGGACATGTCCATAGGTGCTCAGATCCTCCCCCCAGCATATGCATCAGCGTCCGGTGGCTAATAGTGCCAGTTCTGTGTTGGTTGACGAGGCGCTTTGTTTTCCCGATGTACCTCTCGCGTCTGGCTGTGCCGATTCTTACTCCCAGGTCTTTCATCCTGGAAAGCGATGTGGAATCACTGGCGTCAAAATCCTCTGTTCTCGCCATATCTTTAAGGGCGTTAATAACATCGGCACGATCCATGGGCTGGCCATCTACAGGGGGTGCAGAGCCAGCCAATTTATCAGCTCGTTCATTTCCCTCGACTCCCGCATGTCCCGGGACAAAGATGAAGGTGACTTTGCGGACAACGGACTTCCGCAGCGACTCAGTCCACTGTCTACGTACAGATCCAGCTTCGACCTTCTGAATCATGCTCATTGAATCACTTAGTACACACACGTTGGTATAATGCTGTGATTCCAGCCATATGAAAGCCTGTGTAACTGCCATCACCTCCATCGTCATGCTGCTCGTGGTCATAGAGTGGGCACCACTGGATTCTTGAACGGTTCGGCCCGCTGAACGGGCTGTAAATGCCCACGCACTTCTCTGCTGCTTTACAACAGATCCATCTGTATAGATGAGCACTTCGGGGCTATCTGAGTGATCATAGATGAGCGCGTTAACCTCTGCATTGACAGCGGCAGGGTTCTGCTACCTGCACCGTCTGTCGAGTGTGATAATGCAGGAGAAGGTACACTTAAAAGCTGGAGGCACCGGCACCCATTCCTTGCCGGGGTTGATACTGGTAAGACTGCAGACCTGTCCGACGACATCTTCCGCCCGACCCATCCATGATTTGCCCCTCTTTAGCCTGTCACCCTTTTCTCTGAATACAGCGTCATGCAGAGGGTGCTGCTCATCTGCACTTATTTTTAAGTATGCACGAGCTCTCCAGATCTTGATCCTGTGTTCCATTGTCGGGAAGTCAAGGAGGTATCTCATTGCTACACAGCTGGTGTCTCTCGTGCAGCCCAAAATGATGCGCATGGCTTCGTTTTGTACCTTTTCAAGTCTTCCAATCTGTGTAGGGCTGACAGTGAGGATGGCCAGGGCATACTCGATGCGTGAAAGCACAAGTCCTTGGAACAGAAGTAATAGCAGTCTTTGCTCGATATTGGCAGACGCCATGACTCTCATTGCTGCCAAACCTTTTCGAGCCTTCGTTATGACATAATCGACATGATCTCTGAAGGACAGGCTACGATCAAGCCTCATGCCAAGATATGTCATTGACTGGGTTCTACTCAGAATGCTCCCATCCATTCTTACTGCCGGCAGGTCTGTTTTCACAATATGGTTGTTTAGTGAGAACCATGTAACCGTTGCCTTTGCAGGGTTGACAAGGGCATCGGCATCAGCACACCATGAGGAAATTCGATCTAGTTCGCCCTGCATATAGTTGGCAACCGCCTGTCTATCTCGACCCTGTCGATACACGAGGATGTCGTCAACGAATGATAGAGTCCTACCCCTCCCATCCAACTGTTGTTCAGTGATCGGCACCGTATACACGTTGAATAGTACTGGTGACAGTGGTGAACCCTGCGGCAATCCTGGACATATCGTTATCGGCTCAGAAGACCAACTCCCGCATCTTAGCACCACCTTCCTTTGGAGTAGAACTGCAGCTATCCATCGTACAAGGTGAGGGTGCACTTTCAGTCTGAGGAGGGTTTGCATCAAGTGCTCGAAAGATACTCTGTTATATGCGTCCTCTAAGTCTATGGCGGCCGCACATGTCTCTTCTCTGACCTGAAATCCTTCGTAAACATCTTGAGCAAAGACCGCCGCATTCAGCCATGACTCTTTGTTGCGTCTGTGTCCTCCAAGTGTGGGCGGGAAGCAGCCGAGCTGTTCCAAGTCCCAAGCAAGTCTGTGTGCTACAATTTTCTCCAGTAGCTTGCCAACAGTATTCTGCATAGTAATGATTCTGTAGCCGCTTATCTTGGAGTGGTCTTTGTTCGGTTTTGGCAGCGGCAGCAAGTAGCTGTGTAGCCATTCTTCTTTGACCTGACCCCTCTGGATACTGGTGTTGAATTCTCTGGCCAGTTCTTCCATGTCATCATCTGATATCACCATTAGGTCACCATATCGGATGCCGTCTGGGCCTGGGGCGGTGTTAGGTGATTTCTTGAGCATCGCACGCAATATCTCAACTGTGATTGTCCATTCTTCGTCTGTCCCGACCCCCTCGCACAACTGAGAGAGTGTTGTTGTGGTCCTCTGTCTGGCGGGCTCGTCTTTCTGGTCAGTCTGTTCTATGTAGCGTGCAAGAAGGGCCTTACCTTTATCCGCATCCGACCTTTTCCATGCGAGGTCTGTGCCTTGAAAGTCTGGAATACCCCTACGTTGTGCAGCACCGTTCATGCTCTTGTGGAGGCGCCAGAATGTCGTAAGAGATTGCTCGGAGCACACCTTCCTGCAGAACTCGTCCCATTTGTCGGCCTTGGCTTGTTTGGCGCAGGATTTGAATAAAGTCGTCGTCCTAACGACCTCAGTCTTCAGGTTCGCCAACTCAACCTGTGGCATGTTAGCCTTTCTGGCCTTTTGCCAGTCTTTGACAGCCTGCCTCTTTCCCAGCCACACCTTCTCGACCTCTCCATTCCACCATGGTGGCTGCAGCCATCTTTCTTGTCTGCTACGGGAGGAAGTTAGTTTCCTTCTTCTGATCTTGCTTATGGCGTCTTGACCAGTGGTGTCGTACGGGAAGGCATTGGTCTTGTTTCTTTGACTCATCTATGTAGCATGCAAGAAGGGCCTTACCTTTATCCGCATCCGACTTTTTCCATGCGAGGTCTGTGCCTTGAAAGTCTGGAATACCCCTACGTTGTGCAGCACCGTTCATGCTCTTGTGGAGGCGCCAGAATGTCGTAAGAGATTGCTCGGAGCACACCTTCCTGCAGAACTCGTCCCATTTGTCGGCCTTGGCCTGTTTGGCGCAGGATTTGAATAAAGTCGTCGTCCTAACGACCTCAGTCTTCAGGTTCGCCAACTCAACCTGTGGCATGTTAGCCTTTCTGGCCTTTTGCCAGTCTTTGACAGCCTGCCTCTTTCCCAGCCACACCTTCTCGACCTCTCCATTCCACCATGGTGGCTGCAGCCATCTTTCTTGTCTGCTACGGGAGGAAGTTAGTTTCCTTCTTCTGATCTTGCTTATGGCGTCTTGACCAGTGGTGTCGTACGGGAAGGCATTGGTCTTGTTTCTTTGACTCATGGCCCTGTCTTTCTTGATCAGGATGACACAAGGGTAGTGGTCACTATCGTGGTATCCCAGTGTGCCCCACCGGCACCTTGGTGCGATGGTGGGCGACACCAGAGCCAAGTCAATGATGCTGTCAGAGTCGCCTGGTCGAGTGGCCATTCTAGTGACCTTCCCATCATTCAGACAGATTAGGGCAGCAGATGCCAGGGCGTCCTCCAAATCTTCTCCCTGTCTATTGGTGATGCAATTCCCCCATTGACTGCCTCTGGCATTGAAGTCCCCGCAGTAGATGATATGCCTTTCATCCATATCGAACAAACTATGCCATTGTCGCACGTCGACCTTCCCATTTCGCGCATAGACGTTAACGATTGCAAGCTGCACTGGTGTCATTATTCTTAATGCCTGCACTTGCAGGGCATCGCTGTTCCAGGCGGACATATCGATCTCAGACACTAGTATGTTGTCGCGGACCAGAATGGCCTGTCCGAGGTGCCGCCTGTTAAAGAAACCCTGAAATCCCGCAACATTGACTGTTCCGTCGGTGAGCTGTGTTTCTTGCAAGACTACAACTACTTAACATTCTTTAAAAGTTAACTGACAGTGTCTGCGTGTGTCTGACATTCCAAAAATTGTTGATTGACAGAATACTGGTTTCATAACCTTGCATATTCTGCCATGAAAGTTCACAGTAGATATTAGTAAAATTTGTTGGCTTTGTGGAGTGAATAGAATATCATATTTTTTCTTCTTCTTTCGTTCGCTTGAAATATGTCTATAACTGCAGTGCTGTCTCTTGTATGAATTGAACTGTCTTTTTCAGTTCACACAGCGGTCCATAGAGTTTATCTTCCACTGTCGTCTCTCTAGGCCAGAAGGTTTGACTAGATATGTTATATTTTGGGCAGTCTTGGAGTATGTGCTCTGCTGTCTGTGACGCCAATCCACATGTACACATGGCTGTTTCACCAATCTTGAATTTTGTATACATGTGGTTGCGTAATCTATTGTGCCCTGTTCTGAGGCGCAGAATAATGACTTGTTCTGGTCTATCCATAACGTGGTAGTCATCTTGAGCAGGTTTTGGTGGCTTTCTGACTGATTTGATCATTCTTTTCTTTTGGTGGTATGTTACAGGCACATCAGGCTGTTCTTCTTTGGCTCCTTCCTTAGCCAATTGATCAGCTCTGTCGTTCCCGGGTACTCCACAGTGGGATGGTATCCACTGTATGGTGACCTTATGCTGACTGCTAAGTTCAGAAAGTAGTGTCCTTAGTACTGGCAATTTCCCAGACAGGAGCGCCTCGAGTACTGATTTTGCATCTGTCAATAGCACCACAGGTTGTGTACCATTGCTGGTATTTAGTAATTTCTCTGTTGCTATCTTGATTGCCTCAATTTCAGCATCGTAGTTATGGCAGTACTTTCCTGTCGGTACTCTAGCTGTGTCCCTGGTATTATTTGGGTATTCTATGTACACTCCCGCTCCTCCATTTCGAACAGCATTTTGTGCTGACCCATCTGTGTAGACTCGGATCCAGAGGTCCTGTGGGTATTCTTCATCAAGGAAGCTGAGAGTGGCTGTTCTGCGCTGCACACTGTTCTGATCTTCCTTGTCAAATATTCCTCTCACTTTTGTCTGGATTTGTAATGATAGTCTATGCTCATCTTTCCATGGAGTTCGCTCTGGAATAGTTGTTAGGGGGATACCAACTGTGGGCAGATCGGTGGTTTCTCTGCAGAGTCGTTTGGCCTGGTGGATAAAACTACTTCTTTTCAACCGCCCCATAGCTAGGTTTTCAAATCTGTTCTTCATAGGGTGGCCTGGCAAGCTGAGGAACTTTTCTGCTTGTATTAGCGTTTTCGTATCTCTGCGCTCACTCAGTGCTTGTGTCCTCCCCATCTTCTCCATTTCCACTATAGGGGTTGATCTCATCCCTCCTGTAGTGACTCTAAGTGCTTGATTTTGCACTTTGTCCTGCTCTTGTAGTGTGGTTTTTGCTGCCGAACACCATGCAGTTGACCCGTATTCCAGGTGTGGTCGTATGCTCTGTTGATAAACTTTGCTAAGTATTTTCCCACTGGCTCCCCATGTGGTTCCACTTAGCTTTCTCAGGATGGCTATTTTCCTTCTGGCTTTTGCTGCTGCTTTGTTGATGTGCTTTCTCCATGTCAGCCTGCCATCAAATGTTACTCCAAGGTATGTTGGTTCTTTATCTTCTCGTAGGGGTGTTCCATTTATCTGGATGGTCCCTGCCTTTTGTTTTGGAGAGAGGGTAAATAGGGTGGTGCTGCACTTGTCAGTGTTTATGCTGACACACCATCTATTTGCCCATGCAACAAATGTATCTACAGCTCTTTGTAGTAATCTGGTGGCCACTGATGCATGTTCATTTGTGCTCCATAGAACCAGGTCATCGGCATACATTGCGGCTTTAATTCCATGCGGTAGATTAGCAACGAGATCATTGATGAAGATTAGAAAGAGTGTGGGGGACAATACTCCGCCCTGGGGAACTCCGTGACGCAGTAGTACTTTCTTGCTCTTTAGTCCGTCTATCTGTACTCGGGCTCTTCTGTTGTGCAAGTATGCTTTCACCCATTTGTACATTCTTCCATTGACTTTGCAGTTTCTCAGTTTATTCATCAGACCTTCTTTCCAGACTTTGTCAAAGGCTTTCTTCAAATCTATCCATGCCGCAAGCACCAGCTTCTTCTCTTGGAATGCATCCTCAATTTCTTGAGAGAGGTAGGTTGTCTGATCTTCCGTAGAGTAGCACTGCCTAAAGCCAGCCTGCTGTGGCACAAGGATGTTTTTACTTTCAATGTACCACTGCAGTCTGTGATTGATGATGCGCTCCAGTGTTTTGCAGAGACAGCTGGTGAGGCTAATTGGTCTGTAGCTAGAGGCAATGGAACTATCTGTCTCTGATTTTAGGAGGTGTATCATGATTGCTTCTCTCCAGGCTTGTGGAACACTGCCTAAGGTCCAACTGTTATTGAAGATCTGCAACAGCTTTGCTTTGGCCTCTGTTCCTAGGTTCCTGATCATTTCATTGGAGATACCATCAGCTCCTGGTGACTTTCTCATTTTCAGTTTTGATATGGCTAGCTCCAGTTCGCTGATTGTGATGGGTGCCTCCAGAACCTCATGTACTATTTCCTTCTGTCCTGTATGTTGCCGTTTCTCTTGAATCTCTTGTTGTTTCTCTGGACTGATTTTGATATTGCTATCTTGTGCGAATGAGTCCGCAAAATGGTCAGCTGCTTGCTTTCTTGTTAAGATGTTTCCATCTTTATGTAGTGCAATTTTTGAGTTTCTCCCTGTGCCCTCATCGTTAAGTTGTTTTATTAGCTTCCACAATTTCCTTGTGTCTCTTTCAAAGTTCAGAGACTCTGTTTTTTCCTGCCAGCTTTTCCGTCTAGCCTGCAGCTTGGCCCTTTGAAATTTGGCTTTTGCATGCTGGAATTTATTGTGGTGCTCTTGGCTGGGTGTGGCCTCTGCTTGCTTTCTACATACTTCCACATCATTATGCAACTGTTCCAGTTCATTACTCCAGTAGGGTTTATATTGTTTACGGGCTCCTCTTGGTACTGTTTCTCGCGCTGCCTGTAGTATGCATTTCCCAAACTCTTCAACTACTTTATTTATGTCTTTCTCAGTGTTCAGGTTTCTAACCAGTATGCTGGTGCGATGCTTGTACATTGCCCAGTCTGCTTTCTTGTAGTTCCACCTCGAGAGGGTGCTGCTTTCACTTACAAGCTCATTTTCTACAGTTAGAAAGACTGGTCGATGGTCACTGCCACCTAGTTGTTTCCCAACAATTCGTGTAATGTTCCACTCCAGGTCTGGTGAATGAAAAGCCAGGTCAGGTGTAGTTGTAGAGTGCCATGATCTCGAGTAGAAAGTATGTGGGTCGGACGGCTTGTTAACCAAGATGAATCTATTCTCATCCTGCCAGTCTTCCAGTCTCTCTCCTCTCTGGTCCATGTGATCATAGCCCCAACTCTGCGAGTGGCTGTTGAAATCGCCGCACACAATCATTTTTTCTGTTAATGGTAGTGTGTCCAGTGCCTGTGGATGGTCACTTGGACAGTAGTAATTGATCAGATGTAGGTCTGTATAGCCTGTTTTAAGTTTAAGTGTCTGATACTCAGCCCCTTCCATATGGACTTTGATTTGGGAAGCAGTGATGTTATTTTTTACAAGGGTAAGTATCCCACTTTTCGCCTGTCCTTTCGGTCAGATCGGTAACACTGGTAGCCTCTGATTTTGAAGGCTATATTTTCGTTGAGGTGAATTTCTTGCAAGCAACATATGCTTACTTTTTCTTTGTCCAGGATGTTTTCTAATTCTACTTTTTTGTTGCTGACTCCCTCCGCATTCCAGTGCATTATTTTAAGTCTTAGTTTAGTATGGCCAGCTGTTCTATTCTCATGTCCCCTGGCTCCACAGGACATCTGAGAAGGACCTCCAGTAGTTGGGGTTGGACCCTTTCGAGACAAAGGGCCCGGCACTGCACCTGCCTGGGGGTCCAAAGCAGGGCGAGCACCATAACATTTAGCAGCAGTCGACATATTCCACTTTGCGTAATTGCGTGGCATCCTGATTTCTGTGGTGCGCCTCCTGGCTGGTTGCCTCCGTCTTCAGCACCTTTCCTTTGCTAGAGCAGACTGGTCTCACTCGAGTTTAGATGTGTACACACGCACACACGTGTCTGCACATGCATGTATGTGTATACACATCTAGAGCACACTGGTTATTTTCCGGCGCCAGATACTCGCCGTCGCCCCTTCTCCTGTTAGTTAAAACAGTTCCGCCACGTGAAGGCCAGGAGTTGGTCTTTTGCTGCAGAGGTTATGTATTCACGAGCCATTGGGGTATTTAAGCAATGTTGGGCGCTCACCCCAACACTGCGCCCCGGCTACATACAGCAATTTGGAACCGAATATCATATGTGTTAAATAAAGGATGTGTTAAAACCCTGCGGAGAAACAATAAGCAGAAACACATGCACATACCTTACAAGGATTTCAGGCCAGGTGAACAGAAATCACTGAAAAAATGAGTAAAAATAATATGACTATGTTAAAACATGCCAAAAGTATAAGTTTGGAAAAACCACTTCTCAGATCTGGTGGTCATTTTTGTCAAAAAATCTTGTATTCTGTTTATTTACAAAAATATGTCAACTGTCCCATAGAGAAAACAAAAATAAATAAGCACATTTAATTCACACAACTTATCTGCCTTCCTGTGTCAGCACTATTTTTTCATCTCATTTTCATTTTCAAGTTATTTATGCAACAAGTACAAAATCACAAGGTCCTGCTTTTCTCTTTGGGCTTAAATAGAAGTGTAATGACAAAGATGGATAACTATCAACTGTTAAAGAAAAAATAAATAATATTAATATAATCATCTTATTCGTTTTTTTGTTTACACACTTCATCCATGTTAATTTAGTTAGTTGCATATCCTTTACAGGATGTCACAGTCAACACCAGCATTTTGTTTTACTGTTGTGATCTCTTGGCAAGTTTACGTTCAGTAGTTTGCCATTGCTTTCTGAACGACTGGCACCCATACCATTTCATACAAAAACTAACGCAAGGCGGTCTGCTCCATGTTAATATATCTAATAAAAACAGTTGTTAATTTCAGGTTCATTACATTCTCTGACAGGTTTTGGTGGAATGAAGTTGCTTGGTGCCGTATCCAGCAAGTGTGTTGCACTGTGTTTCATGCGTCTGAGGGCTTGAGCATCCGACTTCAGTTTATATTTGTTTGGGTCTGCTTCCCTAGCCTTCCATTATAATTAGCAAGACTTCTCTGGAAGGCAGCACGTTAAAAATTTGTGTTTGATTTCAGTGCTCTGCCCTATGATGTCTCAACTGAGCAGGCCTTGCAGCATGAAGAGGTGAAAATACAGATTGAGGAAACCATTAAGCGGTTGCAAGATGTCACAGATCTCTTCCTGAACAAGATTCTCTCATCTTTAGACAGCATTCCGTAAGTGCAAGTTGCCATTTGTTTTCACATAGCTCATTCTTGCAGGTGTGGCGGACAGTGGAAGAGCAGATAGGCAGGCTGCTACTGCCATTATATCGGAGGCAATCAAGGAACTGAGCCTACATCTTGAACACTCTTAGAGAGATGGCTTTGCTCAGGACTGAATGAATCAATATTAATAGTTAGAATTTTTAAAATGTGGATTTAAAATTGGTGAAGCTAGAAAAGAGCAGTTCATCACACACACATGGAGATTGTCAGTCACAACCAGGCTGGCACAAATAGTTGTCTTCTGATGGATTTATTACAGAAAAAATGGTATGGCTTGGGGTTTAATAAATAAAAATCTGTTGGTATATCTAACTTTCTGTATTTTAGAAAAATGAAAAGTATCTTGTGAAACAAGTCACTGTCATTGAATGTCAGAAAGAGAGTTCTGAAATATGATGTAGAAGATATTCTGCTGTATGGCAGTGAATCAAGGAATGTGAATGAACAGATTGTATGAATGAACAGATTAGGAAGTGCTTGGAGGCAACGGAGATGTGTTTTCTGAGGGGTATGTTGTGAATACCTTGGGCTCCCAGAGTAGCTAACAACGTGTGCCTGGAAGAGGCTAATGAAAGTAGAACATGTTATATATATATATATATATATATATATATATATATATATATATATATATATATATATATATGGAGGAATGTCATCAACAGAACTGATCCAGAACACTAGGGACAAAGATCTTTTGGTATGCATTCACGCCTATGCCAGTTTAAACCCACAACTATGGAATACGGATAGAATTCATACCAAACCATTGAGATAGCACCATGGTCTCATAATTTTATGTTAAATCAGCATAGGTCAAATAACAAACACATCGGGCCGTAATGATGTTCGAATCCCGGTCGGTAACTATAGCTTTTAAATTTTATGTTGTCTAGTGCGTCCTCTATCCTCTACTTCCTTCTTCTCCTTCTGTGAGCGCCAAACAATACTATGTGTATTTATTTATGACAGTTTGCGGGGTATGTCATGTTAATGATTGTAAGTAGCTTTATAATGTTAGCTATAGAAGACATGTAAAATTCTCACATTACAGATATGGTATGAGGTACATGGCTAAAGTAATGCGACAGTGCCTGATGAAGAAATTTCCAGATGCTGAAGAGAAAGAGATTTTGAAGGTAAGAGTACATTCCTAAGTATCGTATGAGGGTTAACCCTCTCTCATGCTTGGTCATATAGTAGTAGAGGGGCTTAAGTTATTGCATTAAAGCCCCAGTTTCTATACCATGTGGCATATTCAGATATGATAAACCCATATTTTGTAGACCAGTTAGCACCTGATGTGTCTATTTCACACCGTTTGCCTTAATTTTCCAAGAAACTTTTCTGGTACCTTGTTTTATGAGACTGAATCGATGCTGAAGTCATGTGGTCTGCAAAAAAGTATCTGCCTCAAAAGGGATTTAAATCCAGGGCCACTGGAGTGACAGGCAAGTGTGCTAGCCATTGCACCGCCACAACCAATGACTCAAAGGGTTATACCAAAGGTAGTGTAGCTACTGGCAGGGTGTTCCATGTCGGACATGTCAAGGAATCTGGACCAGACAAAATAAGACAAAAAAAACCTGCTGTCATGCAGATAGACTGGAGGTAAGTCAAAGGCCAGCGGAGTAAAATCTGAAGTAAATATCTGTTGAATTAGGATGTACTGAGCCACAAGCTTGATGAAACAGTGCAATGTAACTCTTTGCGATGATATGTTAACTGGTCTGTATATCATCTCAGTGTGTAATTAAGACTAATTGTAACTTTTGTGGTTTACCATGGAAACATTCAGTACAGTACTTCTCTGAGTGTTTGAATAAATTATATTTAAAAGTTTAAAGTCAAGAGGATTGAGTTCACTGTACTGGGTTTTATCCAGCACGGCTTGGTCTCTTTCTGCAGAGTGACCTGTCCAAAGTGTTGCACAGAGTACAAGTTCTGTATCGCCAGTGACAACCCAAAGGGGTCTCTGAATTAAATTGCATGTGTGAACAGAGTGATGAGGCCCAAAAATGAACTCCCAACCTTTAGAGTGTGAGGCAGGTTGACCAGTTTTCCACAGGGACTCCCAAAATAAACTTGCTTTACGTAATCTTTCAGTAAAACTAAAGTGCAGAATATTGCTTCTGAAATTTAAGCAATTGCAGTACTTTCACAAGGATGTCTAATAAAGACATAATGTGTATTTACTTATGTGAACATTCCCTTGTCTGCACAAGGCACATATTTACTGCTGTAGGAGTGTGATGTAATGAGATGGGACATAACAGATACAGGATCACTGCAGTATGAGCTACAGTTAATAGTTCCTGTGCTGAAAGCCTTTCTTTCTTCTAAAAACAAGCTGGACCCCATTTTATGAGACTGGACTGCAAGGGTTATAGGGGAGGAAATCCCTAAACTGAAGCTTAACCTTGGTATGTGCTGGTAAGTCAGTAAAAGTAATTCCATGGCAGATACTGTCAATAGATATGTTCAAATGATATGTTAGCTTTGCCACGTTCTTGACCACAGGATTATGAAGTGGCATGGTTGGTTCACTTCCACATCACCTTTCCTCCCTAGACAATTCCAAGAAAGTTCTGAAAACTGGTACCCTTTTTTATTAGGTTGGGTCTGTGTTGTCGGCAAAAACTCATCTGGAGATTAAACCTGAACCACAACTTAGGAGGCTAGCGGACCTTAATAGAGTATATTTAATTACTATTGACAAAAATTTCTGTCATATTTACCCTTGCAGATTGTAGGCAACTTGCTGTACTACAGATATATCAACTCGGCCATTGTTGCCCCAGATGCCTTTGACATCATCAATGTAGGGGCAGAGCATGCATTCACCAATGATCAGAGAAGAAACCTGGGCTCTATAGCCAAAATTCTGCAGTTTGCTGCCTCCAACAAGGGTGTAAGTTTTGTGTTTGATATGTCATGTAGTCTTAACTAGTAGGTTGTTGTGATAGCTTTTGGTTACACACAGGTTCAAATTTCTGCCAGATTTTCTTGCATTTCATTGGCAATTAACGACATGCAGGGCATGCAAATGCATAAAGCTAAAGGATATTTATGGAGAGTATTTTTAGCAGGCTGTGATGAGAACTAAATTCTGCAAAGGACTTGCTACATTCTTCTTCTCCTCCTTTATTAGTGAGTTTGTGGTTGTGAGTGATTATATGTGTATGTGAGGGAGTGTGTATTTGTGTGTTATTGAGCGGATGCATAACTGAGCATTTGTGTAAATGATGTGAGTATGTATACACGCATGTGTGTGTGTGTGTGTGTGCATGTGTATGTGTGTCTGGCTGCCTGCCTGTCTCATAATATGGTAACATGCATTGTTTATGTTCACAACTTTCATTTGACAATGTATTTTTTCCCTAAGTGAATGTAACATACACAATAGATAATTGATGTATGAAAGATGGGCAATTGGAAGGGCCGAATGTAAGACTGGCCTGCATGCCCAATTTGTGACACTTTGAAAATAGATTTTGTTCATTCGTTCTCCTGCTTGAGAGAAAAAACCTTAATTATAATTACGTGTGATATTGTCCTGTTGAAGCATGGTTGGGGCTCTCTGGCGTAGTGTCAATAATGTACATTTTTAGGGGTAAAAAAATCAGATCAATAGCTTCATTGTTAGCCAGTTGTATTTAGGATTGTTTATCATACTTAATGTTTTAATACTTGTATTGAGGCTTAGTAGTTCTTCATAGTCTGTATTGTATGCATTCAATCTTCATTTTTTTTGAGGACTGTTACTTAAGGTTTTTAGTTTCTTAGGTGTCTTTTAGGATTTAAGTTAATTGACTTGTTACTTCTAGGATTCTGGATTATCGACTGTTATGTCTGAGATTATAGGATATTGACTTAATTCTGGAACTGTAATTTAGTTTATGCAAGAACAATAGCTGCATTCACTGTATATTAGAAAGTGATAGATTACTGACTCTCCTATAAATGAGAATTTATAATTAAGAAAATGATCAACTACTGAATGTCTTAAAGTAATTGATTACTTTCTAATTTTTCAGTTTGGAGGTGAGAGTTCTTACCTGGCTAGCATGAATGATTATATTAGAAATGCCCATGAAAAGTTCAAGTGAGTATCATTCATTCATAAACGTGGTACTTTTCTGATAATTTATCTTAAGTATTTATTTATCAGTTCAGTCAATTAATATTATTATATGTGAGGATTTTTGGGGGTCAAAGAATAGGAATTATGTATAATGATCATCAACCCCCACACATGTGGTAGTGGTTTTTCTGTGGGTGTTGTTTTTATTCTTTTTGGGAGGGAGTGGATGAAATAAAAACAAGCTCATCTGTATCATTATGTTATACAGAAAGCAAGCTCATCTGTATCATTGTGTTATACAGAAAACAAGCTCATCTGTATCATTGTGTTATACAGAAAATAAGCTCATCTGTATCATTGTGTTATACAGAAAACAAGCTCATCTGTATCATTGTGTTATACAGAAAACAAGCTCATCTGTATCATTGTGTTATACAGAAAACAAGCTCATCTGTATCATTGTGTTATACAGAAAACAAGCTCATCTGTATCATTATGTTATACAGAAAATAAGCTCATCTGTATCATTGTGTTATACAGAAAATACTGCCTGGCAGCTTGTGACGTGGAAGACCCAGAAGTTAGGTTCAACATTGACCAGTACAGCGACGTGACGATGATTACCAAACCTGTTGTGTATATATCTGTGGGAGAAATTGTTGACACTCATCAGGTAATGTTCTTTGTAATGTATGCTTTTTATTTGTACTGACTTTACAACACTGTTGGAGTTCATATCTTTGTGTTATGTGAATTCACTGGGTATTTAACATTTGAAACCGATGTTAGTTTCCAGTTAGGTTTTATCGATCAGGTACTAAAAACCCCACAAACAGATTGGTCATGGATCTTCTAACAGTCTTGACAATACTGTAATGCATATTTACATAACAATATTCCCATTGCATGATAAAAAGTTCAGTTTAAAAACAAAACAAAAACATAAAGCCTGCCTTGATGGGGATTCGAACACGTGACTCTTGTCATATAGTCCCATTTAAAAACTTGTCACATAACACAGTAACTGGTCACAAAGAAAGCAAAGCAGTCACCCATGGTAAGAGGCCTGAACCAAAACTGTCGCATGCACAGTAATAAATCTTAAGGCCGTCGCACACACAGTAATGGGTCACAGATAAAACAGCCTCTCTCTCTCTCTCCCTCTCTGTCTCCCTCTCCTCCCCTCCCTCCCCCTCCCTCTTATCTCTCTCTCTCTCTCTCTCTCTCTCTCTCTCTCTCTCTCTCTCTCTCTCTCTCTCTCTCTCTCTCTCTCTCTCATGAAATAAAGAACCTGTTTAAACACCCGTTGTAATAGTGAATATGTGGTGCTAGCCCCATATTTTATAGACCTATCAGCACTTGGCTGGTGTTGACACACAGTACCAGGTTACAGATAATGTTGTCACATGTGCTATCATCATCATCATCATCATCATCATCATCATCATCATATAGCAGGTCTTTTGCAGAACTGTCATGGCTTGCCAAAAAGTGTCTTGACCATTTCTCATGTTTCATGTACCCTCATGCCCAAGGTGCCAGCAATGTCCTGTGTTCATCTTTGCATTCTGTTTGTGAACCAGTCTTCTGCGATGTTCACATTTTCTAGAATATCAGTATTATTCATGATATTCTAACTTTTTTGCAACATTTAATCTCAGAAGTCCAATTTTCTTCTTTAGTGATTATGAAATGGTCCATGACTCATCAACATGTTGACACAGGAAGGTCTTGAATTTGATGCTGCCTTGCGTAAAATAAATAATTTTAAATATAAAGCTGCCTTGTAGAGATATGTTAGTTGCATATCCTTTACAGGACATGCAGTCAACCCCAGCAGTTTTTGGCTGTTTGTGATTGTTTGGTAAATTTAGTTTCCATTGCTTTCTAAACGGCCGGCCGCCAATTTATATAAAAACCAATGCAAGGCGGTTTGATGCTAAATCGCCCGCAGCTGTGTTTCAAACGCGGTATGCAGGATTATGAATTGTGTCCGCTACGCATTTGCCACAGAGCCTTCCAGAGATATGTTTTTTTTATTTTTTGCAACTAAACAGGAAATAGGTAACCTGTTAGATAGACTGCAGCATTTAAATAATAGGAAACATTATTTGTCATATGTGAAATATATTCATTGGCGGTTTGGTGTTGGACTTATTATTGTTGGTTTGGCATCAGTATATGAATGTTGTTTCCATTTCTCCATTAGTATCATTTCTTGGTCTCCACTTAGTTGTTACTAACATTTTTTATTATTCTTGTAGCTGTTACTTCAGCACCAGGAAATAATTGCCCCAGAACACTCAGATCCCTTGCATGAACTATTGGAAGACCTTGGAGATGCTCCAACAATCGATGAATTGTTGGGAACCGAACTGACAGGAGATGAAGCTGCCAATGAAGCACTCAGACAGGAGATGGCCAAAACAGAAATTTCCCTCACACTTTCCAGTAAATTTGAGGTGCAGACAGATGACAAAGCTGACATGAAGTCTTTACTTATCAGGTATTTATTAAAAGAGCTTGTTTTAAAATGTCTGATTAGGTTATATTGATTGATTGATAGATTGATTGATTTAGGAACCGACATCACAGCATTCGGGGCATTCCCATAAGCGCTCCGTCCCCATCCTCAGAAGCCAGCGAAGAGTTCCAACCCCAATAGTACCAGTAGCAATCTGATTATATGTGCGTCTCGCCTTTCCTCTAAGCGTCGAGCACGGCCAGATCCCCTCGTCACTCCACGCTGTCGCATTCTTGCCAGACCATGGTGATCCATTTGCTCCTCCGAGGTGTACAGGTGCTCCCACAAGGCCGCAACCACGTCTGCCTTATCATGCATCAATACTCCACCAAGGTTTGCAGAGTCAGCCAATCTGTCTGCCTGTTCATTCCCCAGCACACCAGATTATATCTGAAGACCTTACTGCTGTGGAGGCTAACCAGCAAGCTACAGAGACGAGCATCATTTACACCCTAGACTTCAGCAGGGCGAGATAGATAGAGCACTTAGCGCTTGCCCCAAGTGGAAGACTTAATTCTTCATTATATTTATCACGTTTCCTTAAAAAAGTTAAGAAGTAGAATATCTGATCAATATTAGAATGGAAAATAGTAAACATCTGCTGAATAGACTGAGTGTTTAAATAAAGGAAACAACGGCTACCAGCCTGGTTGCTACAAAACAGTCTTGAGTACATGTTGAACATCATCTTATCCTGAGTAAATGTTGAACATCTTATCCTGAGTAAATGTTGAACATCATCTTATCCTGAGTTAATGTTGAACATCATCTTATCCTGAGTAAATGTTGAACATCTTATCCTGAGTAAATGTTGAACATCATCTTATCCTGAGTTAATGTTGAACATCATCTTATCCTGAGTAAATGTTGAACATCTTATCCTGAGTAAATGTTGAACATCATCTTATCCTGAGTAAATGTTGAACATCATCTTATCCTGAGTAAATGTTGAACATCATCTTATCCTGAGTAAATGTTGAACATCATCTTGGACTAAGATGGGTGCAGAATAGATCACAGGTTATGGTATCCACCTCTGGCTCAAGCAGATCAGGACCGTCTTTGGTATTGAGTATTTACATTTTGACAAAATAAGAACAGAGGTAGTGGATTGGATGTCTAGCCTTCTCAGACAAGGGCAAACAAAAAGCTTGGAAGAATGTTGTGATTCTGCAACCACACATTTGGATCTTCACTGGTGCTACAGAGTTCATGTACTGTGAGATTCTCCTTATCCTTTTGTGATTAATGGAGGTGACTGGAGCACTTTTGGAGATACCTGTGCACAGTAAAAGTAATCATGTACAAAGATCATGACTTGTGTGTCTGTTGATAAGGTTTGGCTGGGATAAGACTATTTGAGATCCATTGTTCCTGAAAGCTTGGATGTTATACTAATACGAGTCAACAGTTGCTAGCATGAAAGACATGACAAGAACTGCCTGAAGTATGATGGAGAGTGAACTCAAAGAGTAATGTAAAAAGACTTGAACTGGACTCCCATTTTGTTTGAGCAAGCTTCGAGGGACATCGGTTATAGTCTATTCCTGCACATTTATGGTGATGTGAAGTTAGAACAATAATTGCTGAATCAACAGCTGCTGTGTAGTTGGTGTATCATCTGGAAGACAATCTTAACCCTTAAATTTAATGCATTGTTGTTGGGGTTGTTTGAACCCCAAAAATAGCTTGCATCTATTGGAGTGAGCTTGGTGTAGAGATTTTCCTCCCAACCTGCTATCAGAGGGCCATCTCATTGGGGATTGTGTACAGTTCCCTTACCCTTCTCAAACTCAAAACCATTGAGGCATACATGACCAGTTACTGATAGATGGGTAGAATTGTGGTGGTTGTTTCATCATTAAAAACATGAAATGTAAGGCAGCTTTACAAAATATAATTACGGAAAACAGAACATTGTAGCAGCATGCATTCAACAACAAAGAACATCAAGAAGACAACAACATATATTGCACAGAAGATGATACTACAGTAGCTACATTAAGGCATAATAAGCAGAATGAAAAAAATGTGTGGTACTTATCTGATAGGCTCTGAAAATGAAACCTGGTACCATATCCAGGGCCTATGAGATAAGTACCACACAGTTTTTAATTTACTTCATTTTGTTTTTCATTTTCCAACAGTATGACCATGATTTCAAATTTAATGATGTATTGTTGGTATGTTACAATTGTTTGATAACATTTGCTTGAAATGCTAGGACCAAACGAATGATTGTGGATGTGATTGCCTGTCAGCCCGGAGAGAATCTTGTTGTGGTCCTGGACACTGCATGCAGCCAGCAGCAGGAAGAGATTCATCAAGCCATGGTGAAGAAGAGAGACCTCATTGACAGGAAACTCGTCGAGTCACAGAAAGAAGGCAAAAAGTTGGTGCGGCATGCATCTATTCTTGGGGATACCAGGTTATTATGCACACATATTATTTCAAGTCACTTTTAATTTGCTGGATTGTGATTTATGTTTTTACGCCTTAGTGGGTAGTTGAGCTTCTTTATTCTTATACACATTGGCAGTTGAGTACACACTTAAAGAGTGTATTATGTGCTCATATTTGAGATTCTGAATATTGCTGCACTTATTATGGTCCATGAAACCCTACAGAGATCTTACAACCCTTAGACCTCTGGTTCTCAACCTTTTTTGTCCCATGCACCCCTTCGCTACATGTTTAGAATGTCATTCCCCCTTTTTGTATTTCCTCCCTATAAATTCCCTCCTGCCCCTACACAGTATACATAATAATAGAAGCTAAATTAAATATCATACTAGAACAAGTCTAACGTCTACATAAAACATGATTTGCGGGTCTACTTATGTTATAAAACAAATATCAGAAGGATAAGTATAGAACAGTAAAGTATGGAGGAAAAACAATATCAAGTAATCGGTTCTTTTATTAACAAAATTGTGAACAATCTTAATCCCCCTGCCCCCTGGAAACCCTAAAATTCCCCCCTGGGGGGAATTCTCTACCAGTTGAGAACCATTGCCTTAGACCAACAGTAAAGTGTATATCTGGAATAGACATCTGAGAAAATGTGTGTGAAGAAGAAGAATACACTGTATCTATTTAAACAAATCCACACTTTAACCATTTATTAATTTTTAACATATGGAATACATTTAACAAACAGTAATTAGGAGGTAAAACACAGAAGAAGAAACATTGTGTACTCCTAATTTAAAACGTTTACTATTTGTCAAAGACGTTAAAAGTGCAGCATATTTTTACCCATAATATCAAAGTTGCTTATTGTAGTTTTCTCCTCCACTTCCGCTTTCTATCTCCTAATAGATCACAGGCCTTCAACTAACTCAGGTCAAGCCATTCTATCGTTTGCCGTCTCCTACAGCTTCCTCATGTCCCCAAGTTATTCATCTCAGTCTCTAATTTTCACCTCCATGTGCTTTTAGGTGTCTGTGTCGGTAGCTTTAATGGAAATTTACTATATATACATTAAATATAATGTATATTAAGATTATTTTTATCCAACATCCATTTCATTTCTGCATATCTTGGCGTATAAAGGTTCTGTATGAATTGAAACATTAATTCAAACTATGTCAACAGAAGTCTTGTCTCTAAAGAAACTTCACAAATTTAAACATAAGTTTTTTTCTGACATACTATCTTACAAGGCATTTTACATTGGCACCTTTCCGTCTTAAGGCAATGTGCGGCAGTAAAAACATAGATTTTTTTGTCAATTTGGCTATTTTTGGAATAGTTCATTTTTAGACACCTTATCATGTCTTCTATCAGATTTGGTACTTGTTTTTGTTTAAAAACTGTTATTTTAATGCAATATTCATATTTTACTGAACCCACCCTAGGTGTCAAATTGTCTACTTATTGAAAATTGTTGCGAAATTGATGGTTTTCAAACCCTGGCAACGATATCTCGGGAACACGTTACACGCACGTATCATATCATTGGAAACGTCACAATATTCTGTAGCTAACAGACGATAGTTTGGTACATTGTGCTTCAAAAAGGCTTAATAACTATGACCCATGGCGGTGGCGAGTGTGGTTGATAAGGCCAATTCGTGCTGCAAATGCGTGTCCACAGTGCATGCATGTGAAAACATGGTCATTTCCACCATTATGCACCATCTTACGTCTCTCACGCTCTGTGTGTGCTTTATCTGCAATCATTTTCTCCTTTGTCTTTATTCCATTTCTGATAGTTGCCCTCCATGCAACACGTTCAGCCGCGACTTGCTCCCAATGTGCATTATAAGGCATTTTGGAGATATGAAAAACATCTGGGCAAGTGAATTAGAAACCGGTATTAGTAATATGAGAAAGACATGGAAGGAACTACAAGTGATAGCAAAGGATAGCAAGAGTAGGCTAGACATAACAAACAAAAGAAGAAATCTGTTGCTTTTAATTAATGAGAAGGTAGATAATAAAAATATACCTGTCATTCTGTATTTCTCTGTTTCTCTGTTGAAGGGGTACATCATATCTAGCAGTGAAACTAAATCAGAGGTGAATGTGTCCAGTAATGGACTCTATGTATCTCTGGGTGGGATTTATGTTAATTTTGCCAGGGCTGTGTTCATACATCCTATCCTTTGCAATGTTAATTTGCTATAGGATTTTTAATATGTGCAACTTGCACACTGGATGCCTTACTTGTATCCCTTATTCAAGATTACTAGGTATCGTCTCACTACAGAAGAGATGAGAGTGACGTGTTTGATTAGAAACCTATGGTTTATTATTTTAAAAAAAAAGCTCCCAGCCATGTACTGGGAGCGAGCCAAAGAATGTATGAGGCAGATACTGAAATATCTCAGGCGTGTCTCTGTACCATGTCGAGTACCATTGCTGGTGTTTGATAGGGAAGATATTGTTGAGAGCTGAGGATTTACATTTGCTTGCTCAGTCATGTGTAGTCTAAAAGCCATGAATTATCATAGACTAAGTGTTGTGGACAAATTCACCTATCTTGGCAGTACTGTGTCCCAAGCTGCCACAATAGATGACGAAGTAGCTTAAAAAAAAAGTCGCTTAAAAGTCGACAGGGTCGACTTCATTGCACCGGGTTTTATCCCATATGGCTCGGTCTCTTTCCGCAGCGCGGAAAGCGTCGCACAAATCACGAACTCCATAGCTCTAGCGACGACCCACAGGATTCTCCGAAAAATTCGGATGACGAAGTGAATGCACGAATCTCCAAGGCCAGTGCGGCCTTTGGCAGACTGTACAAGAATGTGTGGAACAGAAATGGAATAAGGCTGCAAATAAAGCTGAAAGTCTGCAAAACAGTCATATTATCCACACTGCTATATGCTTGTGAAACCTGGACTGTTTACCAGCGAGACGCTAGGGAACTAAACCATTTCCACTCAGTCTACCTTAGGAAGCTATTGAAGATTAAATGGCAAGATCCCCGGGAAGGTTAACCCGGTCAACAAATGCCTGCAGAAGTCGGATGTGTCGGCCTAACGGCGCAAGAACGCAGCTCTGCTGTAAACAGGCACAACGCAATCACGTCCGGAAAAAAACTCCGGATGAACGAAGAAGAAGAAGAAGAAATGGCAAGACAACATCCCAGACACTGAAGTCCTAGAAAGAGCGTCCATGCTCAGTATCCACACTCTATTAATGAAGAATCTGATTCGCTGGGCTGGTCACTTGGACTCATTTGCCAGATCACAGGCTGCCTAAACGAATCTTTTACGGCAAGCTGCATTGTGGTAATCGCTCCCAAGGCGGTCAGAGGAAGCGCTTTAAAGACACTCTGAAGATCTCACTTAAAGCTTTTGGAATTCATCACGACACTTGGGAGACTGCTGCCAAAGACTGAAATTCCTGGCGCACATCATTATGCAAGGGTGCAGTCCCTTGTGAAGCAAACAGGACTGCAAGCGCTGTGAAAAAAAAGGCTGGACAGAAAAACCACTGCAGGAGATCCTCCTCCTGGAATGTCAAGCATTCTTTGCCCACATTGTCAAAGAACATTTCGTCCAAAATAGACCTTATCAGCCATCTTAGAACTCATGGCTCCATACTTTCAACCCTGCTGGATGAAATTAATGGTCATCATCATTCTTGATGGACAAACAAGCTGGGGCTTTAAAAATGTTCATCATAATGTATTATACCAATAGGCGTGGTTGGTCAAAGTTCGCTATTTTACACTATCACCAGTTGGTGGGGTAAGGGTATCTTCTATGCAAGGAGAAGTTAGGCACCTCCTTTCCTCTGCTAGCTTGCAGGAAACCCTTGGACAAAGTGGAGTTCCCGTTCAGCTACCCCAACCAGGGTAATGTGAAATATATTCAGCCGGTAGTGGATTGAGCTTTAGAACAACCAATAGATAGTCTTAGGTTCACGAAGATAGGCAGAGGATCCTTTTATACAGAAACGGCTATGATTACCAACCAGTATGATCACTGCCAAGAAGGAAAGCAATGGCAGGTGTCGAGTAAATCATATTTCGACAACCATTTAAAATTTTGCCTTCAATAAATAAAATTCCAGTGCCTCACAAGCGATTCGAACCCTTGCTTTTAGAACCTGGTGCTATAACCATGTAACCAGATGCTCCTCTTGTTAGATGTGCACAAATGTTTCTGCATCAGATTTAGAAGCAGCATCTTAAGACTGTTATATCAGCATCAATAAGTTGTACACATAACAGTAGAAGTATGCTATGCTATATAATTTACAGCAGACATCAGCACAGGAAAAAAATCAGGTAACATGTTCGGTGTTTTTACAATTTATATTTGGGGGAAAAAATATTTTATTCGATTATGTTAAATTTCATTTAATTTTTCTTCTTTTTTCCTTCCTCTCCCCCCCCCCCCCCTTTTTTTTTTAAGGTGTGTGTGAGGATGGGAATGTTTTTGGGCAACAATTTTGGCCTTTTAAAGTTAATAATTGGTTATTTCAAAAATGATTTATTTAGATGATATTTGAACATACTTTTTTAAACGTAAATGTAAAAAAAGAAGAAGAAGACTATGAATATGTGTTTGTCTTTCTCTTCATGATCACATTTCATAACTAGATGAATATAATGATAACTAGATTCCCATCGCATAGGCTGCTATGAGAATATGAATTGTTTATCCCTCACGTAGACTAGGTCATAGCATATTGAGTTAGGGTGACTATGATCCCTTCCTTGCCACCTTTCTTTCAAAGATAATATTGCAAGGCGGGATTGGCACCAGACATGTACTGTAAAAATGAAAATGTGGCCACGACTGCAGGCGTACCAGTATGCAACTATGGATTGAGAAATATGATGATTGAAATATTTTAACTGATTCGGTGCCAAATAATATATCGTCAACTGTGACCTCCAATTTGGACAGAAGGATGATATATCGCCATACAGGGGTTATCATGTTATTTGCTTTGTTTCGCATTATCTTTTGCAATTTTAATGCTCTGTGAAGGGAAATTTACATATAATACTTGTTCATTTGATTGTGCACCATGTTTGATCCAAACCTACATGTTTGTTTGGCACCGAAAAAACTTAATTGCGCCGTGCATTTTCTCTACTTTCTTTTTCTTCCTCTTCCCTTTATCCCCCATTGATGCACAGGCCCTTAACCAATTCATACAATGCTATGCTAACTTTTGTTATCACCTGCAGCTCCCTTCATGCCCTCCCCATATTATTCACCTCTGTCTCTAATTCTCGTCTCTGTCTCTTTTTAATTCTTCCTGGTTTTTCATTAGCCCTGTGGGTTCCAGAGAAAGGACTTTCCAGTTATACTATCATTAAATTTTCTCAATGTAAATCCTTTCCTGTACCAGCTGTGACCGTTTTCTAGTCATACTATCATCAGATTTTCTTAATGTAAATCCTATCCTTTACCAGCTGTGACTGTTTTCTAGTTCTACTATCATCAGATTTTCTCAATGTAAATCCTATCCTTTACCATCTGTGACCGTTTTCTAGTCATACTATCATCAGATTTGTTCACTGTTAGTCCTATCCTGTACCAGCTGTGACCATTTTCTCTGCTAAGGTTAGGAATGAAGAATACAGTGTTGTCATGTTATCTTATAAAGATGTGGCTAAAGTCTGGTTGTGACTATATAGTGTCATCTCTGAGATAACTGACAAATAATGTTTGCATTTATTGTTAGTAATGTAAGCCGTCTCTGTGGCGAAGGGGTTACAAATGCAATTCGTAATCCCGCATATCGCATTCAAAACAGCTGCGGGCGATTTGGAAGCAGACATCCTTTCATTAGTTTCCCATACAAAGGTATGAGTGCCGGTCATTCAGACCGCAATGGCAAACTACAGAATGTAAACTTGCCAAGAAATCATAAACGGCCAAAATATGCTGGGGTTAACTGCAGTATCCTGTGAAAGATATAGAACTGACTAAAGTAATGTAAGTAAAAGTCTCTTTTCCATGCCTACACTGGACATATGGTGCCAAACCCATAGTTTTATAGATCAATCGGCACTCGTTAGAGGATGTATTCAGTATCACACCAGTCACCTTTACATTCCAGGACATTTCCTGTTTTCGACCCATTTTAGCCTAGGTCGACTTGTGAGCCCACACCAATTATACACATTCAAATTGACCCTTGACCACTGGGCCAGCAGGCAAGCATCTAGCTACTACATAACTGTAACTGTTTATTGTTAGCTTATGTATAAATTGTCTGTTGCCATGTTTCTTCCAGAATTTCACTGTGCTCTAGACTTATAAACTAAATATAGAACCATTGAAGTTGAAATATGTGCAGCATAATCATGTGCTCCAACACTCTCATGTGTGTATGTATTCACACACGTGTGTGCGCATGCACACACACATTGTTACAGTAAAGAGAAAGGAGGTAATCCCATGGCTTATGCTATAGAGTTGTAAAGTTTACCCTTTCACAGGCACTCGGTCTCAAGAAATATGAAGTGAGATGACCAGCTCTATTCCTTGTCTCCTTTTCTATCTGGGAATAGATTAGTCTCCGTGGCCAAGGCTTGCGAACGTGGTTCGTGAGCCGCTTACTAGGCGTTCGAAACGCAGCCGCGACCAATTTGTGCAGCAGACCGTGTTGCGTTGTGTTATGACGTGTTGGTATGGGAGCCGGTCGTTCAGAAAGCAATGGCAAACTACTGAACGTAAAAACTTGCCTAGTACATCAACAGCAGCTGAAAAATGCTGGTGTAGACTGAAACATCCTGCAAGGGATATGCAACATTAAAAATAAAAAAATTAAAAAAATAGATTATTACACATTTCACTAGACTGGGTTGATAACTGTGTGGAAACATTCCTGGCACTAATGAGGATTAAAGCCTGGACCACACTTCTATGGCTCTCATCGTTCTTCTTACATCATTTATCCCCTAGGTGCATAAACCCTCAACCAATTCACACATAGCAGTCCTTTTAGACTTCTTCATGTCTGATTGAATTTTGCAACTAAAGTTTTCTATATGAGAGTGATAGCCATCCCCCACGTCACCCCTCTTGGCCACCTCTTTTGATGTGTGTGGTAAGTTACAGTGTTACCATTTTTTGCTTTCTGTAAGTGCCCCAGTAATATACAGTTGATAGCTCTTATTATCGGAGTAAAAATGTTTTTTAAAAGTGTATTTTTATTATTGTTATTTCTGCCTTGTTACAGTTTATATCATAGGGAAGCACTAGTTAACAGGAGAGTTTGCATTGGCACAATACCTTATGGCAAAATTGTTTTTATTTAACTCCATGGACAGGTTGCCCATTGAAGTGATGAAGACAAAGGTCAAGGCCAACCTGCAGACATTAGAACTGGCAGGCATGGTGAGCAGAAAGAATAAGTACCAGGATCTTCTGAACTCCATAGTCCAGGTATTTCATTATTGTACTAGTGCTGATATATATATATATAAAAGACAATGTTTGTTTGTTTGTTTGTCCTTTATGCGTTCCCGAACCGTCCATCCGATTGAGATGAAATTTTGTACAGATGTTCTCACTCCTATGGATCCAACTAAAATAGTTTGTTAGTTTAAAATAAATTTTTAATCGGCCCATTGTTTTGGCAGGCAAGCTAATCACTATGCTGCCACAGCTCTGACTTCAGCAGTAAAGTTACCTACTTTTCAGTTGTGTCCATTGTGTCAAAAACAATAAATACTTCACACAGCTTTACTGTAAGTTCATAGCAACAGCTGAGATATCAGATGATCATACATTTATTCTCCATTGGAGGATATGCCAACTAATACTGAGTCATTCTTTCCTGCGCAATACATTAACATAACCTGTATGTGTGTATAGACACCAAATAGCAGAACATTGCTTTCATCTCAGCCTGTCTAAAAACACTTGATAGTTTGTCAATTCTGTCACCTCTTTGTTCAGATTTCTTTAATATCCTGCGTCATCATTGTCAGCCTTGGCTGGTTTAAAAAAAAAATTATATCACTGCATGACTGACTTTCAATTGTTGTCACATTATTTAGTGTTTCGAGTGTTCTGACAGATGTCTATCTGCGTCATGATTTTAATGATGTGCATCTCTTTATTGAAAGTGCTATTTGGTAATGGTGGTTATCTGGTATTTTCCTTGATAGGATATTCGCAACCAGCGTAGATACCGCAACAATCGCAAACAAGAACTCAAGCGGCTGCGCACTACCATCAAGAGCTTGAGTGAGAAACGCACATTCTATGAATCTCAGATAGATTACTACAACCAGTATGTGAAAACCTGCCTTGACAATCTGCAGAACAAAACTAAGTAAGTGCAATCTGTTGTAAGCTTATATCGTCTCTTGTCTCATCGTGTTCCTCTTGTACCTTGCGGTGTCGAGGTGAAGTATAAACTTCGTGAGAGTGCCCGGTTATGGGCTTCGTATATCAACATTCCCATGGATTCTGTTATTCCCCCCGTCCAACGTTTACGTGGTCGGCCTCTTCCTCTGTTTCCATCTGGTCTGTACATCATTGCTTGTTGTGGCATGCTGTTAACTGGTAGCCTACTTGCATGGCCAAACCATTTGACTTGCTGCTTTCTAATAAAATCTACAGCAGCTTTAACCCCCACTTTAGTCCTGATTTCTTCATTTCTGATCTTATCTCTTCTTGATACGTTGAGTATTCTTCTCAGGAACCTCATTTCTGTTGTTGTGATTTTTCTTTTCTCTTTTTCTGTCATTGTCCAGGTTTGGCATTGGTAGCACAGAGTTGGTAGGAAGATGTTGTAAAGTGCTTTCTTAGTAGTTATTGATACATGTTTGTTCTTTAGTATTGGTGCCATTTGTCCAATGAGTTGATTTGCCTTATTGCACCTATTTTCGATCTCGTCTTCTGATCTGCCATTTGATGATATTATACTTCCTAGGTACTTGAAGCTCTTTACTTGTTTCAAGGGATGTTCGTTTAGGTGAATTGTTGCTGTTTGTTCTTCTTTAGTTATAGTCATTACCTCTGTTTTGCTTGTGCTAATTTTCATGTTATGTTCCCTACACATTTCGTTTAGACTATTCATGTGGTCTTGTAATTCAGCTTCTGATTTTGCTATTAGTGCTTGGTCGTCCGCAAACAGGAGTTCTCTAATGGTTAGATTTGCAGATGGTTCTTCTTCTGTGTTCTCGTCATGCGGTATTCTGGCTGTCTCTGCTAAGCTTATATCATTTGTACAAAATGAGACAAAACAGTATGTTGTGATCCTATGGAGAAGCAACAAATACTAATTCACATGATCTTTATTTCACGAAGACAACAGCCCATGTTAATTAAACTAACAGTAGCAAAATTCCATCGATGGGTTAAAAAAAAAATAGTTTAAAAAATTAAAATATGTTTAAAATATTAAATCAAGCCAGATGTGTCTGATGTTTCGTTTGTGAAAATTTTTTGTCAGAGACAAAACTACTTTCCATGTTAAATGAAACAGAACTGTCTGAATAACATGACTTGATGACTGACATTTGTTTCATGTATACACTTGTGAATAGAAGAGTTGAAATGATTAGAAACAGCTTGTCAGAAAGTTGTGAGATGTTCCTCAAATGCTTCCTAAATCAGTCTGCTAAGCATCTCCTAGTCTGTTATGTGTATTTCTTGTCATGTTTGTCGCATAAAATTGTATGTATTAGATTGCATGTGCGTGCGCGCCGGCGGGCAGGGGGGGGGGGGGGGGGGTGTAGTTGCATTTCAAAATCAACAGCAACATTTTGTGGCTGTTTGTACTTCTGTAATTCACTAGTTTGCTATTGCTTTCTGAATTACCGATGCCCGTGCCATCAAAATCATTGGTAGCACATTGGTAAAGTCCCATATTATATGTTATGGTTTTTTTTTCTATGCAGGCATAAAAAAAAGTCCGGTCTGTTTCGGCGGGGAGGAAGTGAGAAGAAGGGAACTGTCACATACACAGCTGCACGTCTGCATGACAAAGGTGTTGTCCTAGAAATTGAAGGATTGACTCAAAACCAGTAAGTTTTTTGGTTTGGTTTTTGTTTGTTTTGCTTTGAACTGATACTGAATATTGAGCAATATAATTGCTGTTAAGCAAGATAGTTGTGACTATTCAGATTGTTAAATTTCTTTATTAATTTCGAAAAAAGTGAAAAGTGGTTTAATATGGGAACTTGGGACCTCATGTAAATGCTGCAGCCTGGTATATGTAAAGTCCTTGACATTAAATGTCCCTTCAACCATAGCTGCTGTAAGATTTTTAAAAAAAACAACACTGTAAATAGACTGTTTAAAAATGCGTGCAGTTTTAAATCGGAATTAAAGTTTTGTAGTATGAAAAGTAATTTTCCAAAATTGTTCAAATTCAGTCATTTGTTTTTCTTTCTTTACTTTTTCATATCAGGTGTTCTCTACATAACAGTCTCAGTATGTTGTTAATTGCACAAGTTTGATTTTCTTGATCTCATTGTCACATTTTGTAAACTTGGCTACTTTTGGTATTGTCCTCAGGTTTAAAAACATGGTGTTTGAGATTAGTTCAACAGACGATCCAGGTGTGTTTGCTGTCAATGCTAAGTTTATGGGGGTGAACATGGAGAAGGTCGAGCTTGTGTTTCAGGTAAGCTGTTCATATGAGCATTAATTAAAGTTGTCAGGGTCCTGTTGGGAAATGAAGAGCTGTAGGATCAGTTACACAATGCCTAGACTTATTGATTAGTTCAGTAGGTCCCAGCGTTTGGTCGCAAAATATTCTGGGAGATGGGAGAATGTCCACCCCAATCATTTTTAATATACAAAATTTCAAATTTCATCAGAATAGTTTGTAACATTTACTTATTTCAATATGTCTCCTCTGCAATATTTTATTCCCCCTTATTAACACGAATTGTTTAATAAATGATAAGAAGTTATCTAATGACCACGTGGCTGATACTTAAAAATATTAAAAACCCACCATGTTCTTACATCATCATCATCATACAGTGGCTTTTACATTGCAGAACTTTGCCTCCATAATGTCTCTAAATTTCTCATTATCACAAGTTTTTTGACTGCTAAAGTTTTCTAGTCCTTTGTAAAGAAGGTAGTCTGCCATTGCTTTCCTTATTGACAGTGATCATACTGGTCAGTGGCTATAGATCCTCTGTTTACAGTCGTGAACATGAGACCATAATCAACAGCTGCCTGTCAGCTGCTGTCAAGCTCAATCCACCACCTGCTGGCATGGTTTCATATTTCCTTGGTTGGGGAAATTAGGAGTGTCAAGTCTTCATACATATTAAACATTATTTGGTTATGAAAAAAGGTGTGCACTGTTTACTTGACTTAATCAAATGTGGGTTGTGTGTTACTTGAATATTATAAAAGGGTGTTATAGGTTACTTGGCTATCACAAAATGGGAAAGTGGGCTACTTCGTATTTTAGAAGAGGGTCATGGGTTATTTAAAGGAAGTCATAATTCATAAAAGATTAGAAAGCACTGAATTAGCTAAAAATAAAGTAACCATATTTACAAGCCAGTCAGGCATATGTAACTGGCAGGGGTTAGATAGGCCTGGTACTGGGTCTAGTGCATATAAGGGATTGAATTTGCCACTCTGCCAGAACCATTCAGAAATGAATGGCCAATTGCTGCATCAAGTAATTTATGTTTGGACACAGATTCTTGAAACATTAGCAATGGTTGACAACATGTGGGACAGGAGGCTGTAGATAAACATGACACCAGGCAACATGGGGCTTGTGAGAAGTAGAGTGGGTGGCTTATACTTTTTGTGGGAACATGGACTTCCAAACAATTAGCCTGAATCACCAACTTGGGGTGGCTCTAAACTTGTCAGGGAGTTAAATAACATACATTTCCAGAAACAAACAAAACATAACATACATGTCTTGTATGTTAATGTCATGTTGTTAATAAAATATGTACATGCAAATGTATTTATGTTAACATTACTGTTTATATATTAATTATTATTAATAAATTATTAGAGAGAGAAAGATGTTAATGTTTTCATTATTATTATTATTTGCCAGGATCTGTTGCAGCTTCAGTATGAAGGTGTTGCTGTGATGAAAATGTTCAACAAGGCCAAGATTAATGTCAACTTGCTCATCTTCCTTATCAACAGAAAATTTTATGGCAAGCATATCTTAAAATAATACACCGGGCCATGTTAGGACATGTTTTAATGTATATTGTTTCAGTATGGTGCTTATTCTTTTAGGTGAAATATGCAGATGTATTTGCATGATAGGTGCTTGTCGGTTGTCTATTTCTCCACGTCTTTTCTCTTCACACTCTCATCCTTTGTCACTCACAAACACACTGGTGATAATCTTACAAGTGTGATTCTTACATCATTCATTATTGACACGCATGAGCACATTTTCACACAGAAATTTCTCTTCCATTCTTATACATTTGCCACTGGACATTTCTCTTCCATTTTTATACATTCACCACTAGACATTTCTTCCCCATTCTTATACATTTGACAATGGACATTTCCCCTTCATTTTATAAATTTGACACTGGACATTTCCCTTCCATTCTTATACATTTGCCACTGGACATTTCTCTTCCATTTTTATACACTTGCCACGGGACATTTCTTCCCCATTCTTATACATTTGACACTGGACATTTCTCTTGACCCATAATTTTTACTGACAAACAATGTGCACATGAGAGAACTACCTTCTGCATCTTCAGAAATAATGCATTCACAGGTCCCATTTTCTATTGTTCATCATCCCCACAAACCCACACTGCCATCACATGTCATTCTATACCAGCCAACTCACCATGTCTTTGTTGGTTGCTCCATGCTCATGTTTTTCTGAACTCCCTCTGTCCTATGCAATTGTTACATTAACTTGTTCTATCCAAATTATTATTTTATTCTGTCTGTCCTATATACTCTATAAGATGCAAAAGGTTTTTAACTTTTAACACCTTAGGATAGAATAAGTAACCTCTGCCTGGAGGGACAGAAAGAGATGTAGGATCATCCGTTTTGTTGAGCCATCTGTAACTTTAATACATGATTCAACATTTCCTGTCTCTCCATATAACCACCTTGTTTTTTTATGACTTAGCCATGTGCAAACGCACATGTGCATCAGTAATGTTTCCAGAATATTCCGAATGTCATATTTCCTGAGACAATAATATTCTTAACAAATTTTGAGAATGTTTTAAAATTAGGGACCATATTTTGCAAGATTGATGTTTGGTATACTAATTTTACATGTTTGTATCATCTGTTAGCAAATCATGATAGTTTTATATGGCCCTGCAATTGAGATAGTCACATTCTTGAACTTGTGTGAGAAGTATCTTCATAATAAATGTTTGTCATTGGGCTTAGTGTTTTGTAGTTCCCAATTCCATGTTTTAAATTTGACGTCTTATTGCTGTTCCCATCTACTCTTTTGAGATATTTGGAAAATCTTTGCCACATTACCCAAGAAAGTCAATGTTTTCTTTCACTCCACCTTCTCCAGCACTGCACTGGGAAGTATGTGCTTCCTCTGCTGGATAGCTTATTATGGGGCAGAGACCTTCCACAGACAAAGCCCTACACTTTGTGACCTGTTGGATGTGTTAGCTGAAGTGTTTTGTAATAGGCTAGACACTTCCATACTTACCTGTTTAGACGACTTGTTAGTGATGTGTCGGAGGTTAAGGCAAGAATAATTTTACTTCATTTTACTGTGTGATAGGAACAATGTACTGATCTTCATACATTATTCATTTTTAACATTTATATATAATGTCTAAGACTAGGTGAGACTATTTGAATGTTTTTCCTGTTGATTTTGGACAGTAGTGTGAGAGTAACACTGACGTTTTTAAAATAGGTTTACTTAGATTAATAGGACGAATATCATGGCATGCAGGAGGAGGAAACTAACAAAGCAATGTTACATTAAAAAAAAAAAAAAAACTGGGATTGAAGGAAACATTACTGCATGAGATCAGGATCTGACAGTTGAAGTACTTCGACCATTTTAATACATCTCTATGTTAAAGAATGCATGCGTGACGAAGACAAAATGACATGTTTACATGTGGGCAGACAATATCAAAGCATGAATTGGATGGAAGAAGTCTAAGAGTGCACCATGAAATCACAGGACAGAAGTTGGTGGGGACTCAATGCAGCAGACCTTCAATGTTAAGATAGCACTTGATGATGATAGTTCTGTTGTTTACCTCCTCCTGTTTTGTTTTTATTTTAATGAATAAAAGTGACAAAAGGTGAGACTGAAATACATTATATTTCTGTTGTCATATAGGAAAGCGCATGATATTCACAGTGATCATATGATAAAGCCGGTTCCATGGCGAAGGGGTTTCGGATGCAGTTCATGATTCCGCATACTCGCGTTCGAAACACAGCTGTGTGCGATTTGTCAACAGACCGCATTGTGCTGGTTTCTAAACATAAAATGGTATGGGTGCCGGTCGTTCAGAAAGCAGTGGTAAACTACTGAACATAAACTTGCCAAGAGATCATAACAGCAAAAAATCTTAGTGTTGACTTTAATGTCCTGTAAAGGTTATGCAACTAACTTTTTTTAACATATGATAAATCCCTCAGTTGTTCATATCTCCGTTTCCAGAACTATTTTAATAATGACTTGCTGCTGAAAACATATTTTCTGTGATTTTATTTTTTCTTCACACTCCAGGGTCTTTCACTTGATTGCCTTAAACTACAGAAACCATTGTGTGCCCTCACTGTAAGATATGCAGAATTCGCTGTTCTAAACTTAACTGTATCTGCCCAGATTTTTGTGTGTATATTTCTGTTGCTTCTACAAATTTTCTATCAATACATTATACAGATTTAACCTCTTTTCAGCTCTGACATCTTTGTTGTATAGGATAAGTGTATATATGTGAACCGTGTTTATATATTTGAAAGTTGGTTACAAGTGTGATATTAGATTTTAAAATTTTAAATTTCCATTGAAATAATTTTAATGTTTTTAACTGAAATTTCTGGAAAATGATCATACATATATATATAATCGACATCACTGTACGAAGATTAGTTTCATCTTCGGGCCAGGGCATGCGGGAGTACAAGGAAATGAGCGGGCTGACAAGCTCGCAGGTGAGGCTACTGTGGAGGGCGGACGTGCCATGGACCAGGCTGACATTCTGAATGCTCTACGTGATGTGAGACTTTTGCGAGAACCAAGTGATGACTGTGAATCTACAACAATGGCGAGACTGCTAGAGCAGCAAATTAAAAGAGGGGTGGCCAAACAAGAACACTACGCAGGAAGCCAAAGAAGATTGATAAACCAACACAGAACTGGCGTCGTTAGCCGCTACACGCTGCGGGATTTGCTGAGGAGGGGATCCGAGCACTTATGGACTGAATGGTTCGATGTGCAACGAGGATGATCTGTCGACTAACTAACTAACTAACTAACTAACTAACTAACTGACTGACATCACTGTACGCAGGAAAGCCACATGTGAATAGTCTCTCCCAAAAAGTTAAAGGTCATATGATTATACTGAGACATGGTGGTGTTGTGATGTAACTGGTGCACTCATTTGCCTACCAACAGTGTTCCGGGTATTAAAAAAAAAGTCTTGTAAGTCGAGAGAAATGACTTCATTGCCCCAGGTTTTATCCCATATGACTCAGTCTCTTTCCTCAGGGCGGTCTGCCAAAAGCGTCACACAAAACATGTAGAGCGTGAGGCAGACGGCTTGACCACTTCGCCATGGAGACTCCCTTACAACTGTGACTTTTACTGTAGACAATTTTTTAAGTTCCTGGGTATGATCCACACTGGTAGAGGGTTATAATTTATGTGATCCATATGTCTTTGGGCGTTCAGATTGATGCCAGCTCTCATAATTCACTGTGACGGGGCCGGACAGGCCATCTATTCTCCCATGCACTAAAGCCTACAAAGTGTGATAGTCCTTACATATCTCTCTCTCTCTCTCTCTCTCTCTCTCTCTCTCTCTCTCTCTCTCTCTCTCTCTCTCTCTCTCTCTCTCTTTCTCTCTCTCTCTCTCTCTCTCTCTCTCTCTCTCTCTCTCTCTCTCTCTCTCTCTCACACACACACACACAGAGAGAGAGAGAGAGAGAGAGAGAGCAGGTTCCTAGCTGTGGGATCTACTTATTGTTTGTGTTGTTGGTGCTCTGGAGTTGGGAGACAGATGGATGCAAACTGACACCTCTCTTAAAAATAGCTACCAGAGATTGCTGTGGGGAAGTTCAAGGCAGCCAATGTAATACTGACCATTGACACCTGTGTAACGTCAAGTCATGGATAATGTGGGCCTACCACCTCATCCACAATAAGCCTTTATGACACGGACTTGGACTGACTTTTACTTGACTATTATGGCCATGCAAAGTCATAATTTTTTTAACCACTATAATGCAAATAGATACAGAGGAGAAAAAGCACTGGTCACTCCACCTTTTGTCTTCTTCACGTACCTTGTCCAGAACAGACATTGGCAATCATGATTCTCCATTTCTCTCTATAATTCAAACTGGATAGAAGTTGACGTTGTCTACATTATTTTTTTATTTCTCCGCCTTTATGCCTACCAAAATTTTCAGTTATTACCTTGCCTGGAAGTTGCACCCTAGGATTGCACTTTTACTTGCTACTGATAACGAGGTTTGATGACACTTCTGCTGTAAAATTCCGTTGGTAGTCTCATACTATTGTTTGTCAATGTAACTGATGCATGTAACCAGGCTGAGATAACTCAATGGAACCTGATTTCCTGAAACAGTGAAGTTATTGCAGTGATTGACGGTTCATAGAGAACAATATGAAATTCATTCTTTCTGTTAAGATACATTGTTCTCTGGACTAAATTATTCCTTTTATGACGTGAAGGCATGGGTTTAATGATTCATTTTTAAAAATCTGGAGTTTTAGAAAACAACACAGTTTACACAATTGTGTGCTGTGTCATGTTTATTTATGCTTTTACCAATAAACAATCCATCACTTTTCAAGTATATTGGGACTTTCATTTTAATTTAAGTCTGAGATGTTGCCAGCGGTCTTCGATATACTTGATATTATTATGTATTTATTTTTCCTTGCATAGTTCATGCTACTTGTAGTTAACTATTGTCTGCTGCTATTTTGAGATCTTGTGACTAAATGAATCAGTGAGTTTGTGAAAGTGTGTGAGTGTGAAAATGTATTTTTTGTACTGAAGTTGACAACCTGTAATCATCAATAAAAAATACATTATAAATTCACCTGCATTGTTGTTTAATAATGAATTATTATTTGTTATGGGTAACATATTTTAGTTGTGTATTTTTACAAGTAATTTCTTTAAAGTTGTTTCTCCTATGAATGGTAATTTTTTTTCTGCTTTGCTTATTTTATATTCAAGTTTTCTTTCAAAGAAGTATTTGCTTTATTGCATACTTCTTATTAAGATGCTTTTATTAATTTATTTATAAAATGACATGGAGATCTGATCTAGTAAGTGCTGCACAAATTCTTGTATCATTATCTTGTATCATTAGCAAATGATTAGTATTTATTTTCTCCTTTATTAGCAAATATTTATGGAACTGTTTGTTTCATGAGTTGTATAATGAAAATCTCTGTATCCAATTTTATCATTGAAATCAGCTCTCTTATGATAAACAGCTGCATATAACATTTCTCATTTGCACTCAGACTTCCACATTAGAGACTCCAATAAAAGCAGTAGTTTCACATTTCTGACATCTCCGGGTTGAATTAAATGACGAGGAAAGAAATATTAAAATAGTCTGTTACTCATATTGTATATTCATAATTATATAGTTGTCAAAGGCTTATTTACAAATTTGTAAATTCTTTATTGTGTTGTGTCTTTGAGCCTACACTCTTGACCAGCAATGAGAGATACCGTTCTTTGCCTCAGAAAGGGCCATAATAGACTAAATATTCACAATCATTAGCCTTAGCTCTCTGCTTGACCATTAAGCATGTTTGAACTAAGCATGTTCAGTTGGATTTGTCATACTGGCCCACTAGTTCCACAATAAACCCCATGTTGTATGGAATGTAAAAAAAAAAAAGTTGTGGAATTCACCATGGGAATCACTAAATAGTTTAAACACCAAGACAGCAATCACAAGAAGAAGATTCCCGAGCCTTCCAAATACACTTTAAAAAAAAAATGTTGCATATCCCTCACAGCATGTTGCAGTCAACACCAGCATTTTTCAGCTGCTGTTGATGTACTAGGCAAGTTTTACATTCAGTAGTTTGCCATTGCTTTCTGAACGACCGGCTCACATACCTCCCGTAAGTTACCAGCGCAGTGCAAACCGCTGCCGATTCTGACAGTTGCTGTTTTCCCCACGTGGATATACAGGATTACGAACATTGTCGCTAACCCCTTTGCCAGGAGGATATATTTAACCTGGGTTGCTTCTAGGTCTTTTGGCCAAGATCAAAGTGTAGTCGGTCATCTGCATTTTGATCTAGCCTTGGCCAACAGCAGAGGCGGTCATTTGAATGACACACAAGGACTTGGAATTTCCTGGGGTGGCTCTTGCTCCTGGGGGACCTTGAGCCCTAAAAATTATTTTAAAAAAAATTATATCTCTCATTACAGACACATTACGTGCATTTGCTGGCATTTCATCTTCCTTTTTCTCCTTCTGTCTCCCAGTGGAACACAGGCCCACAACCAACCCATTTCAAGTTCTTTGTGGGCTTGTTTATGATTGGCTGGATTTTGCATGTAAAGCTTTCTACAGGTCAGATAGATAGTTTCATGCCAGCTCTTCTTGGTCACCTTTTAAGACATATATGGTAAGTTACAGTGTGCTATTCTTAGCTTTCCTCATGGGTTTTGGTAACACATGGGTGGTTGCGGGTGTATACATGGTGGGTATTTGAAGACATGAGGAAGTAGAGGTCACTGGTCCAGGTAGTTACTACATGGTGTTCAGGCATAGGGTTTTGTTATTTTAACTGAAGTCTCTCATTAGCCGGCTCAGTGGTGAAGGGGTTATGGATGCAGTTTGTAATCCCGCACACTGTTCAAAACAACTGTCAGCAGACCACCTTGTGTTGCTTGGGTTTTTTATGAAATGGTGTGGGTGCCAGTCGTTCAGAAAGCATTGGCAAATTACTGAACATAAACTTACCCAGGAATCACAAACAGTCAAAAACTGCTGGGATTGACTGCCATGTCCAGTAAAGGATGTGCAACTAACTTAACTCTCTCATGAAATCTCCCGAGCAGGAACCTGCTGTGGGTAAGTGAAGTATTAGGACCATCACATTTGTTAGGCCTGAGTGCATGGAGGAATAGATGCTCAGTCTTTCTCTGCAGAAGAGAATGAGAGCTGACATTAAACCCTTATCCAGCTGTGATCATACTATTGACAGCACAACATCTTGACCATTACAGCACACAATGAAGATAGAGTAAGGTATTTGTATAAATGGCTATTAAAGAGCTGTAGGCTCTCATTGTTTGAATATAAGAAAACCACTGCTCTATTAAATGCCTCATGTTCAAAGCAATGTTATGTTAATCGTCATTATCGTGTATCATACCGATAAACGTGAATGATCATCGTTTAACATCTGACCTGATTGTCTTTGATCAGGTCTGTGTTCTTTCCCTGATAATGCCATCTCAGTGTATATCTCTGGCTTTTTCTTCCAACCCAGTTTGCAATGATGATGATGATTTTATGGGGCTGAATTGATCTGAGAAGTTGTATTGATCGATAAAAATAATTCTATCACTGAAGATTGCACATGGACCACAGAGTTTATAAGCAAAGCACTAACCGCAGTGCCACCATGCCTCACAGCTATATACATCAGTATTTTACCCCATGAATTCATAACAGTTTTAGCTGTGAAATATGTTGGTTAGCGGGCGTGCTGGCGTAGTTGATAGCAAACTTTGCTGGTAATGTCAAGGGTATGGTTGGAAGCGGGTTCGATGTCTGGGCTCATCATCTGCAAAAGTGAAGAAAAGACATTTGGACATTAGTTAATTTGGTAAAGGATCACTTTTATTGCATATGGATATTTCCATAAGTGCCCATCACCTCTCATGAGACTCACGAGGAGATTCTCAACACAGTGCATGTACTATGTATCACTGGAAGTAAAAGTAGGTAAGACATGCTTTAGCGCAATATGCAACATTGCCATAATAATAGAGCAAAGCTTCAAATTGAATTCACCACTTGATATTGGATTTGTGGACTATGATAGGAAATCTCTTTGGAAATTGATGATGCATTATGGGATCGCACAGATTAGCATTAACTTAATAAAAGCAAATGGAGACAAGTGTGAAATAGAAGGCATTCATTCTTCACTGTCACATCATCTTTGTGGTTTATAAAAGAGCTGAGAATTTCCAGATTTTTAAACTATGTTGACTTGTAAAGTTTGGTAGTTTCATAAGAATGAGGCTTTGATAGGTAATATTTGTTTCAGTCTTTACATTTTGTGTGCAGGATCAGAACTTCTTTAAAGTTTATTCGCCAGTAATGATTCAGTGCTGATTACTTCACATATTATGTTTGCTAATTTTGTTTGTGTCGCCTGTATGATGTCTGACATTTTATTTTATGTATAATGGGTAGGAATGCCTTGCAGGTGTGCATAATATAGTATGCAGGGATCTATTTTTGATGCTTTATGTGGTAGTTTATATCTGGTAAGCTAACACACTCAAGGTTCTAGATGATTATCTTTACATTTAATTAGTTTGAAAGTAGTATCTGTTTTATTATTTTCTTTTGAACACTTGTGAATATAGGGTTAGAATTAAATTATAAGAAAACATAAATTATGGCCATCTTCAAGAAGAAAGAAATATCTGAATATAACGCCCAAGTAAATGAGAACATTCTTAAACAGGTTAATCAGTGCATTTATTTTTTAACTATCATAGCATCTAATGGAATGTAGGTCAGCATGGCTGAATGGATAAGAGCACTTGTTCTTAAACACCCAGTGTGCTGATGTTGAAGTAGCGGGTTCAACCCCTACACCCGTCATTTGGAATAAAATGTTGACTTCCCATCTTTGACTTGGGGATATAAATTACAAGTACCTCTGAAGTTAGAGTGGGTTCGTCTGATGGCGAGGGAAACTGATAATAGGGAAAGCTAAATATATGTAAAAATCAATCAGTCCAGTGCACTCGAAGAAGTAGCATATGTATGGTCTACGCTCAAAGTGAGTGAACGCCAAACAATAAAAAAAATTATTAGAGTCAGAATCACAATAGCAATGTAGCCATTTACAAGATGAGAAAATGGATAATGAGCAGACAAACTGAGAAACATCTAATGGCAGTAGAAATGTGGTTTCTGAGAAAAATGCAAAAAATACCACAAAGAGACCCCCCCCCCCCCCCCCCCAAAAAAAAAGATACAAAATTGTCCTTCAAGAAAAAAAAATGAAAACTAAATTGATTAGAGAAACTAAATTGTAGGCAGTCAAGAATTTTTGGGCACATTATGTGGAGCAATAAACTTGAATACTTTGTGGCAAATGGAAAAATTGATGAGGTAAAGAACAAGAGGAAGGCAAAGCGATAAATACATGGATGACTTTGCCACATGACATAACCAGGACAAGAACACCGAACTAAACCAAGACTGATGATCATGTGATTTCTCTTATCAGCATGGCTCCTGATGATGATTTATGAATACCAACAATTCATAGTGTCTCAGGAGTAGATAAAAATTTGTCATTGAGAATAACTTGAAGCTTAATTATGGAAAATGTCCTGGTAATGCCTCTGCCTTCTCTTCTAAGCTACTGTCTAAGCACATGTTTCATATGAATGACTGCAGTTGATTATTAAATCCAAAGACATAACTGACACTAATGACATTATCTCAGTGAGTTGGCATGATGTCATCAAGTCACAGGACTAATCTGGGTCTTTGTAATGTCAAGATAAAAAAAGTATTGGATAGTGACTGAAAGAACAACTACCTTGGTAGCGCTTGCTAGCAAGCAAGCACAGAAACTACAAGGATAGAGATTAGAAACCAAGAGTTACTAATACATGTGACCTCTGAACTATTCAACGTAACATTGTTAGAATCTGAACGAAACTTTATTTATTTTTAAGAATGCCTTTAAAGTTCAAGTTCAAACATACTGCTGACCTCGCACAGTGTGTGAGTATGTATGTAGTATGTATGTGTGTGCATGCGTGCATGCAATTTTTGGGTACAGGCTTCTATTTTATGTGATAAATATACGTGTATATTACTTGTTTGTGTTTATACATTGGTTTTTATAACATTGGAATAGTCTCCTTCTTTCTTTACTGATGAAGATTTTTTGCAGACTTTTTTCCCCCCATTTATATTCGTATTTTACAGATGGAAAAAGGTGGGAGGAGAGAGAGAGAGAGACTACTATAATCTAAACTTAGCAACAAACTTGTAATTCAGTAATTATTCATAGCACCTTGCTTGATTCTAAACCACATTTAGAAAATTCGTTACTGTTTAAATTGTTCTCTATTTTTACAGTGAAATTTGGTGACTGACTTTACCAGGATCACTTGACTTAATTTCTCTATCCTCTTGTGTTTTCAGTTAAAAACCATAAATTTATATTCTCATTTGCCTTGCCAGGCCTAATATAAACACACATAGTATTTGGCACTCATAGACGTGAGAAGAAGGAAAAAGATTAGAGGATGCACTAGACAACATAAAAATTGAAAGCTAGTTACAGACCGGGATTTGAACCTGTCACCTCCTTGAATGAGGACACCTATGACTAGAATGCCGGACTCTCCTTCGGGAATCTCGGGTTCGATCCCACGGTAATGTGTGGGATTGTTTTCTGTCGGGGGCAAAAATAAAGTTCTAACCTGCACAGTTCGCGGCGACTGTACTAGCCAGGCGGCCTTAATTCCTCAGGCTCAAAGACCCCTCTGCCATTCACCGCAAGGTATTATATTGGCAGTAAATGACAGTTGACCTCCTTAAAAGTCACTTAAAAGTTCCTGTCACCTCCAAATAACGATGGCGCCTCGCTGTAGGAACAAGTGTACTTTGACACATGATTAACTAGATACATACGTCGAAGTACACTTGTTCCTGCAGCAAGGCACCGTCGTCATTTGCTGGTGACAAGTTCGAATCCCGGTTAGTAACTATAGCTTTAAGTTTTTATGGTGTCTAGTGCGTCCTCCAGTCTCTTCTTCCTTCTTTTCACTTCTATGAGTGCCAAACAATACTATGTGTGTTTATCTTATTAACTGTCTTAGTGGCCTCAAAAGGTTCCCCAATTGATTTCTTGTGTAATACTGGCCTAATATGTATGCAGAACATATACGTTGTTGACTTGAGAGCTGTACTGGTTGGCAAAAATGTTCATTCCTGCCACAGCCAAGAATTGAACCTGAGACTAATGTGTTAGTAAATAACTCTTAACCACCATAGGCTACCATGGCCCCATTAACACACATTGTACTTCCACTGTGCCAATTCAATCTCCACCGTGCTGCATTGGATGTCTGACACTGTCTCTCTTGCCCTTGTACACTGACTGCTGTTTGTCCACTAACAAGATATCTTCCTACTTTTATTGTTTTTACCTCTTGCTCACCTTGCTTCAGTATGGTTTTCATTCCCAGCCTCTCTTGAACCTCTGCAATTGATTGTGTTTTTTTTCTCTGCATGAAATAGAACATATTCTGTGTATCCACATCTCCAGATCCCTACTTTGACTTTCCGATTGCTTGTTCATTGTCCAGGTTTTTGCGCCATGTGGTAGTATTAAATATATATAGCATTTGACAATTCTGTTTTTATAGTCCAATCAACACTGAATGAGTGAAGTGGTCAGTATCACATCGACTGCCTTCACTTCCCAGAACATGTCCTGATATCCATTTTAGGCTAGCTTGACCTGTGACCCCTGGTCAGTTTAAAAAACAGGGAAAATAACCAAACCTTGAAGAGGATTTCAATACATGACCGCCGAGCCAGCTGGCAAACATCTTGCTGCTGTGTTACCACAATTATAAATGACTTGATGTGCCTGAAATCATTCAGTGCATTCTTTGTGTTTGTACACTTGCGAAATGCCAAATGTGCTTTTGTGCTTTCTCATATCTACAAAAAGGACAGTTTTGTTTTTAAACACACAAATAATACGAGGGCGAGTCAATAATTAAGTCACACAGTTCTGTGGGATGACAGGTAAATGTAGTAGGTGTTTTCTACAGGCGTCATTAGGTGAAAGCAACATCGAACTTTATATTCTTGTTCATCAGGTGGCGCTAGGTGTCTCATGCGCAGCGCATAAACAAAATGGCAACTGTACTTATTGAGTGTACAACCAAAGAGCATCGTGCTTTTGCACGTTTTTTGTGGGAAAAAGGACTGCCTGCAAAGGACATTCATAAGGAAAAGCTTCCTGTTTATGCTGGCAAATGTTTGTCCCGTAAAGCGGTGCATATCTGGGTAGAAAAATTTCTCAAGGACGCTCTAAAATTGTTGATTAAATCCGATCTGGTCGTCATGTTGAGATTGCAACAGAAGCATCCGTGCAGCGGGTGGAGGAGATAATTAGAGGTGACAGGCATCTGCAATAGGGTGCTCACATGGTTCAGCATGCAGCATAATGCATGATCGATTGAAATTCTAGGACTGCTGACTAGAGGAGTGTTGCTTCTTCATGACAATGCCAGACCACTTACGGCTCGATTAACTCAGGAGAAAATTAACAAACTAAGGTGGGAAGTTCTGGAACATCCATCTTACAGCCCCGATTTAGCCCCTAGCGATCTCCACCTTTTTGGTCCACTGAAAACCCACCGTGGCGGGAAACATTTCGTGAATGACGCCGAAGTTGAATGTGAAGTGAAAATGTGGTTTAGAAAACAGAGCACGCAGTTCTATGCAGCCGGTTAGAGAGGACTGATAAAACGATGGGATAAGTGCATTAATGTTGGTGGAAATTATGTTGAGAAATAAAGGGACAATGCATGTATAAAAATAAACTGGTTTCAAGTTATCATATTTAGTTATTTTTCTACAGCCATTTGTGACTTACTTATTGACTTCCCCTCGTATAACCAGCTTGAGGGAAAAAAAGGGGAGGGGGGCACAAGAAAGAGGATAAATAAATTCAATTTATTCTCTTCTCTCCCCTCCCTCTCCTCTTCTCTCTCTTCCCTTAAAAGTTAGGTGATTTTACCATGTTTTCCTTCTGTGTGTACATCCAGCATTAGAGTTTTATGTAGAGATGTACGATAATATTATATTTTAACATATTTCCCGTATCTTTTGTTTGAATATCTGGACCTTTGGCTTTTAATGTGTTAAAGACTGTTGGTTTACGTATTGAGGTATACTGCATATGACATTTATTTCTATATATTTTAAGCTTATTTTCTTTAGTTTCCAGGGGGGGGGGGGGAAGAAAGAATGTAATAAATGGCACATGCTTAAGAAATATTTCTTGAATGTTTGTTTTATGTAAAGTAGCACTGTTCTTTTTTCAAGTCCTGTAGCAAGAACCTGCATTGGGTATGTGAAGTGGTAAGACCATCATATTTTTGTAAGCATGGAGGAGCAAATGGCCAGTCCTTCCTTCCTGAGCGAGAGCTGACATCTAACCCTTGTCACACTGCTCTCATGCCACCATCAGCATAATTACCTAACCCTTACACCAAGGTGGGTTAAATGGCATTGTAGCAGAACTTTGCTGATTACTGGGTGGATGCATCCAAGCGTTCATCATTAGATTCACCTTCAGTTTTATACTGAGCACTGATGGTTTGGTTTGGCTTGTAAAGGATCACTTTCATTGCACACAGATATCTCCTTAAGTGCTCCAGTCTCCTGCCATAGATCCCACAATGAGAATCTCAGCACAGTACACAAACTCTAGAACTGGTTAGTCTCCACATACGTGTATAGCAGAGTCACAATGCAGCAGATTTTAGTAGGTAGTGATCTATTCTTCTTCTTCTGCTGCGTTCATCCGGAGACTTTTTTTCGGACATGACGGTGTTGTGCTTGTTTACAGCAGAGCTGCTTTCTTGCGCCGTTAGGCTGACACATCCGACTTCTGCGGGCATTTGTTGACCTGGTTAACCTTCCCGGGGTGACATATTCAACTTGCTCCTTTTGATCTCTAACCGCCAATGGGTTTTTAATGTAGGAATGGTCCTCTGAACTTTTTGCCTTTGTCCGCGAAGGTGAGATACCTGATCCACTATCATATGATCGGGGGGGGGGGGGGGGGGGGGGGGAGCATGCCATCGTTTTTATTTTGTAAAAATCCAAATAGTGAATACAGTGAGGTGAACCAGCCGTGCTTGAGCCAGAGACATAACTTCTGCTCTGTACCACACCGAGCATTAATGGGGCCTCTGAGTTGAGTCAAGGACCAATGTATCACAAAATCGGATCATTCCCATAAGTGCTCTGTCTTCATCTTCAATAGCCAGCAAAGAGTCCCCCTACTAATGGTACCAGTTGCCATCTGACCATGCGTCCACCTTTCCTCGGAGTACTGAGTATCAGCCAGTTCCACTGGCCACCCCCTTCAGTACTATTTTCTCTAGGCCATGTTGATTTATCTGTTCTGCCACACTATACAATGATCTCAAAGGTCCCTGAACACATCTTCCTTATTGTGCGCCAGTACCCCACCCAACAGTGCAGACCCAGCCAATCTGTCCACCTGCTTGTCTCCCACCACACCAGCCTGTCCTGGGGAATAGATCCAGCAGATGCTCCCTATCTCTTTGATTTTTGAATTGAAGCATGCCACTCTGCACGAAGTATGCCTGTCTTCACCTTTCTTATAACATCTAATTAACCTTATGGTGCCAGGTAATTATTATTTTCAAATACCAATGTTTGTAATATACTAGATCCAGCAATGGTCTGATGAGTTGGAGTATTTGCTATTTCCAAGACCAATAGTGTTATTTAAATGCTCGAATATGAATTCTGTCCAACTTTACATATTTGTGGGTTCAGGTGGACGATAGACCTGGCTAATGAAAACACATTTTTCTAGTGGTGTCTAGTTGGCTGTGCGTTGATGTACACGTGTTCCTTCAGCAAGGTATTATTGTCATTTGGAGACAGCAAGTTCAAACCCCTGTGTGGGTCACACTATAGCTTTCAATTTTCACATTGTCTAGTGTGTACTGTAAAATCTACCACTTTCCTCTATTTACATGAGTAAGCAAGTAAAGTAAGTAGAGTACCCATTTACATGCCGTTAGGTGTTACTGGGCATTTGGTGCTAGCCTCATATTTATGTAGAACAACTTGCACACTTTACTTTCCAGGGTATTTCTGGGTGCTCACTTTAGACTAGGCCAACCTGGATGCCCAGGTCAATTTTGAAATATCTGTCTCGATGGGGGGATTCAATCACATGCCCACCGTGGTGACAGGCAAGCAAGCACTTACATGAGAGCCATTCACTAAAAAGTAATCATTCACTACTTAGAAATAAGTAATAATTATGGAACTGGAGAAGTTAAAGAAGCAACAAAGACGGGGTATGCTCCTGTGTTATCAGGGCTCATGAGGAAACTAAGTGATAATAATATTGCCCCGGAAAGGTTAATCCGGTCAACAAATGCCCGCAGAAGTCGGATGTGTCGGCCTAACGGCGCAAGAACGCAGCTCTGCTGTAAACAGGCACAACGCAATCACGTCCGAAAAAAAACCTCCAGATGAACGCAGAAGAAGAAGAAGATAATAATATTGTAACCTTTCTTGCATGTCACAAAAGGTGACTAAGGAGGGTTGGCATGAGACTGGCTACCTCATCCCATAGAAGACTAGCTACAACATTCAGCCAGCCATGAACAAGCCTACACAGAGCACGGCATGAGATGGTTGAAGGCCTATACTCCAATAAGAAATTATTTTCGTCATCATCATATCACAGCAAATCTTTTGCAGAAGGTAACTTTTATAACAGCCTGCTGAAAGGCTCATTTCTAGTTCATCACTTTGTTGGAATCTTACATAGTTTCCATGAAATGAACGTCCAGTCCACAAGGACACAAATGAGTAACTTTTATTTATATTTTCATGTACTCTTTTATTATGAATTGTATTGGTGTGTTTGTTAGTTAGTTAGTTAGTCGACAGATCATCCTCATTGCACATCGAACCATTCAGTCCATAAGTGCTCGGATCCCCTCCTCAGCAAATCCTGCAGCGTGTAGCGGCTAACGACGACAGTTCTGTGTTGGTTTATCAATCTTCTTTGGCTTCCTGCGTAGTGTTCTTGTTTGGCCACCCCTCTTTTAATTTGCTGCTCTCGCAGTCTGGCCATTGTTGTAGATTCACAGTCATCACTTGGTTCTCGCAAAAGTCTCACTTCTCGTAGAGCATTCAGAATGTCAGCCTGGTCCATGGCGCGTCCGCCCTCCACAGTAGCCTCACCTGCGAGCTTGTCAGCCCGCTCATTTCCTTGTACTCCCGCATGCCCTGGCACGAAGATGAAACTAATCTTTGCCAGCCGAGACCGCTTCAGAGGCAGCAACCATTCTCTTCGGATCGACCCCTCCTCTATCCTCTTGATCATGTTCATTGAGTCGCTAAGGAAACAAGCCCTAGTGAATGTCTGTGTCTCGAGCCATGTTATTGCTTTACTTACTGCCATGACTTCCATGGTCAGGCTACTTGTGGTTTCAGTGAAAGCACCAGAGTCCTCCTTCACAATTCTCCTTCCGGCCCGAGCTGTAAAGGCCCATGAGCTTCTCACATGTCGGACGACCGACCCATCTGTGTAGATGACCGCGTCACCGTCTAGCGAATTCTCGAAAATCAACGCTTGTACTTCAGCCTCAACAGCAGCCGGATTCTCTTGTCTGTATTTTCTATCTAGTTGGATGCAAACTGAAAAGGATGTGCAGAAGTCTGTTGGCACTTGCACCCACTCCTCGCCAGGTTCTAAGTCCTCAAGTGAACACACCTGTTGAAGAATGTCTTCGGCTTGACCCATCCACGACCGTCCTCTTTTTAACCTGCTGCCCTTCACCTTCCTAATTTCACTATGCAGTGGATGTTGTGTGTTTGCGTTAATTCTGAGGTAGGCGCAGGCCCTGCAAACTTGTATTCTCTCTTCAATGGTTGGAAAATCAAGAAGGTAGCGCATCGCCCTGCATGCTGTATCTCTTGTACATCCAAGAATAATGCGCATAGCTTCATTCTGTATCCTTTCCATCCTTTCTATCTGCTTATGGCTGAGAGTCAGGATTTCCATTGCATACTCCAAAACAGACATGACCAGCCCCTCGTACAGAAGACATAAATGGCGCTGCTCACAGTTTGCTGCCGCCATCACCCGCATCGCTGCCAAACCCCGCTTGGCCTTTGTTATCACCTGGTCTATGTGCACATTATAAGCAAGGCTTCGATCAAACCGTATTGGTGTGTTTGTTGTTTGTCTGCTGATGAAAGCTTTGGCTGCAATGTCCAATGTTGTTTCTTGTAATTGTGTTCTAGTAAAGCTTGCCATTTACTTCTTGTTATTTGGTGATTCATTCATTGTGTTTGTGAAGCTTTACTGTAGTTCTACTAATGCCAGTCTTAATCACAGCCTGCTGAAAGGACTCTCAGTCAATTGCCAGTTTCCCTGCTTCATATATTTTACTTGTGTTGAGCAGCCCCTATTTTATCTTCTAGGAACCATGCCTTCCATTACAGTCCTTTCTAAAATGCTGACATACAAAGGCGCCAAAGTGCTTCAGTTTCCTGCGGGTGATTATGTCTGTCAGCCAGTCTTCTTCCATGTTCAGATCTTGTAGACTACTTTTTCTTCTTGGTTCCTGGTATTCTAAGAATGTTTCTCTTGCATTTAAGTTTAAAAGCTTTGATTTTATTCTGTTGTTTTTGAAATGATACATCATTCATATCGTTTCTTTTCCCACAGTCAAGATTGACATACGTTCTTCATGCTGTTTAGCCTCTGCTTTGGACAATAAAAATATTAGTCTACAGGCTCTAATAATGCTATTGTTGCACTGTAGGAAACCTCAAAATGGATCACTGGCTTAGGTAACTGACCAGTCTACTAGAGCTCAAGTTGATAAGTTAGTTAAACTGTGAAGGAAAAGCTGAAGTACAATTATTAAAAGCACATTTAGTCTGTGGCTATGGGCTTGCGAACACGGTTTGTGAGCCTGTATACCCGAGTTCGAAACACAGCAGTGCTGGTATTTTCGAAAAAGGTATTGGAGCTGGTCGTTCAGAAAGTAATGGCAAACTACTGAACGTAAAATTTGCCCAGGAATCATGAACAGCGAAAATGCTGGGGTTGACAGCTACGTCCTGTGAAGGACATGCAACTTATTTATTAAGTCAGCAAGTGACCAGTTCATTCACAATGACAGAAATAGATTAAACTATTGCATACAACACTAGCAGGAAGACATGGCAGAATGGTGTTTAGAGCACTGACATATCAACACAGTGGTCTGGCTTCAATCACTTTGTAGTGGAATCAACTATCTGGCCAGTACTCAGCCTTATAAAGTGAGTACTAAAGACTTCCTTACGAAAGTAAAGGCAGCCAGTTGAATACTAACCATATCACCCATGCCTATTTGCCATTTTCTCACCACAAATTTGGCCTAACATCTATGAAAAATCTGAATGGCTTGTGAGCAAACTGATTTTAGTCTACATGGCAGAAAGAAGCATAAGGGAGGTTGCAGCAGTAACAGGATTCTAGTGACTTAGAGATATGTCATCTATCTCAAACTTGAAAGTGAACTGTTCACATCCTATTGCCAACAAATGTTTTAAGAGGAACCAATAATGTTATATATCCTTTGATCACTGATAGTGGATCAGACGCCTAGCCTTTTCACACAAAGACATTAAAAGTCCACCGGTGTTTGAAATTGTAAAAAGCAGGCTTTACAGCCACTTTTTTTTTTTTTTTAAATTCACATATCCTTTACAGGACATCGCTGTCAACAGCAGCATCTTTCAGCTGTCTGTTGATTTCTTGGCAAGATTACGCTCAGTAGTTTGACATTGCTTTCTGAGCGGCCGGCTCAGTTATCCCTCAAGTCACCAGCGGGGGTAGAACCGCTTCCAGTTCTCGCCCGCTACGAGACTGCGTGATAAACTGGATTACGGAGAAAGTGGTGTAACCCCTCGGCCAGAGAGACCGGCTTTACAGCCACTGCCCTGGTAAAAATTACAAAATTAGACAACCAACGAACATGAGTATGTGTAAACATAACTACAACAGAAAATGCACACTGTTTGATAGATAATTGTATACATGTTGTACTAGTGAGAATAATCTTGCCAAGAAATCAATAATCAGCTGAAAGATGCTGATGTTGACAGCGATGTCCTGTAAAGGATATGCAAAAAAATTTTATTTTTATACATGTACATTAAAATAGAACAGTAACTAAAAAAGCGTTGTACACGCTTTAAGGAGTATCGGGCACATGGTGTTAGATCCATATTTGTATAGACCAATCGACACACAGTGAGTCATGTGGTCAGTATCACGCCGGCCAGCTTTACTTCCCAAGACAACTCCTGGTACCCACTTTAGGCTGAGTCTACATGGGGGTTCAGGTCAATAAACAAAATCTGCCAGATGACCACTGAGCTGGCATGATAGTGTCTATAGTGTGTTTTTTTGTTGTTGCCTCAATATAAAATTCAATATCTCAGTAACCAACTGAGGGAAAATGATGAGATTTAGCATATATAATTATGTCCACCCAACCAAAATTTTTTTGTTCTGTAGATTGTACAGCAGATTTCAATGTTTGTTTATATTGCGGTATATATTTTATGTCCCCTGCATTCATTCCATCATTTTAAGAGTATTACCGTTTCAGCAAGACACACCCCCGCTCTTTTCGAATTTTGTCTGCGCGGTTTTCGCTTTTGGCAGACTGAGGGAATTTATATGGGGTAGTTCAGAGGTGTCGTCAAACTGTGGGTTCTTTCATGAAACGTGATTATATAAATAAACTAGCTGGCTCAGCCCGGCTCTTGGCGGGGATCTATCTATCTATCTATCTATCTATCTATCTATCTATCTATCTAATCTAATCTAATCTGCCTGACTGTCTATCGATCTATTTATCTAATCTACCTGCCTGCCGGCCGACCTACCGATATCTATCTATCTATCTATCTATCTATCTATCTATCTATCTGCCTGCCTGCCGGCCCACCAACCCACCCACCCAGCCAGCCATCCACCCACCTACCTTTCTGCCTACCTACCTACCTACCTTTCTGTCTGTCTGTCTGCGCTATTAAATATTGATACAAGTTACTGGAAAAAACGTCAGGACCATGTGTTGAAAGAGGAAGAGGACTATTGGAGAAAGGATCAATTGAATTTTATGCAACCGAGAGCAATCATCAACCTACTGGAATCGTCCGACACAGATTAAGGTCTGAGCAGATCGCAGACCTTAATCTACGTACACACTTACTGGGATATTTTGCTCCAACTATTCAGACGAATTGCAGGCCCTAAACATTACAGCATCAGCATCAGCTGAAGAAACAAGAAGGAAATGAAAAATAAGGTAAGAAATATATTCCTTCTACTTTCCTGTTAATTTACAAATTATTTACCCCGTGCCTCTGTAAATTCTCTGTCTTTACTAATATTACACATTGCACCCCTCTCGGGATTCTCCGTGGTGAAGTGGTCAAGCCGTCTGACTCGGGCTCCGAAGGCTGTATGTTCGATTCTGGGCCGCGTCCTTCATTTCACGAGTGCATTTTTTCCGGAGACTCCCGAGGGTCGTCGCTGGAGCTACGGAGTTTGTGCTTTGTGCAACGCTTTCCGCGCTGCGGAAAGAAACTGATCCATATGGGATAAAAACCCGGTGCAATGCAGCCGACCCTGTCGATTTTAAGCTAGTTCTTTCATTGCACCCACTCCCATACGAATCCGGATACGCCTTTGTGTGTCATCAGAATTTGCAGGTCTCCCATTACCGTAAAAATAACTTTGTTAGCAAGAAATCACTAGTTGTTCAGCAAAACATCAAAGGAATGTTGCCGCTTTCAATGATTTAAGTTGTTTTTGGACCTATCAAAGACATATTCCTTGGGTGGGGGTAAATATAAGACGGCTGGAAAAATGTCATAACGATGCAACAGTTTTCAAAATAATTGATCGTGAATGAAGGCAAACAAATGTGGACATACTATAGTTACTACACTATCATGGCTCCCATTTTGTACTTTATTTAGATAATATGTTTGTACAAATGATGCAATCAGAATTTTTATAAGGACTTGCTCCTGTTTTGAAAAGGGTATAATAAAAGCACAAACAATACATTTTGATTTTGAAACTTGCTTGTATTGAGTGTAATAAAACAGGTAATTTGCTCTCGTAAATACATGTCATTGGTAATGATATGCTAACAGTACATTGATGATACACGACTACACTAGGTTACACAGTATTAGTGGCTTGTCCACAGCTGCATGATGTCAGTGTTGGTGGTATTTCCACAGATGCTTGATGTCATTGTCAGTGATGTGCCCACAGCTGCTCAATGTCATTGTGATAACTTGACCGCAGCTGCATTGGTGTCATTGTCAGTGTTGGTGACATATCCACAGCTGCTTGATGTCATTGTCAGTGGCATATCCACAGCTGCTTGATGTCATTGTCAGTCTTGGTGACATACCCACAGCTGCTTGATGTCATTGTCAGTGGCATATCCACATCTGCTTGATGTCATTGTCAGTGGCATATCCACAGCTGCTTGATGTCATTGTCAGTGATATATCCACAGCTGCCTGATGTCATTGTCAGTGTTGGTGACATACAGCTATCTGATGTCATTGTCGGTGCTGGTGATGTACCCACAGCTGCTTGATATCATTGTCATAACCTGGCCACAGCTGCAAGGTGTCATTGTCAGAACACATCCACAGCTGCTTGATGGCATTGTCAGTGTTGGTAACATACCCACAGCTGCTTGATGTCATTGTCAGTGTTGGCGACATACTCACAGCTGCCTGATGTCATTGTCAGTGTTGGCAACATATCCACAGCTGCCTGATGTCATTGTCATAACCTGGCCATAGCTGCAAGGTGTCATTGTCAGAACACATCTGCAGCTGCTTGATGGCATTGTCATGACTTGTTCACAGTTAGCTGTTGCCATTGTGAGTGCAAGTGATTAGTCCACAGTTGTTTGATTTCATTCTCAGTTCAGCTGCTGACTGATTTGAATGAGCTTCATATAAGTATATACAAAGACTTAAATGTTTGCATATCCTTTACAGGACATCGCTGTCAATATCAGCATCTTTCAGCTGATTGTTGATTTCTTGACAAGATTACGCTCAGTAGTTTGCCATTGCTTTCTGAGCGACCGGCTCACATACCCCGTAAGTTACCGACGCGGTTAGAACCGCTACCGATTCTCGCCGTTGTCACATTACGAACGGGATTACGGAGAAAGTCGCTAACCCCTATGCCAGGGAGCCGGCTATACAAAGACTACAAGTATCTATTATCAGGCCATAACAAAATACACTCACTATGTTAAAACAGTACAGTTCAAACATGTTCAGTTTTAAAATAGTTGCATTTCTTTCATATTCCAGAATAGAAATCAAGCTTACAGAACTCATATTTGAATGAAGTGAAAAATAAAACCCACAATTTAGAATAAATCATCATCATCAAGTGCCATACTGATAATAGTGGGCGATCATGTTTCGCCATCTCATATGATCACCAGAGATAGGGATCAATTCTGTGTTCTTGTCTCGACCATGCCATGTGGCTAAGCCATCTAGATATTTACTTCTCTGCCTTCCCCATGACCTTTTCTCCTCAATCTTGTCAGTTGTCACCAAGCTCTCTAGTTTATTTCTTCTCATAGCTTGTGCAAAAATATCTTGACTGTCTGCGTCTAATTTCTCTAATCAGTTTTGAAGAAATATACCAACATTAACATTTATTTTATTTGCTGCCCATGCTTTATTTTTGATTATCCCTCTTTACATAGTCTCACCAACTTTTAAAAATATGTTTAAGTCTTTCTCTTCTCTTAATATAGATATCTAAAAACGGGTTCAGTTGATCATTTACGACCATCATGATGATAAATTTTGGCTCATTAATGATGCTTGAAACATAATCTAGATTATTGTTAACAGGTCTAGAGGTTTGTGTTCTTTGTACTGTTTGTCAGGAGGATTTATTTTCTAATTTAATTATATTATTTATATTCATTTTATTTAATATTATTACATCAATATATGAGTGCGTCATTCCTTGGCTAGTGCTCATATCCACTATGTTTCAAGTCTGTTCAGTACAAGTGCAACCATCATGGTACATGTTGTACCAGACATTACTACGTGAATATAATAAACAAGCTAGTATAATTTAGACGGTGAAATAGAATGAGTCTACTGACTAAATCAGTGCATTTCTATGTTCAAAAGAAAAACAAAAAGCAAAATAATGTTCTGTTAGAGAAACACTGTGGATGCTGAACAGATAGCATTATTGCAGCCCTTGTGGAGACAGAGGGGGCATTTTACTATCTGTAAGCAGATAGGGAATCGTAGTGGCTAGCACACTTGCTTCCCAACCCAATGTGCACGTGTTTGATTCTCATCGAGGCAGGGAATTTTTAATACTGACTGAGTCTGAAATGTGTAGCAGGAAATGCTCTCGAAAGTAAAGATGACCAGTGTGATAGTGATCACATCACTCATTGCGTGCCGATTGGTCTATACAAATATGGGACTGGCAACATATACTAAATACACCTCCCAGTCACACATTTTCCTCAGTCGCGATACAAAGGATTCTGGTTCACTGTCAAAGAAAAGTGCATGAAGAGGCAGATAAACTAGACCAGCAAACACTTGAGAAATTCTACCCCAGAATTTAAAAAAAAAAAAAAACTACCACAAAAAACGGAAAGAATATGCGTTAAAAAAAACCCCACAACAACGACCTCTACTGTTACCTCCACAGAAAAGAACAGGAACCACAGTAAATTCAGGTATCACCACTTCAACAAGTTAAACTGGTACAATGGATCAATGTACATACAGCAAAGATAAAATGGCTGCTGACTTACTGCATTACTGACCTCAATACCAGAACCAATGAGAATGTATTTGGCTAACATTAAGAAGATATCAAGAAAAAGCGTATGGCACTTGCAGGACTATTGATGAATTGAAAGGAGAAGAAGAAATTTAACACAATATCATTAACCTTTTCCACTCGATTTTTTTTGGGTCTGACTTGTTGCCAGCTCGGAATATTTTTGGGGAAAAACAATCAAAACTGATGTCAGCTACATTCCCTCATTTTCCAATGTTTTGATGTGGAATAAACAACTCCAGACACTTGTCTTTCATATAAAGTACCATGTCGCTTATCTTGTTGCCTCTCGTTACACAGCTAACTGGTGTTCTTGAAGCTTGTTGTGGTGGCTGGACATGTAGCATCCAGTGAATTTGTTCAAACCTTTCTCTGGAAAATATGTTTCTGTAAAATGGCATGTAATCTATCCACTGAGTAGAGAAAAAATCTTGTATCTTTCCTCTCTCCTGCAAGGCCATTCTCAAAATGACTCCTAAATATGCCTTTATTTCAGTTGTGGAAACATCTGACCAAGAATGCCACAATGAACGAGAAGACAGTTGTTTTTGTTGTATCTTCTCAGCTGCATACCTGTTAGTTTCTTTCACTATGTTGTCAAGAAGTGCAGGTGTAAAAAACAGTTGAAAGAAACCACATATTGTTTCAGGCACGTCTGTACCAGATATTTGCACACCAGCGTTTTGAACAGTAAACAAATGTTTAGTTATGTGAGAAGAATTCGATCTGATCCACTCATTACTCGGTACACTAGGCCCAGCTGTTGATTCAGATCGACCATCATTGGTGACATCTTCATCGCTACTGCTGTTATTATTATCAGAACCTTCTTCAGCTGACACATCTCTACTTCCAATGTCTAAATAATCACTGTCACTTCCATTTATAACACTATCCAAAGACACATCTGAATCAGTTTGCTCTAAATGCGTAATAACTTCATCAACAGTCAAGCGAGCGCGTTTGCTAGGACCAGCCATGATTATCGTAGTGATCGTGCCCGGTTCGTTTTAATTCCTGGATTCAAACCATAAAATTGTGGTCCAAACAAATAGATTAATGCCACAAAATTAAGGTCCACACAAATGTCTTACCTGGTAGGACATACGAGTAATTGATACTGCTTTTAAAAAGCATGTCTTACTGGGTAAGACATTCGAGCGGAACGGGAAAATCGGGATGTCTTACCCAGCTGGACACACGAGTGGAAAAGGTTAAATTATACGCTTTTATGCAAAGATTGTAACTTTTTGCAATTGACTTATGAAAGAGAGGGAGTCTTCGTGGCGAAGTGGTCAAGCCGTTTGACTTGGGCTCCGAAGGTTGTGGGTTTGATTCTGGGCCGCGTCCTTCGGTTTGAGAGTGAAATTTTTCGAAGACTCTTGTGGGTCATCACTAGAGCTACGGAGTTCGTGCTTTGTGCAATGCTTTCCGCGCTGCGGAAAGAGACCAAGCCAAAATGGGATAAAAACCCGGTGCAATGAAGTCGACCCTGTCGACTTTTAAGTGACTTTTTCTTTAAAGCGACTTATAAAAGAGAAAAAATCTTTAATTTCTCTGAAGGACCAGCAATTTTAAAGATGGAGGTTCAAAATGTTCTTAAGCATATGAAAGTTGGCAAGGCCCCCGGTGCAGATAACATCACAACAGAAATGATTAAAGCTTTAGAAGAATTTGGACTAGAGCAAGTCACTAGACTGCTGAACACATTATATGAAACTGGAGATATACCTTCTGAATTATGTAATTCTGTATTTATTGCAATCCCAAAGAAATCAGGAACCTTAGAATGTGATCAACATAGAACAATTAGTATAATGAGTCACATCACAAAGATTTTGTTACGAATTATCATGCAAAGAGTGAGGAAGAAAATACAACCTGAAATAGGGGAAGAACAATGTGGTTTTGTAGAAGGAAAGGGTACAGTAAATGCTGTGTATATGCTGCGAACAGTTATTGAGCGTGCTTTAGAAGTAAACAAGGATATACATCTTTGCTTTATTGACTACACAAAGGCTTTTGATAGAGTTAGACATGTCAACATTGTGGATATGCTTGCAGATCTACAAATTGATGGGAAAGACATTAGACTTATAAAAACATATATTGGAAACAACAAGCTGCCATAAGGATTGATAATGAAGTAGGACAATACCAACCTATTAAGAGAGGTTTTAGGCAGGGATGTGTAATGTCTCCAGATCTTTTTTCCCTATACAGTGAAAATATTTTCAGAAATGTAGAAGACCTAAATGGAATCAGCATTGGAGGACGAAACATAAATAACATTAGATATGCGGATGATACAGTATTGATTGCAGACAATGCACAGGATCTGCAACAATTAGTAGACGCTGTGGTTGTACACAGTGAGCAGCTGGGGTTGGAATTAAATTGTGTGAAGACACAGGTTATGGTCGTCACTAGGAAGAACGAAGTACCACAATGTAATATACAAGTAAATGGGAATATTCTTCAACAAGTGAATCGGTTCAATTATCTCGGAACAGTCATAACATCTGATGGCAGATGCCTTGAAGAGATTAGAACAAGAATCGCCATTGCGAAAGTAGCCTTTACCAAGATGAAAAACATTCTGACCAATAAAATGATGTCAATTGAAACGAGAAAAAGAGTGTTGAGGGGATACATAGAGCCTGTTCTTTTGTATGGATGTGAAACTTGGACAATGTGCAGTCAAGCTGAAAAACATCTGATGGCTGCAGAAATGTGGTTTCTGAGGAAAATGCAAAGAATACCATGGACAGATAGAAAAACCAATGACCAAGTACTACAAGAGACAAATGAAAATCGTAGATTGATTAGAGAAATTAGACGTAGACAGTCAAAATTTTTTGGACATGTTATGAGAAGAAATGGACTGGAAAACTTAGTGACAGCTGGCAAGATCGAAGGGAACAGACCAAGAGGAAGACCGAGAGAAAAATACCTGGATGGCTTGGCCACATGGCATGGACGAGACAGGAACACTGAGTTGATCCACGACTCTGGTGATCGAGTGAAATGGCGAATCATGACCGCCCACGCTTTCCGGCATGGCACATGATTGATTGATTGAATATAATAACAGGTTGACTTTATTCAGTATATTTTAAAAGATGTTTTGTTCATTCTATGTTAACCTGAAGTCTTGTCAAATATAATTTCCAGCTATTTTCTAGAATAGTTATCTAGAATAGTATGTAAAGTCAGACATTTTTGTTCTAATTTCAATGTCACCGACTGCTTTGTTTCTCTAGAATTAACTATAGAATCATCACCATCATTATCCAGTGCCTTGCCGGCTGGCGTGGGCGATCATGCTTCTCCATAAATTACCATCTCTGACGGCATGGATCAATTTATATGTTGACTCCCTTCCGTGCCATGACACAAGACTGTCAAGAATGTTATCACGGTGTTTTCCTCTATTCCTCTTTCCACAAACCTATATAGAATAATCTATAGAATAGTCTTCCAGAATATGAACATCTATAACGGAACAGACATTGTGTTCCACATAAAATTAGTCAAAGCATCCAGACAAAACTAAACCTTATTAATGTAAAGTTTGGAGTGGTAGAGAATAAATTCCATCGGCATCCATAAATTATTATAAAGTGAATAAGTTAAAAACTCTGGCCACACACAAATAGATAATATGACCATTAAAAGAACGGAAACGTACAAATACCTGGGTACAATCTTCAACTGCTCCAACATAATAAGGGAAGAAATACAAGCTAGAATCAACTCTGGAAATAAGATATATTATGCACTACAACATCTGCTAAAATCAAAGGCGCTATCTCGTAACACCAAGATCACAATTTACAAAACACTGATCAGACCAGTTGTGCTGTATGGCTCTGAAACCTGGAGTACAACTAAAGGAAACAAAGTCTTGTTATAAACCTTTGAGAACAAAGTCTTAAGACGCATCTTTGGGCCCATTAGGGATACACAGAGTGGAGAGTGGAAAAGAAGAAGCAACAAAGACATTTATGATCTGTGTAAGTCCCTGCTAATCACTGGTATCATGAAGGCTAATAGACTGCAATGGCTGGGGCATATAGAAAGAATGGAAGATAATAGGGAAACAAAACTCGCTTACACTCAGGAAATAAATTACCGTAGACCCCGAGGTAGACCAAGAAGACGGTTGAGAGATAATATACATACAGACCTACAAGCACTTGGAATCAACGACTGGCAAGAGAAGGTCCACCAGAGAGATGAATGGAGACTGCTTGTATCTGTGGCAAAGAACCTCAATGGTTCGGAATGCTGAAGAAGAAGAAGTTAAAAAGCATATTGGAATGTTGTCATGTAATATTGTATCACTGTTGTCATGTAATATTGTATCACTGTTGTCATGTAATATTGTATCACTGTTGTCATGTAATATTGTATCACTGTTGTCATGTAATATTGTATCACTGTTGTCATGTAATATTGTATCACTGTTGGTATTTTCTGATAGTTTTATGTGTTTAAAAGTGAACATTCTTCATATCACTTATATTAACTTTGTTCAAACGAACTACATGACACAGAATTCATCCTCCTCTTCCTCTTCTTTATTTTTCTCATCTTTCTCTTCCTCCTGCTTCAACAAACATATACAACTCTTTGCTACAAACACAAATAGTTTTCATTTTTTTTGTGTCCCTTGAAAAATGTGGTAGAAATAAATGCAATTTTAATTATTGTACTAGCATAGAATGTAGAGAATGCTGTTGTGGCTTGACAGAATGGGAAGTTCAACAGCTAATGACAATGCTGCAGAGAATAATACAGCTGTCTACACTGATGGTTCAGTAGAAGGTGGATTTAAGTTGAACTGGGCTTGCTCAGTCAAGACCAGAGGCAGAGTTGTTGCTGAGTTCAGTGGAGCATATAGAGCTTCCCCAGCCAGAATGAAGATGGATAAAGAAGCAACAACTGCAGCTTTCAGGGGGCTGGATCTCACACAGCTGGGAAAGTAATTGTTTCTGACTCCCAGTCAGTGGTTTGCAAAGTAAGGCTAGCTGGCTCTGATATGAGGATAGCCATCATAGAAATGTCTTCATTGCAAAAACTCACATGTATCTACTACTCTGGCTATTCTGGAGTGGACAGTTTGACACTTTGGCTATGATCAAATCCTCCTGGGTATGGGTTGGAGTCTGTTGACAATGAGATACCTAAAACCTTTAGAGGTAACATTACCAACCTAGACCTATTACCAGCCATACTATATGTGCTGTGCAGAACCATGACCAAGTTATATTGCAATATGCCTCTCTTCAGTACCAGCCTTGCACACCCTGCTCATTTCTGGGCTGGGAGAGATGAAGGAAAGCTTAGAAAAACTTTATTTACTACATGGTACTCTGGCAGTGGGTTGTGAGAAATGTTTTTCCACCAACCTCACTCCGATAGATGCAAGCCCTTCTCAGGGTCTAGGAGACCTGAATGCCAACAATTTATCAGACCAAAGAGTTAAAACTCAGTCTTATAGACAATTCACAACCAGCCAACCAACCAATCAACCATCTATGATCAAAAGTTACATATTGGCACAGCATTAGACAAGCAGACTTGTTTGAGGCTGTTGAAATATGGTTTTAACTGCAGCTGTGGTAGTTGTGATTGAGTGAAATGGCGAGTCATGACCGCCTATGCTTTCTGGCATGGAACATGATTGATTGATTGTGGTAGTTGGCACAGCAGGATGGCTCAGAAACACATACATCATTGTACCACTAGAACTACTGATATCCAAATGCTTTGCGACATTTGCTAGGCAAGATGAAGCATCCAGGGCGCTGCTTTGAGTGCTGGGACATCAGTTATAATGATGCCTGCAAGTCTTTGTTTGATTCTCTCCACATTTAGAACCTCCAGACACCAAAGACTAGCTGCAGAAGGCTAAGACAACACATATTTGAGGTATGAAGAAATAAAACAAGAAGCAAAGAAAGTAAATTTTCATGTTGCACAGTTAATGAAGTTGATATTGCATGTAATGCAGTACCATTTCTAGAAAAAAAATTTATCATGTGAGAAAAATTAATAAAGCCATCTTTAAAATGATTTTATTCATGTGCATGGCATATACAAACATTTTTAGAATAGAATGCAAAGAAATTACTCACATTTGAATTTTAATTTATTTATGACTGGATGAAATATTTGCTGTATTTATGAAATATTCAGAACACAATACATATGGCTTTCCACACATATGAACAACTATATACTAATCACTACCTTGTAATCTCAAGGCCAAAAAAATAATCGTGGCTACCACACTGTAATTACTATGTACACAGATTGATAAATAAACTGATGAACTTTGTAATTTTTCTGTAACAAAAGAAATTATTGATTGGTGCAAAAGGAAAATGTTTGTGAACACAAACCTAACTGTTGCACTGAAAGTTTTCCATTCACCAGAGTAACAAAGTCATACACCTTCATTCATTCACATTTTCTCCTCATCTACCCATGTATCTATCTTCAAAATCTTCTAGAGAGAATGGGGAATGCTTTTCTCAGCTCAATGAAGGGAAACTCCCAACCAAATGAGCATGCACAAATATGTGGCACAGTTCCTTTGGCCATCCTTGAATGTGTGTTTGAAATCTCTGGAAACAAAAGAAGAGCGTGTTTTAACAGACAAGATTGACCAAAGAAAGTTTCATGATAACAGTTAGCAGATTCCCATTCCAGATCTCCCATTTTCACTCCTCTGTTGTTCTTAGATATGTTTCTATTGCCATTCACATACTCTGTAAGATTTACTTGATTTCGATTTGTTTAGTTACTTTTATACATGTCTTGAAAAGTACTTCACAGCATGAGAAATCCCAATCATACCATAGGCTCATTCAAGAAAACTTTGAACAGCAAATCCACCTAGTGGTAGAGGATAGGCTTTGCACAAAAGTGCATCAAATGCGGTTCAAGAGGTCAAGTATCAGCAAGAATAAATGGACATCTCTTCACTTGAGCAGAGCAGGGCACTCTTGTCTTGACAGCTGAATGGGTGGAGGTAATAAACCACTTATGTCCATGTGGAAGGCATGGGTAAAACCACCACACTATCTTTCTCTGAATAAGTTAATGGGTAGTCATTTATCTGTGATGAAGAGATGACATGTTAAGAAAATTCATGTCAGTCTTTGGATCGAATAACCTGCCATAACATACCACTATAGAAGCACCTTATAATTGTGTTTGCATTTTTTTATACTCTGTCTCTCTCCATCTATCTCACTCTATTGCATGTGCTAGACACATAAGCAAGCGTGTAAATGATCTGATAAACTACTGTCAGCAGAACTTTCATTGTAGAATTGAGCTTGGACTTATACCATGGAGGTATCTGCTATATAAAATTCACCGAAAAAGAGACCATTTGAAAGCCATCTAATCATTTTCTCCTAAAAATGTACCTATGAAAAGGCAGATAAGGAGCGGATAAGCATCTTGTAATCTTTAGTTGCTTCCCCTTTCTGCCAATGACTGATTGCTATAGTCTGTGTAATTTAAAAAGACATCTCCATCGCAGTAATCATATTCACATGTTTAATCAATATCAACTGATATCATTTATATATATTATAACTTGATATCAAGCCACTTTGTGATATCACTCAACATAAAAACACAACAAATAAGCAACAAGACAACCATTTCAAAGGCAAGATGTGCTGATGCATAAAAACATTAACTATGATTTTGTGGGGACTGACACTATTTACAATTGTCTGAGGGATTAGGAGGTATATAATTAAATATGTGTGCAAAACCATATAGATAATGTATCCAGCAAAGTTGACTTTCAGTTGACTGCAAAAGTGAGCCCTCTAAAAACAGGTAACACCATAGTAGATACTAATACAGAGGTGTGACTTTACATTATGATATTATTTTTAAAGTGAGATCATGACTGTTATGAGACAAAATCCTAAGAAATTGAGAGTGGCCGCAAAGTGCTTATACTGACCAGCCAATATGCTATCCACAGAGCTCACATTCACCTAGTTCACCAACATAAATTATTTGCATGATAAATTATCATTATTAAATTATTATGTCTTATTTTCCTGACCTGTTGGAGAAGGTTTTTTTTTGTTTGCTTGTTTAGAATAAATAATGCCATACTATTATTGTTGTGGGATCCACAGCTGTGCAGTGGCTTGCACACTTGCCTGCTAGCCAGGTTTGAATCCTCCTCGAGATGCAGATATTTTTACAAAATTGATCTTAGCTCCAGGTTTACCCGGTCTAAAACGATTATCAGGAAATGCTCTGGGAAGTAAATGCGACTGGCGTGACACTGACCACATCACTCATTAGTGCCGATTGGTCTAAAAACATATCGCCATTTACCCAGAATGCTTCAATGCTTGTAAAAGGGTCCTTTATTTTATTTATTATTATTGTATATCTTGTTAAATTTAGTGTTCCAAGCATAAAACTATTTTGTTTTCTTTCTGTAATTTAAGATATTGAATTCTAATTGCTTACACCACATATCAAGTATAGAAATATATTTTGAAGATTTGTGTGACATATTCACCTATCCATCATTTTCAGCGCGTCAACGTTACACAGCAACCCAGAGATTATCAAAACAATTACAGCACCGTAGAACATCGAACGCACTAAGCGATACTAATGACAGACAGATGCCAGGATAAGAATAGAAAAGGTAGCGTCAACAGAATAGAATGTGACTGGTAGAGACACATCACGTGGATATAGCGTCCCCCAGCTTGGGCGCCGCTTTAATAAAACCGCGCACTTCTATGACTTCAGAGCGAGCGAGCAGTCGCCAAAGCTATGTGTTGTCCAACTTTCAAACTTTTACAACGGGCAGTTTGATCTAGTCTGAGTGATGTCTTGGTGCCACACCTAACCAACAAGGAGGGAAGAGGAGTGAATGAGATGATCAACACCTGTGATGGCAGATGACTCCAGCCTTAAGCAGAGAATGAGAAGTCTTCAGTGAAGCTAAACTGGCCCAACCTGAAGTGGATCCATCAGACCATGGACCCAGGCTTATCCACATCTCATCACACCAGGTTTTCTTATCACTCCCACAAACTTCACCCTCTCAGAAAATGATTTTCTTGAATTATTGTTGGATGTAGAAATTGTTAACTATAACACATTTTGGTAGTTAAAATATCTCACTATACAATGAATGTTATTATTTATTGACTGACTATACTTGGTCCTATGAAAGTTTTTTTTTCTATTTCATTCTGTAAATGTCAACAGCTGATGAAAAAACGAAGAAAATGTCAAATAGGCCAAAGGAAACTGGCACAGTCAATAAATTTGTTTAAATGTGAAGATCTCTTCCACTTAATTTGTCAGTCCAAACTATCTGTGGGAAAATCTCTATCTTGTGTGTAGAACATGTCTCAATGCTCCCTTGTGTTTGTTGAATGTTTAATTAACAGATACACATTCACATAAGATAAATTCTTAGTTGGAGAGAGAGAACAGGAGACTCTTCATCTTTAACTGTTCCAAATCCATGTTATATTGCACCTGATTCTTATTGAGAAAGTCTTTTCAGACAATTTCTTAAGATGGAAGAAGGGGGTTCGTGAGCTATACCATTAAATACCAGGTGGAAGGACAGGGGACAAACCTAGTGATGACTTTTCTATTAAAAGAGGACCACACACCCTTAGACGAATAACCAAATCCGAGTCTGTAAATCTTTCAAGGGTCGTATTCTTGATCTATTTACATATAAGAAGAGGATGGGGCCCAGCTACCTTTAACAGAGATGGGTCATGCACTTTAGTGATTGCCAGTCCCTTCAAAATATACGACATATATTGGGGGCTCGTCCGGGATTTTGAAACCCAGCAGACAGTTTAGATAACTATTATCCTAGATGAGAAACCCTGGGAATAGATAGATATCTGATGAGGGATTCTAAACTATAGTAGATCAGTGACACTAGATGTGAACAGTATTCATGTGTGAATTGGTGACATTGTACTTGTTTTGAACAATTATAGAAATTGTTACACAAATTTAGATTTCCAACTTTGTCATGTTTACATATGTTGAATAGACATCATGTGGGGTACTGATTGACTTCCATATGATATGATTGACAATTATAGAGGTTGTTAAACAAATTAAGATTTTTAACTTTGTCACTTCACATATGATAAATGAACATCATGTGGGGTACTGATTGACCTCCATATGATATGAATGACAATTATAGATAGAATATGGCAAGTGACTGATCATTTCTTCTGAAAAAAGGAGGGCCTCTTTCATATAGGTCTATATTTCAGAAAAAGGTGTTCCAGAGGAAATAGAGTGAGAATTTACCATCTACAACATTATTCTCTTTCGAGAAGATGTCTTTCTATAGAGGAATTTGGACTTAGAGAATTTCATCACCGACTGGGAAAAATTTTTCTCCATAGGGAAATCTCTATCAAAATTTCAAGTTCTTTTGGGAAGAGTGCAATCATTCTGGGTACTTCCTTGCTTCTGTCTTTAGCTTGAGGAGCGTTGACAGAAAGACAAAAATTTAAGTTGCAATTATTTCTTAGGTCAGATTCTCGTGGTGTATAAGAACTATTTTACTTGGGTCAGCGGACATTAGTTAGTTTTTGCTTGTTAATATTGTGCATGTTATGCTGTATAATTTCAGATCCGGGAAGTGACAGGCTTACCCAGACCTGAGCAAACTGCACAGTATTATTTTTTTTTACAAAAAGATAGGGTAAACAAAAATAGAGCATGGCCGAGGCTGCTAAGTTCCGTGCCCAGACAGTAGAAATAGGCAAGCTATGCAATTTAGACGGCCCTGAGCTGGCTAAATTTGTATCAGATGAATTCGACAGGAGGGAGAAACTGCAGGCTGAAATTGCTGAAAAGGAGAAGCAGCGCCTACAATCATATGAATTAGAACAACAGAAACTTCAGGCTGATATCGCTGAAAAGGAGAAGCAACGCCTACAAGCTTATGAGTTAGAACAAAGGAAACATGAAGATGAAATAAGGGATAGGGAACGAGAACGTCAACATCAACTGGAGTTGAAGAGAATGGAGACTGATCTGGAGATCCGAAGACTAGAGGGAGGGATTCCCCCCACCCCCTCAAACTCACTAGGTTTTCCAGTGACAGAACAACATTCCAACGTCTCGTACCAAAATTCCGGAGCGATGTCATTTCCACTAGAACCATTTAATGAACAGACGGACAATGTCGAGGCTTTTTTATCACGTTTCGAACTTATGTGCGTCAGTTGTGGTCTAGAACAGGAAAAATGGGCGACGAAACTATCGCAAGCTTTAAGGTCTACCTCGTATGACGTGTTCTCTAGACTCACTCGAGAAGAACAACAGGATTACGAAACACTCAAAAAGGCACTCTTGAGCCGATTCGAAGTGGACGGGGACTCTTACAAAGTTCGATTCAAAACCGCAAGGAAAGAACCGGGCGAAAGTTATGCGCAATTAGTTGAAAGGCTGAAATCTTATGTTCAACGATGGGCAAGTCTAGGTAGGTTTGATGAGAGTTTCGAGGGGCTCCGAGAGATGATCATCATAGATCAGCTAAAAGGAAAGATGTCGAATGAAATGAAAGCATTCTTAACCCAGAACGGAGCTGACCGACTAGAAAGCATCATCATCCTAGCCGAGAGATTTGAGAAATCTCAGAAGGAAATCGGAGGTAAGGGACGTTCGGCCAACATTCCCCCTCAGGATAAAACTTCAAAAGCAAAGGAAGGTGATGGCAACTTAGGCACCAAGAAAAATGGGAAAACCAAAAACATCCCTCAGAACACAGCCCAAACAACAGCGAAGGAGGAAAAATTATTCTGCACTAATTGTAAAATTAAAGGACACACATTGAAGAATTGTCGGAAGAAGCCACCTCCACACACAGCTGCTTGTTTGGCCAGCCGAAGAGAGAAAGGAGTGAACACTGATGAAACGTCCAACCAGACACCTCATAAAGACACCGCATCTCATCTTCCGGTTGTCGAGTCCATATTGCTGAATGGATTCAAGACGACCTGTCTCTATGATACCGGGTTATCGTACGACTGTGTTGTATCATCATCCTTAGTTCACCCGGAACAGGTGACAGAGGAGATCGTCGAATTACAGGGACCCCTGAAGAGCTCTACAACTATGTCTCTTCCGGTGGCAAAGGTGAGCATAGCATCTCGTTATGTCACTGGGACAATCAAGGCTGCAGTCTTAGAAGATCCTATATATCCCGTAATTCTTGGCTGTAGATTTATAATTCTAGGAGAACCTGTTCAACCTGTGGCGATGTCGACGATGACAACTCGATCCCAGACGAAAAAGACTCCGGAAACAACTACGCCAATCCCTCGAAAGGAGGAACTGAAGAGGGCACAAGAAGCCGATAGCACCTTGGAACCCTGCTTCAGGAAACTGCCTAAATCACATTTACCTCCACGTAAAGGTGAGCTGTTTATGAAGTCAGCACTTCTATACAGGAAAGCAGGGAGAGCTGGACAAGAGTTCAACCAACTTGTTGTACCAACTCCACACAGGGCTCAGATTCTTGAAATGGGCCACAGTCTACCCTTTAGTGGGCATATGGGTATCAACGCCACTACACAGCGCATTGCAACTCACTACTTTTGGCCAGGGATGAACGCAGACATACAACGGTTTGTAAAATCATGCCCACAGTGTCAGAAAGTATCACCAAAACACCGGACACCACCGGCAATGTTGGGTGATCTGCCCATAACAGGAATACCGTTCGAGAAGGTAGCTGTAGACATAATCGGACCCCTCTCCGCAACGAAGAGGCGAAATCGATTCATATTAACGCTTGTGGACACAACGACCATGTGGGCCGAAGCGGTTCCTATGCCAAGCTGTGACTCCAAACACGTTGCTGAAGCATTATTAGGAATATTCACACGTCTAGGATTCCCCCAAAGAATCTTGACGGACAACGGTTCACAGTTTCGTAGTAAACTTATGGAGGAGACATTTAGACTTTTTCATTCACGCCATATCTTTAGTTCACCATATTACCCGCAATCCAACGGACTTGTGGAGCGGTGGAACGGGACCTTGATTAGTATTCTGCGCAAAATTGCCCAGGAGAATACGGAGGATTGGGATTTGTATTTACCCGCAGCACTATTCGCTTATAGGGAGGTACCCCATCACTCAACAGGTTTTGCTCCAGCAACATTGTTGTTTGGACGACCAATCAAGGGGCCATTGGAGGCATTGCTACGAACATGGACTGATGATCATACAGATGATACAGTCGTGACTGCATCTACGTATGTTGCCGAGTTGAAGAATCGTTTACAACACAGTTGGAAACAAGCGAATGTCAATCTACGTAAAGCCAGACGAAGAATTGCTAGCTACTTCAATCGCAAGGCAAAAGATAGAGAGTTAGAGGTGGGAGAGAAGGTGATGTTGCTGCTTCCAACCAGTCAGAATAAGCTGCAAATAGGATGGAGAGGACCTTATGTAGTGACGGAGAAAATCTCACGTACCAACTACAAGATTTCTGTCAAAGGCAAGATGAAAGTATTTCACATAAACCTTCTGAAGAAATATAATGAAAGACCCTCAACCACCGAACCTGCACATCTGATGGCCATGAGTGTGGCTACTGAAGTCGAAGAAGGATCAACAATGGGAGTCGAGTACCCACTGCAAGCCAAAGAGACCTTTAAGGATGTGGAAATTAATCCCAACTTAACAAAGGATCAGCAGGAGCAGATTCGGGAACTTATGGTTATGTATGCAGACGTACTTACAGATAAGCCAGGAAGAACTGATTTGGAGGAATTTGACATGAAGTTAAATGACACAGTGCCTGTGCGAGTCAAGACTTACCCAGTTCCTTATGCAAAGCAAAAGACTTTAGAGGAAGAAATACAACAGCTACTCACCGCAGGAATAATTTCACCATCTGAATCACCTTACAGTGCCAGCGTCGTATTATTGAGAAAGCCAAGTGGAGAACATAGATTGTGCATCGACTATCGACAGCTCAATGCTATTACTGAATTTCAAGCAGAACCTCTGCCTGATCAGAACAAACTCTTCACAGCACTCAACCGAGCGAAGTACTTTACTAGGATTGATCTCAGTAAGGGATATTATCAGATTCCTGTAAAGGAGGAGGTTAGACCATGGTTAGCTTTCAGTACGCCTGGAGGACACTATGAGTTCAACGTACTTCCATTCGGATTAAGTAATGCTCCTAGCGTTTTTACACGTATGATGAGAAAATTACTTGACCCACTACACCATCCAGACATTAGTCACTTTATGGATGATATACTGATCGCAACTGAAACATTTGACAAGCATGTAGAAACACTACATCTTTTGTTCAGACGACTCAGAGAAACTGGATTAACGGCTAGGCCAAAGAAATGTCAAGTAGGATTCCAAGAATTGGACTTTTTAGGTCATAAGATATCTCATGGACTAATAACTCCACAGGAAGGAAACGTGGACAAACTCCAGAGAGCACCTCGTCCAAAGACAAAGAAGGATGTGAGATCATTCGTATCTTTGGGTGGATTCTATCAACGATACATTAAAGACTTCAATACTCTGTCAGCACCTTTAACGGATCTTACCAAAAAAGGGAACCCAGAGAAAGTCAATTGGTCTGCTGAATGTGAGAGAGCTTTCACAGCACTCAAACAAGCCTTAACCAATCACCCAGTTTTACATCTGCCAGATCTCAACCAACCATTCGTACTGCGTACAGACGCCAGTGACGTAGGAATTGGGGCAACGCTGTTGCAGAGAAAAGGAGATGAAACATCAGAGCTATTCCCTGTAGCTTATGCCAGCAGGAAATTGAATGCAGCGGAGAAGAATTATAGTGTTATCGAGAGAGAATGTTTAGCTCTCGTATGGAGTGTACAGAAGTTTCAGGCATACCTATATGGAAAACACTTCACTGTACAATGTGATCATCAACCACTTATGTTTCTCGCAGCATCCAAAAATTTGAATGCAAGACTTATGAGGTGGTCACTACTTCTACAACCATACTCGTTCCAGATAGAATATGTCCCTGGAAAGATGAATGTGGGAGCAGACTTTCTAAGTCGACACCCAGTGTCTGATGAACCAGGTCAATCAGATACAGGAGAGAATGCATTGGAGTAAATCATATAGGAAAAGCTTGACCACTGTAAATGCTGGAAACTTAGTTCCATACCCTAGAACAATCTGGAGTGGGGCTATGTGACATATTCACCTATCCATCATTTTCAGCGCGTCAACGTTACACAGCAACCCAGAGATTATCAAAACAATTACAGCACCGTAGAACATCGAACGCACTAAGCGATACTAATGACAGACAGATGCCAGGATAAGAATAGAAAAGGTAGCGTCAACAGAATAGAATGTGACTGGTAGAGACACATCACGTGGATATAGCGTCCCCCAGCTTGGGCGCCGCTTTAATAAAACCGCGCACTTCTATGACTTCAGAGCGAGCGAGCAGTCGCCAAAGCTATGTGTTGTCCAACTTTCAAACTTTTACAACGGGCAGTTTGATCTAGTCTGAGTGATGTCTTGGTGCCACACCTAACCAACAAGGAGGGAAGAGGAGTGAATGAGATGATCAACACCTGTGATGGCAGATGACTCCAGCCTTAAGCAGAGAATGAGAAGTCTTCAGTGAAGCTAAACTGGCCCAACCTGAAGTGGATCCATCAGACCATGGACCCAGGCTTATCCACATCTCATCACACCAGGTTTTCTTATCACTCCCACAAACTTCACCCTCTCAGAAAATGATTTTCTTGAATTATTGTTGGATGTAGAAATTGTTAACTATAACACATTTTGGTAGTTAAAATATCTCACTATACAATGAATGTTATTATTTATTGACTGACTATACTTGGTCCTATGAAAGTTTTTTTTTCTATTTCATTCTGTAAATGTCAACAGCTGATGAAAAAACGAAGAAAATGTCAAATAGGCCAAAGGAAACTGGCACAGTCAATAAATTTGTTTAAATGTGAAGATCTCTTCCACTTAATTTGTCAGTCCAAACTATCTGTGGGAAAATCTCTATCTTGTGTGTAGAACATGTCTCAATGCTCCCTTGTGTTTGTTGAATGTTTAATTAACAGATACACATTCACATAAGATAAATTCTTAGTTGGAGAGAGAGAACAGGAGACTCTTCATCTTTAACTGTTCCAAATCCATGTTATATTGCACCTGATTCTTATTGAGAAAGTCTTTTCAGACAATTTCTTAAGATGGAAGAAGGGGGTTCGTGAGCTATACCATTAAATACCAGGTGGAAGGACAGGGGACAAACCTAGTGATGACTTTTCTATTAAAAGAGGACCACACACCCTTAGACGAATAACCAAATCCGAGTCTGTAAATCTTTCAAGGGTCGTATTCTTGATCTATTTACATATAAGAAGAGGATGGGGCCCAGCTACCTTTAACAGAGATGGGTCATGCACTTTAGTGATTGCCAGTCCCTTCAAAATATACGACAATTTGCAGTAACATAAATTTTACACAACTGGTCAATGACATGTGTCTACATTATCAACTGTGTACAACAAGATCTAATTAGGTAGATTTAAATGTCACACTTACACCCACCCAGAAATAAAGTAGAAAGTTAGATCGGGAAAACAATGTATTGTTTTTTATATGACACATTTTTTAAATATTTGGACCAGTGGCTATACATTGGCTTTATTATAATACTGGCTTTACATTGGGGATATATTGTGGATATTTTCATCTAAGAAAGAATCCTGCAACATGATTGTGCAATTACATGACATATAATGCAAGGTGTAGGATCTGTGAAGTAATACTCATATAATATAACCACTGATAACATAAAGTATAATATGTATGTTTGCCTGATGTAATGTTTCCACTGTATCATTTCCAGTATCATTGAGACAGCATTACTGACTGCATTTTGACTTTGGATATAGCATGTGATTAAAGTTATACTCCTAGTAATGAAACGTTACATTCAGTGTTACATTAGATTTATGAGTAATCTTGATAAAATAGTATAAAATTATAAAGTGAATGTTTTCTTCAGTTAAGATTTGGTACATGCTTCCTTCATATTTCAAATATGAAATTAGTTTATTAACTTTAATAAGGCTCTCTCTAGTCATCTCTTATCATTTTAAAGAAACTTGTTTTCAACTGTACACAGCCAAACAGAAAGCTATATTTGCCAGCAATGAAATTCAGGACACAGATTAAGGCTTGAAAACACTCATTATCTTCTCTCCAGTCTTTCCATTAATTGATAGTTTGATGAAGTTGATGTTGCTAATATCATTATTTGTTGTCCAGTTGTGTAAGCTTGTCACATACATTTTTCTCTGTCTTCTTTTGCTTGTCACAATTTGTAACCCTTTGAAAATAAAGTTAAATCAATAAAGTTAAATCTCATGTTCAGTATTTCCCCCATAAAAGACTAATTTCTATGTTCCAATCCTTCAGTTGATATGCCCCATAAATTTAATCTGTCTTTGATGTTTTGATGACTATACCCTTAGCTCTCAACAGTGTTGGTTTTCTTCTCTTTCCATATTCTTAAGATTCTTCTTGGAAACCACATCTCCACTCATCATCATCAACAAGTACCATGCCAGCTGGCATAGGCGAAGACTAATTTCTATGTTCCAATCCTTCAGTTGATATGCCCCATAAATTTAATCTGTCTTTGATGTTTTGATGACTATACACTTAGCTCTCAAGTGTTGGTTTTCTTCTCTTTCCATATTCTTAAGATTCTTCTTGGAAACCACGTCTCCACTCATCATCGTCAACAAGTACCATGCCAGCTGGCGTAGGCGTTCATGTTTCTCCACATATCTCTGTCTTTGGTGTTCTGGATCAACTCTGCTGCTGATATTTCTTCATGCCACTGTCTCAATCTATCCAGCAACATTTCTCTTGGTCGGCCTCTGCCTCTCTTCCCTTTGATCTTTCCAGTCATCACAATGTTCTCCAATGCCTCTCTTCTCATCACACAACCAAAGAAAGCTGTTTGTCTCATTCTTATTGTTGTATATAATGTTCTAGTTTCATTAGCCTCTTTCAGTTACTCTGGCAGTCCATTACATTTTTAACATCTGCACTGCCTTCAGTTTATTCACCATATCATTACTCATTGTCCAGCATTTACATCCATACAGAAGATCAGTCCACGTACAACTTTTCACCAAGCAGATTTTTGTACATGCAATAGTTCTGTTATGCTCAAAATACCTAATATAAATCAGTGAGTCATGCCTTAGTCGGAGAACTGAACACTTTATTACGAGGGTAAGTTAATAAGTAAGTCACAAATGGCTGTAGAAAAATAACTAAATATAACAACTTGAAACCAGTTTATTTTTAAACATACATTGTTCCTTTATTTCTCAACATAATTTCCACCAAAATTGATGCACTTATCCCATCGTTTTTTCAGTCCTCCCAAACCGGCTGCATAGAACTGCATGCTCTGTTTTCTAACCCACGTTTTCACTTCACATTCAATGGCAGTCCCATAAAGCGGCACATAGCTGGGTAGAAAAAGTTACGAGCGCGAGTCAATAAGTAAGTCACACAGTTCTATGGGATGGCCGGTAAATGAAAACAAAGCACACAGTTCTATGCAGCCGGTTTGGGAGGACTGATAAAACGATGGGATAAGTGCATCAATGTTGGTGGAAATTATGTTGAGAAATAAAGGGACAATGTATGTATAAAAATAAACTGGTTTCAAGTTGTTATCATGCGTAGTTATTTTTCTACAACCATTTGTGACTTACTTATTAACTTACCCTCGTACTTATTAGTGGTGTATACTTGGTAAAATGAATCAGAAAGATCTGGACTGCAGCAGGGTGTGACAATATAAAATGAAACAAAAAAAAGGTGTGTTAATATCCTGTGGAGAAACAATAAGCACATGCACATACCTAAGTTCCTTGTAAGGTATGTACAAGTATTATGCTTGTTATTTCTCCTAAGTTTCTTGTTAGGCATGTCCAAGCATCCAAGTATTAGTGGTTGTTGTTTTTCCCAAGTATCTTATAAGATATGTACACATGTTTGTGCTTGTTATTTCTCCTGAGTGCCTTGTTAGGTATGTATATCTGTTTGTGCTTGTTGTCTCTCCTGAGTTTCTCTTGAATTCCTTGTGAAGTATATGCATGTTTTGTTATTTCTTCTAAATTCCTTGTAAGATAAGTACACGTGCTTGTGTTTTTGTGTCTCTGCAGGATCTTAACATACTTTTGTGTTTCATTTTCTATACTTGTTAAATGCAAGTGAACTTGTTTCTGATTATCTTACATTAATCATTTCTGAACCAAACAACACACCATATGTTAAACTATTTTTGTCTGCAGCCAGTTGCTTTAGTAGTTAATTTTTTGTAGTTAATAACTCCGTTCAGTCCCACACATTCTTTGATTTATTTCTGTTCACTTTCCTGGTTGGTTCTGTTATTGCTTAACTAGTAGATTAAAATTCTAAAACACTTACGGTCACATTTTTCAATTACAAATGTATTTATAATTGTACTAATTTGAAATATTCTACAAACGATATACCAGTTTTAAGATAACTGAATGTGGAGTTTTACTGGCCAAATATAATAAAATATGTTTATGGTTATATAGCTGTTACTGTTATTAAAGATGACAAGATGAGAAAGTATGTGATATAATCATATGAAATTGTCAACTAGCAGTCAAATTCTGATATTCTGGACCTGTTTCTTGACCTTTTTAATTTAGAATATCCAGTTATGAATTGAAATAATCCACGAACATGCTAATATTAACATTGTCGTATGTTTTCATTTATTTATCCATTTATAGTTCACTTGAACAAAATTAAAGATTTCAAAGAAACACAGTCAATATTTCATAATACATCAGAATCACTGTTTACATCAACTTTGTTTGGCACTGTATATTAATGTGTGACTTATCTAAAATCATTTGTAACAATTAACTAGCTTGTTCAGTTGTTATTGCATGGTTTTAGTGAACTTTTAGCTGGTTGCCTTAGTTTTAAAAAAAAGAGGATCCAACTTGGTAACACATTATAAATTTAATAAAACATAAATAAGATAATCTTGGCTACTTAATATCATTCACTGCGAGGAAAGGTAATTTCCTGTGGTGTTTCAAATTTTAATGAACTATGACTTATTTTTACTTCTTTTATAACTATGTGATGGTAGTAATTTCTGTGGCTTTTCACTGTAATGTATAGGACATGGCATCAAATTTTGCAGCTCCCGGTAGTCACTCTGTTAAACTTTTATGTTAGAAAATTATTCAAGTATCTGCTTCTGACACACGTTGTTGTTATTTTAATGCAACAGCAACTGAGACTCATAGAATTCAGTGTTTTTGGCTAAATTATACCCTTATAACCCATGATTATTGTTTAGTTTAATTTGTTTTAATGAGTGATTGGTTTAATGATTAAGTCATTTACCATAAGATTGTCATACATTTAAACATCCAGCATTACATAAATACATATATTTATATCAATGGTTGTACATAACAGATACAAGTCTGTTACTGTCACAATACCACTGATATGACATGTCATTGATACCTGTTACTGCAAAACAAGTTCATGATTGAAACATGTGAGACTAAGCTTTTCAACACTGCCTTGTGCCAACAAGTAATGGTGATTACACAAATTCATTATTATAAAAACAGAGGCATTAGCTTACTCAGAAGAGTACATGATGAAAGGTAACTGGCATCTAGCTTTGTCAGAAATACTACTTCACAATTATATAATTTATTAAATGATTCCAGCAGACAACAACAGTAATGTTATACAGCTAATAAAACAAAAAACAAACATGATAGTTATGCGAAGTAAAGCATCAGACACAATGGTACAATTTGTTCAACAATTTAATTATATTGATGTTAAATTCATCAGTTACAACATCAAGTTCAATTTACATATTTGTATAAGAGACATGATATCTGAGCATGACATTTTTGCATGTGGTCATTACAGACTAATATTTTGTATTTATGATATGTCTTGATAACCATAACAGACAAGCAGTTAGCAAAACATACTTCATTAAAGGGAATCGTAGCAGCACAGTGACTAGCATGCTTGCCTGCCAGCCTTGTGGTCATATGTTCTGAGGCAGGGTTTTAAAAACGGATTTAAATTAAAGTGGGCACCTGGAATTTGCCTGAGAAGATAAGGCAGCTGGTGTGATAATGACCACATCACTGACAGATTTCCAGTTGGTCTAATACATATAGGGCTACCACCACACACACAATATGTCTCATGGCATGACAAGAGCAACTTCTTACTGACATTACAATTGTCTTTACTCACAGGATGCTGTCATTACTATTTTCGAGACATAGATAATAGGTTTTATTATATTTTCCTCAGCTATATAAGGATTTGCCGGTCTCTCTGGCTGTGGGGTTACAACACTTTCTCTCTGTAATCCCGTTTATCACGCAGAGTCTCGCAGCGGAGCGAGAACTGAGGTGGTTCGACCCCCGCTCGTGACTTGCGGATACTGAGCCGGCCGCTCAGAAAGCAATGGCAAACTACTGAGCGTAATCTTGCCAAGAGATCAACAGACAGCTGAAAGATGCTGCTGTTGACAGCTAAGTCCTGTAAAAGGATACGCAAAACAACATATAAGGATTATTGTTAATTTTCTTAATGGAAACATGTGCCCAAGAACATTATCACACCTGTGTAGTAAAGGTTTATTTGTTTCACTTGCTAGTTCTATCACGTTTCTCTTTAACTTATTGTAAAATTTGGTTGGAGTAGACACATTTATTTATGTTTGTTAAAAAATACATATATACACAGATTTATTTTGATGATGACAATAAGCAGTATTTTTCAGTTTAAAAAAAAAATTCTCAGTAGAATTAAATAGACTTAACAAGGTTATATTTTCAGTTTTACCATATTGAAGTTAGGGTTCTCTTGCAAATATGACCCATTTTTGTTTAGGAAACAAATCCATACACATATTTTCATTATAAATAAACAATAAGACACAACAGATACAAATACAATGAATGTTTGCCAGATAGACTTGATGAGTTTTGCAGTAGTCTAATAAAGAATATTTATTTGCATAAAGACAGTTCTATTCATCTTATAATGAAGAACTTTCATCAAACTTTCAGAGCGAAAATTGAGAAATGATGTCATTTGTCTGATACAGAACTGCCTGAATTAACTTGCCACATGGAAGACATAATCAGGACGGCATTTAAAAATCGTGTCATCAGGCTTTCTTCTCTCAGGATAAGTCATGTAATAGTCAAACTTAAAGACTGCCATTCCCAGACAACCATTATGAAATGTTATTTTTCTTAGGATGGAATAATATGCTGTTAAAGAGAGGATAAATGTTTATTTGAAAATGGGTAAAAATGGCAAAATAAATCATATGGGGAGTTCTTAAGAGAATTAGGAATTAACACTTGTTGAAACTAAGCACAGAAGCACTATATAAAGTAGGTTATTAAACTATACAAATAACAGCATCTTTCTAATTGGCTTGCAGATTCGTTATAATAAGATACCTTAAACTTTACAGTCATAGGACAGGACATATAACAATTGAGCATTTACAGAAATACACTCATGGACTTACTAAGAGTTTGAAATCCCCCAAGAAAGCACACAACTTAATTTCAATCTGTATAGAAGGCTCTCCACAATAGCTGTAGAATCTGCTGGATATAGCCATTAAAAGTTAACAGTATAGTTTAGACATGTGCCTTTTATGGCTCAGGTTGGAGAGAGAACTGTAACAAAAGTTACATGATTATGGAGGTCATGGCAGTAAATAAGCAATAGTCTGGTTGGAGACACAGATTTTCACCTAGGCATACTTTCTCGGTGACTCAGTGAGTCAGTTTTTGTGCCAGGCCATGTGGATTAAAGATGAAATGAGCAAACTGTTAGGCTTGAGAGCTGGGCTTCAGTGGAAAGCAGATGAGCAACAATGGACTTGGTTGATATAGTGAATGTCCTTAGTGAGGCAGGACGATTAAACAAATCAAGTGATGACTGAATCTGTAAACTTGACTAGACTGCAAGAACATTCAAGTCAAAAAAGATGAAGCACAAGAGAGCTATGTAGGGGACCAAAGAAGTATAGAAAACCAACACAGAACTGGTGTTGCTGTCTGCTAAACACTGAGGAGAGAATTCAAGCCTGTATAGACTGAATGGTTCAGTGTGCAGTGAGAACAATCTGATAACTAGTACAGTTTAGAAATTAACATTAAAAAATACTAAAGTAATAATACATTTTCACTAAAAAGAAACAAAGCCCAACAGCTGACATTCATATAAATAATGAATGATTGGAACAGGTATGCCAAACACTGACAGAAAATGGCATGTGTGACACTGAAATCATGAAAAGCACTGAAATCATTAGTAAATAAAGAAATGAAAATGGTGAAAAAATAGCCTAACATTTTATATGTGAAACAAAGTCTATACACAATATGGATTCAGGGTTTATAGAATATAGCATACTAGGGTAACTTATAAGATTACAAAAATATAGTAATTGCGGAAAATAAGTGTAGTACAAAAATGTTACCATGTCTATATATATAAGTAAAATTCAGTAGTATCTGTATAAAAATAGAAGTCACTGTCGTACGCTGGCTAGCACACTTGCCTGTTGGCCAAGGTTTTAATTCGTATTGAAGCCTGGAATTCCAGATCAATCCAGCCTAAAATGACTACCATGAAGTGGCTTTTAGAGTAAAGGCGGCCGGTAAAATATTGGCTATATCAACCATTGAGTGTCAGTCGGTCTAAAATTATGGAGCTGGCACCATGTACCCAAAACACATCATAGTGTGAAAAGGAATCTTTTATCCATTTCCTTTAAAACTTGACTTATGTGTAAAGATTTATGTTAAGACAATGGGCATTTTACCAGCTGAAGGCACAGTTGTCTGGGTGCAGTCCCCACAGAGAGATTTTTTTGGTCCCAGGTTTAAAGTTGTCCTAGCCTCACAAAATGGGTATTAAGAGTGGAGGAAAGGCAGTGTAGAATATAGCTATATTTAGTGATGCATGTAGTTATGTCTCCACTGTTGATTTCTTCCATATAACTCAAATCCATCTTATTGTTAGCTCATTTTTGGGAGTCAATTATGGGTCTTGATTGGTGAAAATAATCTGAAACTCATTGTTTCACATCAACTTCTAATTGGAAATGCCACCACATGTCAACACACAGACTACCAGAAGTGACTTTAAGAAATAATGGAATTGAATATGAGCCTCATATTTGATTTAATCTGGAACTTGTAGAGTCTCAATTAATGGAGCCACTCTAAAATGAATTTGGTAAATTTGGGCATTTCAAAATATCTACTTCAAGGGGTGTGGGGTATACAAAATCTTTGAATTTGGTGGAAATATATATATATATATATTCTCCTCTGTCGTCCTCAACCTCTCTAGCCTAGCCCCCCCCCCCCCCCCCACATAACGCTAATTTCTGTATTCAATGCTAACACCCTGGAGTGTATTGGTTGCATGTCCGTTACAGGGCAGTTTCACTATCTCTTAAGCCGCAGCGCTGGTTCAGATGCATTGTGGTGGAATTCAATTTACCTGCAAAAATGGGTGAAGAGATTAATTATATGTGAAGGCTAATAACTTCACACTCACACAACAGCGTCTATCATGGTATTACCTTTACATTTATGAATAGATAAGAAAGGAGAGCACATAATTCTTTTGAATGAAACAAAGAATATTGACGTGGATAGGCCTTAGGTTCATACCAGAATACGATCAGCATTGCCAGTAGTGGGTTGTGCTCAATATTTAAACAAAGAATAGTTCCTCAATAAGGCATTAAACAATGCAGGCAAGAAAAATATGTAAATTAGAAGATACACAAGACCCTGCTAATGCTTGGTTGACACACCCTGATAAAGCCAATGATATTCATGTAACATTTCACAATTTGTTTGTGGGTGACAGTATTACTGGCATCTTGCCGTCTTGACCGAATTTATTATATTATATTGTGCTTCAAAAAAAGCACACTAACTAAAACCCACGGCAGGGACAAGGGATGGAGTTATACCTTTACACAGTGGAAAATCTGGACTGAATTGTAGAGACCATGTGTTTCCCATGCAGCATGATCCCTATCTCATCCTGTCTTGTTTACTCCAGAGGAAAAGTAACACCAATACATGTGACAGCATAGTGCTGTAAAAAAAAAAAAAAGTAAACTACCCTTCTACATGCCTTAACTGATTGAGTGCCAAACAAAAAGGTTTGGACCAAAAAAAAATGGATGCCAGAAAATAGGAAGTAGGGGTGTCACAGTTATGACTTAAAAATTGTTAATATGGTTGTATTATATATCAAATTAAAAGGAGGTGCATAAGGAACAACTACTGTATATAAGCCCATGGCAGATACGGGAAGTCCTTTCAGATGATTTATAATCCCATGGCACTATCAGTTAAGGTGCACTAGGGATACAGTGCTACACCCATATTTCTATAGAACAGTGCTATGCTTACCAAATATCACCTCTAGAATAACACAATGTGCAGGAAATCATACAGAATATAGAATCAAAATCACTTGAGAACATTTATCCCAAATTAATTGAATAGACATAGATTTAGCTACACAATACTCAAGTGTATCTATTAGCTTTCACAACTGAAAAATGCAAATGCTCAAGTAACATTAAAATACAAACATGATATGCAATGTGATTCAGTAACATCTACAAAATGTTTTGACATTTGTTCGCACTGAGATTCTGCTCATATAAGAATCATTTTTAAATGCATTTTAAACAATAACAAAAAACATGTGCATTAGAAAAGTGTGTTAAAACATGTGTATACCCTCTGTAAAAAATGGCCTCTATTTTTATAGTAGCTTAATACAGATGAACTTATCAAAATGAAAGTATTCTCTAAACAACAAAGAAACATTGCCAGCAAGAAAAAATTCTGTTTCATGTGTAGCTGTATATCAGTTGTACAATGTGCTACTATTCAACCCAAAAGAATAGTGAAAATCACAACTTATATCTTAATATAGCAAAAACAAAGATAATGCATACAGATAAAACTACTACGGAGAAAAAATACATGTTAATGAGGAAAAATTGGAGGTGGTGGAAAATTTTGAATATCTTGGGTCATTAATTACCAACAATGGTGACAATTAAAAAAATTAAAAGACAAATATCTATTGCTCTTCAATAACTAAAACAACTGAATAAATTGTGGAGTGAGACAGATAGAACTAAAAAAATTAGATATTTAAGAGCATGCATCTTTCCTATTGCAACATACGCATGTGAGACCTGGACACTTACTAAAGAAGCTGAACAGCGCATAAATGCCTTTGAATATAAATGTTATAAACGGGTTCTAAAAATATCTTGAACACAGAAAAAAAAAATGCATCTATATGACAGAGAGCTGAATATTGAAGAAGGTTGGCTACTAGAGACGATAAAACAAAGAAAATTGAAATATTTTAGTCACTTGAAACGTCATGAAAGTTTAGAGAACAATAACCAAGGGGTATATGCCTGGGAAGAGAAGAAGAGGAAGGCTAAAGAGAAGATGGGTGCAGGATGTAGCAGATGGGTGTATCGGACGTGTGGCTTCTTGCTTATGACCAAGAAGTTTTCTGGAAGGTTTGTTATGGGAGCGAAGTTCTGCAAGGGACATGCTAATGAATGAATGAATACTGTCTTCATCATCATCATTTCAGTATTTGGGCTGATCAGGAAGCTTCCAGATAACGCCATTCCATGGTTGACTGTCTTGTGCCACTCTCATTAATTCCATGCATGTTTGCATTGATAGATCAGAGCATATCTGTTGTATAAATGTACTTCACTAATTCCTCCCTCTTTTTCCCAGTATGGTTCCCTCCAGTACAGTCTTTGGTGTTTCTTTGTGCTTTAGGGTGTAACCAAGCCATGAGAGTCTTCACTTTTTGATTGCAGTAAGATGCCTTCTTTGCTATGGTATGCATTTATCATATTGTATTTAAAACTGCAATCAGAGATTTATAACCTAATCAGAGGTGAACATCCTGTTTTCTTATTGACAAAAAAAGTATGCCAGTGTTGTCTTTAATGTGCAGCATATTGGGATGTTGTCAATTGTATGTTCTGTTTGTTATGTGACTCTATATTTTAATAGTCTATATGTTCTAAGTGTTACGTGACTCAATATTCTAACAGCCCATGTTACTTTTGTATTTCAAAATGTTTCTTGTTTATAATGAACTGTACAGTAAACAGTAATTTAATGAAATTTTGTAGAGTAAATTTGAATCTATGTATGCACATTAGAAGTATGGCTTTTTGTGTAGCAACTGATTACTACTTGTCCTAAGCCATCTGTGGCAGTTTCAAGATAAAACTTAAGAAAAAGTGACAAAAGGAGCATCTATCCTTTGATTATAACATTGAAATGAAAAGTAAATTCGTGGTTTTAATGGCAGGTCAAGAAGACATGTTTCTTGACGAGCTAGCCACACAAGTGACAAACATGATTTCTGAAAACAAGTGCAAGAAGCAGAGATATTTATGACAGAGAAAACACAGAGGTTAACAGAAAAAAAAAAGAGAAGTAAAGTAAACAGGGATAGATATAATTAGTCACGCATACAAAATATATGCTGAAAAATCAGAAGTGTGATAAGACATGACAGGAACCAGTTTGTACTAACAAAATAAAGCATCTTTAGTTGCAAGTTAAAGGAAATCAGAACATTAACAGGTAAATTCAGACCACCTTTACATGTAATAAATGATAGGAACAGTAACACTTTAAAAGAAAGGAAAGATATACTAGAAAGAAAGAAGGAGTGTGTGTTAGTTAGTTAGTTAGTCGACAGATCATCCTCGCTGCACATCGAACCATTCAGTCCATAAGTGCTCGGATCCCCTCCTCAGCAAATCCTGCAGCGTGTAGCGGCTAACGACGCCAGTTCTGTGTTGGTTTATCAATCTTCTTTGGCTTCCTGCGTAGTGTTCTTGTTTGGCCACACCTCTTTTAATTTGATGCTCTAGCAGTCTGGCCATTGTTGTAGATTCACAGTCATCACTTGGTTCTCGCAAAAGTCTCACATCACGTAGAGCATTCAGAATGTCAGCCTGGTCCATGGCGCGTCCGCCCTCCACAGTAGCCTCACCTGCGAGCTTGTCAGCCCGCTCATTTCCTTGTACTCCCGCATGCCCTGGCACGAAGATGAAACTAATCTTTGCCAGCCGAGACCGCTTCAGAGGCAGCAACCATTCTCTTCGGATCGACCCCTCCTCTATCCTCTTGATCATGTTCATTGAGTCGCTAAGGAAACAAGCCCTGGTGAATGTCTGTGTCTCGAGCCATGTTATTGCTTTACTTACTGCCATGACTTCCATGGTCAGGCTACTTGTGGTTTCAGTGAAAGCACCAGAGTCCTCCTTCACAATTCTCCCTCCGGCCCGAGCTGTAAAGGCCCATGAGCTTCTCACATGTCGGACGACCGACCCATCTGTGTAGATGACCGCGTCACCGTCTAGCGAATTCTCGAAAATCAACGCTTGTACTTCAGCCTCAACAGCAGCCGGATTTTCTTGTCTGCATTTTCTATCTAGTTGGATGCAAACTGAAAAGGATGTGCAGAAGTCTGTTGGCACTTGCACCCACTCCTCGCCAGGTTCTAAGTCCTCAAGTGAACACACCTGTTGAAGAATGTCTTCGGCTTGACCCATCCACGACCGTCCTCTTTTTAACCTGCTGCCCTTCACCTTCCTAATTTCACTATGCAGTGGATGTTGTTTGCGTTAATTCTGAGGTAGGCGCGTGCCCTGCAAACTTGTATTCTCTCTTCAATGGTTGGAAAATCAAGAAGGTAGCGCATCGCCCTGCATGCTGTATCTCTTGTACATCCAAGAATAATGCGCATAGCTTCATTCTGTATCCTTTCCATCCTTTCTATCTGCTTATGGCTGAGAGTCAAGATTGCCATTGCATACTCCAAAACAGACATGACCAGCCCCTCGTACAGAAGACATAGATGGCGCTGCTCACAGTTTGCTGCCGCCATCACCCGCATCGCTGCCAAACCCCGCTTGGCCTTTGTTATCACCTGGTCTATGTGCACATTATAAGCAAGGCTTCGATCAAACCGTATCCCCAGGTAATTCATTGCCTGCGTTCTTTCCACCGTCTCTGAACACAGCATTACAGTTGGTGTTGGATTGTTGACAATATGATTATTCAACGAGAACCAAGTCACTGTTGCCTTTGTTGGGTTGACCATTGCCCCAGCTTCATCACACCAAGTACTTATGCGATTGAGTTCGGTTTGTAGTTCCCCAGCAACCTCCTCTCTATCCTTACCCTGACGATACACTAAAACATCATCGGCATATGACAATGTCCTGCCAGGTCCAATGATCTGCTCACTGGTGATTCTCACTGTGTAGGCGTTGAACAGTACCGGAGATAATGGTGATCCCTGTGGTAGGCCAGGATATATTGTTGTTGGTTCCGAAGTCCAACTGCCACATCTAAAAACTACTTTCCGTTGGAAGAGGGCTGCAGCGATCCAACTAAGGAGGAATGGACTTACGTTTAGTTCAAGAAGCTGAAACATTAAAAAATCCAGTGGTACTCTGTTGTATGCGTCCTCAAGATCAATCGCTGCAGCAACGGTTTCAGTGCCTGAGTGGAAACCTTCATAGACATCCTGGGCAAAGACTGCTGCATTGGTCCAGGTTTCTCTTTTTGGACGGTACCCACCCAGGGTAGGTGGGAAAACACCTTGCCTCTCTAGTTGGCTTGATATTTTCCTGGCAATTACCTTCTCCAGCAGCTTGCCTATTGTATTCTGCATGGTTATAATTCGATATCCCTGAATTTTTTTGTGGTCTTTGTCAGGCTTCGGCAAGGGAATCAGATAGCTGTGTAACCATTCCTCCTTGATGCTAGCACTCCCTATACTGTTGTTGTACATGTCTGCTAGTTTCTCTAGCTCATTGTCGGTACACCTATTTATGTCGTCGTATCTTATGCCATCAGGACCTGGAGCACTGTTTTTTGATCGTCGAAGCACAGCCTTGATTTCTTTCACTGTCACTGTGTCTTCATCCGAAGTGTTCTGGGCCTTGCATCTGTCTGAGGTGACCTCCTTGGCCAGATTTCGACCTCCCATGTCTGTCTGGTTGCTCTGCTCAAGGTAGCGTTCAAAGAGGGCTTTGCCCTTGTCCTCGTCAGTCCTCTGCCAGATGAGGTCAGCACCTTGGAAGTCAGAAATGCTCTTATTCTTGACTACACCACTCATGCTTTTATGTAGTCGCCAGAACAATTTCAGTGACTTGTCTGTGCTTACCCTTTGACACACCTCTGCCCATTTTTCCCTTTTAACCACCGTGACCAGTTTTTTGAAATAGCTTACTTTTGTGTGCATCTCTCTTTCTAAGTGCAAGCAGGGACTAGGATGACCAGCTCTGTTCTTCTTGGCATTTTGCCATCTCCTTACAGCACTACGCTTATCCACCCAAGCCTTATCCACCTCGAAACTCCACCACGGTGGCTGCTCCCAGCTTTTTTTCCTGCCCTGAAACGTTCTGCGCTTGTCACGTCTTATTTTACTCACCACATCTTGCCCTGTACTGTCATACTGGAACGTCTTTACCTTTAGCTTGTGCTGCCTGGTTCTGCCTTTCTCCACCAATATGCTGCAAGGGTGGTGGTCGCTGCCATGGTGTCCTAGGACACCCCATCTACACACTGTAGTGAGTAAAGGTGAAACTAGCGCCAGATCAATAGCACTGTCCTCATCGCCTGGACGGCTTGCTGTCCTGGTGACACAGCCACTGTTGATACAAACCAGGTCGATGGTTTCCAGTGCAGTCTCGAGCTCCTCCCCTTGTGTATTGGAGGAAGTGTTTCCCCATGATCTGCCTTTAGCGTTGAAGTCACCACAGAAAATAACATTCCTCTCGTGGCCTAATATGCCACTTAAGCACTGCCACTTCTGTGCGTCCACACTCGCATTGCGGGCATAAACATTAACCAACACGAATGGTGTACTGGAATGAACTCTCACCGCCTGTATTTGTATATCGTCACTGTCCCAACTGGACATGTCTAGCTCTGACGCCACCATGCTGTCGCGAACGAGAATCGCCGTTCCCAGATGTCGTCTGTTGTAGAAACATTTGAAGCCGGCAATTCGGAGTGGCTGATCGCCCAGTCTCGTCTCCTGGAGTGCTACAATGTCGTTCCTGTAAACTAGGGTTTCTAAAATAGAGCCCCGTTGTTTTACACTGGCACAGTTCCAATATAGAATACGGATGTTCCTGAGTCCTAGACGGTGACACTTGAGTCTAAAACGCCTCAAACCACCGCGCTTACCTTGTTTCTTCCTCCCTGCGCGGCTACCACGCCGCTTCGTTATGTTGACTGCTGAACCCTCGGAAAACACACGTTGTTCCGCCATGTTGAAAAAACGTAAACACAGACTGCTGAGAACCACACACGCTGCTGAAAATTCACTCAAGGAAGGCTTCGCTCGATGCACGAACTCCGTAGCACCCGCGCAGATCTTGAGTATAAACTCCTGGTTTTACATCCTGGCACACCAATTACACGCAAGAGATGAATAAATCCATCCCCTACGCGAAAAAGTTAACGAACACAAAACAACACGACCGTCCGTCGCCATCTTGAAACCGGAAACCGGTATTCTATCTACGAAGGAGTGTGTATGAAGACATGACAAAAAATCCATGAAAATTCATGAGGCAAGAGAATTGACAAAATGATTGAGAATCTTTTCAGTGAGCCATGATGAGAACACATTCTGTTAAGGATATGCTGCATGATGAACTAATTACTGATGTTTTAGTCAATGTTTAAAAAAAAGTTGCATATCCTTTACAGGACATTGCAGTCAACACCAGCATTTTACTGCCATTGTTGATGTCTTGGCAAGTTTTTACGTTCAGTAGTTTGCCATTGCTTTCTGAACGACCAGCTCCCATACCAACACATTAAAACGAGCACGATGTGGTCTGCTGCCAAATCGGTTGCTACTGTGTTTTGAACTCGGGTGAGCGGCATTACAAATCGCATAGCAACACCATCGCCACAGAGACCGGCTTAGTCAACTTTTAAGCTGCATAAATATCCACTTATATATATTTGTCATATTCTTTATAGTTTATGAATTGTCCAGAATGTATACAATTATCACTGCTCTCAGACCCACATTCAGTGTTAATCTATATAACTTTAATTTATTTTGATAACCCAAGCTTGATTATTGATAAATTGTTTATCTTCATGGTACAGACCTTTGATAACAATCTGTCCTATTAATTAATTACTTCAGATTGATAATATAATTATCAACAATGACATGTTCATGACTTAAGCATATAATGACATAAATCTGTGAAAAAATGAAATAATTTTCAACATGGATATGAGAATGAATTGGATGGAATCAAGCAGCCTTGGGTGAAATCTAGTAGCCTATTTTAGTGTCTATACAACACCTAAATGCTTGTGGTTAATGATAATGAATGACAAAGAATGAAACTGTCATTATTATTACTTACAAATATGTTTGCATTGCACTTAATATATACAGCTTAAAATAACAAAATAGTGAATCTCATTATATGTTACATCTCTCATTTGTCAATGTTACATTTGGTAACAAGTTAAACAATAAATAATAACTCTTCATATAACATAGCCTTATTTATAACATCGCTTCCTATTATTACTATTCATGTGCACTAAATTAGCTGCAGCTTCTGTAGTTCTGCTAGTCTTGATTGCTTAAGAATAAAATGTGAGAACACTCTCCTGGTTACCACGGACCAACAAAATAGGTGGCATATCTCGAGTCAGCGTGTCAATCCAACACATGTACAGACCAGCAGGGCAGGTACCTTTGCGAGGCATTGGCAGTGTCCTAGAAAAATGTACAATCATATTAATTAATACTCCAGCAACTTCTAGATAGTCATGAAAATAGGACAAGTAGAATTGAGATCTAATTATAATCATGGGTTGCAGGATTCTTTGATGGAGGTCTCAACACTTATAGGGTGCTCTATGTTGTCTATTGTAAATAATACATAAAATCACTGGAGATCCTGGCATATGCCTTATCTATTATTTTTAAATTTAAACTACAGGATATTCTTTGTTTTGTGTTTTTCTTCTATTACTCCCTGGTGGACTGACTTTGAAAGGGGCTTATGGTGTGTGGAATTTTTAAACGAGGCAAACTTTCAATGCTTCAGTATTAATAAAAGTGATCCGGTTCTTGTTGGCTTGTGTTTGTTTTTCTTTTCTTTTTAACATAAGCACAGGTTTTATGTTCTTTATATAGGCACAGCATTTTCCTATAACAGTTGTAGTCAAACGTCTGTATAGTATGTTAAAAACTATCAATCAATCATGTGCCATGCCGGAAAGTGTGGGCGGTCATGACTCGCCATTTCACTCTATCACCAGAGTCATGGATCAGCTCAGTGTTCTTGTCTCGACCATGCCATGTGGCTAAGCAATCCAGGTATTTACTTCTTGGTCTTTCCCTTCAATCTTGCCAGTTGTCACTAAGTTCTCCAATTCATTTCTTCTCATAACATGTCCAAAAAATTTTGACTGTCTGATTGCTCATTGTCGAAGTTTCACATCCATACAAAAGAACAGGCTCTATGTAGCACCTCAACACTCTTTTCCTCGTTTCAATTTACATCTTTTTATTGGTCAGTATGTTTTTCATCTTGCTAAAGGCTACTTTTGCCATGGTGATTCTTGTTCTAATCTCTTCAAGGCATCTCCCATCGGATGTTATGACTGTTCCGAGATAATTGTACTGATTCACTTGTTGAAGAATATTCCCCTTTACTTGTATATTACATTGTGGTATTTCGTTCTTCCTAGTGACGACCATAATCTCTGTCTTTTTACAATTTAATTCTAACTCCAGTTGTTCACCGTGTGCAACAACCGCATCTACTAATTATTGCAGATCCTGCTCATTGTCTCAATACTGTATCATCTGCATATCTAATGTTATTGATATTTCGTCCTCCATTGCTGATTCCATTTATATCTTCTAGATTTCTGAAAATATTTTCACTGTATAGGGAAAAAAGATCTGGAGACATTACACATCTCTGCCTAACACCTCTCTTAATAGGCTGATATTGTCCCACTTCATTATCAATCCTTATGGCAGCTTGTTGTTTCCAATATATGCTTTTTATAAGACTAATGTCTTTCCCATCAATTTGTAGATCTGCAAGCATATCTACCATGTTGACATGTCTTACTCTATCGAAAGCCTTTGTGTAGTCAATAAAGCAAAGCTTTATATCTTTGTTTACTTCTATAGAACGTTCAATAACTGATCACAGCATATACACAGCATTTACTGTACCCTTTCCTTCTACAAACCCACATTGTTTTCCCCCTATTTCAGGTTGTATTTTCTTCCTAATTCTTTGCATGATAATTTGTAGCAAAATCTTTGTGATGTGACTGATTAAACTGATTGTTCTATGTTGATCACATTCCAAGGCTCCTGATTTCTTTGGGATTGCAATAAATATAGAATTACATAATTCAGAAGGTATTTCTCCGGTATCATATAATGTGTTCAGCAGCCTGGTGACTTGATCTATTCCATATTCTTCTAAATCTTTAATAATGTCTGCTGTGATGTTATCTGAACCGGGGGTTTGCCAGCTTTCATATGTTTCAGAACATTTCGAACCTCCATATTCAAAATTGGCGGTCCTTCATGATTAAATCAAATATCATACTGTCCATCTCTGTTATCATCATAAAGGTTTTTCACATAATCTGACCATACATGTAGAATCTGATCTTTTTCTATTATGATTTTGCCATCTGTAAAAGCTTTACTTAACAAAATATTTCTTAAAACTTCCAAACTTAGTATAATGAATTGTTGTTGTTATCAGTTTGTATTTTTCACATTTTGTACACACATTATGAAAAAGTATTTATGCAGTTGATAACAGGACAGCGATGGACTTACATGACAATAAGAGAAGCATCCACCGATCTCTCTAGGAGCAGTTCTCTTAACCTGACGTGTCTCTGAGTCTGAAATAAAAAGTACGCATACAGAAAGTGTGCATGACTCTCAGTTTCTATGCTGACACTCTTAACACTTTTGAGCATGTCGTTTGCAGTTAAATCCTCAGCATTTTTTTGAAATTACTATTACAAAAATATTTATTTCATCAGCATTCTTATGCAATTTGCAGATTTGATTAAATGCTATACTTACTTTAATTATCCTACATGCTATCTCTGTTCCCTTTTCCTACCTCAGAGTCAACGCAAACACACAACATTCACTGCAAAGTGAAATTAAGAAGGTAAAGCGTAATGCGCAGCAGGTTAAAAAGAGGAAAGTCTTGGATGGGTAAAGCCGAAGACATTCTTCAACAGGTGTGTTCACTTGAGGACTTAGAATCTGGTGAGGAGTGGGTACAGGTGCCAACAGATATCTGTACATCCTTTTCAGTTTGCATCCAACTAGACAGAAAATGCAGGCAAGAAAATCCGGCTGCTGTAGAGATGGAAGTATAGGCTTTGATCTTCGAGAATTCTTTAGAGGGTAATGCTGTCATTTACACAGATGGGTGAGTCGTTCAACACGTGTGAAGTTCATGGGCCTTTACGGCTCAGGCCAGAGGGAGAACTGTGAAGGAAGATGCTGTTGCTTTTGCTTTGACCACAAGTAGCCTGACTATGGAAGTCATGGCAGTAAGTAAAGCAATAACATGACTCAAGTCGCAGACATTCACTCTGGCATTATTCCTTAGTGACTCAATGAGTATGCTCAGGAAGATAGAGATGGGGTGAGTCCAAAGAGAGTAGTTGCTGTCTCTGCAGCGGTCTCGGCTGGCAAAGATTAGTTTCATTTTCATGCTAGTGTACAAGGAAATGAGCACGCTGACAGGCTTGCAGGTAAGGTTTCTGTGGAAGGCGGACAAGCCATGGACCAGACTGATTTTCTGAATGCTCTGTGAGAAGTTAGTCATTTGCGAGAACCAAGTGATGACTGTGAATCTACAACCATGGTCAGGCTGCGAGACCAGCAAGTTAAAAGAGGTGTGGCCAAACAAGAACACTACGCAGGAAGCCAAAGAAGATTGATAAACCAACACAGAACTGGTGTCATTATCCGCTACGCGCTGCAGGATTTACTGAGGGGATCTGAGCACTTATGGACTGAATGGTTCGATATGCAATGATTATGATCTGTCGACTAACTAACTAACTAACATCTGTTTCCTTTTTCATCTTTAGCATCATTGACTCTGGCTATATAAACCTTTCTACTCATTTGAATGGAGCCTCAGTGATATAGTGGTTGGTATGCTTGTCTGCCCAGACAATGAGTGTCTGAGTTGATCGCAAGCAGAGGCTGGATAATCATTTCCCCACCTGCATGGCTCTGAGCTTGACCTAGCCTTACAATAATGGGTACCAAGTAATTCTCAGAATTGTCTGGGAAGGAAAGATGATGAGAAAGGAAACTGGCCACCCACCTCATATGTCATGATCTAGATTATGTGAGAGCCTAACACTTTACCCCACAGTGGTTGTATTTGCTATGGGACTACCTTTTTGTTTACTTGTTTATATATAATTATGGAGAGAGGCGTGTCATGGAAGTGGATAAGAGGAAGATAATAATGTTCATGGTTCAGGGTGTGATAGATAATTCACACATGAAAGCAACTGAGGCAGGACATTTGACTTATTAAAGAGATAAATTTCAAAAGCCTAATTTTGAGGAAAGGTTCTGCAAGTCACTGGTTGATTATGACTTGTTCCAGTGTTGTTCAATCTACATTCAGTTTACATTCTTGTTGACTGTTTTTTTTTTCATTACCATAATTTTGTGTTCTTAATAATCGTTCATCTTAGTTGTTTCAATTTTTTTGGTATTTAAAAACTGATGCACTTAATTATCATGTTTTGATAGCAGCAAAATGTTATCAACTTTAACCATATAGTTAATATTTTGATCTTTATCAACATTAAACATATAGAAGGTTATCACCTTTAAACACATCATTGGCACCTTGCCGTCTTGACAGACGATAGTTTGTGCTTCAAAAAAGCATAATAACTTTTACCCAAGGCGGTAGCAAATGTGACTGATAAGGCCAATTCACGCTGTAAATGTTCATTCACAGTGGGTACATGTGAACACGTGGTCATTTCCACCATCATGCACCATCTTACGTCTCACACGCTCGGTGTGTGACTTATCTGCAATAATTTTCTCCTTTGTCTTTATTCCATTTCTGATCTTTGCCCTCCATGCAACATGTTCAGCAGCGACTTGTTCCCACTGTGCATTATCAATGCCTGTATCAATCATGTCCCGCTTACACACATCTTTGTATCGTAGTAGAGGCAGACTCTTTAAACACACATTTTGTCCATTATCATTAAACATATAGTTCATATTTTGACCATTATCATTAAACATGTAGTTCATATTTTGACCTTAATCAACATTAAACATATGTAAGGTTATCAACATTAAACATATAGTTCATATTTTGACCACAAACTTATCTTCTGGTTTATCTCTTAATGGATCTCATTACATCCTAGCCAGTCTTCTTCTTCAGATACCTGGTCTGAAGCTGATATCAACAATCATGACTCTCCAATCATGTCTGTTGTCTGATATTTTGATACATCTGGTGTTGCTTAAATTATTATTTGCTAGTTTAAATTTTCCACATACATTCTCCTCTGTCTTCCCCTACCACTCTAGCCTAGTTTTTTCCCCACGTAACGCTAATTTCTTTATTCTACCTAATCTGTCGATATGCCCTATAATTGTTATTTACATCTTAACCTCACAAAGAAAACATACCTGTTGATAGAACATGTTTTTCTAAAATAAACACATATAGAATCATTCCAGCTGTTTTAAATTTCATGATAAAACACACGAGATAATTACACAGCTACTTTCGTTAGCAACTCCAGAAACACCAGAATAAACATCTGTAGATAATTCACACAGACCACAGATTATGCAAACATTATCAGGAACATGTGTGAAAGGAAACTTACCTTCTCTTTAAGAAGCTCCAACTCATCATCTGTAGTTTTCCATGGGTACTTTTCCTTTGTTTCTCCTTTTTGTGTATCAAGCTTCCAGGGTGCCAGATAAGAGTTAAATAACTTCATGCTAATGGGGGAAGAAAGTTAGAAGATTATTTATATGGATCTTATCATCATGTCTGCTTTGTGCTTAATCAATCATGTTACAATAACATTTTTTATGATTTACTTCGATTTCAGCAAAGTCATGTCTACTGTACAAAGAAATTGCATATAATTTGTTTCAGTAACAGATTAAGATAAACCTACAGATGTAGCTAGAATGATCAACATTTGAATTTTATATGTCCATGTAATAACTTATATGGTAAAAGTAATGATCATTTTACAAAAGACAGCAAAGCAGCTAAGAATGAAAATCAGCAGTCAAAATTGTTCAGGTTTCAATTACATTCTACTTCTTCTTCTTGTGCCTTTCATATTCCAATGGAGCACAGGCCTTCAACCAACTCACTCCAAGCTCTTTGTAAACCTGGTCTTGATTGGTTGGATTTTGCAGCTATAGTTTTCTATTGAATGAGGTAGCCAGCCTCACACCAACACTCCCTAGTTGCCTTTACAACATGTATGGCAGGTTGCAGTGCTGTTACTCTTTGCTTCTCTTCTGGGCCCGTGAACCACATAGGAGACAATTATATTGTGGTGATTTAAATGTTGATGTTGAAAAACATTTCAAAATATCAGTTTTACAGAAGAAAATGAAAGTAATAAATGCAATTACTGACCTTTCCTCGTTTGGCTTTTTATTGACCTCGGGTAGAACAGTCATATCCTTACAGTCGATTCTGAACTTGGCTAAAAGTGTTGCTAATCTAAATATGACAACAACAACAAAATAAATGAATAAATATGAATACATATATGTTGGTTTCTGTGGCTGGGGGATAAGTCAACAGTTTCACAATTCCCTAACAAACCAGTTCAAAATCAGCCACAGGGAGCAGATTGCTTTTACTTTGATTTTGCTGTTATGAGCGCCAGTCATTCAGAAATCAATGGCAAGCTACTGAACATAAAACTGACTAGTAAATCAAAAATAGCCAATAATTGATGGGGTTAACTACAATGTCCTCTAAAGGAAATTCAACGAACACAAGCACGCACACATATGTAGTGGTTTCATTCCTGAAACTGGTCAATTAAAGTGACATGTTGATTTCTCGTTCAGAAAGCAATTTCAAATACTGAACGTAAAAGAAAATCAACCTGGGTTTGATTGCAACATCCTGAAAGGACGTGCACTTTTATATTTGTGCACATACGCATGCATAACTGCTTATTCATTCTGGGTTTCAAGATTTGCATTGAATTTTTATGTATTTCTTCAACCAATTTAAAAAATCAATTTCAATTCTGAGTATTGAATAAACCATATATATTGTAAATAAAAATACTTTTATTATTGTACTAATGAATAATACACAGTTTGAAGATGTGTACATAAATGTGAAGTGGAAAAAGTATAAGATTGTAAAGTCTAATGAAATAGTATAAAATAATAGGTATGAAAATGAACCAGTTATTTCACAGCTGATATGACCACTAAGACCAACATCCCAGGAAGGTTAACCTGGTCAACAAATGTCTGAAGAAGTCGAATGTGTCGGTGAAAAGGAGCAAATATTGCAGCTCTGCTGTAAACAGTCACAACACAATTACGTCCAAAACAACATTCCGGATGAACACAGAAGAAGAAGACTAACATTTTAATACTTGAAATTCACTTGATTAAATAATGTATCAGTTTCAAGAAAGAAAAGTTATTTACAAAATGTAACAAGTAAAAGTCAAGGATCATTGTGCATGTCATGATGTGTACTGGGTATATGGTGATAGCCCCATATGTTTTAATAGACTAATCGGCACTTGATGGTGATGTGGTCAGTATCACCCTGGCTTCCTTTACTTCCCAAGACATTGCCTTGCACTCATTTTAGGCTTGGTTGACCTTTGAACCCAGGTCAATTAATAAAAGTCCTTGTCTCGATGGGGATTTGAACACATGAACCCCAGGCTGGCAGGCAAGTGTACTAGCCAATGCACTAGCAGAGCTCCCTGTACACAATGTACTCAGGGTTTATGAAATAAACAAGTAATCATGGAAAGATTAGAATTATAGAACTAACTGTCTCTGTTCGTATCCCAGATCTCCACTTTTAGTTCCAGCAGCAAATACCCTCAGTCTGCAACCTCTCCAATGGGCTCGGGTGATGAGGATGTACGGGAGCAGTAAAGTTAGACCTGAGACAAGAACAGAAAACGTATGACCTGTCTGTTAATATAGGTCCTTAGATCATAATAATAATAATAAGAGTTGGCATACACATTTTATTTTATTCTTCTTCTGTATTTGTTTGGTAATTGTTTTATTCTTGGACCATATTTTTGTTGTCTGTTTATTGTATTGTTGTGACATCACCTTTCAGCCAGCACATTTGATTTCTACCTAGCATTTGTTAACTGAGTTAGCTTTCCTGGAATTTGTGGACTGAGTTCATAGACAGTGTCTGGTTTATCCACAGGGGGTGCACTACACCAAACCCATCCTGAATAGCTCCATGCATGTTTGACCCTCAAGGAATGTCAGCAGCAACTCATAGTCATTCCCTGCCATCCATAGTGGCTTCCTTTTATACAGAGATGACACATCATTCACACATGATTCATTATTTCTTAAGACACACTTTTGAAGGGCATCATTAACCCATGATTTGGGTGTGGGCTGAAAAGTGCCACAGGCTTTGCCACTTGTTTCTGGTCATTGCATCTCTGGGGATCCTCTGCTCTGGGGATCCTCTACTCTGGGGATCAGCTTATTTCAGGCCTGTGATGGGCATATATACCTGGTATATGACACAGACATATGGCAGAAGTCTTGTATAGGGTTCTGAAAAAATCAGCAAAGAGCCAGCTGATGCCTGGCGTGAGGTACAGGACATTGCTTTATGCACAACATGGTGGTCTTTACACTTTGCTGGTGTTTGTGACTGGAATCAACATGTCACAACATGGATATCATATCATGATCATGTTAGTATATTCACTACTATAATGGGATTCTGACATTTGTTTTCCTGTGAGGTGTTAAGTGTTTGTGTGTGTGAAAGATGAGAGAGAGAGAGAGAGAGAGAGAGAGAGAGAGAGAGAGAGAGAGAGAGAGAGAGAGAGAGAGAGTATGTGTGAAAGATGAAAGAGAGAAAGAGAGAGAGAAATAGCAAGAGAGAGAAAAAGAGATACATAGGAACAAAATAACACAATATAGTGTCTCTACATCTCAGAAACTATAAAAAATGAATGAATGGCATTTAATATACCCAACATTTCTGCTGTGTACACATAATATTATTTACTGTGTACACATTAACTTTAGGATACACAAATGCTGATGTGCCAGGGTCAGGGTTTGTACTGGCCAAGGTCTCTCTTTATCTCCTCATGGGGCATCCTGGGAAGTTACTAATCTGGTAATAAACTTTGCTTGCTAGCAGACTGTAAGAGAGTCATAGCAATTCTCATACGTTGATAGTAGACAGAAAGCACCTAAAAAATTACACTCACTGATTGAAGAGTCCATGAGTATGCATAGAATGAGTGTGTTACTTGCCTACCAATATGTAAATCAAGTCATCACTTTCCCCCAAATTCTTCAAGTCGTACAAGGATGAACAACTCAAATTGACAAAGTTCTGAACAACAGCAAAGAAAATACTATTTTAGCAGTGACTTTTTTCAATGTTTGCTCACAGTGTCCTTACCTCCATCATCAAACAACCACCAAACATCAATTGATCCTTTCTCCTTATATCTGAACTTGTTCATTGTCTTCAACACCTGCAACAAAGGGTTCATTTACTTTTTTATAAGAGGAAACATGAGAAGCAAAGACATTTCAATTTGTAGTATATGTGAATGAATGTCTAGCAGATAGAGTGATTATGGAAAATGGACATAGGGGAATACACATAAGAAAGTAAAGGTTAAAGATAAAATATGGAAGTCAAACAACAGAAAATCATAACTTCTAACATGTAACTGGAAGGGGGTGTGAGTGGTTAGGGATGTGTAGGTGGGTGAGGTATGTGTCGGGGTGGGATGCGTGAGTGGGTGGAGGATGTGTGTGGGTAGGGGTATTGTGATTGAGAGCTGTTTGGTTGGAGGTGGGTGGGTGGGGGTGTGTGGGTGCGTAGTGGAGGATGTGTGCGTGAGTGAGTGTGTGTTGGTGGATGGGTGGGGAATGCATGTGTGGGTGGGGAGAGGTGCGTGGTGTGTTGGTTGGGGATATTGTGTGGGTGGGGTATGTGTGTGTGGGTGGGAGTATGTGGGGTGAATGGGTAAGGGTATCTGTGTGGGTGTGGGTTGGAATATTGTGTGTTATGTGGGTGGGGGATATGTATGTGGTGTGTAGGTGGGGATGCATGGTGGTATGTGGGTGTGGGATGTGTTGGTGAGGGATATGTGTGAGTTGGGAATATTGCATGGTAGAGGATGTATGTGATGTGCGGGTGGGGGATGTGTGTGGTGGGGGATTGGGATAGGGCATGTGTGGGTGGGTGGAGGATGTATGTGTGGGTGGTGGGGTGTGTGTGAGTGGATTGGGGATGTATAGGTGGTTAGGGAGACGTGTGTGTGTGTCGGGGTAGGGAGATGTCAGTTGGTGGGGATGTGTGTGTATGGATTGGGGATGTGTGAGTGGATGTGCGATGTGTGGGTTGATGGGGGATGTGTGTGCGTGGGTGGGGAATATGTGGTCACTGGAGATGTGGCTGGGGGGTGGGTGGTTGGAGGTGTGGGTGGGGAGAGGATGTGTGGGTTAGGATGTGTATGTGGGTTGGTGGGGGATGTTTGTGGGTGGCGAGTGTGTTTTGGTTGGGGGAACAGGTGAGGGCTGTGTGTGTGGGTGGGGGATGTGCGGGAGGGGGATGGGTTGGTTGGTGGGGTATGTATGTGTCCCTGGGTGTGTGTGTGTGTGGGGTTGTGTGTGTGGGTGGGGTGATGTATGGGTAGGTGGGAGATGGGCCTCATAAGATGGTAATTTGTCTTGATTATGTTTACAACATTCATTTCACAATGTTTATCTTTCTTCCTATGTAAATGTATAATGCTCTTGATGAACGAAAGACGAGTGATTGGAAGGGCCGAATGTAAGACGGGCCTGCGTGCCCAATTTGTGACCCTTTTAAAATAAAGTTGATTTGATTTTGATTTGATATCAAAATCAGAACATAATAAATAAAATAAAACAAATAAATAAAACTATTATAAATCATATATTCAATCTATAAATAAGATATTATTTACATCAACAGGGACAGCATGAACCAATGCAACAAACAATTATATGTTTATAAAACTCACTTGGGTGTTTAGTTTGCTTAAAATACGAGGGTTGTCATGATCTTCTGCATCATTTTGACTACGACCTTCATCATCATCATCTTCATCAACATCAAGCATTCCTTTGCTGGCAGAATCTCTCAGCTTACTTCGACCATTTTTCCCACTCTCAACATCCTTCCCTTTCCCATCATCCACTTTAGACACAGTAACACTTTGATCAAGTTGCATGTTTATTGTTGCATGTGGGCTCTCATCATCACTTTGGTCTGGGTCTATTAATGATACATATTAAAAATCATGCAAATCATCGTAAACATTAAAACCATGCAAATCATTATACAATTAAAAACCCATAAATAATGATAAACATTACAACCAAACAAATATGATCAACATTAAAAACCATGCAAATCTTGATAAACATTATTTAGAAAATTATTTTGTTATGTAAAAGATATGACACACTGTTGTAGATACACACATGAAATGAGGTTAACTATGGTCAAGCTGTATGAATGCAATGACTGATAGAAACAAGAAAAGAAGCGTTATTCAGCCTTCTTCGTTTCCTTGTGTCTTTAAGATTCCTAATGAAGTATAGACCCACAAACTTTCATAGATGGTAGAATTTTGCTACGGCATTAAGCAGCCTGTTTCACATTACACTTCTTTAGTTGCCTTTTACAACCTGCACAGGAGGTTACCATTCTTTACTTAGCATTTGAGGCCCCAGTAACAAATGGGCAATCTAGGAATTCACAAATCTGTTATTGCTCAGTTGCTCTCTAAGAAGATTTAAACTATACTTATTCACTTTACAAATGGTTTAATACCCATTACTTTCAACTTAGAACAAAAATCATTTGATTGTCAACTCACACTGCGATTCTGGCTTTGAGCTGCAGTCAAACTCTTGAAACACCTGCTTTATGGTCAGCTTTACATGATCATAATTTAAAATACAACTGAGAACACTGTGGTTCAGCAGCAAACGGAAACAAAAGACAAAAATGGCACTAAAATAACTATTAGTATATGTAAACATATACAATAAAAATGTCAACAAATGGAATGAGGTCGTATATAAAGTACTTAGCTAAGTGACTGGCTAATGAGTATGTTACCACATTCCAATGGGGCAGAGTAGATCAGAGGTTATGGCATCAAACTCTAGGGGACAGCAGACCAGGTCTGTCTCACAATGTTGACTGTTTGGATTTTCACAAAAATAAGAAAAAGGATGGTATACTCTCCCCTGGTCTGGGGTAGTGGATTAGACTTCCGGCCTTCTTAGCAAGGAAGAAACACTAAGAGGACTCCTGTGCATGTTGCACATGTTCAAAATCTCTCAGCAGTTGGAAATAACCAAGAATCAAACAGGCCAGATTTCGAGGTTGAGATTCTGCTAAACAGACATTTGGATCCTCACCGATGCTACGGAGTTCATGAAGTGTTTGGATTGTTCTTGTGTGATCTATGGAAGGAGACTGGAGCACTTGTGGAGATATCCACATGCCATGAAAGTGACCCTCAACAAACAAAGCCAACATATATATATATATATATATATATATATTTAAAAAACAACAACACACATACCTACGTGTGCATGCATGCACGCACTCACACACATCATAAAGTAACTGAAGCATGATGTAACTGTTTAATGATGGATGAATATTGCAAATTCCTTTACTGCCAGAATAACTAATAATAATTGCCTGAAAGAGGCTAATGAACAAGAATATTATATACAATAACAAAAAGACAAACAGCTTTCTGTGGTCGTGTGATGAGAAGAGAGCCATTGTAGAATATCATGACAACTGGAAAGATTAATGGGAAAAGAGGCAGACCAAGAGAAATAATGCTGGATGGTCTGAGACAGCATGAAGGAATATTATCAACAGAGTTGATCCAGAACACCAAAGACCGAGATCTGTGGAAAGACATGAACACCTATGTCAGCTGGCAGGGTACATGATGATGATAATTGAATGATGATTGTTATTATTATTTGTGAGCTACAAGCTGACTAACCGTCATCATGTCGAGTGTCAAACAGGGTGGTGTCCGAGTCGACGTCCAGACCAAAACCTTCCTTCACACGCAGAATCCCCACACCAAACTTCAGGTCAAAGGCATCACTAAATTTTGTTCATACAAAAATATCTCATGTTGGCAAATATTGACTGTAACCATATTGTCAACATAAAAATGCAAGTATACAGACCAAAATGGCTTCCTTTATCTAGGAACTCTAGGAAAGTTACAATTCTCTGCCTCTGTCTGTCTCTGTCTCTCTCACACACACAAACAACAAACATGTGCATTCACATTGAACAACTGCATATGTACATTAGACACAATTTTACTTAAGTATTTTAATGTACTAATGAATACATATGGGAGCAGTGGTAGTGCAATGGCTATAGTACACTTGCTTGCTGGCCCAGTGGTCATGGGTTCAATCCACAACAGGGTAGATTATAATTTTAAAAATTGACTTGGGCTCCCTGGCCGACCCAGCTTAAAATGGGTACCAGGCAATGTCACTGGAAGTTATGGCAGCTGACGTAATAGTAATACTGATCCCATCACCCACCGATTGTCTATAAAAATATGGGTCTAGCACCATATGCCCAATGAGCCTTAAGGAATGTACAAGTGTCCTTGACTTACTTTTTACCTAATGAAAGCGTATACAATAAATGAGATGTAGGACTGTGGGATGTTTGCTATGCTCTAATGCAGCTGTATGCAAATAGAAAATATATGTATGCAAACATTTAAAAGTGAAAAGTCTAGATAATTGAAATCTTGTGGAAAGGTAAAAGTGACGAGTAAAATCATTTGCAGAGTATTTCATAGGAAAGTAGTTCGAGCAGCTTTGAAACAACACGTGCAATGTATATTTTAAAAGATACTAGAATCAAAACAATGTTTTCATTAGTAAATTTGAATAACGAAGACACAAACAATAGATTGCATGATTTATTGCCTGGCATATTTTGCTGCAGTATGTACCTGAATTCTGCAGTATGTACCTGACGAGGTGTAGCGAAATATGCCAGGCAATAAATCATACAATCTATTGTTTGTGTCTTCATTATTCAAATACTAGAATTAATGAAAAATATATTACCAGAGAGTTTTGTATTACAAACAAAAGAAATATAAATAAAGAATAGTAGAAACATCAAATCAGCTCTCTTGTTTAAAATAATAAAAAAGAAAAACCAAAGATGGTGTCAGACAACCTATGTGATAACGCAGACTTAATGTAAGACTTTTAGAAGGCCTCTTGAACTTACTGAATAATCCCCAGATATTGCTGTACATGTTCTGGGTTGTCTGTCTGCCAGTTAGACTTGAAACCAAGGATAAGAAGATTTGGACGGAACTTGCCAATCCCAACATTCTGGATAATATAATTAGAGAAAGTTACTATTAAAATACCTAAATAATTATTATACTTCTGCTAGGCTTTGTAAACCTTTAATTTCATTGCTGCAAGCTTAATATCTTAAAGATTTAATTATATCTGGCTTGCTTTAAATCTTTTCTGGAGTACAGTGATTCTTTTTTTTTTCTTTTTTTTTTTCGCATATCCTTTACAGGACATCGCTGTCAACACCAGTATTTTACTGCTGTTGTTGATTTCTTGGCAAGATTATGCTCAGTAGTTTGCCACTGCTTTTTGAGCGGCCAGCTCACTTATTCCGTAAGATGCAGTGAGAACTGCTAGCAATTCTCACGCGCTGCGTGACCCTACGTGGATAAACAGGATTACGGAGAAAATCGTTCAAACCCTAGGCCAGGGAGAACGGCACAGTGATTCTAGCCTTCTAGAATACAAAAGTTTGAGAATTATAGAGAACAATAATTCTAGTCTTATATAGTACAATAAATCTAGTGCTCTAGAGTACAATTCTATTCGTCTAGAATACAATGATTCTAGTTCCTGTGTCAGCGAATGTCACAAAAAGCTACTCACTGTCCTACAAGAAATGTTGAACAGACAGTAAGTCCTGACAAAACCAACTGCACGCACTCGCATATAAAAGCATGCATAAAGTCACTACCAGAATGCCAAAACAACAGCCCAACACCAGAATTACAATTCATTGTTGATGGAAGTAGCAGCCATTACAAAAACCAGCAGCTGCTAACATATTACTGCATAAGGCAAACCACTTTGTTCAGCAACCGACCACTGACGTTTTAAAGTACAGTGATGCTAGCATTCTAGAGGACAGTGATGCTAGCATTCTAGAGGACAGTGATGCTAGCATTCTAGAGGACAGTGATGCTAGCATTCTAGAGTACAGTGATGCTAGCATTCTAGAGTACAGTGATGCTAGCATTCTAGAGTACAGTGATGCTAGCATTCTAGAGTACAGTGATGCTAGCATTCTAGAGTACAGTGATGCTAGCATTCTAGAGTACAATAATTTTAGCATTTATTCTTCTGCACCAAGTTAAGAAAAGCATAACAATTGTTAAAGGGGAAAGCACACACCTATTGGTTCATTGTTTCTCTGCAGAATGTCACACTATCTTATACATTATATTTTTATATCTGTTCAGAAGGAATTTACCTGCATTAAGGCTTCTGCTCCAAGTTGGAGAGTAGCAGCTGTGGTAGCGGAATAGAAAGACTTGATACGACGGTGACGGAAATATGCATAAGCATCATCTGATCGTAACTTTCGAAGGTGTTCATGCTGCTCTCCCTTAGAGGAATATATCAATTATTGAACTAAATATCTTGTTCATGGATTTTACAAATGATTCTTAGATACTAACAAATATTTTAATGGTTCTAAGATACTAAATATTATAACTTAATGTTCAAAGCGCTCAATTCAAAATCCAGTCCAGAAATGTGACTCTTATAACCACTAATTTATCTAGCAATGTATGAGGAAATTAAAATGTTATGAATGCATGCGCACGCACATATTTGTATGATGCGTGTCCTTTGCAGGATGGTGCGATCAACCCCAGTCTGATTTTCCATGCAATTTTGTGTGCAGTAGTTTGCCATTGTTTTCTGAATGAGAAGTCAATATTTAAGTCCAACTTAATGCTAGTGTATGGATTGAACCCCTTACCCCATCATCAGCAAACCAGAAATTGAAGAGAGTGCTCTGATCTTATTGGCCATGTCAAAACACACACACATGCATGCACGCACTCACACAGAGAGAGAGAGAGAGAGAGAGAGAGAGAGAGAGAGAGAGAGAGAGAGAGAGAGAGAGAGAGAGAGAGAGAGAGATGTTTATTGCACATGTTAAATGAAAGGTTCAAATATCATAGCTTAAATGTAAACAGACATCCTGAAATATTCTCTTCAAGACGATGAAGATATCCCTAAATATATTTAAGAGTGTATTTATTGCTCTAAAATACTGATAAAAACAAAATTGTATACATACAATTATAACATTGCCACAAACATGATCATGATCAAATATAGCGTCACTGTAAACAGACTTAATGAAATAAACACACATGCATGCACGCACGCACGCACTCACACACAGAGAGAGAGAGAGAGAGAGAGAGAGAGAAAGAGAGAGAGAGAGAGAGAGAGAGAGAGAGAGAGAGAGAGATGTTTATTGCACATGTTAAATGAAAGGTTCAAATATCATAGCTTAAATGTAAACAGACATCCTGAAATATTCTCTTCAAGACGATGAAGATATCCCTAAATATATTTAAGAGTGTATTTATTGCTCTAAAATACTGATAAAAACAAAACTGTATACGTACAATTATAACATTGCCACAAACCATGAGACCCATCTTCTTGGTGAGAGGAGAACAGAAATCTACCAGGGCGGGCCGCGTATCAGGTTCCCCAGACAAAACGAGCACCTGAGGTCTAGAAGAAAATATATGCAGGTGAATGAAATATTGGTATAAAAACAGTATTTTATTTAATTTATCAATTAACATATAAATAATATACAGTTTTTATTCTCTTGTCTAACATCAAATGATTGCAAAGCAGATTCTCTTTGCTTCTTTTGCTACTAATTTTCTAGTATTTTCATATTACAAGACAGATAGACATATTATTTGACATATTACAAATAATTAAAGTCTAAGCATGAACACTTGAAAAGGTGTAATTACTGCTAACATATACTTATTGATAGAGAGTAGAGTAAAGAACTTATTGATAGAGAGTAGAGTAAAGAACTTATTCCTCACCATAAGGTATACTGGGTACATGATGTTAACCTCTTATTTTTAGACCATTTGGCACTTGATAGTCATGTGATCAGTAGCATCATGGCCACTAGAATCTCCCAGAAAACCCTACTCAATCCTCGGCCAATCCGGGAGCCCAGGTCTATTAAACAAATCACCTTCTCAAAGGAGAATTGAACACATGCCCACTGGACCATGGTTTCCATAATTATTCAAGCAGATAAAATTCCTCTTGTTATTTCTGTACAGTTTTACACCCCAAACCCTAGAGAAAACAATTCAAATGAGATTTATTTTTTTATTGTACCTGAAGTTTTTGATGTGGTCTCCAACCCTGACCAGCTTCAGTGCTGATTGTAGCACACTTCTGTAAACATGTGCTTGAGTTGAGGAACCCCAGTTGACATCTGAGGGTAAAGAAATCATGCAATTTCAATATAATTTCAATACATATAATTTTTTAAAAAAGCTGCTTCTATTTCTTTTACTGTGCAGGTTCCAGACTAAGGCTTATCTAGCTATACTATTCATGGATTTTCTCAATGTATGACCTATTCTGTGGCAGTATCTTGTCTTCACCTCTTGGTTCATTGGTATTTGTCTAGTTCCCCATGAGCTACACATTAGTGATTTCATCATATCATTTTATTCCTTCTGTTTGGCACAGGCATTAATTATAGTATGTCCACATTTGGTTAGATAGATAGATAGATAGATAGATAGATAGATAGATAGATAGATAGATAGATAGATAAGCAGGCAGGCAGGCAGGCGGGCGGGCGAGCAGGCAGGCAGGTAGGCAGATAGATAGATAGATAGATAGATAGATAGATAGATAGATAGATAGATAAGCAGGCAGGCAGGCAGGCGGGCGGGCAGGCAGGCAGGCAGGCAGATAGATAGATAGATAGATAGATAGATAGATAGATAAGCAGGCAGGCAGGCGGGCAGGCAGGTAGGCAGATAGATAGATAGATAGATATATAGATAGATAGATAAGCAGGCAGGCAGGCGGGCAGGCAGGCAGATAGATAGATAGATAGATAGATAGATAGATAGATAGATAGATAGATAGATAGATAGATAGATAGATAGATAGATAGATAGATAGGCGGGCGGGCGGGCGGGCGGACGGGCGGGCAGGCAGACAGGCAGGCAGACAGACAGACAGACAGACAGATAGATAGATAGATAGATAGATAGATAGATAGATCCCCGCCAGAAGCCGGGCCTTGTCAGCTAGTTTATTTATATAATCACGTTTCATGAAAGAACCCCCATTTGGAGACACCTCTGAATCTTCACGCTGTTTGCTTCAAAACGGAAATCACGTGAAAATTTCAAAAAATTCCCGGACGTCTCTTGGTGAAGCTGTAATACTGTTAAAATCATGGCGGTAATCTCTATGTCGTAATTAATATACCGCATATAAACTAACTTTGAAATCTGCTGTAAAATCTCCAGAACAAAAATTTTTTTGTTGGGTGGACATAATGATAAGGTTATATACTAAATCTCATCATTTTCCCTCAGTTGGTTAATGAAATATTGAATTTTATATTGAGGCAACAAAAAAAAAACATTATAGTGAATGTGGTTTATTAGCAATCATTTTTGTTTTTCTACATGTTCTGATCCATACAGGGTATATTTTTAATGACTGTACAGTGTTTGAAAATATTGCCGGTCCAAGTTTTGTATTTACCTATTATCTAGTTTGAACTTAACAGAGGGTAAATACAAATGTGTACGTGTGTGTGTAAGTAATAATAGTGTATTCTTCTTCTTCTGCTGCATTCATCCAAAATGTTATATTGAACGTAATTGCGTTGTGCCTGTTTACAACAGAACTGCGATATTTGCATCTCTCAGCCAGCACATCCAACTTCTTCAGGAATTTGTTGACTGGATTAACCTTCCTGGATAATAATATTTTACTACTCATAGTTTTCACCGATTCATTGTCAACAGTTTTGGCTTTAAGAAATACAAAGGCATGCAGTAGGCCAGATATAACAGAGGAGATATTCCTAAATCTTGCATACCATATTTTACGGAGTATAAGACACACTTTTTTCTTCAAAAAATTGCCTCCAAAATTCAGGTGCGTCTTATACTCGAAATTAATATAAAAATGTCCAGTGTTTGATTTAAAATTCCCGCCAGTCTTAAAAATGAAATTATGGATTAACAAAGTGTGGAAGAGAAGGAAAGGTGCTTTATTGAAGAAGAGTTCTCTTCTTGTGCTAGATCAGTTTAGTAGTCATTTGAAAAATTCTGTGAAAGAGAAATTGAGACAGGGAAATACAGAGCTTGCTGTTATTCCGGGAGGACTTACTTCACAATTGCAACCTCTTGATGTCTCGATAAATAAACAATTTAAAGTGTATATGAGAGAGGAATGGAACAAATGGATGATGGATGAAACCCAACATGAATTCACGCCGAAGGGAGCTTTAAAATGACCTACAATCAAACAAGTGTGTCAGTGAATAAAGCAGTCATGGTCTAGAGTGAGAGAAAATATTATTGTTAAATCTTTCAAGAAGTGCGGCATAAGTAACGCTCTCGATGGCAGTGAAGACCATCTTATATATGAAGAGGACAACGATGACGATGAAGAGGAAGAAGAAAAAAAAGAAAGTTCAGATGACGATTTTCAGGGATTTTAAAGGTCAGTTCGGTTTTATAAACTAAGAATTTTTTTAAAAGTCTGGCTTTGCAATCTAATAATAAAAATGGTAAAAATGTTATTAAAAAAAAAAAATGCTTAAAAAGTAAGGCGCATTTTATAGTCCATAGCATCTTATAGTCCGTAAAATACGGTATATAACCAGCATGCAGTAGGCTGGATATACCTGAGGAGATCTTCCTAATTCCTGCATATATAACCAGTGATTGTTCAGTGTTGACATCTTGATACCAGCGTAAATAGGAATTAAAGTACAAAATTCTAGCATTGAGTTATATTAGGTGTATGGTGCTGGCCTCAGTTATTTACATACTGAATAGAATTGGATGAATGATGTGGTCGCTATGAACTGGTCGCCTTTACTACCCAAAAGATTTCCTAATACCCAGTTTAAGCTGGGTCGACCTGGGAGTCCAGGACAGTTTGTAAAATCCTTCTGTGGCTGGACAAGTGGATTAAAGATCTATTGAGTAATAATTTGTTTGGTTGTATTTATACCAGTAATATCTTATTAAACTCTTCTGGGTTATAAATTGAATCATTCATCCAGTGCCTTGCTGGTTGGCGTGGGCGATCATGCCTCTCCATAAATTACGATCTCCGATGGCATGGATCAATTCATGTGTTGACTCCCTTCTGTGCCATGACACAAGACTGTCAAGAATCTTCATCTTCCTATCTTTCTCTTTCTGCAAATCTTACTGGTTGTCACGACATGTTCTAGTTTTTGTCTTCTCATAACGTGGCCAAAAAATGATGACTGCCTCTTTCAGATGTTTGTGATACGTTGTCTTTGTGACTTAGCTTCCCTAAAAATGTCTCGATTGCTCATTTTGTCTGTCCAATTAATTTTTAGCATTCTTCTATAAAACCACACCTCCAAGGCTTCCAGGGATGTTTTTTCCTGTTTACTAATTGAATATAAATTGAATATGTAGTTAATATTGTTTTTCCCCCAGATTGTGTTGTTTGTTTATTCAAATCTTTCAGGCAATTGTGATATTTGTATTCATTCCCTACCTTCAACAATGACATAAATTTATTAGTAGTTTACATCAGTGATCCTTGAAATAGACATTAAAGAATTGTTGATAAATTGCCTAATCAATCCTTAGAGTTCTCTAGGGCTATCTATCTTTACATTTTACCAAATATTTAATCCATGTATATATTTTGAAACTGCTAAATTGATGTCATATATCTTACATAATAAGAAAACATGACTTATACATTTATGAGTATGTTTATTACATGCTATTTGATATTACAAATAAACAAATACAAGAATACATGACAATCAAGTATATATGACAATCAAGTATATATGTACTTGTTCATTAACTGATAATATTAACTTGAAATGATTTACCAGGTTTCCAGTGCCGAACATACATAAACAGACTGCCAACACAACCAAAAGTAACTAATGCTGTGATCCAGTTAATAATGAACATAACAGCAATGCATAGCATGGCTCCACCCAAACTGAGCCACATGTTGTAAAACCGAAATGCTGGACGCCAACCTGCGGAAATAAAACATATTTGTTTTGTAGGAAAAAATCTGTGTAAAAAAGGTGTATATATCACTATTGTGGTCATATTTTCACGTCTGAGAGAGAGAGAGAGAGAGAGATGAGAGAGAGAGAGTGAGAGAGATAGAGAGAGAGAGAGAGAGAGAGAGAGAGAGAGAGAGAGAGAGAGAGAGAGAGAGAGCATTTTTCTTGTGAATATGCTTACTTAGGCGGTATAAATTAATCATTTTAAAAGTGCATAAAGAGCATCATCATATTGAACATGTTGATCATTCATTTTACGTTGACATTTAACTTCTGGGTCTTTGATCAACAAGCACTTGACCAATTTTCAGTTTGTTGTGTAAAAATATACCATCAATTTTCTTTGTCAGCTCATTATATAGATCTATTCTACACACCTAGATATAATCTATACACCTAGATCTATTCTTTACACATAGACATATTCAATATACCTAGATATAGTCTATATACTTAGACATATTCTATATACCTAGACATATTCTATATACCTAGACATATTCTATACACCTAGATCTATTCTATACACCTAGATATAGTCTATATACCTAGACATATTCTATTTACCTAGACATATTCTATACACCTAGATCTATTCTATACACCTAGATATAGTCTATATACCTAAACATATTCTATACACCTAGACATATTCTATATACCTAGACATATTCTATATACCTAGACATATTCTAAGTACCTACAGACCGTTGCACTGAAAGAAAAGGGATGAAGCAATCCACAGATAGCAATGACTTGGTAATGTAAACTAATTTGCTGCTGTAGTACTTCACTCAGTCATAGTTAGTGAGCTTGCCTGCCAAGGCTTATGTCTAGGTTCAATCCCCAGCAGAGACAGGATTATTTCTTCTGACCAACTTGGCTTTGGGGTCAACCCATCCTGATAGAAATGGGTACTAGACAATTTTCTGAGAAGGAAAGATGGCAAGGATGGGAACTGGCCATCCAGCTCATATGTCAAGCCCTAGAACATGTGAAGACCTAGCACTTCACAGCCCAACTATGGAACCTGCAATGAGATTATCTTTTTTCTTTAACAGAGTGTAAGTTACGTTAACGAACATGAATATATGCCTATCTACGATGTGAAAATTTAAAATTACTCACCTGGTGACCGGGCAATGGATGCATCAAAGCATGAAAAGTTGATCAAAGCGTAAGACATAAGGAAAAAGTTGGAAATCAGAGGAGCTATAGCATTCAGATCAGCTGAAAGAATAATAAAAGAACAAGAAATACAAATTAATTTTTGTTGTCATGAATGCATTCATGCAGACAAAATATGAATTACATTTTTATATTTGATTTTAAATGTTTAAACCACATATAAACTCACTTAAACCACACAATGAATCTGTACTGCTGGCTGGACTGAAAAGGACGATCGATGTATTTTACATTACAATGATATGTATGGAACTGACTAATCATCATAATGATTGTTATGTTTGCATGACTCTTCCAATTGGAAATAGTATTCCTAAGGAGATAATAAGGCTAATGACTACACATCACTAGTAAAAGCATCAACATCAAGATTTTGTGCCTCTTGAAGTGTGAAACATCACAACTGCAGAACTTCACTCTTGTCACAACCCACCAGAGAGATTGCCAATCTCTTGCCTGTTTCCCTGCCTCATGTATTTTCATGCACGGGTTCTTTAGTCACCATCATGTTGGTCAACCTATGTCTATGTTTTAATCTCCATCATGCTGGTCAACCTATGTCTATGTTTTAATCTCCATCATGCTGGTCAACCTATGTTTATGTTTTAATCACCATCATGTTGGTCAACCTATGTTTATGTTTTAATCACCATCATGTTGGTCAACCTAGGTCTATGTTTTAATCACATCATGGCGGTCAACCTATGTCTATACTTTAATCACCATCATGGTGGTCAACCTATGTCTATGTTTTAATCACATCATGGCGGTCAACCTGTCTATGTTTTTATCACCATCATGGTGGTCAACCTATGTCTATGTTTTAATCACATCATGTTGGTCAACCTGTCTATGTTTTAATCACCATCATGGTGGTCAACCTATGTCTATGTTTTAATCTCCATCATGTTGGTCAACCTATGTCTATGTTTTAATCTCCATCATGCTGGTCAACCTATGTCTATGTTTTAATCACCATCATGCTGGTCAACCTATGTATATGTTTTAATCACCATCATGGTGGTCAAGCTATGTCTGTGTTTTAATCTCCATCATGTTGGTCAACCTATGTCTATGTTTTAATCACCATCATGCTGGTCAACCTATGTCTATGTTTTAATCTCCATCATGTTGGTCAACCTATGTCTATGTTTTAATCACCATCATGCTGGTCAACCTATGTATATGTTTTAATCACCATCATGGTGGTCAACCTATGTCTATGTTTTAATCTCCATCATGTTGGTCAACCTATGTCTATGTTTTAATCTCCATCATGCTGGTCAACCTATGTCTATGTTTTAATCACCATCATGCTGGTCAACCTATGTATATGTTTTAATCACCATCATGCTGGTCAAGCTATGTCTGTGTTTTAATCTCCATCATGTTGGTCAACCTATGTCTATGTTTTAATCACCATCATGCTGGTCAACCTATGTCTATGTTTTAATCACCATCATGGTGGTCAATCTATGTCTATGTTTTAATCACCATCATGGTGGTCAATCTATGTCTATATTTTCCAGGAACTATGCCTTCCATTACTGTTATTTCTAAACCACTGTGATGTTTAACATGGTAACAACATTTCAACTTTAGAAACATATGCTGTTAATAAGCCAGCGCTATGGAAGAGGGATTATAAAATCAATCCCGCATTCGAAACACAGCTGCTGACAATTTAAAATCAGACTGCATTGTGCTGATTTTCATACAATGGCAAACTACTGAACATAAATTTGCCAAGAAATCACAAACAGCCCAAAAAAATACTGGGGTTGGCTATGATGTCCTGTAAAGGATATGCAACTAACATTTTTATAAGCCAGTTTTCTTCTGCGTTCACAATTTGTAAAATGTAAGTATTTTCCTTCTTGATCCAGGGTATTCTAAGCATGTAACGTGTAAGTACAAAGGCCTTGATTTTCTCCTTTAGTGATTTTGAAAGGACTCATAATTGACATCTGTATTCAATTGGCTAAAGAAGGAGCAATAGAATAACAACCTGATGTACACGTTACGTACCACCAAAAGAAAAGAATTATCAAATGCGCCAGAAAGCCACCAAAACCTGCTCAAGACAACTACCATGTTATGGACAGACCAGAAGAAATCATTATTCTGCTCCTCAGAACAGGAAACAATAGATTACACAACCACATGTATACAAAATTCAAGATTGGCGAATCAGCCATGTACACATGTGGATTGGCACCACAGATAGCAGATCACATACTTCAAGACTGCAAAAAATATGACATATATAGGCAAACCTTGGCCTGGAGACACAACAGTGGAAGGTAAACTCTATGGACCACTGTGAACTAAACAAGACAGTGAAGTTCATAGAAGAGACAACATTGCAGGTATAGACATTTCAAGCAAACAAAAGAAGAAGAAGAAGAAGAAATCTGTATGTTGCCACGGAGAAGATGCATGTTCTCAAAATGTTTATTTTTATTTGCATGCTGGTAATGAAAATACCATTTTAATTATTAATTACATGAATTTGTGATAATTCAAATTTCTATGCCGTGTAAAGATAATCATAATGACAAATTCTGTATCAGTAATGGACAAAAATTAACATAATAAATTAGAGATATATTGCATCTGGCACACACCTATCAAATTGAAGGAAAGTGCAATAAAAAAGCACAGGATGAATGCTCGATGGGGATTGTCATTTGGTCCATGACCTACTCCAAAGTAAGCAAAGAATGGGAATATTCTATCCTTGCAAAGGGCCTGTGGAGAAAAAAAGAGACAAGACATGTTATAAATGCATACTATTACCCACAGTACAATTTGCAATATTAAAAAAAATATTTGATGAATGAATAGATCATTCAGTACATAGTACAAAAACTAGTCTGATGTTTTTAATAGTCATGCAGAGTTAATCTCTCTCCCAGGCGCACACACACATACACATCATGCATGTATGCATGCATTCACAAATGCACACACACATACACTAAACACAATATTTACAAAAAAAGACATTTAATATATTCTTTACTGAAACAATAAATTACTAAAAACTGGTTAAAACATATGTAAGGTGGATAATAATTACAAAACAAAACATAACAGATTATTTTTTATAACAGATTATATGATGGCTAAAATTAATGCAATTCCTAATCCTGCATACCATGTTCGAAACACAGCTTGTGGCGATTTGGAAGCAGATCACCTTGTGTTGGTTTCTTTACAATAGTTTGAGTGCCGGCCATTCAGAAAGCAATGGCAAACTACTGAACGCCAAAAAATGCTGAAGTTGACTGCTACATCCTGTAAAGGATGTGCAACTAACTGAACTTTATATGTGTCATGTCAGCTCTTACCTGAAAGACTTTAGGTGCAGACATCAGGCTGGCTAAAGCTGAAGACAGAGTTGCAGAAAATATGCCAGCCAAAACCAAGGGGCCCCATGCTGATGCCATCTCAATAACCTGAAATGTACAAACTGATCTTCAAAGGAAAGAAGGTAATTATTGTCTAACTATAAATTTATTATTTGTTTTTCTAAGGACAGCATTTGTTATCTTTCAACACTAGCAAAAACAAGATATCTTATTATGTTAATCTGCAGAGGATGGTTCACACAAAGAACAATGCTTAACAAATTGCCAGTATACACTGTCACAAAGAAGTAAGTTGAATTAACTACATATAGTGACATGGGTGACATTATGAATATCATAGAACAAAGCTTAGGTGAGATTACCACTAGCATAGAACTAAGCTAAAGTGAGATTACCACTAGCATAGAACTAAGCTAAGGTGAGATTACCACTAGCATAGAACTAAGCTAAGGTGAGATTACCAATAGCATTGAACTAAGTTTAGGTGAGATTACCAATAGCATAGAAATAAGTTTAGGTGAGATTACCGGTAGCATAGAACTAAGCTTAGGTGAGATTACCAATTGCATAGAACTAAGCTTTTTAGTAGAAAAGCAAAACTGCAGAACTAATTGCTGTACAGTATTAAACTGAACATGTATGCATAATACTGATAATGACAGTACACTATTCAATAATATAAGTGAGACATTGGGCCCTCAACCCCCCCCCCCCCCCCCCCCCCTTCTTCCCCCCAAATAAACCTGGAATATTGGCATGACTAAATATACCTGATATGAATGAATGAGCCCGTATTTGCAGCCTTCAGGCAGCATGGAGCAGTTTGCCACAAAGGCTCTGTTATAGCTATACTCCTCAGATGTGAACACAAGAGAAGCTGAAGACAAACAACAAAGCAACACTTTATATGACATGGCTATTTAATCCTCGAGGTAAACAGAAAAACTGCACTTTATTTGAGATTTACACATGACTTTGTAATTGTGAAGATTATTTCTGTAATTTAATTTTATTTTAATTGTGCGGGAGTCTCTATGGTGAAGTGGTCAAGCTGTCTGACTCGGGCTCTGAAGGTTGTGGGTTTGTTTCCAGGCCGCGTCCTTTGGTTCACGAATGAATTTTTTGGGAGACTCCTAAGTGTCATCGCTGGAGCTATGGAGTTCGTGCTTTGTGCAACGCTTTCCGCGCTGTGGAAAGAGACCAGGCCATGTGGGATACAAACCTGTGCAATGAAGTCAACCCTGTCGACTTTTAAGTGAATTTTTATTGTAAAGATAAACAGCAGAGTAGCACTTTATATGATATATAAATATGGCTAAATTAGTTGTGAAGATACACAGCACAGCAGCACTTTATATGATATGTAAACAGAGCTATCGTAATTGTGAAGATATACAGTGCAGCACTTTACACGACATATATACATGGTTATTGTAATTCTTTGCTCATTTACAGAAGTTATGTTGATATTGTGGTTAGCATACTCGACTGTGGACACAATGAATGGTCCTAGGATTGTTTCACAGTTCTGTCCAGAGCAAAATGTTTCTTACCGCTATAGTTCTGGCCTTGACCCAGCATCATAAAATGGGTAGCAGATATTTCTATGGGAAGTAAAAGTGGTCAGCACAATAATGACCATATTAACTCTTGTGTGCCATCTGGTCAGCGAAAAAAAATAGTCTTATCCTATGCCTGAACATTATGGATATTTTCCTAATGTATTTTACTTTAATATGAAAATTAGCTTCACTTTCTTTTTTCTAACTAGAAGATTAGACTAGAAGATTTTTCAAATTGGGGACATTAATTACAAGTACCTTTGAAGTCAGAGTGGGTTCGCCTGATACCAAGGGACACTGTCAATAGGTAAAGCTAATTTGACACGCAACATTCAGTCCAGCACTACTAGATATAGTGTTTATGGACTGCGCTTGAGTTCAAAGCGAGTGAGTACCAAAAAAAAAAAAATGGCAGCAGAGATGAAGCTGGCTTTCTGTTGGTCAAGTTGAAAGGTTCTGTGAGAATGAGCCAGATCTCGATACACCAGAGGTATAACATTTGCCTTCCTGAAGGCAGGCTGGTGGCATGGTAGCTACACATAGAGGTGACATAGTGGCACAACATGAGAACTTTCCTAGGACAGTGACCAATGCTAGTTTATTCCTTTACAAATATGAGCTGGCGAGAGATCTTTAATTTGTGCAGCTAACACATGGGTCACACACATTTTTTGGGCCTGATTCAAGGAGTCTATGAATAAAATCACTACCCTAGGATCAAGAGGTAATTCTAATTTCTTCGTGTTAATTTTTACTTTGAAAAGGCATCCACAAATGGGTTCACATCCGCTACGTTTGGATGTGAAGGCTGATGGTAGTTACTCAGAAAGCTTATTTATAATCAACAATAACATTCATTTGTTTTGTTCCTAGTAAAGTGTGAACTTGTGCAATTAAGCACCTATGTGCTGTTAGTTGTATATCCTTTACAGGACATTGCGGTAAACACCAGCATGTTTTTACTGTTGTGATCTCTTGGCAAGTTTACGTTCAGTAGTTTGTCATTGTTTTCTGAACGACCAGCACCCATACCATTTCGTAAAAAAACAAGGGAGGTAACTAATATGGCTTGAGTAAGGAGGGTTGGTATTTGAGTTGGCTACCCCGTCCCATAGAAAACTTTAGCTGTAAAATCTACAGGGTGTATTTTTAATGACTGTGCAGTGTTTGAAAATATTGCCAGTCCAAGTTTTGTGAAGTGGTTAAGCCGTTTAACTCGGGCTTCGAAGGTTGTGGGTTCGATTCCGGGCCGCGTCCTTCGGTTCATGAGTTAAATTTTTCGGAGACTCCTGTGGGTCGTCACTAGAGCTACGGAGTTCGTGCTTTGTGCGACGCTTTCCACGCTGCGGAAAGAGACCGAGCCATATGGGATAAAACCCGGTGCAATGAAGTCGACCCTGTCGACTTTTAAGAGACTTTTTAAATACAAAACTTGGACCAGCAAAATTTTCAAACACTGCACAGTCATTAAAAATACACCATATACCAACCATCAAAAAGTCTTCTTTCGTTTGCTTGTAATGTTTCTATATCTGCAATGTTGTCTCTTGTATGAATTTCACTATCTTGTTTAGTTTACTCAGTGGTCCATAGAGTTTATCTTTCACTGGTGTTTTCCTAGACCAGAAGGTATGCCTAGATATGTTAGAATTTGGGCAGTCTTGGAGTATGTGATCTGCTGTCTGGAGTACCAAACCACATGTGCACGTGACTGATTTGCCAATCTTGAATTTTGTATGCATGTGGTTGCATAATCTATTGTGTCTTGTTCTGAAGCACAGAATAATGATTTGTTCTGGTCTATCCATTAAGTGGTAATCATCTTGAGCTAGTGTTGGTGGCTTTCTGATTGATGTGATCAATCTTTTCTGTTGGTGGTATGTAACAGGTACATCAGATGTTCTTCTATTGCTGCTTCCTTAGCTAGTTGATCTGTTCTCTTATTTCTGGGTACTTCACAGGGAAGCGATGACTGAGTTTACAACCATGGTCAGACTGCGAGAACAGCAAGTTAAAAGAGGTGAGGCCAAACAAGAATACTACGCAGAAAGACAAAGAAGATTAATAAACCAACACAAAACTGGTTTGTGAGCCGCTACACGCTGCGGATTTGCTGAGGAGAGGATCCGAGCACTTATGGACTGAATGGTTCGATGTGCAATTAGGATGATTTGTCGACTAACTAAATAACTACCTAACTTCACAGGGAGATAGATTTCCCAGACTGAAGTGCCTCAAGTACTGATTTTGCATCTGTTTATAGCATCACAGGTTGTGTACCATGGTTGGTATTAAGTATCAAGAAGTCTAAAAATAAAGAAAAAAATAATAACTCAGCCAACCAAGAAAAAAGGATGCTCTTTTAGAAGAGGTATGAGTCGATGCAGAAAAAAGTGTGTACTGTAATTGCATCTTATTTTCAGACATTGTTATCTATTTTAAAGTTATTTTAAAGTAGTTCATTGTTATTTATTTTAAAGTTATTTTAAAGTAGTTCATTATTACCTTTCTTGGCGGTAATAGATGCTGTGGTTGGTACAGAGTAAAGTGAGTCATTCAAGGAAGGACTTCCAACAAAGTGCAAGCTGGCTGCTGCTGTTGTATTGGCAATGGCTGACAAAACAGAAGCTGTAGAGTTTCCTAAAATACTTGAGACATTAGTACCAGCTGCTGAAACCAGGATGATGCCGTTTGCTTCACGCAAGACCCATGCTCCAGCAAATATCGCAATCAACAAGTACACCAACGTTGTTATCAAGATTGCTAAGAAAGTGCCTTTTGGAATTGACTTTGATGCATCCTGTATAAAAAGAAAATAATATTGCTTCAGCTTAAATAAAACATATTTGTACCCAGAGATAAAAATAATCTGGCAATGGAAATGAGTGATCTACAATCTTCAGACTGATGAAGTCTCTAGTTTTATAATATGATATTTATAATTTAAAAAAAAAACATGAAAGACAAAGTGTAATATAAATGTATATATTATGTAAAAGTAAAATAAAGTTTATGTAAAAGTATATATTGGGTATATAGTGCTTCTTCTAGTTCTGCTCTTTATTAACCATAAGAACAAAAAGAAATGAAAAATGAACAAAAGCCCTCAACCAACTCACAACAAAACAAAACAAACTTTATTTTCAAAGGTGTAAGAATTGGGCTTGCAGGCCTGTCTGACATTCTGCCATTCTTATCTCTGGTTGTCATACATGATTTCATTCATACATCACTTATGAAGCTAATCTTAGACAAGCATCAACAAGGTTAGTTAGTTAGTTAGTTAATTAGTCACGGTTCCAACTTCACAGCAACGGGTCGTCCCCATTATGCTCCGTTCCTGTGCCAGAGAATATCACATAAAATGCTCCCAACTGCCCAATGTGAAAGGTGGAAAAGACAGGAGTCTCGACAAACAACAGCCCGCACAGATTCACTGTGCATAATGCCGCCGCCAGAATGTCAACACAATAGTCCCCCACGAAACATCCAGTTTATCTCTGATGGAATCGGCAGTCATTTTCCCATCTGTATGTTTCCTAGATGTTCACCCACACAGTCCACGAAAATACAGTTCATCGTCGATGGCAGTGGCAGTCAACCAGAAGCCCAGCAGCCACGCATTTCTGCATAAGGCAAAAACCGGTCAACTCTGGGACATAGCCACCTGCCATTGCTCCGAACATGCAGTCACGTTCCAAAAAACCTCGGGCAGATTCAAAAGCACTTCACACGAAACTCGCAGCTCACAGTGTCGCGCCACGCACTCACTCAGTAGCAGGGCGACGGAACCATAGCCTCCTTAGTCGCCTTTTACGACATGCGTGGTAGGCTACAGTATTGCTATTCTTTGCTTCCCTTATCAAGGTGCTGGGTTTGATCTTAGCAGACAGGAAATGATTACAAGAACCTTTGCTATCTAATGATATCATATGTCCCTCCTATCTCTTGGATAGTGAGAATGGATGCCTAGCCTAGTCAGACATGGGCAAAAAAACAGGAGGTACTGTGTGCCAGCTGGGCACTTTAAAAATCCCTCGACTGTTGGAAATCGCAAAGAGTAGGCTGCAAGACAAACCTATTAGGAAAGAAAACCTACCCACACTTGTGCCTCAATGTAAATCCATCTAAGCTATGCCATACTATAAGATATTGAAAATCTACAAGAGGTATTTAATCTTGGCTCGTCACCAGTAACACGAACAAACAAAGTCAATGAAACTTGATAATGAAACAATGACGTGGCTCCAGTGAAGGGTTAATACCTTTTTATTCGGTGTCGTAGCATCAGTTCATATAATTCAGTGTCACTATAGAGCACCCTTGCCGCAGGAATAACATCTATTTTAAATATCCAGAATTAATATGGGTAATGCCTACAACCTTCACCTCAGCGCCCAGCCTATTTCCATTCCACTGCTTTTTTTATCCTTGCCGTTACATTCATGATAGATTCATCTCGTTTTTCTCCAAGTCCACTGTTCTTAGATCCATAGTTTCTTCTCAACAAATGCCTCCTCTTTTTATCCATTTGAGATCGAGTACACTTGCATCCAAATATCCAATCGCCACACGAATTTGGATCCACAAAAGGAAAACATGTCCAGTCTTGGAAATGGCACCACAGTGTATCTTTCTTTGCTGTCCTGTGACGTATCTCATCTCCCTTAGTTTCTTTGTGCACTAACTACTTTGGTGCATACTTAGGAAAAATCCCTTTATCTTCTCTCTGCATCCTGTGTTGCTGCAATAGCTATCTGGCAACTTGGATAGAGCCCTTGACCTTAGATGGAATTTGTCTACAGGAAACAAACCTTACACAAGATGGACACACTGAATTTTGAGGTGCACAGCTAGGTGTGACTCATTCCCCTTAAAAGAGAAAAGAAGAAGAAGATATTCTTATATAGGGTGTATATTTAATGACTGTGCAGTGTTTGAAAATATTGCCGGTCCAAGTTTTGTATTCACCCTCTGTAAAGTTCATGCAACATAATAGGTAAATATAAAACTTGGACCCGCAATATTTTCAAACACTGCACAGTCATTAAAAATACACCCTGTATAAATATGTGGCTGCACAACAAAATCATCAACATAATGTGTCATCTCCACATTGTAGGTTGGCTGTTTTCAGTCTCCAACATCCATGGTCTTCTTCAAGCCTATCTTCTGATGTTGTCCACTTAATTTAATGTTGTTTTCTTTCTGCATGCCTCCCCTCCATTTTTCTCTTTAGCAATAAGCTAATAGCCCCTTAATAAGGAGCAAAATCAAATATGTATCATAAAACAAATTTGTTAGGACAAAAAGATACCTTGAGATCCCCTGAGATGTTAGCACCAGCAAGGATGCCAGTGGCAGCAGGAAAGAATATGCCAAACACACTGAAGAACGACTCATTCTCTTCATAATGTGATCCCACATTGGTCAAAAACACTTCTGTTGACAAAATATAGAACACATCATGGCTAATTCAATATACATGTCTGAGGCATATAGTAGGAAGAGAGAACAGGGCTGTGTTAAAGAAGAGAATAATAAAATGTGAAATAATAGAGAAAGTTTGATCTGAGTATGTTAAATAACTTCACTGCTCATTGGTATTTGTGTATATACTTGTCATAATCTCCCCATTAGTTCTACCGCGTCGTCGTCTATGACGCTAACCACACTGTGTCAGGAAGGGCCAGTCGATGAACGCATGTGAGACATGATCTCCACGCAGTGACGCAGGCCCGCGTAGTGAGACTCACAGCGTTTAGCCGGCAGACGGCTTGGGAGTGTTGACGGAGACAGACGTGATTGAATGATGCTCGTATGTATGAACGCCATAGAAAGAACGCCTGTGAGAAGATATGACTGTGTGCCTGTGAGGTGTGTAGTAGTGTATTGATATATTCATTGAATGTATTATTGCATTGTCATTGTAATTGTACGATACATGTAATTGTTGCGACGAGTGAGATATATGAATAAAGTGTTTGCATTGTAAGTGTAGTTCATCACGTTAAGTCATTCTGTGACCGTGTTTTTGTATCACACTTGTTAGTATGTACGAGCCAGTGTCATTGCTATAAGCAAGACTCTGACAATACTTTCATCTGTTATTTCACATGAATTCTACAAGAGATGTAGTATTATGATTTCACTATATTCATCAACTATTTACAAGCAAAGATGGATTTAAATTGGCATGAAAGTACTATCATAAGCAGATGGATCTTATAATTACACAATTATTTAGGAAGTAATATTCACAAAACACTATATATATATACACATACACACACGCGCGCGCGCACGCATGTACACACACATACACACACAAAAGATGACACTACATTCTTGTTTCCTGGATGGTCACAAACCTTCATCAGCAAACAAACACAAGAAAACAAAATATAAACCACGGAGAAGACACTACGGTGACAACATAAAGGCATACTGACAGAATGAGAAGAATGGACAAATGAAAAAAAAAATGAAAAAACAAACAAAACCAAAAACAAATGTGCGTGCCACTTGTCTCGGAATTCCAGAATGTGAAACAGCCTGTGATTCTGATATAAATAGGACAGCCCTTTTTTTGCCATTTCTTTTTCATGTGTCCACTCCTTTCATTCTGTCATTATACCTTAATGTAGTCACTGTAGTGCCTTCTTTGTGGTTTAAATGTTATTGTGTTTTCTTGTGCTTGTTTGCTCATGAAGATGTCTTGTTGCAACATCCTATGTTTTCAGTAATTGTGTTTTGTAAAGCTGCCCTATACTTAAGGTTTTAAAAATATTGTTGACATTTCTACAGCTTTATCTCAGTTTTATTCATTCAGTAGCATGTCCTTTGCAGAACTTCGCTGTCTGGAAAACTTTGGTCATAAGCAAGATGTCCTGCCTCTGATACACCCATCTGGAGATCATCTACCACATCCTGCACCCATCTTCTCTGTGGCCTTCCTCTTCTTTTTCTGGGCAAACCCCCCTCCCCCTCCCCCCCCCCCCCCCATGTCCATGATTGTTCTCTCTAAATTTTCGTAACGTTCAAGCGACCAAAATATTTAAATTTTCTCTATTTTATTGTCTTTAGTAGCCAACCTTCTTCAATATTCAGTTCTTGTCATATGGATTCATTTGTTCTTTTCTATACCCAAGATATTCTTAGAATCCTTCTATAACATTTATATTCAAAGGCATTTATGCTCTGGTCAGCTTGTTTAGTAAGTGTCCAGGTCTCACATACTTCAGTTTAATTTTATTCAAAAGAAATAAGCAAATCTTTACCTTTTGGTCCCAGGAACCCCCTGGACATTTGTTCCACACTGGCAGGGATGCACAATCCAATGAAAAAATTCACAATTGCCAGGGTAAGAATTACCAAGAGAACTAACTGTGCCTGTAGGAAAGAGTAGAAGAAGTAAACAAGTAAAAGATAATGCATTTAAACAGAAACTGATAAATGCTGTCTGACATATTGACAGACAAGTAAAGGAAATTTGTGTACCAACAGTTGAAAATATAATACTTTTGGCATTATCATCGGCTGTTGATTCACATTTAGGAAATCTGAGATAAAGCACAACACATTTGTTTCACTTTTTAGTTTAATTTTTCCATTCTCATTCTGTTGTTATATCGTACTGTAGTGTAATCTCCGTGGTTGACATAAGGTAGTGTTTTCTTGTGTTTGTTTGCTGATGCAGGCTTGTTGCTGCAACATTCTTTCTTTTCCGCCCAGTGTTGTAACGCTGAAACGTTTCCTAGAAAATCGCAAACGATGAACAAATGCTGGGGTTGATTGTAAATCCTGTAAAGGACATGCAACAAAGTGGTCCATAATTTTATCTTCCACTGTTAGTCAAAATAGCAATCCTGGGGCTGCTGGTCAACAACTTGGACACCTCTTTGTGGTGTGCCTACCCATAAACTCACACCTCAGTCTGGCTAATGGCCCCAAAGGCTCTTCACAAATATTAAGACAACTTACAGGGATTCTTTTAAAACCATCAAACCAAGAAATTAACCACACTAAATTTTGACTCTCAGTCTATAAACAAGTGTTAAGACATCTCACAGGGATTACTAAAAAAAAAACAGCTACCCAACAAATCAACAAGACTCACCCTTGACTCCCAGTCCATGCCTATCAAGGCAACTGCCAGTAGTATAGTAATAGTAATGCTTCCAATAATACGGATATCATTTAAGTCATCCACCATCACCAGGTCATAGCGCTATGGGAAAAAAGAAAATATATTTCAGCACATTTAATTTGCTTCTGACAAAAATATTTATATCATTCTTATATTTATGTTTTGTTTTTGTTTTTGCGCTCGCTCGTTTTGAACTCAAGCGTAGTCCATACACATTACTTCTATTAGCGCTGGACTGGGTACTTAAATTTTAATTCACCGCAAACAACTGCAAACAAAGAAGAATCCCTTCGAGCCTCATTTGCATCGGTCCGGCAATAATTTTCCGGTTTAGTGTTCCGTGGACTGCTAGACTGATCGATGGATGTTTTTAAGTTTTTGGGCCTGTAGGGCCCTCACTGTCGATGACAGTAAGGGCCCTTTGGGCCCAAAAACTTAAAAACATCCATCGATCGGTCTAGCAGTCCACGGAACACTAAACCGGAAAATGATTGCCGGACTGATGCAAATGAGGCTCGAAGGGATTCTTCTTTGTTGCGGTGAATTAAAATTGAAGTACCCTGGACTGAATTTTGTGTGTGGATTAGCTTTCCCTGTTAATGGTGTCCCTCACCATCAGGAGAACCCACTCTGACTTCAGAGGTACTTGTAATTTATGTCCCCAAGTCAAGGACAAGAGGTCAACATTTTAGTCCAACTGTCAGGTGTAGGGGATGAACCCCTTACCGTGGCATCAGTATACCGGATGTTTAAGAACACACATTCTTATCCATTCGGCCATATTGACTGCCTATCATTCTTATATGATTAATGTTATCAAACAGCATGCCTTGGTCATGTGATGAGAAGAGAGGCATCAGAAAACATCGTAATAACTGGAAAAATCAGTGGGAACAGAGGCAGAAGAGGACAGAAAGAAATGATGCTGGATGAACTGAGATGTTGGCACTAAAGAATATTGTCAACAGAGTTATCTGAACACAAAGGAACAAGATCTGTGGAGAGACATGAACACCAATGCCAGTCAATGTTTATATCAATGATACAATTGTGTGCTATTTACTGACTTTATAGGCTGAGAAATCATGACATGTTAGAGAACACATCACACACCAAATACGAAGAAGGCTATATAGACACCAGATATCCAAACCTGCACTCCAAACAAAAGAAGATAAGAATGTGCAAGCTTCTGGGGTATGGTGGTATCTCAGGATATAAAGAGTGAGCTGGACATAGAAGAAATAAAATGAACAAGTTCTTAAAGCTGCAACACATGCAGTTTTGCACCATATAAAGCAAAGATCCTTTTACAATCTTCGAGGCATGATTGGGATATATGGTAAACTCTAAATTAAAATATCCTGTTACACACCTTGAGACGTGATTGATGGGGGTAAGCTGATTTAACGGGACAGTACCATTTTTGTATTTTTCTACCAACCCGTTGTTCTATTTAGAAATGTAAATTATGTTCAGTTTTTAATAAAAACTACATGTATACTTTTTTGGCCTCCGTTCACTTTGAACTCAAGCGTAGTCTATGTGCTACTACTTCTAGTGCACTGGACCCATATTACCAGTGTCCTTCTCCATCAGGGGAACCCACTCCGACTTCAGAGGTACTTGCAATTTACGTCCCCAATCCTTGAGGCATGATTGGGTACAGGGGCGTCACTAGGGGGGTGCGGGCCGCACCGGGTGACACCATCAAGGGGTGACACCAAAATAAAAAAATTGCAAATTTGACAAAGCAGACATAGCAAAATAACAAAAATTTAACTTTGTCCGAGTTTGTCGAAGTTCTTTATTTATGTTTTACCTGAAGTATTGAAGTTATATTGTTCAATTTGTTTTCTTTCTTATGTCCTTATTAACATTTTGACTTATTTTACAAACATTACTATATGCGATTATATATGGTACAGACAGGAACACTTGGAAGAAGACCATGGTGAAAGTCTAGAGGGGTGACACCAAGAGTTTACCGCACTGGGTGACACCAACCCCAGTGACGCCACTGATTGGGTATATGGTAAAATCAAAGTAAAGTTAAAGATTGGTATATGGTGCTAGCCCCATATTTTTTACAGACCAGTCAGGACTTCGTGGGCAACATGTCTTTACTTCCCACGATATTTTCTAGTAACCATCTGGGTCGACCTGGGAGGTCAGTTACAACAATTCGCTTCCGTGGAGTTTGAACACACGACCACCGGGCCAACACAAGCATGTTAGTCACTGCGTTAGCCTGGCTTCCATTGTACAATAAGGTAGATAGTACATCCGGCAATGGAACATTTATATGCAGGCACCTTTTCCTTGCAAACAAGTGCTTACTTTTATTAGTGGTTAATCCTGCCCCTTGCCGATGTTAATGCTGTTGGTGATGATGATGCTAACATTAAAGTTCTGGAAAAGAATATAATAATGCAGACATCTAAAATGTATGATGCAAGATAAATAATTACCTTAAGAATATCCCTGACTGTCTCAGAAAAGCCGACCACGTACATGGCCACAGCCACAGTGTTGGCCACAGAAAATATCACACCAATGGCGCCACCAAACTCTGGGCCCAGACTTCTGGATATCATATAATAGGCGCCGCCTAGAACAGACAGAAAACACATATTATTGATACTTGCTCCCAGACAGTGCTTCTATTATTGGCTTTCCATTTCATGGTCAAAGTTGAGTTGAGCTGAGTGAAGACCCGACATCACAGCACTTGGGATATTTCCATACGTGCTCCCTCATAATTTTCAACAACCAGGGAAGAGTCCTAATAATAATGGTACCAGTTGCAATTTGAATATGTGTCCCTCTGGTCTTTCCTCGGAGCACTGAATGTCGGCCAGATCCGGCAGTGTTTGTAAACAAATAACTTGCGAATTTCTTTTCGTGTATGATGGGCAGCAGTTTAATGGTGTCATTTAAATCATATACTGCGTCGGCGTCTGTGGCTTTCGGGTTAGTGGACGCAGTTTCATAAACTCCCGATCTCCTCCTCCCCCACCTTCTTCTTCTTCTCCTCCTCCTCTTCCTTTTTCTTCTTCTGCTCCTCCCCCTCCTCCTCCTCCTTCTTCTTCTTCTTCTTCTTCTTCTTCTTCTTCTTCTTCTTCTTCTTCTTCTTCTTCTTCTTCTTCTTCTTCTTCTTCTTCTGCTTCTGCTTCTTCTTCTTCTTCTTCTTCTTCTTCTTCTTCTTCTTCTTCTTCTTCTTCTTCTTCTTCTTCTTCTTCTTCTTCTTCTTCTTCTTCTTCTTATTCTTCTATAAAAGGACGCGCATCTAGCTTGTTTTATTTTCGTTGGCGTGCATTTTAAGTTGAATGTACACCGTACAATTGTCATTGCCGTATGTACGCGCCTGAACGAAATTCTTTATAATCCAAAAAAAAACTTTGCAGCTGCATGTTTTTTTTTTTTCTAACTTGCCTTATTTGTCTTCTGCCACGTCCGCACTGAAAAGAATCTTAATTGCAGTATGTTCGTTTGATGCGATATTTGCGTCCTTCGACCGAATTCAGCAGGACATTTTTTGGTACCAAATCTGTCTCCCCGCTGTAACCTTCCTCAGACTTCAGTAACACAATCTGTGACCGGAACCACACTACGCGGATATAAGCTGATTGGACGGGACAGTGCCATTTTTGTATTTTCCTGCCGTCATGTCGTTTACGTGCTACTACTTCTAGTGCACTGGACTGATTATGGCGTGTGAATTAGCTTTCCCTATTACCAGCGCCCCTCGACATCAGGTGAACCAACTCCGACTTCTGAGTACTTGTAATTTACGTGATACTTTTGTATCACGAACAGCCTAAAAATAATGGGGTTGACTGATCTGTCCGTAAGGATATGCAACTATCTAACTTTAAAGTTAAGGATGAGAAGTCAACATTTTAGTCCAACTGATCGGTGTAGGGACTAAACCCAGTACCTCAGCACAAGCACACCGGATGTTAGACAACGGACGCTCTTATCCATTCGGCCATGCTGTAATATTAATCATGAATGATTATGCACGACCTATAACTCTATATCAATATCACGGATACGCGAGTGGCGGCGGCTGTGTAGCTTCCCCCGGGAAGGTTAACCCGGTCAACAAATGCCCGCACAAGTCGGATGTGTCGGCCTAACGGCGCAAGAACGCAGCTCTGCTGTAAACAGGCACAACACAATCACGCCCGAAAAAAAACTCTCTATATATCAATTGAAACCAGAAAAAGAGTGTTGAAGTGCTACATAGAACCTGTACTTTTGTATAGATGTGAAGCGTGGACAATAAGCAGACAAGCTGAAAAACATCTGATGGCTGTGGAAAAGTGGTTTCTGAAAAAAATGCAAAGAATACCATGGACTGACAGAAAAACCAATGAACAAGTCCTACAAGAAACAAATGAAGATCGTAAACTGATTAGAGACATTAGACGTAGACAGTAAAAATGTTTTGGGCAAGTTATGAGAAGAAATGAATTGGTGAACTTGGTGACAACTGACAAGATCAAAGGAAAGAGACCAAGGGGAAGACCAAGAAGTAAATACCTGGATGGTTAGGCCACGTGGCATGGTCGAGACAGAAACACGGGGCTGATACACGACTCTGGTGATCGAGTGAGATGGCAAAACAATGACCGCCCACGCTTATCGGCATGGCACATGATGGATGGATGGAACGCAGAAGAAGAAGACTTGACCGGTTCCACGGTTACATTCATCAGTATCTCATGTCTTTAGATTATGAAACAGTTGAAAAGTTGCGGAGTGGGGGAGGGGTGGAGGTGGGCGGCGAAGTGGGTAAGCTACCTGCCTTGTGTTCTCAAGGTTGTGGGTACGTTCCTTGGAATGTGTCTTTCAGATCACGAGAAGAATGTATTTATTACGGAGACACGGGGGTCATAATAATCTCTCTATAGCACATAGCCTGGGCTGAATTGTAGAGATCATGTGTTGCCCATGCAGCTTGATCCCTCTCTCGGCCTGCCTAGTTTACTCTAGAGGAAAGGTAACACCCCTACATCTGGAACAAGACAAGATGCAGAAGCTGCCGGATCAGCAAAGCGAAGTTGTAACTGTCCACCTGTCGGAATTTCCATCCTAGACCAAGGCTACAGGGCTCGTATGCCCTGCCATAGATTCTAAATTACCTCCTTAAAAATCGTTAGGAAAAAAGTTTCATATAAGTACATCCATATTGTATCTACACGATGAGGAGATTAAACTATGAGACTGGGTTCATAACAATCACCCTTATTAACCTTTATAATAATTACACTTCATAACAATTACCCTCATTAACCTTCATAACAATTACCTTATTATCCTTCATTATACTTCATACATAACTACTAGCATTATTCCACTCTCCTATTTCTATATATCGCTTCTGGTAGTCTGTGTGATGCGATGCCAATTACCCTTCATAAGTCGATCTGAATTAGTGAGCTTTAAATTACTACTGCTGTCATGTATCTCCTTGTGAAGAGGACCGGTGTGATTATGGTTTGGAATGGGGTTGGGAAAACGGAAAGTGAAATACGACCCGAACTCTCCACATAGGGAGCCGCGGCGGGGTAGCGGTTACACCGGTGGTCTTGGGTTCGATCCCCATCAGAGCGATTCCGAATTTTTAAAATTGAACTGAGCTCTTAGGTCGACCCAGCCTAAAATATGTACCGTGAAATGTCTTGGGAAGTAAAGGCGTGCTACCGATCATATCAGCCACTAAGTTCCGTTTGGTCTATAAAAATATGGGTTTAGCTCCATATGCCCAATGCGCTTTAGCAACCTTCACTTACTTAACTGTCCACATTAAACCACGTGTTATTACGTGAGCGTGCCGGAAATTCCAGACCCATAACCCATATTTGCACTCGGATTTGCCGTAGGCTGAAATCTACATGAAATATGTGCCGGGGCGGTAGAACCCAGAGAGGTGTAAGACCCCAGGGTCACCCCAAACAAGAGGCTTTCAGTGCTTACTTATCCCGATGTTGAGCACGTGTGATTCTCCGTGTGAATGTCGTACAGTCCATCTTTGTATCTTATCGTTGTTGTGCGGTGATACATCGCTTATCACGGAGTGTGAACTAACAAATTAGGAAGAGTTTGGAGGCAATGCTCCGTGGCGAAGGCATTACGGACGCTGTTGGTGATCCCGCATACCCGCGTTCGAAACATAGCTGCGCGCGATTTGGCAGCAGACCGCGTTGCGTTGGTTTTTTTTTACGAAATCGTATGGGTGCCGGTCTTTCAGAAATCAATTGCAAACTTCTCAACGTAAACTTGCCTAGAGATCAAAACAGCAAACAATGCTGGTGTTGACTGCAACCTCCTGTAAAGGATACGCAACTAACTTGGGGGGGGGGGGGCAATAGAGGCGTGGTTTCTAAGAAAAAAGCAGCGAATGACTTAGACTACCAGAGTAACTAGCAGCGAGTGCATTGACAAGGCTAATGAAATGGCTGTCGTTGTCTCTGAGCGATTTATGGACAATATGATACTTTGTTCGATACTCACTGATGTGTTGTCATCCTGAAGTTTACTTTCCAGCATGTTCATCTATTGCCCCAACACGATTAGCGCGAGCTTAAACTAGATTAGTTTCATAACAGTTAACAATCATAACTCCTCCTAAAAAAAAGACATTATTTAAATGGATGATGAGATCTTTTCTTGGTCTTACTATATCCATATTTTTCGTTGTTTTCTCTTAACGACAGCTGATCGGATTATGAAAAGAGACATTACCCATATACAGTTAACGTCAGTTGCGTATTATTTACAGGACGCCACAATGAACGCCAGCATTCATTGGCTGTTTATAATTGTCTGGGCAATGTTACGTTTACTAGTTTGCAATTCCTTTCTGAACGGCCAACTGTCATATCATTGTGAAAATCATCACAAGGCAACCTTTACTTCCCAGGAAATTTTTTGCTACCAGTTTTAGACTTGGTCGATCTGGGATCTGTAAAGAGTAGATCTGGGATCTGTAAAGTGTAGATCTGGGATCTGTAAAGGGTAGATCTGGGATCTGTAAATGAAAAGCATTCCATGACTCGATGGGGATTCGAACACACGACCATCGCGCTGCTGTGCTACCGAGGCCCCCTGGGTGGTTACAAACAGATAGTTAGTTGCATATCCTGTACAGGACGTCATTCTTTTGGCTGTTCGTGATTTCTTGGCAAGTTTAGGTTCAGTAGTTTTCCATTGCTTTCTAAACGACCGGCACCCGTACCATTTCAGAAAAAAACCAATGCGAGGCGGTCTGCTGCCAAATCGTCCACATCTGTATTTCGAACGCGGTGTGCAGGATTACGAACTGCTTCCGGAACCCCTTCGCGACGGAGCAGGCAGATAGATAGCAAAATAAATAACTGTAGGTAAATACATGTCACTAAATACATGTCACTGTCAACACATAGGTTGGCATGTGACTATACCACTTCCACTTCTTTCCCATGGCTCCTCTTGTGAGGGCAGTGCACATGTTGCTATACAACTCAGTGGCCAGCGTGACGGACTTGGGCATACATCTATGTAAGGTGTGCTTCTTGTGGACAGATCGGAGATTCCGTCCGAGGCAACCAGCTTTATCTACCCGTGGGTGCGTCTTCTTGCTATACAATGGTGAGTCTCCGTGGCGAAGTAGTCAAGCCCTCTGCTTCGACGGTTGTGGGTTCGATTCCGGGCCGTGTCCTTCGGTTCGCGAGTGCATTCTTTTCGGAGACTCCAGGAGGTCGTCGCTGGAGCTACGGAGTTCGTGCTCGGTGCGACGCTTTCGGCAGCCCGTGCTGCGGAAAGAGACTGAACCATATGGGATAAAATCCCGGTGCAATGAAGTCGACCGTGTCAACTTTTAAGCGACTTTTTCTTGTTTAACATCTAGCAACCGAAGAGATCAAGATGTCGTGTGACATCTGTAGGTTCTATTGGTTCTGGGGACATTACTAGTATTATCTTGAAATCGAACCCTGTCCTTTCTGAACGTGACACGGACATCGTAACTATCCAGATAACGTTTTCCCCCGTTTTACAATACAAGAAAACGTGTAATGGAACAGATTTCTTCATCAGCTCGGTGAGTGATTCATCGCCCAGTGTGCACAGACTTCTCGAATCTCTACATATAAATTAATAACCCTAATATACAACAAGCCAAGAAAGTCGCCATAGGCTCCAATTAATTGACTACATGACTACAGGAGCTAGGCAAACTCCACAACAAATACTACAATGTATACCGAATATCTCATGACTACATGACTACAGGAGCCAGGCGAACTCCACAACAAATACTACAATGTATACCGAATATCTCATGACTACATGACTACAGAAGCCAGGCGAACTCCACAACAAATACTACAATGTATACCGAATATCTCATGACTACATGACTACAGGAGCCAGGCGAACTCCACAACAAATACTACAATGTGTACCGAATATCTCATGACTACATGACTACAGGAGCCAGGCGAACTCCACAACAAATACTACAATGTGTACCTGTGACAGGTTGGGCCACCTATCAGATCGTTTTGTTACTAGATGGAGATAGCCCTCAGTAAACCCCTCTATGTATCCTGTAGTATTTTTTATTTTTATCTATATTTTCAAATATTAGATAAAATCGTCTTTGGTTAGTGTATTTATATACATAAAACTATAGAGAGAGTTAAATACTATTTCTTCTTATAGTTAGAAGTAGATGTAGGGTAGAGTTCGTTTAGAAGCCAAGAAATCAAGTCAGGCTGAATTTTATATTCAGGTTTGGCTGTGAATAATAATTTGGCCACAGGAAGGGAACTCTCCTGGATGAGAAGTTAACTTCCGGTAGCACCCTAACCTCTGCCATTTTCTGACAGCAGGCTGGAAGGAGAAGGAGCTATCACGTCAATTGGCTAAAATTGAACACCTGTCTGTGTTTAAACATATTTTATTGCTGGCTCTTGTTAAGCCGAACAACACTTTAAACATAGAAAAGCCAATGATAGTCTCCACTCCCGATAGGCCAGTCAAAATCTAGTTGCAGGGTGAGTTAATAATAATTTTGTTACATATTTTTCTGTGTGTCACACTGCCGGCAAAATCTAAAGGCCATGCCGATCGATAATAGATACTATTAATTAAAACTAGTGTTAGTTAACTAATATTAGAATTAGGACCATGTTTGTGCCATGTGGCTTGCCGACAAGGGTAAAACGCAAAGCTCGTCACATGTGGCATTCAAAACATGGATAAATTACATTACGTGATTCTCGAAATTAGGTATCCGCCTGCGGAAAGACACCTGAGTTAGTCAGTAGACGATTAGAGTTAAGATAATTTAATTATGTGCTTAAACTTCGGAACTAGCGTATTTCTCTAGATAATATACTTATTAGTTGAAGGAATTAGTTCAGAGAGTGAATAAGTTACAATTAATTATTCTTTATTAATCTCTATCTTGCCCATAGTCAGATTACTACCATGTGGTCCAAGATGGCCCACTTAACAAAGTTCAAACCTTGGGGGAATTCTCCAACCCTAATATTGTTCTTGTGTATAGTGAAAATAATCTTAAAACTAGCTAAGAAATCTTCTAGATAATTAATTATGTTTTAATTAATATAAGGAAGACTTGCTAGTAGTACAACTCATAACTCTTTAAGTGAACGTGGGGTGTTTCATGGATTTAATGGTTCACTCGTGTACATTGTGACGTTATAGTTGTTGTGTGTGATTTCATTGCACTCTATGTAATTCATTAATATGTGATGTTAATTCATCGTGTAGTTTGTGTGTTTCCATACATGGAAAATGATGTGTGGTGTTTCATCGATTTAATGGTTTGTTAATGTATATGTGACGTCGGAGTTGTGGCATCTGAGTTTCATTCCATTGAAGTCATCCTATATGTACTGTTAATTCATTATGTGAATTGTGGTTCATGTTTCCATGATTAATCATGACTTAGAATATATATTTGGAATGTGGTCTTTGAAGTAGAGCATTGTGATTGTACATGTTTGATCTAAATATCAGCAGAGAGAATAGGATATCATTTCTGTGCTGTTTCCATTAGATCAATGTGCTGTTGTAGATTTCAGATAAGGAATCAAAATATGTAAATTGAGATAATACATGCTAGTGAAATTTATGAGACAAGCATGCCATGCAGGACATGGCCAAAAGAATTTACAATTCTGTCTTGAAGGATTATTCACTCCTTCTCACTGTCATTCACAGAGCCTGCACCCTGATCATCTGTAGCCGTAGTCACGACCGGTGATTGAGCTACGAACCACTCACTTGATGCAGCAGAGAGTGGAGTCCATACCACGATCCAGTCAGCACTGCCAGCTTACCATCCAGGAGGCTAAGGATTATCAGATGAGTGGCTACCCGCCCGTTTGCCACTGCACAGCAATCCTAATTTGTCCGCTATTGGCTAAGAGTCTATGATTATATCCTCTAGCTGAACATTATCTTGTAGAAATTTCAGGGATCTGCGTATCTCTTATGTGTCAGTGAGTTCCCAGTGGGGCTCACGTAGTGTTTTTTAGGATTAAACGTTATGTTATATTTGTAATTTTAACAGCTGCGTCTGTCATTATAGAATTAGAAGTAGCATCATCAGATTGTGTGACGAGTGAAAGGACTATATCTATACTTATCATTCTGTCTTATCTCCTGTTGTGTGAGAATACATTAGGCAGTGGGGGTTCATTATTCATCCAGGCACGTTAGCAGGATTAACTTGACATACTGTCTTCGTGTGTTAGTACTGTTAGTCGTCATAACTTTCCGCCTGGCACTGTTTAGAAGTAGTGATCCATTCTGGGACTTTGATAATCATTCTTCTAGAATTGCGAGCCATTTGATCGCTTCTTCAGCAGTGGTTAGATTCTCTATTCGTAGAAGTCTATTTAGTATCTACTTGGATCCAATTCCATCCTAGTAGAATACGTTACGCGACACTGGTGGCTCGGTCCGGGCATGACAATCCTATAGATTGTTGGGTTCAGTCAAGTATCCAACTTCATAGATATTTCTAACTTTCAGTCACTAAAAATAGATAGCTACTAATCATACTAGTTAATATATATATATATATATATATATATATATATATATATATATATATATATATATATATATATATATATATATACTTATAATATAGGATAATATACTAACTAGGATTATAATATAACACATACGTAGGATTAGTATAAGATAACATAAGTTAGGGCAAAGGTGAATTGCTGGCAAACGGGTAAGTGTTGTGTCAATGTGTAACATTTTTTATGCTTGTCATTGAAGATATTTGTGAATCTTTGCGACAAACACATTCTTGATTAAGTGAGTGAGTTATCCAGGTGTATCAACAGATATCTTATTTACATAACTAACATGTCTTCTGAAAAGCCACCTACTAAGGAGGAACTGCGAGAACAAGGAACATTGTTAGGTTATGAGGGTGCAGAGTTGGAAAAATATGTAATAGAAGAAGGAAGAACATGGCGCCGAGAACAAAGGGACATCATCAAAGAGAAGGAAGAACGAGAGGAAAGAATTAAATTAAAAATCCAGATGGCGGAAATTGAATCCAGACAGAAGATGCGACAAGCTGAATTGGACTACCAGTTGAAACAGGCTGAATTGGACAACCAGTTGAAGCAAGCAGAACTGGACAAGGAGTTGAAATTAGCTGAGCAGTTAAGACAGCACGAGTTAGAACTGAGGAGATTAGAACTACAAAATCCTGATGCCTCCAGATTTAGCAGTGCCAGCTCTCCAACTGACAGTCAAGACATTTCCTCGGGACCACATATTACTCCAGGATCAATGAGTTTTCCACTGGCCCACTTCGACCCGAAGGAGGATCAGATGGATGAATATCTTGACAAATTCGTGTTAATGTGTGAAGCCTACAATCTGCCTAAGGATAAATTTAATATTAAACTCTCCCAAGCACTTCGCGGGCCGGCGTATGACGTGTTTGCAAAGCTCCCTCCAGGTCTTGAGAAGGACTTTGTCACACTCAAAAATGCTCTCTTGAAACGATTTCAGTTAACTTCCAGTGCCTACAGGGTGAAGTTCCGTACAGCCAAACGGTCACAAGGAGAATCCTTTCCTCAGTTCGCCTAACGGTTACACACTTATTTTAACAAGTGGGTAGAACTGAGTGATTTGGATGCTACTTATGACGGGCTGGAGGAACTAATACTTGTTGAGCAATTTAAAGATGTTCTTCCAAAACAGCTTCAAACATTTATTGCAGAGAATGGTGGCGCTCGGCTAGAGGAGGTTATCTCACTAGCCGAACGATATTTAACTGCCCATGGCGAAGTAGCTACCACTAAATCTTGTAATTCTTCTACTGCTCAAAATACTCCTGCAACACAGAATAAGGGTTTTCAGCAGAACAACTCTTACGGTAAAGACACCAGAGGGCACACTGGGGGTCCGCACCAAAATCCTGGTTTTCAAAAACAAAAACCACCAGCGAACAATAGTGGATGGGGTAAACCTTACTGCAAGAACTGCAAAAGTAATGATCACCACACGAGCGTGTGCAGAAATAATCCCCCTACCCAGTATGCTGCATGTATGATTACGGGGGCAAGTACCCAACAGAACATATGTTCAAGTAATGGAACTAGGCCACCCACGGTTGAAACTATTCTGGTTAACGGTAGTCCAGTACTATGTCTCTATGACAGTGGACTCCAGTGTGATGCAATAATAGCTAAGCAGTTAGTGAAACCATCACAGTTAACCAAACAAACAGTTGTAGTCAAAGGGGCTACCAGGAGCTCTCCAACTATAATAGCTAAGATAGCCAAAGTACATGTGACGTCTAAGTATGTCACTGGACTCATTTCAGCTGCAGTGATCGATGATCCGGTATATCCTTTCATGCTTGGTCGTAAGTATGTATATTTAGGAGAACCATCATCACCACTGATAATGGCAGCAGTGGAGACCCGGTGTCAGGTTGCACAGTCACATGAACCTATACTCTCAATCAACCCTCTACCTCAGGAGATTAGGGCTGCACAAAATGAATGTCCGACTTTAGCATCTTGTTTTGGCAAACTGCCAAACGGTAGAAATCCTCCAGCAGCTGGAAATTTCTATTTAAAGGACAAGCTGTTGTACCATAGGGCAGGAACTATGGGTACCGAACACGGGCAACTTGTCGTGCCGAAACAATATCGTAATCAGATATTGCATATGGGACATACCATATCCTTCAGTGGACATATGACTGTAGGAGTTACTACCCAGCGTATTTCTTGTCATTATTTTTGGCCGGGAATGACTGCTGACATACGAAGATACGTCCGGTCTTGTCCGGAGTGTCAACATGGCTCCCCCAAGCAGTGGTCTACTCCTGTTTCCATAGGGGAAGGGTTAGTTTTGAACACTCCTTTTGAGCGAGTAGCTATAGACATTATTGGTCCACTGCCCATTTCTAAGAAGAAAAACACTTATATTTTAACTGTAGTAGATACAGGTACAATGTGGGCTGAAACTACTGTACTGCCCTCCATCAATGCAACTAGGGTAGCAGAGGCTCTCCTAGAAATATTCACTAGAGTAGGATTCCCTATTCTTATTGTATGTGATAGTGGTTCATCATTAAACGAGAAGTTAAGGGGAGAAATCTCTGACATCTTCAGGATGCACCATGTCAACACAGGTTTTAGTCTCACAGAGAACGCGACTTGTGGTCAAATATACAGGGACTCTCAAATCGATCGTGAACAAGTTAGTCCAGGAGAAACCAGATAGTTGGGACACGCACTTATCAGCAGCAATGTTTGCCTATCTAGAAGTACCACATGTCGCCACCGATCTTCCACCTGCTACACTATTGTTCGGACGACCAATTAAAGGACCGCTTGAGGCTCTTTTGAGAACCTGGACTGATGAAGGAACAGATGAGAGTGTCGTCAAGTCTTCACAGTATGTAGAGGAACTGAAACAGAAACTGCACACGGGATGGAAATTAGCTAACTCCACTCTCCGTCGTGCCAGAAAGCAACAGGCTTCCTTCTATAATAAACCTATTAGAAACCAGTCTCTAGATGTAGGAGATAAAGTGCTAGTCTTATTAACCAAGGGGGATAATAAGTTAGAAATTGCTTGGCAAGGACCATTCATCATTAAAGATAAGGTGTCCAGCAACAAGTACTCCGTTTCTATTCGCGGGAAGACTACAGTCTTCCACGTGAATTTACTCAAAAGACATTTTGAGAACAACACGAACCCACCAGTTCATAGTATGACTCTGGCTGTGGTTGATAATAAATCCAGATGGGAAGACAACCCCGACAGATGTGAGGAAGATGACGTGGCTGAACACGATCCCAACTTAGAGATGTCTAAAGGGAAAGTAAGGACGACGCGCATGAAGTATAGGGATCAAGACCAATTGGGTCGAAGGAGAGATGTTGGAATTGTAGGACCTTTATAAGTGACAGACGAAGGACACCCCGACCAACGAAAGCAAAGTTTCCAGAGAAGATTTCCATGGAAGCGACATCAAGGGAGGAGGTTTCTTAGAAGGTGTCTTAGAAACGAAGAGTCTGAGAATTTTGAATAGACATTGTTCTACTGGAAAAGAAGGGGGACCTGTCCAAATGACCCATAAACGTCAGAGTAAGGGCTGAAAAAACTATATGAGAGTTCGGGCTGGAGAAAAAGTTGTTTCTCCAACTTTTTTTGAACGGTGGGCATTTGTGACAGGTTGGCCCACCTCTCAGATCGTTTTGTTACTAGATGGAGATAGCCCTCAGTAAACCCCTCTATGTATCCTGTAGTATTTTTTATTTTTATCTATATTTTCAAATATTAGATAAAATCGTCTTTGGTTAGTGTATTTATATACATAAAACTATAGAGAGAGTTAAATACTATTTCTTCTTATAGTTAGAAGTAGATGTAGGGTAGAGTTCGTTTACAAGCCAAGAAATCAAGTCAGGCTGAATTTTATATTCAGGTTTTGCTGTGAATAATAATTTGGCCACAGGAAGGGAACTCTCCTGGATGAGAAGTTAACTTCCGGTAGCACCCTAACCTCTGCCATTTTCTGACAGCAGGCTGGAAGGAGAAGGAGCTATCACGTTAATTGGCTAAAATTGAACACCTGTCTGTGTTTAAACATATTTTATTGCTGGCTCTTGTTAAGCCGAACGACACTCTAAAACATAGAAAAGCCAATGATAGTCTCCACTCCCGATAGGCCAGTCAAAATCTAGTTGCAGGGTGAGTTAATAATAATTTTGTTACATATTTTTCTGTGTGTCACACTGCCGGCAAAATCTAAAGGCCATGCCGATCGATAATAGATACTATTAATTAAAACTAGTGTTAGTTAACTAATATTAGAATTAGGACCATGTTTGTGCCATGTGGCTTGCCGACAAGGGTAAAACGCAAAGCTCGTCACATGTGGCATTCAAAACATGGATAAATTACATTACGTGATTCTCGAAATTAGGTATCCGCCTGCGGAAGGACACCTGAGTTAGTCAGTAGACGATTAGAGTTAAGATAATTTAATTATGTGCTTAAACTTCGGAACTAGCGTATTTCTCTAGATAATATACTTATTAGTTGAAGGAATTAGTTCAGAGAGTGAATAAGTTACAATTAATTATTCTTTATTAATCTCTATCTTGCCCATAGTCAGATTACTACCATGTGGTCCAAGATGGCCCACTTAACAAAGTTCAAACCTTGGGGGAATTCTCCAACCCTAATATTGTTCTTGTGTATAGTGAAAATAATCTTAAAACTAGCTAAGAAATCTTCTAGATAATTAATTATGTTTTAATTAATATAAGGAAGACTTGCTAGTAGTACAACTCATAACTCTTTAAGTGAACGTGGGGTGTTTCATGGATTTAATGGTTCACTCGTGTACATTGTGACGTTATAGTTGTTGTGTGTGATTTCATTGCACTCTATGTAATTCATTAATATGTGATGTTAATTCATCGTGTAGTTTGTGTGTTTCCATACATGGAAAATGATGTGTGGTGTTTCATCGATTTAATGGTTTGTTAATGTATATGTGACGTCGGAGTTGTGGCATCTGAGTTTCATTCCATTGAAGTCATCCTATATGTACTGTTAATTCATTATGTGAATTGTGGTTCATGTTTCCATGATTAATCATGACTTAGAATATATATTTGGAATGTGGTCTTTGAAGTAGAGCATTGTGATTGTACATGTTTGATCTAAATATCAGCAGAGAGAATAGGATATCATTTCTGTGCTGTTTCCATTAGATCAGTGTACTGTTGTAGATTTCAGATAAGGAATCAAAATATGTAAATTTAGATAATACATGCTAGTGAAATTTATGAGACAAGCATGCCATGCAGGACATGGCCAAAAGAATTTACAATTCTGTCTTGAAGGATTATTCACTCCTTCTCACTGTCATTCACAGAGCCTTCACCCTGATCATCTGTAGCCGTAGTCACGACCGGTGATTGAGCTACGAACCACTCACTTGATGCAGCAGAGAGTGGAGTCCATACCACGATCCAGTCAGCACTGCCAGCTTACCATCCAGGAGGCTAAGGATTATCAGATGAGTGGCTACCCGCCCGTTTGCCACTGCACAGCCATCCTATTTTGTCCGCTATTGGCTAAGAGTCTATGATTATATCCTCTAGCTGAACATTATCTTGTAGACATTTCAGGGATCTGCGTATCTCTTATGTGTCAGTGAGTTCCCAGTGGGGCTCACGTAGTGTTTTTTAGGATTAAACGTTATGTTATATTTGTAATTTTAACAGCTGCGTCTGTCATTATAGAATTAGAAGTAGCATCATCAGATTGTGTGACAAGTGAAAGGACTATATCTATACTTATCATTCTGTCTTATCTCCTGTTGTGTGAGAATACATTAGGCAGTGGGGGGTCATTATTCATCCAGGCACGTTAGCAGGAATAACTTGACATACTGTCTTCGTGTGTTAGTACAGTTAGTCGTCATAACTTTCCGCCTGGCACTGTTTAGAAGTAGTGATCCATTCTGGGACTTTGATAATCATTCTTCTAGAATTGCGAGCTATTTGATCGCTTCTTCAGCAGTGGTTAGATTCTCTATTCGTAGAAGTCTATTTAGTATCTACTTGGATCCAATTCCATCCTAGTAGAATACGTTACGCGGCAGTACCGAATATCTCATGACTACAGAAGCTAGGCGAACTCCACAATAAATACTACAATGTATACCGAATATCTCATGACTACTAATGGTAAAGGCATTCCCTGTAGCAGACATTGCCGTTAGTGTGACATATGTTGCGTCTTTTAGTAGTCTTAGTCACGGCATAATAGGGTGGGCGGAAAGTTCCATCCTCGCCGCTATTTCTTCCCAGACAATTTTCCTAACATTCTGAAAACTGCCTAGCACTCATTTCATGAGACTATCGATCTAAGAGCCCTACAAATAGTTAAGGCCTCTTTTAACTGCCTTAAAGAGCTTGTACTAAACGCAAGCCGGTCTGTTTCCAAATAGCCCGAAGCTGTGTTTCGAGCGCGGTATGTGGGATCACAAATTGCATTCATAACCCCATCGCCACAGACTATATCCAAATGTTTAGTTGTTTTCTCTTAACGGAAGCTGATAGGATTTCTTTCCCATAAGATGAGCAAACCACTTTGCTTAATGTTTTTCGATTAATTCAAAGCATGCTTTTATAATATCTATCATAATTCTGAAGACGTAATTTTGTATTCCGGCAGCTTTTCTAAAAAATGTCATCCTAAACAGCGATGCAGTTACTTCTCGGTAGGAGTTTGAAAGAGAACACGTTTGATATTGGAAACCAAGTATATTATGAAAAATACAGTTTGTCAATTGGGCAGAGCTGAAAACATAATAATGGTGTCGGTATCATCAAGTGCCTTGCCGAGTGGAGTGGGCGATCATGCTTCTTCACATCTTGCGATCTTTAGCGACGTGTATCAGACCGTGTCTTGACTACCTCCCATGCCTTTTCCCTTGTTGTCTTCCTCCATCTCTCTTTCCACAAATCTTTCCAATTGTCACAACATATTACAGTTTTTGTTTTCAAGTAAAAACATGTTACAAATAGCAAATATAAGGGTGACGAAAACTGAGTTCGCAAAAATGCCAACATTTAACAAATAAACATATTACAATAGTATTAATAAACTGCGTTAGAAAGGGGCAATAAAGATGAAAAAAATAAAGTCAATGAAGATGTAAACGTGGTCTAATAAGAATAGGAAAATGGGGGAAAGAAAGATGTCAAAATGGGATAAAGTACACTATTAATTTGTGAATTGTGTGTGTGTGTGTGTGTGTGTGTGTGTGCGTGTGTGTGTGCGTGCGTGTGCGTATTTGTGATTATATTTTGACGCCAACATCCTCAATCTTGTTTGTAAACACTACAACAGCTACAAAGACAAGGGTGAATAACCTCATAAAAAAGGGAGGATACCGACTTTCTATATCCGGAATATCCTGCAAGCACTGAAGCCGACAAATGTGTATACAAATGGACAAGAGTATAAGAGTGCCGATGTCAAAATTAAACCACTTATAAAACAATTACCCACGGCTTTACAATACCCTGACATGTACTTTCTAGACTACTTGATGTGAGAACTATAGAGGTGTATTGTGCACGCTTGATGCTTGCACACAATGGATGCACTTTAACTCCTATGATAGTAAAATTGATTGGGTTGACACTGGTGTGCAAAACCAGAACAGGCATTTGTCACAGCAGAATGTAAAAATATTAACATTTTATGAAAGACATGATTTTATATTCAACACAATACGAAACAGCAACAAAGGACATAAACATCCCCGGTCTTAAATTACAATATAATAATTGTGTTGCGTATCCCTTACGGGACGGTGCAGTCAACACCAGCATTTTCAGCTGCTGTTGATGTACTAGGCAAGTGTTACGTTCAGTAGTTTGCCATTGCTTTCTGAACGACCGGCCCCTATACCTTTTTCGAAAAAAACCAGCACCGCCGTGTTTCGAACCCGGGTATACGGGCTCACAAACCGCGTTCGCAAGCCCTTAGCCACTAAATATTCTAATTATAACTCAAAAGGGTGGAACAGGACATTACTGGAATCAATACAATACATCTTTCATGGCATTGTGACAAAAAACTACAATTATAATTGCTAAAAATATTTGTGAATGTAGAAGTTATTTGTGTGTACACAGTAAGTTACCGTGAAAATAATTAGGATTGCCGAAAACTAAGATGCGAAATTCAACCCCAGAGATTTCTTCAAACGAAGTCGACCCATGGTTCGTGCAAGATGCCGCGAGAAAGGATTTTGGGTTCTTGAAGTAACAAAAGGGAACGGGAAAATCAATTACAAAAGTAGAAAAGAAACACGACTGTTAAAAATCGTCAAATACAATCAATAAATTAACAAAAACGGGAAATAGAATTCGTAAAATATACTAGAGCACAAACAGAAGTAACAAAATGAACGTTGCGGCTAAAGCCATTGTCAGCACGCAAACAATACATAAACACTTCAATTGAATATAAAGTGTACACAGTTACTTAGTTGATGTTAACTAGTCAGGTGTACAGTTGTGTGCTCCGCCTAGAATGTGCAGTGGAACGAAGTTTCATAATAAAACAGAAGTTGTAAACTAAGTTTAGAACCGACTTCTTCGTCCAGTTCTAATATATACGAATGAAAACTCCTGCTGCTTGCGTTGGTATGTGATCTTCTTATTATAGTCCATGTCATGTAGTCATCAAGTTTTTCCACAGACTCCTGTCCAATGTACTGCCAATAATGTCTGATATAGATGTTTCAGCAAACGATGATACTAAACTGCTAGTAATCTTCTTTTTTTGGTCTCTCCCTGTCTTTCTTCGCTTGCAACTTTCACGTTGTCGCAAAATCCCCAGCGTCCTACTTCTCATGATGTGACCAATGAATGTGGACTGTCTTCTTCTAATGCTAGAAATCAATTTGCTATGTAAGTTAACTTCTTTCAAGATGTCTTCACCACAATGTCTATCTGTCCATGATGTTCTCATCATTTGTCTATAAAACCACATTACTGCTGCTTCTAAAGTGACACATCATACATATTAGGGACGTCCATTTGAAACCCGTTCCAATGGCTTTATTACAAAAGCATGAAAGAAACATTAACAGGTGTGGTATAATTAAACAAAGCATTCATTTTGAATGAATTATGCACCACGGGTTGGTCAGAAGAATTTGCCGTAGGCATTCAAGCAAGCATCCCATTCCTTAGGTATACGGCGAATGCCGTCCGCAAAAAAGGATTGTGATTGCTTACTGAACCAAGTGTTTACCGCGTTCATTACGTCTGCATCTGTGTGAAATCGTTGCCCCTTGAGAGCTTTTATTTAGAGGTCCGAACAAATGAAAATCACATGGTGACAAATCAGGACTATAGGCTGGATGTTGCAGAATTTCCCACTTCTTCTTTGCTAATGCTTCCTGCACAATCTTTGCGACATGTGGACGATAAGCACGTGCTCTTTTATTCATTGGTCAGACTTATCACATGACTATGACTCGATCATGTTCAACGTACGCAATTACGCGAGGTGCGGCACGAACGGATTTCAAATGAACGCCACATATATATTTAATTAATGCGAATATAAATATTATATAAGTGGTGATAATTCGCATAATTTTATCATTCTATACCAGGAGACTAACAGTATGTTCATTGGTTGTCTAGCAACACGTTGTATTCATTACGGATTCAAAGAGTATGCTTAGCAAGGTGGAGAAAGGAATGTTTCGTGTGGAATGGTTCTCGTCGCTTCAGAGGTCACAGATTGTGATAATTGTATGGATATTTTGCCCCGGCCATACGGGTATTCGGGGGAATGAACAGGCTGATAGGCTAGCAGGGAATGCACCTCTTGGTGGTATCTTGCCTATGGACAAGGGGGAGGTGGTCATGCGCTTGTGGGACCAGGTGGAGAAGGCGGAGGAACAGATTGAGAACCCATATGTGGAAAGAATCAGATTGCGGGGGATCGGCAGGGGTTCTGGAAGAATCTCAAAACTGAGAGGGAAGAAGACTAGGAGAACTTTTAATCAGATAGCGGTGGGAACGATTAATAGTATGACTCTTCGCTGGCTGTTGAACGAGGGGACGGAGCACGTATGGGAATATCCTGAGTGCAGTGATGTCGGTTCTTAACTCAACTCAACTCAACTGGTTGTCCAGATATGAGCAAATTTTCTTAACTATGTAGGGCAGGCAATGGTTGCTTTAAAGTAACCCATATTTGGGTCAAAACAAGTTATTGGATGGCAGCTGACCACACAGAGAACAGACATTTGTGCAGGAACTCAATCACCCGCGCTGCCCCTCATGGCACATGATAATGAAAGTGATTTCGACATTACATTAGCGGGGTGTGCAATCTTGGAAACAATACTCTAGACCAGGTATCCCTACTGACACCAGTAACCATAAAACACCGGCCACGCTGATATTTGCTGTTCGTGTTCTCTTCGATCAGCGCGCAGGGCCAGTTTCAGGGTTACAATTAGGGCGATGGTTGCAACAGAAACGCCGAACGAAGTACCGCTATATCGACCGCTAATTAGATGTGCTATTTATGGAGTCCACGCTCTTAGTGATATTTGAGCGGGTACGGACTTCTCTGCATCTCAACTAACGGATGTTCCCGAAATAAATAATTAAGCGTATTACAACAAAAAACGGCAGCAGCGGAGATTATAGCCCACAACCGTATGGGTTGGTTGCATGTCATTTACAGGATGTCGCAATCAACCCCAATATATTTTGCTCTGTTTGTGATTTACAAGGACAGTTTATGTTCAGTGATCTGCCATTGCTTTCTAACGATCGACGCCCATACCATTGTTAAATATAGGGTGTATTTTAATGATTTTGCAGTTTTTGAAAATACTGCCGTTCCAAGTTTTGTATTTTACCTACTGTGGAGTTCATGCGAGATTGAGACGGTGGCATGGAGGAATATCAGCAGCAGAGTTGATCCAGAAAACCAAAGACCGAGATTTGTGGAGAGCCATGAACGCCTACGCCAGCTGGCAGGGCACTTGATGATGATGATGGAGTTCATGCAACATAATAGGTAAATACAAAACTTGGAACGGCAATATTTTCAAAAACTTCAAAGTCATTAAACTACCCCCTATATCAACTCAAGGTGGTCTGCGTCGAAATCGCCTGCAGCTGATGCGGGCTTGCGAATCGCGTTTGCTACCCCACCGCCACAGCCGCCGGCGACCTATATGAGAGCCTATCAATGATAAAATTCAGCCAGACAGACTAGTGCTCAAAGTAGTCAGAGAGATTAGTTCTCACAACATTCACACAGCTTATCACTTAGAACAATCAGAGATCGTATCATTTAGACATGTCAGAAGAGGCAGAAGTAGAGGGAGGCCATGTAAAAGATGGACAGAGGGAATAGCAGAGTCCGCGGGAATCTCGATATATGAAGCCCATAAACGGGCACTCTCCCGCTGTTTATACTTCACCTCGACCCCGCAAGGTACAAGAGGAACAAGATGAGATGAGATGAGGGAGGTTATCATTCGGAAATGTCAGAGAGGTTATCATTCGCATCAGTTAGAGAGCTTATTACTTTAACAATGAGAGTGTTTATCACTCAGAACAATCAGAGAACCTTACACTCAGAATAATCAGAGATATTATCATTCAGAACAAACAGAGAGAGAGAGAGAGAGAGAGAGAGAGAGAGAGAGAGAGAGAGAGAGAGAGAAAGAGAGAGAGAGAGAGAGAGAGAGAGAGAGAGTAGGACTCGCAACAGTCAGAGAGCCCTCTACATAGCAATCAGAGAATCTATCACCAAGAACAATGTGAGAACGTATCCCTCAGAACAATGAGAGAACCAATCACTCAGATTAACGAGAGAACCCATCGCTCAGAACAATAAGAGAACACATCACTTAGAACAATGAGAGAACCCATCACTCAGGACAATGAGAGAACCTATCACCCAGAACAGTGAGAGAACATATCACTTAGAACAATGAGAGAACCCATCACTCAGGACAATGAGAGAACCCATCACTCAGGACAATGAGAGAACCTATCACCCAGAACAGTGAGAGAACATATCACTTAGAACAATGAGAGAACCCATCACTCAGGACAATGAGAGAACCCATCACTCAGGACAATGAGAGAACCTATCACCCAGAACAGTGAGAGAACATATCACTTAGAACAATGAGAGAACCCATCACTCAGGACAATGAGAGAACCCATCACTCAGGACAATGAGAGAACCTATCACCCAGAACAGTGAGAGAACATATCACTTAGAACAATGAGAGAACCCATCACTCAGGACAATGAGAGAACCCATCACTCAGGACAATGAGAGAACCTATCACCCAGAACAGTGAGAGAACATATCACTCAGAACAATGAGAGAACCCATCAGTCAGAACAATGACAGAACCCATAACTCAAAACAATGAGAGAACCCATCGCTCAGGACAATGAGAGAACTTATCACCCAGAACACTGAGAGAGCGTATCACTCAGAACAATGAGAGAACCTATCAGTCAGAACAATGAGAGAACCCATCACTCTGAACAGTGAAAGAACCCATTACTCAGAACAGTCAGAGAAACCATCACTCAGAACAGATAGAGAACCTATCGCCCAGAACAATCCGAGAGACTCGGACTCACAGCAAGCACACAGCCCGGCTCTTACAACAAACATGGCGCTTCGCACTTACAACAACTAGCGGCCCTATCACTGGAAACAATCACCACCATCATCACGTAGCTGGTTCTCTGCACAATGTTCCTGCCATTATTGCCCCCCGCGTTTCCATCCTGTTTCAGGATATTGCGGTCAACATCAGCATCTTTCAGCTGTATGTTGATTCCTAGGCTAGATTACGCTCATCAGCACGCCACGACTTTCTCAGCGACCGGCTCCATACTCTCATAAGTCACTGGTGCGACTCGAACCTCTTCCAATTCTCGTGCACTCACGTCAACCACGAGAGTATTCGGGATTACGGAGAAAGCTGCTAACCCCTCGGCCAGGGAGCCGGCACTGCCATTATTGCCAGCCAAAAGGATATGGCGGAAACGATTTGCCAGTTCTACTGCCTGGTGTATTCTCATGCTTCAGCGTCTGCAGTGTTCTGTGTCCATCGTCGAGTTGGCCGACAATTGCCTGTTCTTCTAGTTAAGATGCCTGCCATCGCCTTTCTGCCCAGGCAACTGGGATGTTTAATATTGCAAATTTCAGTTTCTGAGAAGGTATGCTTTTTGTGAGCCTGTTTTCTTGGTATTTAGATCTTGTAGAATCGATGTGTCTTCCTGGTCTAGGGGTTACACGACTTTCTCTGTAATCTCATATACTCTCGTGGGTAACGTGACGAGCGCGAGAATTGGTAGCGATTCTCTCCGCGTGGGTAACTTAGGGGTATGTGAGCCGGTCGCTCAGAAAACAATGGCAAACTACTGAGCGTAATATTGCCAAGACATTAAAAATCAGCTAAAAGATGCTGATGTTGACAGTGATGTCCCGTAAAAGATATACGAACCACAAAAAAAAAAAAAAAAAAAAGAATCGATGGATTACTTATCCTCTTGGTCCCCGATATTCTAAGAGTCGATAAACTCTAATCAGTCGTGATCTATCAATCACACCAGCCAGAGAGCGTATCGTTTCACTTCATCACTTTTCCAAAACAGGTACATAGAACACGTGCAAAAACAAGGTATGCTTACGAAAGCTATGTGTCTGTTTAATTCAAGTATAACAGGAGATCTGGTTTACTCACTCACAATACAAAGATACATAATTGTATATAACAACAAAAACGGATGCGGCCCGGCAACGGATATTATGCGGCCCTCGAGGGCATTTAGAAATGAAAATTTTTACTTCGTTTTTAAGTTATTTTGTTGCATTTTACAGAATTTCATGTACCGTTATGATTGTTATAACATTTTTGATAACATTTCTTTCTAATTTAATATTTTTTTTTTGCTGAAAGATCAACAAATCTAAGAATAGGTCTTTATTGTCGGACTGCACCTTGCATGCATGCTGTCATGCGAATTTTAACAAGTAAACTTGCTCCAGATTTCAAGAATATTGTCAAATATTTTAGAAGGAGTTACATATATCTCATCAGAAATAAACAATTGTAGTGACAATGTAGTATGCTTGTGTCTAAATTAAAGCCATTGATAGATAAGAAAGAAAAAAACATTTATTATAATAAAAACATGGTAAAATCTGGTTAACAAAGTTGTAAAAGTTTTTCGTCCATATTGTAAAATATAATGTACTAGCTGACCCGGCCCGGCTTCGCCCAGTCCCTGGTGGGGAGCATCTAATTTAATTCATATAAGTAGTCATATAAGTTCTCGTTCCCGTTCCCGACTGTCTGTCTGTCTGTCTGTCTGTCTGTCTGTCTGTCTGTCTGTCTGTCTGTCTGTCTGCCTGTCTGTCTATCTGTCTGTCTGTCTGTCTGACCCGGCCCGGCAACGCCCAGCTCCTGGTGTGGAGCATCTCATTTAATTCATATAAGTAGTCATATAAGCTCCCGTTCCCGACTATCTGTCTGTATGTCTGTCCGTCCGTCCCTCCCTCTCTGTCTGTCTGCCTGTGTGTCTAATCATTTATTGGTTGCAGTTAGAACAACCTTAGATAAACGAAGACCAACTTACAAAAAGCATTAGAAAGAGCACTTGAAAGATCTTTACATCTTCCCCCAACAATTAACTTGGGTAAATGGAGCGGCGGCAGCAGCAGCAGAAGAAGAAAAAAAAGGAGGAGTAGGAGGAGGGAGGACGAGGAAGAGGGAGGTGGAGGAGGGAGGAGGAGGGAGGAAGAGATAGGCGGAGAGAGGAGGAGGAGGGAAGAGGAGGGAGGAGGAGGGAGGAGGAGGAGTAGGGAGGAATAGGAGGGAGGAGGAGGAGGGAGGAAGAGGGAGGAGGAGGAAGGAGGAGGGAGGAGGAGAGAGGAGGAGGAGGAAGGAGGAGAAGAAGGGAGGAGGAGGGAGGAGGAGGAGGGAGGAGGAGGAGGGAGGAGGAGGGAGGAGGAGGGATGAAGAGGGAGGAGGAGGAGGGATGAGGGGGAGGGGGAGGAGGAGGAGAGAGGAGGAGGAGAGAGGAGGAGGAGAGAGGAGGAGAAGGGAGGAGGAAGGAAGAGGAGTGATTAGGAGGAGGGAGGAGGGCGAGGAGGTAGGAGGAGGAGGAGGAGGGAGGAGGAGGAGGAAGGAGGAGGAAGAGGGAGGAGGAGGGAGGAGGAAGAGGGAGGAGGAGGGAGGAGGAAGAGGAAGGAGAGGGAGGGGAAGAGGAAGAGGGTAGGAGGAGGAGGAGGAGGAGGAGGATTATAACGCATATGTCTGTAGATAACTGCAGCGAAAAGGTGGGTCTGTCTATCCAGCCTGGCGGGGAGCGTCTCATTAAATTCATACAACAACAAAAAAAGTTACTTAAAAGAATGTGCTTCCACACACCATCCATTATTTTTAATGAAAACTGTTTTTAATCACCTACATGACTGTAGATAACTTCTTTAAGCATAAAAAGATGAGTTACAATGTTATGCATTATGCATTATTTTTTATGAAAACTTTGAAAATGCCTTAAAGATTATATCATTATTTATTATAACTCATATCCCTGTAAATAACTATAGACAAAGAGTTTATAAATCTTTGAAAACGATGCAACAATATGACTATAAGGTATATAGCAATGTTATTAAAAGTTTTGCCCCTTGAAATAACTTTTCTAGAGTTAAGTCCCCTTGCTATATAGAAATTATAATGAAAAATGAAATATTAAATAATATTAAGTAAGTAGCCGATTTTACAGTAAAAAAATATGACAGTTGGCAGCGCCGGTATGAGAGGAAGACGTGCAGAAAATTTCACCTCAATCGGATGGACCGTTCGCGAACGCATAAATAACATACATACATACATATATACATATATACATACATACATACAGACGGAGATTCTCTTTTATATATATATATAGATAAGTTTATAAGTAAAGTAAAATTGCAATAATTAGTTATTTATATTGTTTAATAACCTACAAATAATTCATAATTACTTATAGTGATAGGTTGCTGTAAACAAAGTGGACATAATATATATATATATATATATATATATATATATATATATATATATATATATATATATATATATACACACACACACACACACACACACACACACACACACACACATACGGCCCCTAATAGCTTTACATTTGTCAATGTGGCCCTGTGCACACAAAGTTTGTCCACCCCTGGTTTAGAAGAAATTTCTGTCTTCTTCAGGTAGGCAAATTTTGCACGTATACAACAGAGAAGCTGTGAAGCGTATTTACTCGATAAAGTAAGCGGAAGGAGTGGTCCTAGTATCGAGGTGGTTAAGAGAGCTTGCTTGTGCTCAGAAAGTTGCGGGTGTGTTTTTGGACCTGGTCACTGGGTTCGCCAGTGAAACTATTTCGGGAACCTCTGGGTTGTCGCTGCCAAAGCTACGGTGTGTTTGCTCTGCGCAGCTTGACAGAACATAATTACCGGGAATTCTGAGATAAATGCCATATTTATTTTGTCCATGTCTTTTCACTGTTCTAATTTTATTTCCCATCTGTCCATTCTTCTCATCGCGTTCTTATGCCTTAATGTAGTCATTGAAGTGTCTTCCTCGTGTTTATATGTTGTGTTTTGTGTATTTGGTTGCTGATGAAGGCTTTTCGCCGCACTGTCCTATGTTTTCCGTAATTGTGTTCTGTAAAGCTGCATTACTTTGTGGTATTTTATATTGTTTACATTTCCACAGCTTTACCACAGTTCCACTAATTTTATTCATACTTTAACTTGTGCTCTGCGACGCTTTCGGCAGCGGTTAGCTGTTCTGCAGAAAGAGAGAGAGAGAGAGAGAGAGAGAGAGAGAGAGAGAGAGAGAGAGAGAGAGAGAGAGAGAGAGAGAGAGAGAGAGAGAGAGAGAGAGAGAGAACGAACGAACGAACGAACGAACGAAAATCTTTATTTTCAAAGGGTTAAGAATTGGGCACGCAGGCCAGTCTGACATTCTGCCCTTCTTCTCTATTTCCTCTCATACATTCTTTCATTCAACATCTCTTATGAAGCAATTCTATAACAACAAAAAAACAATAAGCATTAAAACACATGAAAAATAATCAATAATATATGACTCGTTGAGGCAATGTTTAACATGGGCATCATAAATACCCAAGGCGGGTGTAACGCACGGGACATAACCTGGTGCAATGTAGTCACTCCTCTTGAATGTTAACTTTTTTTTTATCCGGCGAAGGTAGTAGCACTTGTCGAAATATAACAAGTACAACAGTTATCCTTTTTAGATTATTACTGAACAGACCAAACCACTCATTTAAAATCGCACTCGCACAAACTGCTTTTGCGCACGCGACTACATGATATTGTGTTACATTGTGCACGAGTGCACGAAGACAGGACAAATGAAGACAATTATCACGCGGGATCAAGTAACCAATAAAATAATTACTGTAATGTCGGAAGTAGTGATGATCACAAACTGTATCTCGGGGTATCTGCACTAGAGGTAATTTGAGACGAAAATATCTCTGTCATTTCCATTACTGACAAAGTCACAAGTACTCTTGTCACGACCGTACTATGGCTTGTTGTGTGCTTTAGTACTTGTTCAGTTATACCATATGGCTTTGGTTGTCAGGTTTGTTTACAACATTATGTCTCGCGTGTTTCCGATACAGTTCCACGATGTTAGGTTGTCTGGCAACTTCTATATAGAATTTGAGTAAATGAGCGAAAACGAGAAGAAGAACTGGAAAGCTTTGCTAGAAAACAACCACAAGTGACAAAACGTTAGCACATAAACAATAAAAATACACTACTACATATATATGAACGTTGCTAGCTGATGTTAATCCTGTCCTCCTGTCATCTGTACAGCTGAGTATCGTGTCTTTCGGCGCAGTTTATATCTAGATTTTTGGCTGTCACTCCTCTCTCTTAACTACTTGTCAACACAACGTATTTTTTGTTGACCCTTTCTCATGGCACGTCCAAAGATTTTCTACTTCCCATTCAAGTAACCAGTTCTCTCCTTTTCCCGAGTTAGTTTCTTTAAAAAAAATATCTTCACTGCATTTGTCATCATCATCATCATCATCATCATCATCATCATCATCATCATCATCATCATCATCATCATCATCATCATCATCATCATCACTATCACCACCACCATCATCATCACTACTACCACCATCATCATCAGCAGCAGGTTAGTCATTTAGAATGCGGGTTTTGAGGATGTAAAATTATCTACAATGTCCCTTGTTCTCTTCAGCTCCACGTTAGTCTGACCCTTGTTCTCTTCGGCTCAACGTTAGTCTGTTTCTTGTTCTCTTCAGCTCCACGTTAGTCTGACCCTTGTTCTCTTCAGCTCCACGTTAAGTCTGTCCATTGTTCTCTTCACCTCCGCGTTAGTCGGTACCTTATTCTCTTCAGCTCCACGTTAGTCTCTACCTTATTCTCTTCAGCTCCACGTTAGTCTGTCCATTGTTCTCTTCATCTCCGCGTTAGTCTGTCCCTTATTTTCTTCATCTCCGCGTTAGTCTGTCCATTATTCTCTTCATCTCCGCGTTAGTCTGTCCATTATTCTCTTCATCTCCGCGTTAGTCTGTCACTTGTTCTCTTCATCTCCGCGTTAGTCTGTCCATTGTTCTCTTCATCTCCGCGTTAGTCTGTAACTTATTCTCTTCATCTCCGCGTTAGTCTGTAACTTATTCTCTTCAGTTCCGCGTTAGTCTGTCCATTGTTCTCTTCATCTCCGCGTTAGTCTGTCCCTTGTTCTCTTCATCTCCGCGTTAGTCTGTCCCTTGTTCTCTTCATCTCCGCGTTAGTCTGTCACTCATTGTCTTCATCTCCGCGTTAGTCTGTCACTTGTTCTCTTCATCTCCGCGTTAGTTTGTCCATTGTTCTCTTCATCTCCGCGTTAGTCTGTCCCTTGTTCTCTTCATCTCCGCGTTAGTCTGTCCCTTGTTCTCTTCATCTCCGCGTTAGTCTGTCACTTATTGTCTTCATCTCCGCGTTAGTCTGTCACTTGTTCTCTTCATCTCCGCGTTAGTCTGTCCATTGTTCTCTTCATCTCCGCGTTAGTTTGTCCATTGTTCTCTTCATCTCCGCGTTAGTCTGTCCCTTGTTCTCTTCATCTCCGCGTTAGTCTGTCCATTGTTCTCTTCATCTCCGCATTAGTCTGTCCATTGTTCTCTTCATCTCCGCGTTAGTCTGTCCCTTATTCTCTTCAGTTTCGCGTTAGTCTGTCCATTGTTCTCTTCATCTCCGCATTAGTCTGTCACTTATTCTCTTCATCTCCGCATTAGTCTGTCCATTGTTCTCTTCATCTCCGCGTTAGTCTGTACCTTATTCTCTTCAGTTCCGCGTTAGTCTGTCACTTGTTCTCTTCATCTCCGCGTTAGTCTGTCCCTTATTCTCTTCAGTTCCGCGTTAGTCTGTCCATTGTTCTCTTCATCTCCGCGTTAGTCTGTACCTTATTCTCTTCAGTTCCGCGTTAGTCTGTCCCTTGTTCTCTTCATCTCCGCGTTAGTCTGTCACTTGGTCTCTACCACATCTCCAAGGCTTCCAGGGATTTTTTTTCGTTTGTTTACTAATTGTCCAGGATTCGCTGCCATATGTTAAAATTGGTTCTATGTAACATGCAAGAACTCTTTTTCTAACGTTCGCGGACAACGACTTATTGCACAAAATGAATGTTCTTCATTTGATAGATTGCAGTTTTTGCTTGTCTTCTTCTGTTCTTTATCTCTTTGATGCATCTTCCATCTGATGTTATCAATGTGCCTAGATATCAGAATTTCTGCACTTTCCCCAAAATAACATCATTAATTTAATTGCACATTTAGGCACAATCTGTTTCTTTGATATTACCATGTGTCTTTCTATTATTCAAGTGCATGCCCATTTTTTTGTTCACTTTCGACAACCACTGTATCTGTCATTTTCTGTAGTTCCTTCTAACTTCTTAATATCAACACGGTGTCATCAGTATAACGTCAGTTATTTATGTTATGTTCACCAACCAGGATCCCTGACATATTTTCTGTAGATCACATTATATGCCCACTGTACAATGAGAACAAATAAGAAGACAATACACAGCCTTGTCTGATGCCCTTCTTTATCCACTGAAAAGTTCCTACATGGTTGTTGATTCTTATGGCTGCTGTTTTCTGCAAATATATGTTCTTATTCACAGATCTCTGCCGTCAATGTTCAGTTGCTTTGGTAATTTTTGATTTCCTCATGTTTCACATTGTCAAATGCTTTTGTGTAGTTCATGAAGCATACGTAAAAATTTGTTTTTACTTCTATAGCTCTTTCTAATAGTGTCCTAATAATGTATATGCAGCATTGTTTGTGCCCTTTCCATCTACAAATCTTCACTGGTCATCACTAATTTCTGGTTTCATCTTGTTTCTTAATTTTTTCATAACTATTCTCAGTAACAGCTTTTTCATGTGACTCATAAGACTTATTGTGTGATGTGATGCTCTTCGCATTCTAAGGAGCCTGATTTCTTTAACAGAGCTTTACAGATGTAGTGTAGATGTCATTTAGGCATTTTGTTAATATATGCACTTATATAAAACTGTGTAATCCAAACAATCATGAATACGTCTAAAGATTAAGAAACACGAATTACTCAGCTAAGAGGACAGGAGACGCTTTGGGAAGAGGCTTAAATCAGGTTTGAAATGTAGGCATCTGACACTTATCAAGGTTCCCGAGGAAGCCTAAGAAGAACATTGGACCACTAGAGAAACTAGAGTTGGCGAAGACTCATCTTTGTGACATGATTATTGTTCCATAAATAATTGAATCTTGTTTTATACAGGAGTGATGAGAATACAATGGACGAGCGTTATGAAAATATCATTCAAGAAACAAATTCACAAAGAAAACTGGTTACTCGCATTAAAAGCAGATAGTCCAAATTGTTTTTGTTTTTACCGTGTCAAGTTACGGGGAAAGCTTTGAGTACGTTGTGACAACGGGAACGAGGAGAGGCAGGGCAGATCCAGAGAGAAGATGCTAGACAGTTTGACATTATGTTGTCATAAATTATTGGCAGTACACGAGACAGAAAGGTTGTGGATAGAAATGATCACTAACGCGACACGGAATGGACAATGCAAAGCAGCAGCAGCAGCAGCAGCAGAAGAAGAAGAAGAAGAAGAAGAAGAAGAAGAAGAAGAAGAAGAAGAAGAAGAAGAAGAAGAAGAAGAAGAAGAAGAAGAAGAAGAAGAAGAAGAAGAAGAAGAAGAAGAAGAAGAAGAAGAAGAAGAAGAAGAAGAAGAAGAAGAAGAAGAAGAAGAAGAAGAAGAAGAAGAAGAAGAAGAAGAAGAAGAACTGGGCAGAGCATAATTGTTTGGCAGCCACCTTAAAAGAATCAGTTGAAAAGAAAGCGTCGGATAAATATTTCATGATAAGTCACAGCGGCTCGGCATTTTCTCGTACCAAGTTAAGTCTAATTCTACAGAGAAGACACCTAGAGGAGTCACTACCAGACAGCAGACGTCTGCAAACTGTCTGGCGACACTAATTCTGTAACATCAATTTGACACAGCAAGAATATCCTGAAAGATATTTATTTTTAAAACTGTTTGTGTTTTCTTGTAAATATTGGATTAGGTTGTGATTTCAGGAAATTAACTTTATACAGAAGAAAGCTTCATTCCTTAAATAATGTATCATTCCATTTCCGGGTGTAGACGTCATTTATTTATGTGTTATTTGACTTATAAATATGTGGTGTTTTTGTAAACATTTCCAACAGATCACAAGAATGGAAAGCACACAGGTGAAGGTAATTTATTCTTTAAGAGACAGACCGACGGAATGTAGGGCGGAATTCCTCAAGTCTCGTGTGCTTGTGCTGAATAAATAGTCCGGCTATGAAGGATTGACACGCTGGCCAAGCTGGACTCGGACTTCCGAGCACCCAACAACAAAAGAAAGTGCGCCAACTGCCTGGGCAAGCATGGAGCAAGATACCTGGACTGTCCGTACCTCAAAAGACACAGAGACGTCTTAAAGATCGCCATTACCACAAAGACACCATATAAGGACGCAGTCAATGCGGAGGTGCGAGACAGCCACGTTCTTGGTTTGGGCAGCCGTTGTCATCCAGTTCTACTTCTTCATCTGTTGCTTCTTCTCTTGTCTGGGTCTTTGCATTTTCTGGTTCGGATGTTTATGGTCTATCTTCGCGTCGTATGTGTCTTCTCAGATGGTCTGCTACGAGGACAGATTGTCCATTGCGGGTATATTCCCTCATCCCCGGCCACATTTCTTCACCGCTGTCGCTGTGGAATTCTCTCTCCTCGTCTCTTAGTCCTTCTTCTTCTGTCTGGGACTTTGCATCTTCTGCTTCTGGTGTTTCGGTTTTGGACTTGAGTAGTTCTATCTGTGCTCTTTCTTTTTGTATCTGTTTGAGAGTTTATTCTGTCTTTTCTCTGTCTTCTTGCATTTGTGATAGAGTTTCGTCTGTTTCAGCCTTTATAGCAACCACTCGAGCGACATTCTGCTCAGTCTTCTGCTGAACTTGCTTCAATCCAGGATGCGCTGAACGGCTGTTATCTGTATTTCTTGCTTCCTGTCTTTTCTTTCCTCCATGCTTTTGAACTGTGATCTTAGGTCCTTCAGTTGGTCTTCCATTTGCTCTTTGTCGCGTTTTGTGAGTCGATTGGTAGCCTCGTACTGCCTCCTAGCCTCTTTATATGGTAGGTTAGATTTCATGGCGATCTTCATGGCTTCCTTGCTGCCTTGGTGGCAGGGGCAGCCGAGGTATCTGGCGAAGTGGTTGCGAGGCAGTTGGCGCACTTTCTGTTTGTGTTAGGCCTCCTGAAGTCCTTATCGATCTTTGCATGCTGGCACTGACTGTATGTATGAGGTCCAGAGCAGTATCTGCATATCTCCACCTCACTCTTGCAGGTGGCGCGGGTGTGCCAAAACTTCTAGCACTTAGAGCACTGCAGCACTCTCGGTATGTATTGCTCTGGAACTTGGTCTCTCTTGTCCCATCCAATGAATTGAGGGATCATTCGGTCCTCCGATGTTACTATGACGACCGTGGAGCGGATGTTGTTCTTTCCGATGATCCTCTCGGCACTGGTGATCTTGAGTTTCTTGTTCTCCCTTGTCAGCATCTCCATGATCTGGTCGTTGGTGAGATGGGTCTTGACTCGTTTAATGACCCATCGTTTACTTGTGCGGTGTCGAGTGGCTTCCAATAAGATGCCGTGGTGAAGCCTTATGTCGGCCTTCTCTCCTTGTGCGATTTTCTGCATAAGTGCTGTGGTCTTTGGGTTTTTGTTGATGGAGACCATTACTCCATCGCGTGTCTTGCGCAGCTGGTAGATGCCGGTTTCTGAGGCACTTGTAATTTACGTCCCCAATTCAAGGACGAGAGTCAACATTTTAGTCCAAATGACCGGCGTAGGGGTTGAACCCGCTACCTCAGCATCAACACACCGGAAGTTTAAGAGCGGGAGCGCCTGTCTATCAGGCCATGCTGACCTCCATGGTGGTGATAAATCTTACTATAGTATACAGACACGCCCACTGAGACGATGAGAGTTTAACGAAATTAAGTTCAACCAGTCGTGATTCCTTGCTCAGATACTTCCCAAATACCCATTTCTGAACATGCCACAAAACAAACTTGGCCGGGCACGATATATTAAGCTGCCTTCCTGTTACTTCGAAAGTAAAATAATATAAATCACCTTTACCCATTTCAGCAGGATTAGCAAGCAATAATATCAATTCTCATTTTGAAAATCCAGTAGACATATCAAGTATCAAGATTTTAACTAAAATACAATTACTGACACAGTGTAAAGTAATGGCCTGTCCTTTCCAGTGATGAGTTCACGTGATTACCAACGCCCAGAATAACAGAACATGCAATCTACCGTTAGGGCAAATGCCATGAGATGATAATGCCTGCTTTCATTATTAGCACAAATCCTCTTTCTTCCTGTCGCTTTACTGGATATTTCATTGCGACGTTTGTGGATTTGTTTGCGGTCGGAGGTTGTGTCCTGGCTTGCATTTACCGAGACAGACAAAAGCATATGAACGTCAAAGAATTGTTGGAAATATAAATTAACATTAAATTATTTATATGAACTCTTTCCCAAGATGATTTAAAAAAAAACTACAAGGTAGAGAATGCGTGCTAATTCTCAAATCTTTTGCATGTATACTCTAAAACAGCGGTTCTTAATCTGATTCGCACAGCCGAATCTCTGAGGAGACAATTAAAAAATATACACACACGCACACCTACATACAGAGAAAGATATATATATATATATATATATATATATATATATATATATATATATATATATATATATATATATATATATATATATATATATATATATATATATATAACAAGCAGACCTAAGGCAGACTGTGTATAAGTGGTTTAATTCCCTAGCGTGTCGCTGATAAGCAGTCCAGGTTTCACAAGCATATAGCAGTGTGGATGATTCAACTGCTTTGTAGACTTTCAGCTTTGTTTGCAGGCTTATTCCATTTCTGTCCCATACATTCTTGTACAGTCTGCCAAAGGCCGCGCTGGCCTTGGAGATTCTTGCATTAACTTCATCATCAATTGTAGCAGCTTGTGACACAGTGCTGCCAAGATAGGTGAATTTGTCCACAACACTTAGACTATGACCATTCACTTTGATATTCGGCACAGTGTGATTATTCCCTGGAGCAGGCTGGTACATAACTACAGTCTTCTCCAAATTGATATTGAACCCAAAGTTGGCACAGGCATGTGAGAAAGCTGAAACATTATGTTGCATGTCCGCCTCTGAGTTGGCGTATGGAGCGCAATCATCAGCAAACAGGAGCTCTTTGACGGTGTCGCTGTTAATTTTTGTTTTAGCTTTCAGCCTTCTGAGATTGAATAACTTTCCACCCATGCGGTAGTTGATGTCTATTCAAATGTCGTTGTTCTCGAAGGCATTCGTCAACATAGCTGAAAACATGAGGCTGAACAGTGTTGGAGCCAGAACACATCCTTGCTTCACTCCATTGGTGACAGGAAAGGGTTAAGACAGTTCATCATTTTCCTGTACTCTTGCCTGCATGCCACCATGACATAGCCGCATTATTTGGACAAACTTTCGTGGACAGCCATATATTGCCATAATCTTCCACAGTCCTTCTCTGCTGACTGCATCAAAAGCCTTGGTAAGGTCAATGAAAGTGGAGAACATTTCGCAGTTGTGTTCCTGACATTTCTCTTGCAGCTGCCTTGCAGCGAAAATCATGTCAACAGTTCCACGTTCTTTTCTGAAGCCACATTGACTCTCAGGAAGAAGACCTTGATCGAGATCGGCTGTGAGGCGATTGAGAAGAATTCTGACGAGTATCTTCCCTGCAATTGAAAGCAAGGAGATGCCTCGGTGGTTGTCACAGGATTCGCGGTTTCCTTTTCGTTTGTAAAGGTGGACTATTGACGCGTCCTTGAAATCTTATGGCATGGTCTGGTTCACCCATATGTTTGTAAAGACTTCGTGAAGCTGCTCTGTTAGGACCGGCCCACCTGCCTTGTATATCTCTGCAGGGATGGAGTCCGGACCAGGTGCCTTGCCGCTGGAGAGTTGCTGGATTGCTTTGTTTACTTCCACTATGGTTTGCAAGTGTATCATTGATGGGAACTTGAGGAAGACAGTTGATGGTTTCATCATCGAAGAAGGAAGTTGCATTTAAGATGTTGCTGAAATGTTCTGCCAAGCGCTGAAGGATTTCTTTCTTATCGGTGACGAATGTTCCCCCATCTGCACTGAGGAGGGGAACTGTGCCTGATGATGTAGGACCATAGACCGCTTTCAGTGAGTCGTAGAAGTTTTTCATATCATGTCTGTCAGCAAAGCCTTGAATTTCATCAGCTTTGCTGCTCAGCCAGGAGTCCCGCATGTGCCGAAGTTTCTGTTGCACTACTCTCTGAATGTTTTTGAAGGCATCTTTTTTTTTTTTTAAAGTTGACTTCGAGTCATTCAAATGTGCCTTGAGGAGAAGATGTTTCTCGGCCAGAAATTGGTTGATGTCTTCGGAATTTTCATCAAACCAGTCTTTATGCTTTCGGGGGGTTGGACCCAGGATTTCCATAGCAGTGTTGTAAATTATGTCCTTTAGGGCTCTCCACTCTGTTTCTGTATCCTGTTTAGCTGCAGCATTGGGTTTGAGGCGGTCTTCCAGCATATTTTCAAACGACAGCTGCATTTTCTTGCTGTTTAGGCGGGTGACATTTAGTTTTTCTTTTGCATTTTCACCCCCTGAGGACGCCGTGGTGGTTTGATGTGTAAGTTTATTTTCGAGACAATGAGACGATGGTCTGTCCAACATTCGGCACCACACATGGATTTTGTCACCCGAACGTCTTGTCTGTCACTCCTCCTGACGATGGCATAGTCAATGAGGTGCCAGTGTTTCGATCGAGGGTGCATCCACGATGTCCCGTTTCTCATGGGGAGACGGAAAATTGTGTTGGTAATCAGGAGATCGTGTTCGGCACATGTCTGAAGAAGGAAGAGTCCAATGCTGTTACAATTTCTGACTCCGTGCTTTCCAATAATGCCACTCCAAGAGGTGGTTTCCGTGCCTACTCTGGCATTGAAATCCCCAAGGAGTATAAGTTTGTCTCCTTTGGGAACAGATGTTAATACATTGTGCAGGTCCTCATAGAACTTGTTCTTCATTGGTCGTAGTTGGTGCGTAGACACTCACAATCGTTGCATGCTTCCTTCCATTCAGCAGGGGCAATTTAATGGTCATGAGCCTGTCGTTTATAGCCTTTAGAAATCCAGCTAGTTTGCCGACTTAATGGAAAATCCCACACCGGATTGGCGTCTTTCCTCGCTTTTCCTTCCACTCCAGAAAAATGTGTAGCCGGCACCTATTTCACAGATTTGGCCTTCTTCTGCAAGTCGTGTCTCGCTCAAGGCTGCAATGTCGATGTTGTACCAGCCCAGCTCTCTCCCAATCAGTGCTGTTCGTCTCTCTGGACCCGACGCGCTGTCTCTGTCAAGTAGGGATATACTGTCAAGTAGGGATATATATATATATATAGAGAGACAGTTAGTTTATAATTATACTGGGCATTATGTTTCCTAGACGTCGACGACGTCGAAATTATAAAAGCGCTCGTCTTTAAACTCCCGGCGCGCTGACGGCGAGGTAGGCGGTTCAACAATTACACCGGCATCAAGTTGGGCTTAGACATTGACTTCTCGTTCATAAAGCAATGACAAACTACGTACAATCGCTTAGAAAATCAACCTGTGGTTGATCGCAACGCCCTACAAAGGTCATGCAACATATGTTGTTATGTTTCTTGGAATGTCGAGACCTCGTGGACACCCTGCGCCCTCCCATCGGCTACTGTGAGAGACAGGGCTGTCGGCAACAGCTTACGAGATGTAGACCTTCGCGGAGGTCATAAACTATTTTGTGAGGGTCGCATCGAATATGTTCATTGAAACTGCAAATGCCATCGGCAAGTTCCTCAACACATGTATTTCATTCAGTTGAGTTGAGCTACGAATTAACATCATTTCAGGACATTCTCATACTCACTTCGTCCCCTTGTTCAACAGCCAGCGAACAGTCACACTACTAATCGTTCCCACCGCTATCTGATTGAAAGTTCTCCTGGTCTTCCCTCTGAGTTTTGAGATTCTACCAGAACACCTGCCAATCCACCGCAATCTCATCCTGTCCACATACGGGTTCTCAGTCTGTTCCTCTACCTTCTCCACCTCGTCCCACAGGCGCACGATCACCGCCCCCCCCCCCCCCGTCCATAAGTAATCTACCACCAAGAGGTGCATTTCGAGCTAGTCTGTCAGCCTATGCATTCCCCTATACTCCGACATGGCCAGGGCAAAAAATCCATACAATTCTCACAATCTGTGACCTCTGAAGCGAGGTGAGCCATTCCACGCGAAATATTCCTTTCTTCACCTACTAAGCATACTCCTTTAGTCCGTGATGAAGACAATGTGTGTTGCAGTGGTCTCTCCTAAACAACAGAAAGCCGCTGTGACTGCTTCCACCTCCATTCTCATGCTGGAGGTCGTGGCCTCATATGCCAGACTCTTCTATTTTCAGAATCGTCCATTAGCCTTCGCAATGAAACCCCAACCACTCCGTCTGTTTCTCATCACTGACCCATCAGTATAGATCACCATGCCACTTTGAGGTGTGTTATTCTGGATCAGTTGTTGCACCTCAAATTCTGTGCGGCCTGCTGCCCATTCTCTGCACTCACGATCCAGTGTCACTATTACATTGTGCCAGTCTGTCATGACCATACACCTGGCGTATAGATATTTCAGCCTGTGCCATCCAGGACCTGCCTCGTCTTAGCCTTTGAGCCTTGACCATATCCATGGCGTCATGCAGGGGGTGATCTCTATCTGCAGCAATTCTCAGGCACCATTTGGCTTGAAGGACCATATGCCTATCCGCCATTGTTGGTGGTGCCAGGATATGCCTCATGCATATAATTGGTGTGTCCTTTGTGCAACCCAGGATCACCAGCATGACCGTATTCTGTATGCGCTCCGACCTTTCAAGCTGGCTCTTCGATACTGTCAGCAGCCCCAAAACCATACTCAATGACATATATTATTAACTGTTGAAATAGTCTGTAAAGTATCCTCTGCTCTACCCCGATTTCTGCCATCGCTCTCGATGCGTTTTGTCCCCTACCAGTATTCACCAACAAGGCCTCCACCTGATCCTTACAAGACATACATCTCTAAGAAGACATCCATTCAATATAATACATTTATTCCATGTGATTATACTGCAATATTTTGAGACATGGAACCTAAGTGACGTAAAGTTTCCACATGGAGGGAAGTGACGTAAGGTTGACACGTGAAGGGAAGTGACGAAAGGTTGACACATGGAAGGTAAGTGACTTGAGGTCCACGGTGCTGAATACTAAACATGTTTAACGGCCTACATACATACGAAACATTGTGTATGTGTTTCATTATTTGCTATGGCGGGCCGTTATGCTCCGCATTCACGCCCTGCAACTAAACCATACGGATACACTATTAACATGCACTCACTTACCTTTGTAACTGAAAAGGTTGCTAAAGGCTGAAGACGTAGCTAAAATTCACATGAATGTGGAAATCAAGGAGACTAACACGTTATTCATCCCAAGGTACTCATAATAACAACCTTAAAAGGTAAACTGAAATACGTTACAGTGGCTTAGAAAAAAAAAAGTAATGGAAGGTGTGCTACCAGGAATAAGGAGTTGACCGGCACGAAGAGGGGACACGGGAAATTAAATTAAAGGCGTGACATTGCAAGAGGCAGGGAAAATGGCAACAAAAAAAAACAAAAAAAATCGAGAGCCTTTCCGGTGAGCCATGATGAGAGCGGCGTTCTTAAACGGACACGCTAGATTATCACCACCATCATCATCATGTGCTCTGTCAAATGACCTTCATGTCTCTTCAGATCTCTATCTTAATGCTCTGGATCCATTGTCGTGCCTACTTCCCTGGTGCTCTGGATCAATTGTCGTGGTCACTTTCCTGGTGCTCTTAGCCCATTGTCGTGCTCACTTTCCTGATGCTCTGAATCCATAGCCGTTCTCACTTTCCTGGTGCTCTGGATCAATTGTCGTGCTCACTTTCCAGGTGCTATTGGCCCATTGTTGTGCTCATTTTCGTGGTGCTCTGGACCCATTGTCGTGCTCACTTTCATGGTGAACTGGACTCATTGTCATGCTCACTTTCCTGATGCTCTGGACCTATTGTCGTGCTCACGTTCCTCATGTCACCGTCTTAGACCATCATGCAGAAGTTCTCCGGGTCTGCCTCTACATCTTCTCCTTTACGGCCAATCCGTATCTCTCCAACCGTCACAATATTATCCAATGCTTATGTTTTCATTATTTGACCACAGAATCGTTTGTATTTACTTTGTAGTTATATATAGAGTTCTGTTTTTGTTTGCCTCTTCCAGGCAATCGTTGTTAGTTATTCTGGCCGCCGAAGTTATGTGACCCTAAAAGCATATTTCTTAGCCTTGATATGAATAGATGTTGATAATCATCTGTCTTTATACATTAGCCTCCTGCATTACGTGGAGAAAAGGCATTTGATAGAGTAGATGGAAACAAGCTGTGGGAAATTCTTAAACGATATGGAATAAGTACACATCTAATAAACCTATGCAGAAGATTATATAACAGCAGTGAATGCATAGTGAGAACAACTGGTGGACACTCAGAACCCTTCACCATAAGATCCGGTGTACAACCAGGTTGTGTACTGTCCCCTTTCTTGTTCTTAACCTATTAAGACAACACATGTAAAGAAACCAGCCAAGCAGAGACCGCAAGAACACCGTATGACGAACAGGACACAAAAGACGAACCAAAGGCAAATTACACAATTAAAGAACTCCTTTTTTGCGGAAGATCAAGCACTAATAGCAACACCAGAAGCTGAATTACAAGACCTCACGAATAGTCTAAAAATTTTGTAAGGAACACAACATGAAAATTAGCACAAGTAAATCAGAGGTAATGACTATAACCAAAGAAGAAACAAACAACGACGATTCACCTAAACGAACATCCCTAGAAACAAGTAAAGAGCTTCAAGTACCTAGGAAGTATAATATCATCAAATGGCAAATCAGAAGACAAGATCGAAATTAGATGCAAAAAGGCAAACAAACTAACTGGACAAATGGCACCAATACTAAAGAACAAATGTGTATCAATAGTTGCTAAGAAAGCACCCCACAACACAATCTTCCTACCAACTCTATGCTACCAATGCCAAACCTGGCCAGTGACAGAGAAAGAGAAAACAAATATCACAAGAACAAAAATTAGATTTCAGAGAAGAATACTTTATGTACCAAGAAGATAGAAAATCCGAAGTGAAGAAATCAGGACTAAAGTGGGTGTTATAGCAACGCTGGATTTTATTAGAAGGCAGCAAGTAAAATGGTTTGGCTATGCAACTAGGTTGCCAACTAACAGTATACCACAACAAGCTCTGGTGTTAGGGCCTTGCCGTGCTATGGTACGGAGCGGCGACCGCATGAGGCGGCATCGTAAGGGGGCTTCATAAGGGGGTCAATTATTTAGAAAAAAAAAACACATTTAAGATGCTGCATTTCGAAGACTTGCATCATACTGAGAAAATCTACCGCATAGTACTGAATGATGTACAGACCAGATGGAAGCAGAGGAAGAGGCCGACCACGTAAACGATGGACGCAGGGGAGAGTCAATGGGAATCTCGATACAAGAAGCCAATAAACGGGCATTCTCCCGCTTTTTATACTTTACCTCGACACCGCGAGACACACGAGGAACAATAAGACAGATGAGCATTACGTGTACATTGGCAGTGGCGTTAGTGCAGCAACGGTTAGTAGGTTATGCTGAGAATGGCTTATATCGTGGGCGAACAAGGTTCGATGCTTGCAACTGCCGTTCGCTACGAGAGGACAATACCGACTACCTAATCCTCCGTACACTCAGGCCTAAAAAATGTCATGGTTCTAACACGTCACATATCCACAGCAAGTTCCTACTACCATCCATCAATCATATGCCATGCCGGTAAGCCTGGGCGGTCATGATTCGCCATTTCACCCGATCACCAGAGTCGTGGATCAGCTCAGTGTTCTAGTCTCGACCATACCACGTGGTAAAGTCATCCAGCTATTTACTTCTCTGCCCTCCCCTTGTTCTCTTCCCCTCGATCTTGCCAGTTGTCATAAGTTTTCTCACTTTTTTTCTTCTCATAGCATGTAAAAAAAAAAATTTGACTGTCTACATTAGTCTACATTTAATTTCTCTAATCAGTTTACTATTTTCATTTGTTTCTTGTATGACTTCGTCGTTGGTTTTTCTGTCTGTCTGTGGTATTCTTTGCATTCTCCTCAGAAACCACATTTCCACAGCCATCAGATGTTTTTCAGCTTGACTGCTCATTGCCCACGTTTCACATCCATACAATATTACAGGCTCTATGTAGCACCTTAACACTCTTTTTCTCGTAGCAATTGACATATTTTTATTGGTCAGTATGTTTTTCATCTTGCAAAAGTCTACCTTCGCCATGGCAGTTCTTGTTCTGATTTCTTCAAGGCATCTCCCATCAGATGTTATGACTGTTTCGAGATAATTATACCGTTTTACTTGTTTAAGAATATTTCCATTTACTTGTATATTACATTATGGTATTTCGTTCCTCCTAGTGACGACCATAATCGGTGTCTTCTTACTATTTAATTCTAACCCTAGTCTTTCACTGTGTACAACAACCGCATCTACTAAATGTTGCAGATGCTGCTCATGTTTGCAATCAATACTGTGTCATCTGCATATCTAATGTTATTGATGTTTCTTCCTCTAATGATGATTCATTTCATATCTTGTATATTTCTGAAAATATTTTCACTATACAGGGCAAACAGAACTGGAGACATTATACATCCCCGTCTCACAGCTCTCTTAAAAGGCTGATATTGACCTACTTCATTATCAATTCTGATGGCAGCTTGTTGTTTCCAATATATGTTTTTTACAAGTCTATGGTCTTTCCCATCAATTTGTAGATCTGCAAGCATCTCTATCATTTTGACATTTCTTACTCTATCGAAATCCTCTGTGTAGTCAATAGAGCAAAGATGTATATCTTTGTTTACTTCTATAGAACGTTCAATTACAAATCTCAGCATGTACACAGCATTGACTGTACCCTTGCCTTCTACAAACCCACATTGTTCTCTCCTATTTCGTGTTGTATTTTCTTTCTAACCCTTTGCATGATAATTCTTAGCAAAATCTTCGTGATGTGGCTCATTACACTAACTGTTCTATGTTGATCACATTCTAAGACTCCTAATTTCTCTGGGATTGCAATAAATACAGTTAAATAATTGATGAGGTGTATCTCCAGTATCATATATTGTGTTCAGCAGTCTGGTAACTTGATCAATTCTATATTCTTCTAAAGCATTAATAATTTCTGTTGTGATGTTGTCTGAACAAAGGGTCCTGCCAGTTTTCATATTTAAGAACATTGTGAACCTTCATCTTCAAATTTGATGGTACTTCATTATTATTTCGAATACCATACTGTTCTTCTCTGTTATCATACCTAATACAGGACTTGTTTATTTGTTGTTCTTTTTTTGTTTGTAATACTTGCAGGCTAGTCTTCTTAACTATCCACAGGATTGCTGGCATTAAAGGAAGAAAACACATTTCTGTGGAACCTAGTGCTGGAATCTTGTTATTACAGATTCCTTTTATAATCTTTGCTGATTAGTTTAAATTTTAAAAATAAACATAAAATGAAACGTATGCGAGCTAACGGATGTGAAGATTATCATCGGTGGCTTGCATTATACGCCACTCGAAATCGCAAATCAGAATCTCGGAGTAAAGAATGTGATATGGTAAACCCTTCACGGAAACAGGATGGCTTATAACGAACATTCTGTATATGATTTTTATAAAACGAACAGGAACACCAGTTCTGAATCCAATTAAGTAAGTAAGCGTACCTTTCATCAGAAACGAGTGGGCGTCTTAGCAAAGTCGATATAGCGCAACGCTGATACTTTCATGAAGACGTGCTCAAGACGAGGATCGACGCACGCCTGGGCTCGCCGCCTGCTAAGTGAGGACAAGGATTCGCTACTTATTCCTCCCTGCATTCAAGCCTACAAAATTTGATGGCGCTATCATATCAAAGCCCCAAAACAGGAAACGGCTTCGGGGGAAAAAATTATTATTATTAATTATCAGAAACACAGTGGCTCACCTTACTTCTCTCGAATACTTTGTTTTGTTGTAATTAACTTCCAGTCACATTTCGTACAGCAGCCGCGGCAGTGCAGTGACTACCATGATGTACAGACCGCCCGGTGGTCAAGAGTTCGAACCTTACTCGAAACGGGAATTGTTTTAATGAACCTGGGCTCCCAGGTGGACCCATACTAAAATGAGCACCAGTAAATGTCCTGCTAAATAAAGGCGATCTGGGTTATATTAACCATACCAACAATCAAGCGTCGACCGGTCTAAACCTGCAGGTCAAGCACCATATATCCAATACTCCTCATGACGTAAGTGTACATCTTTACTTTAATAGTTACAAATTTCTTATGTACTTTCATTATATGCGCTTACATGAAACAAATCAGTCATGTTTACTAGATACTTTTATTATATACTGTTACACAAAACAAATATGTCACTTTTCATAGAAGCTTTCATTATGTTCTCTCGGCTACTGGTTAACGTAACGACGGTTGCACGTATCCCTTTCATCAGGTATTGAAGTGTGTGGATGCTAACTACCCCTGTAACACTATACTTCGATACACAACCAACCAGTTCCAGGTTGTATTTTACATTCTTTGTCTTCCCGTTATTATTCCAATACAAGCTGTATCATATCACTCTCTCTCTCTCTCTCTCTCTCTCTCTCTCTCTCTCTCTCTCTCTCTCTCTCTCTCTCTCTCTCTATCCCCCTCTCACACACAGAGAGAGAGAGAGAGAGAGAGAGAGAGAGAGAGAGAGAGAGAGAGAGAGAGAGAGAGAGAGAGAGAAATCTTTCTATTATCGCTTGCACTACTGAAGATTTGTCCATTTGAAAATTACCAAATACAAGGGTGAATTCATCTGCCCTCTCAGTGCCACGGACTCCCACGTGACCTGGAGAATATGTGCAGTTTCCTTTGGTTCCGGTCACTTGCTAAAGACACCCAAGCAAACCACAGCCATTCGTTTTCGATCTTCTGTATCATTAAAATGAATCAGATAGTATAGGGAGCCGCGGTAGTGTAGTGGTTAGACGCTAGCTTGCCGGTCCGATGTCATGGGTTCCAGCCGCACCGAGGCAGATTGGAATTTTATAAATTGGTCTGGGCTCCAGGTCGATTCAGTTTAAAATGGGTATTATGAAATGCCTTGGGAAGTAAAGGCGATATGCATGATACTGACCCACTGAATGCTGACTATTTAAAGTTAGTTGCATATCGTTATACATGACGCCGTAGTCAACACCAGCACTGTTTGCTGTTGTGATCTCTTGGCAAGATTAGGTTCAGTAGTTTGGAATGCCCACTGGTCAATGAAAATATTGGTCTAGCGCCATATTACCGATACGCCTTAACTCGCGTAAAATGGACCCTTTAATTTTACTAATTTACAGCTAGTATTGCAAATTTGGCATAATTAGTACCTGCGACACAGCAGGGAAAGTGGAACGAACTATACTTTCTAAGGATAGATAACATTTTAAAACGGACAGGACATTAACAAAGTGACAAAAAGTGAAATGTTGGCAACAGACAGGCACGACTGACATACAGAGAGTAGAGGAGAGTGATGCTTCAGACGACATCCTAGGTTATAAAACAAGGTCAGAGAGGTTAAGAAAGACATTCATGAATTATGTCCACAGCTGAGATCGGACACTTTTGTCTAACCGCCTCCATCCCTCCAGGGTATTTACGAAGTATTGGCGTGCAGTATAAAGTAGGCAACAGCATTGCTCAAAATATAAAGACGCCATTTGTTCATTTAGTTCAGTGGTTCTCAACCGGTGGGGAATCCCCCCCCCCCCCCAGGGGGGAGTTTTGGGGTTTCCAGGGGGGGGGGGGGGAATGAAGATTATTTCAAGATCGCGTTAATACAAGAACCGATTACTTGATATGGTTTTTCCCTTCATACTTTACGGTTCTGTACGTATCACCCTTCTGAAATTCATTTTATAACGTAAATAGATTCGTAAATCACGTTTTATGTAGATGTCTAGACTTGTTTTAGTATATGCTATTAAATTTAGCTTCAATTATTACGTATACTGTGTAGGGGCAGCGGGGAATTTTTAGGGAGGGAATACGCAAAAGGGGGGGGGGGGAATGACGTTCTAAAAATATGGTGGGGGGGGGGGAATGATGTCCTAAAAATTTGGTGAAGGGGGGCATGGGCCAAAAAAGGTTGAGAACCACTGATTTAGTTATAGCTCAATTTATAGTAGCCGTTGACATACGATGGTTATTTATTTACGACTTTGGTCGCCATTGCGCTGTCTGTCTGTCTGTCTGTCTGTCTGTCTGTCTTCGCCCCCTGCTAGTAACTTCAGTAGGTTCTTGTGTGTCGTTAGAAAGTCTTGGAAGAGATGCCGTGCCGAGATGAGACCGGCTGAGTTTTTTAGCTGGAGTCCTTCCAGGGGTAGCCACGATTATACTTGCAGGAGACCGAAGTTTGATTTACTGCATTAAGCAGGACAAACTTGAATAGCTCATTGAGGGGAATAAATTATTCACATTTTACAATTAGTGGCCTGAATGAATTTATACCAGGATGGACGTTAACATTATGAAGATGAAAAGATCAGTGTTAAATGGACAGCTTTGAAGTGGGATATCTGACTATAAATCCATCATCATTATTCATTAAGGAGGATGTTAAGACTGTTTGAACACATGTATTCACAGAGATACGAAAGTGGACACTAGCGTGGACGGAATTATCATATATGAATAAGTCATTTTAAATGTTTGTCCTAACAACAGTCTTGACAGATGATAATGATTGCCTTTTTTCCACAACTTGCGTGAATGCTTTGATTTGCCAGCAGTTTTGTCACGTTAAACAACAATTATGAATATGCCGGCCCAACAATATCATGTTTCTCGCTCAACGATTGAAATCAAATCTCTCGCTCAAGAGTGGTCAGTAAGGAAGCCAGATTTCGTTGATATGGTGTGACTAAATGTAAACAGTATGAGAACACGTTTTACATTGACTAGAATTCTCTCTCTCTCTCTCTCTCTCTCTCTCTCTCACTCTCTCTCTTGCACACGCACACACACACACGAGAACACGAGAGAGAGAGAGAGAGAGAGAGAGAGAGAGAGAGAGAGAGAGAGAGAGAGAGAGAGAGAGAGAGAGAGAGAGAGAGAAACGAACGAACTTATTTTTAAAGGGTCACAAATTGGGCACGCTGGCCCATTTGACATTCGGTTCTTCCAATCACTCATCTTTCGTACATCTATTATCTATTATGCATGTTACATTCACATAAGGGGGGGGGGGGCATTACCAAATGAACGTTGTAAACATAAGGCATATTACCACGTTATGAGACAGGCAGGCAGCCAGACATACACACGCACAGAGAGGGGATATAGTCATTCAGATTAAGAACTCTAATTTCACATGGTCAAGAACTGGACACGCAGGCCTGCCCAACATTCTGCAGGTAAGCCCAACATTCTGCAGGTAAGCCCAAAATTCTGCAGGCCTTTGCAGAGCGTCGATCTTATGCTGGCTCGCTGGGAAAACTCTCGATCGTTTTACTGTTCCACTGCTTCGTGCATTTCCCAGTCCAGATTGTACAATCTGTGTCCATTCTGGAATCTTCTTTCTTTTTCTTTTCATACCACAGTGACGTTTAATATGGGCAAATTATTTCAGTTTCCGAGACACGGCGTTATTTCTGAGCCATTATTCTTTGATGTTTAAATGGAGTAAAATGTCAGCATTTTTCTTTTTCTCTACCCGCGGTAAGATAAGACATTTTATCTGAAACATTTAAGCTAAAAAGCTCTTTAGGAATTGTGAAATGTGTCATGATTCACATCAGCATGTTTCCACAGAAAAGATGCATCTTCTCAAAATGTTTACTGCTATTTCTTTCCTGGAGTTGTGCCATAGACTCTTAATGTTATTTCCACATCAGTTACGTCAAACAGAATTCTAAATAAATGCCGTTCTAATGTAAACACTGTGTGAAGAGGAATCTAAATAAAAGTAAATAGTATAGGACCCCTTTTCACAAGGTGTGGACTGCGCCTGGCCCTGCACCAAGTAGGGTTAGGATTGGTTAACCTCTCTCGGGAGGGGTGAACAGTGAAAATTAGTAGCCTGCCGATGACTCGCAGACTACCTCAAGTCAACCCCTGGACACATTTGGACATGTTTTGGATGTGCAAGACCAGTACTGGAACTTTACATCAAGAGGAAAGACATGGTGATCTTTGAAACGTTAACAAGTCTGTGTACCTGCTATTAAGGCACACCTCCAAGAGGTGCCCGGCATTTTGGCTGTGTAATACCCACCCCTCTCTTCTGGAGACTACAGCCACTAACCCCTGCTCAATCGGTGGGAAAAGGGCAAGGGGGTATAATCGGGACAAGAATAAAGACTTGAAACACGAGTGGTTATAGTGTGTGGTAGCGAACCATGACCGCCCAAGCTTATCGTCATGGCACATGATGGTGATGAATCCTATGTAAAGCCAGAAATGTTTATCTGCCCAAGGTAAAGTTGTAAAAGAAATCAAACACTGCGCTGTGATTGACTGAGTAAGTAGCATCCATGTCCTCAGCCCTTACATAAATTATGGAAACCACGGTGGCGTAGTGGCTAGACGCTCACCTGCCGGCCCGGTGTTCATGGGTGTGAATTGACATACAGGCGGATGTTTACACTTGACCTGGACTCTCACACTGACCCAGCCTAAAATGTGTATCACGTCCTGGGAAGGGAAGGCGGCCTACATCATAATGACCACATCACCCTTAGAGTACCAAGTATCGGCTAGCACCATATACCCAATGCGCCGTAATACTTACTGTTTATTTATGCAAGTCCCGCTAGCATACTCTAGCAAACGTCATTAAGCGCAGAATCTTCTTCTTCTTCTTTCGGTCGCTTGAAATATGTCTATTACTGCAATGTTGTCTCTTGTATGAATTTAACGGTCTTGTTTTAGTTCACTCAGCGGTCCATAGAGTTTATCTTCCACTGTTGTCTCTCTAGGCCAGAAGGTTTGCCTAGATATGTTATATTTTGGGCAGTCTTGGAGTATGTGCTCTACTGTCTGCGACGCCAATCCACATGTGCACATGGCTGTTTCACCAATCCTGAATTGTGTATACATGTGGTTGCATAATCTATTGTGTCCTGTTCTGAGGCCCAGAATAATGACTTGTTCTGGTCTGTCCATAATGTGATAGTCGTCTTGAGCAGGTTTTGGTGGCTTTCTGACTGATTTGATCATTCTTTTCTTTTGGTGGTATGTAACGGGCACACCAGGCTGTTCTTCTTTTGCTCCTTCCTTAGCCAATTCGATCAGCTCTGTCGTTTCCGGGTATTCCACAGTGAGATGGTATCCACTGTATGGTGACCTTATGCTGACTGCGAAATTCAGAAAGCACTGGCAATTTGCGAGACAGCAGCGCCTCTAGTACTGATTTTGCATTTGTCAATAGCAAGCGCAGCATCATCACGTGCGCTGTCAAATGACGTAACTGTCCATGTATCTCCACAGATCTCGGCCCCAGTTCTGGATCAGCTCAGTTGATGTTTTCTCTTCATGCCATCGGCTTTGGTCATCATCATCAGCATCGTCATCATCAAGTACTTTGCCGACGGCATGGATAAATTAATGTACTGACTCCCTCTCGTGCCACCAGGACTGTCCAGAATTTGTTTTTCTCGCTGTCTTTCTCTATCTCTCTTTCCACAAATCTTTCTGTTTCTCACAAAATGTGCCAGTGTTTGTCTTCTCATAACGTGGCCACAATATGATGACTGCCTCCTTCTGATGTTTGTGAAAAGCTGTCTTTGCGACTTAGCCTTCTTCGAAACGTCCACATTACTCTTTTTAGATGTCTAATGAATTTTCAGCAATCTTTCATAAAACCACATGTCTAAGGCTTCCAGGGATTTTTTTTGCCTATTTACTAATTGTCAAGGATTCGCAGTCGTATGTTGAAATTGGTTCTGTGTAACATGCAAGAATTATTTTCCTAACCTCAAATAATATGGACTTTTTGGTTATGTTCTTCATGTGAACATCATTTACAAAAAATATGCATGAACTATAGGAAATACCGAGTTATAGACATTGTAGAAAGACAGGAAACGAACTAAATAAATTACTCAGTGGTGATTAGACTTTTCAAACGTTCCAGGATATTTTGGAATAAGTCAAAATTCGGTCGGAGAAACACATCATCGGGTGAGCGCATTCCAGTTCTGCGATGTGTGAAGTCTAATGGCCGTTGCATGATGAGAAAATGTGATGCTGATCATAGACTGAATAGTCCTTTCTCACATACACGATAGTCTACACCACAGATGTCTATATGCATACACTATATACACACCTGACATAGTTTTCTTCATTAAATAGTTTATTATTTGTTGAAGAACAATGTTGTGTGGGTATGTTCTGGAGGAATAGAAAGAGAGAGAGAGAGAGAGAGCTAGTGATAAAAGACAGAACTGGGGGTGTGTAGATAAAGGTCCGGCATTAGTCCCACAACGGAGAAAAGGGTATTTAAAGGCGTGCTTGTTGATTCTACTTTCCCCCCAGGGACGACAAGTGACAACCGGTAAATTGGACTAAAATGTTGCTTTTCTCGTCATTGACTTTCGGACGTAAATTACTTATACCTCTGAAGTCGGAGTGGGTTCACCTGATGACGAGGGACACTGGAATTATGGAAAGCTAGTCAACACGCAAAAATTAGTCCAGTGCTGCTAGAAGTATTAGCTCGTGTATGGATTACGTTTGAGTTCAAAGCGAGCGAATGAAAACAAAAGTATCCAGTATCAGCTCAAATAATGATCCATGGTATCATCATCTCACCAGTGGGCTCATAGAGACTGTGGTTCTCAACCTTTTTTTGGGGGTGGGGCCCATGCACCTCTTCACCATATGTTCAGAATGTCACCCCCCCCCCCTTTTTTTTCGTATTTCCTCCCTATAAATATTCCCCCTTACACAGTGTAGGTAAAAAAGGAAGCTAAGTTTAATAACACATACTAGAACAATACTAGACATCTGTTAAATACGTGATTTGCGGGTCTATTTACGTTATAAAAAGAATTTCAGAAGGGCGATAAGTACAGAACCGTAACGTTTGGAGGAAAAAACAGTATCAAGTAATCGGTTCTTGTATTAACGCGATCTTGAAATAATCTTAATCCCCCCCCCCCCTTTAGAAACCCTAAAATTCCCCCCACCCCCAAGGGGGGGGGGGAATTCCCCACCAGTTGAGAACCACTGATATAGACATTAATGTATTACACCATGACTTGTATTTTAAAGATGTGCAACTTACCGCCCTTGACTTCGCCGTTGGTGCAGATAGCGGTCATGGAGTTGGCAGTGATGGTTGTGACCACACCAGACAAGAGCACAATCACGGTGGACTGAATAATTCCCGCGTTGCCCACTACCCAGGGCAGACGAATGAACAGCATCACGCCAAAAATATTCAAGACACATCGTATCTGTGGACAAGTTAACAATAATACTAAAATTTAGTAACAGCAATTTTAAAATTTGAATAACGAAGACACAAACAATAGATAGCACGGTTTATTCCCTGGCATATTTCGGTACATACTGCAGAAATCACACAACATTAAGTAAAGTAATTAGATAAACCCTACACGCTGAAATATACACATATTCTCACAGTAATTTCAATTTTTTTTTTTTTTTTACCACGATAATATTAAACTAACTACCATGTCTTTCTGTTTGCACAAAACTGGCCTATGCAAATTAATCATGATGGCTTCTGCGACCTTTAACAAGCAAGATTCTAATATTTTTATTGTCCATGCCGTGTGATATCATTGGTGATCATGTCTGTCCGCGGCTCTCTGCCTCGTGTGCTGCCATACATTTCTGATAGCGATGTTTCTCCATGCCAAGATGTAAAACTGTCCAGCATCTTCTCTCTTGGTCACCGTCGGCTTCTCTTCCCCTTTCCAGGAAATGTCTAAAGAATGTAGATGGCCTTCGTTTGATGCGAGCAACTACCTCTCTGTGTGAGAAAACATTTTTTCAAGATATTTTAATTGCCTCTTTTCTCCGCCAACGGTGTTTTCATAATTCTTCTATAAAACCACATAATTCCTCACTTGTCTGCTAATTGTCCATGATTCACTTCTATACATCAGAGTTGGTTAAATATATCTCTTAATGGCTGTAATTTTCTAATACACAATAGTAACAATTAAAGGTCCCGTGTCCAGAATTGCGAGCTGACATTTCCACCAATTTATGACAACAGTACAACTTCTTTGTTTTTATGGGGTTGGGGGAGGGGGGGGGGGGTGTAGCGTTTGTGATTTATCATCTTTCTTGAACATCTGCAATCGTACGGACAGTAGTTTCGCAGCTAAACTATTTCCTCTCCTCGAGAAAGTCAAAATGCCATGTCGGCTACAGCACTTTTTATTTCGTTTTCCCTAGTTATGCTTTAAGTACCCATGTTTACTCCTAGTTTTAATGCCAACATGGTTTTGAAAATAGTGGATACAAATGACCTATTAATAGCTAGCACTAAATACACGCTCAGAAAGTAAAGTCCTGAAGAATGGTTAACTGATTCAGTGCCAACGGATAATATATCGCCATTTATCATCGCCATTTGCGACCTCCCATTTGGACAGAAGGATGATATATCGCCATACTATTGTCATCGTCTTATTTGTATTGTTTCGTGGTATCGTCGGCAATTTCACTGCTCATTGAATGGAAATTTACATGATAATACTTGTTTATTTGATTGTGTACCATGTTTGGTTCAAACTTACTTTCAGTTTGGCACTGAATAAGTTGAGAATTAATCTTTAAAGAAGTAATCATCGTTTAGCCATCAATACATAATCTTCTCTGTTGCCTTCTTCTTTCAGTTTTACGAGTGCCCGGCTGAAGCTGTGTGATCTTTGGATTAAATATATCGTTCAGACGTTAATTTTGTCTTCTTCAGTATCAGAAGTGCCTGGTTAAAGTGACGTAAAGTGGCTTAAATACATCGTTCAGACATAACAATTTCAGTCGCAGGCAGTTGTTACTTGCACACTATTTATCCCAAAGTTGTTGTTTTGAGAGCAACAATGTGTGCGCCTGAGTGAATTAAAATAATTCAACTATACGACAGGACAAGTTAAAGTAACGTGTAGGATAGAATGGATTAACACAACAGAAGAAAGGAAAATAATAATAAGTTAAGAAAGTACGCAATACAGGGTTACTCGCATGTCCTTTACATGACGTGACAGTCCACGGTATTCTTTGTGATTTTCTAGACAATTTTACATTCAGTAATTTGCCACTGCCGGTCTCTCTGGCTGTGGGGTTACAACACTTTCTCTCTGTAATCCCGTTTATCACGCAGAGTCTCGTAGCGGAGCGAGAGCTGAGGCGGTTCGACCCCCGCTCGTGACTTGCGGGATACTGAGCCGGCCGCTCAGAAATCAATGGCAAACTACTGAGCGTAATCTTGCCAAGAGATCAACATACAGCTGAAAGATGCTGGTGTTGACAGCTAAGTCCTGTAAAAAAGGATATGCTAAAAAAATAAAAAAAAAATTTGCCACTGCTGTAGGAACGGCCGACGTTTATACCATTGTGACAACACACGCAATGCGATCTGCTCCCAGATGGCCTGCGTCTGACTTGGAACCCGGTATATCGGTTTTGTGAAACTGCGTTCACTAATTCTAAGCCACAGGTGCCGTCATGCAATGTAGAGAGTTAACAAATCATGTTTAATGAGCTTACCAGTAGTGGAAGAGTTAACAGATTGCTCTACCAGTATACATTTAACTGTCCTGTGTTCTTTCATTACACGCCGTAACGACAGCTTGCCTTCGGCATCCCCCATTATTAATCTAATCTCTCTGTATTCTTGCATAAAGCGAATATAATAATCTTATCAAGCAAACATAACAACCTCATAAAGCAAATATAATTACACCATAAAACAAACATAGAGGAGGGGATGGCAGAGGGATCAGGATGTCCTGCTTACTCATCATGGTGTGTGTACTCGTACGGATCTAGGTAGTACCCAAAAAAAAAATAAAAAAATCCTAGCTTGTATAGTACGTGGCGACTGCTGAGGCAAGCGGCTTTTATCCCTCAGCCAAGAAGACCATACTTGGCACACACTGGCAACGGTATGGATACCGAATTAAAACATATATAGATGATTTGGAGAGGGGGGACGGACAGCTTAATTGATTATTGATCGAGAGTACTGACACATACCATTTTACGTATTTGCTCGCAATAAGATACTTCTTAAGAAGATTAAAGTGAGGGAAGTGTCACCAAAATTGGTAATAAATGCTGCCTTTTCTGCATAAATATTATAAAGAGCCGCACAACTAGATGGGACACGAACTCCGTAGCTCCCGTGACGATCGCCGGGGGATCCTGGGGAGGAATGGGGGGAGGGAGAATGCACGGTGAACCGAAAGAAGGATTCCGACAATTGATGTGTATACCGGAATCGCACATCCTATAAACATTCTTTTGTGGATAGATTGCCTAATTTTAACATGTTAACAAATGTAGCCACAGATTTTCCAGCTACTGTAGGATTTTTAACTTGTGCAATGTGAACGCGGCTTTTTGGCACTAGTCCGATATGGCTAGACGTCTGATTCACTATCTCAGAATCCAGGGGTTTAGGGGGGAATTACCATCTTAGTTTGTAAAAATCCAAACGTGAATAGAATCAAGTGTGCTCGAGTCAGAGACGAAGTGTAAGCCACTCAGAAGGAACGTAACTCATTGTCAACCGCGGATCACCGGAAATGGCTAAAACATCGGCCCAAATGTACATAACACCGCGTAGAGTGGATGCAGTCAGTAACTGAGACCGGATTAAATCAAATCAAATGATGTCGAGGTAGCGAGTTCAGCCTATACACCGACCAGTTGGACTAAAATTAAAATGTTGACTTTTCGACCTTGACTTGGGGACGTAAATTACAAGTACCCTTGAAGTCGAAGTGAGTTCGCATGATGGCGAGGGTTATTGCGAATAGGAAAAGCTAATCCACGCGTGAAATCAAGTCCAGTGCACTAGAAGTAGTAGCTCGCGTATGGACTACGCTTGAGTTCAAAGCGAACGGATAACAACAAACATGCTCTCATTCCATCTCAGTACTCCTGCGTCTTGTTATATATATATGTATATATGTGTGTGTGTGTGTGTGTGTGTGTGTGTGTGTGTGTGTGAGTGTTTGTTTGTTTGTTTATATGTGTGTTTGTATGAGTGTTTGTGTGTGTTCGTCTTTGTATGTGTGTTTGTGTGTATGTTTGTTGGTGTTTATATGTGTGTTTGTGGGTGATCGTGTTTGTATGTGTGTTTGTTTGTGTGTTTATGTGTTTGTATGTGTGTTTGTGTTTGTATGAGTGTTTATATGTGTTTGTTTGTGTGTTTGTTGTGTTTATATGTGTTATTGTGTGTGTTCGTGTTTGTAAGTGTGTTTGTTTGTATGTTTATGATATGTGTTTGTGTTTGTATGAATGATTGTGTGTGTGTGTGTGTGTGTGTGTGTGTGTGTGTGTGTGTGTGAGTGTGTGTGTGTGTGTGTGTGTGTTGGTGTCAGGTTTTAGATATGACTGAGCTACCGTATAACAGTAGACGGTACAACCTGCTTTCTGTTAGCTCCCAACGTTGGGCGGGGCTTACCAAACCCGACACCCCACATTGTGCCAACGGCTTCGGGCGGAAGAGCGCAAATGGGAAGGTACAAGCCTTACCCTGGTGCGAGGAAATGCAAGCTAAAGACAAAACGTCATGGCAGGACAGACCAGGCCCTAAGCCTTGGTTGGCGGCTGGTCTAGGGTCGAAGCTCCGACAGGCGGACAGTTAGATCATTGCTTTGCTGATCCGGCAGCTTCTGCAGCTTGTCTTGTTCCAGATGTAGGGGTGTTACCTTTCCTCTGGAGTGAACTAGGCAGACCGAGAGAGGGATCATGCTGCATGGGCAACACATGATCTCTATATTTTAGCCCAGGCTTTGTGCTATAGAGAGGTCTTAACTCCATCCCTGGTCTTAACTGGTCTCGGAATCAACGCGAGAGACAACTGTTACGGGTTATAAGTCCCTGTCAATAGGCGTAGACATGGGGCGCCACGCGTTGCCTCTGACGGTGGGAGACACCTACAGGTGTCACTGATCAGCTACCGCCCGCCTCAAGCTGGGCAGCCCCCGGCCAATTGGGTGCTGATCCGCCACAGCCTGCCTGCTTCAATGGGTGCTTGGGGCTAGGACAAAATCTGAATCGCAGGCTGTAAAACCAATGCACCAGGTACAAATACAAATAAAAATAAAAATAGAAACCTCAAGCTACGGCTTGCAACATGGAACGTGATAACCATGTGACCAGGATTTTCCACTGACTTGACCAATATTGACGATGTGAGAAAAACGGCTGTGACTGATGCCGAACTCTATCGTCTTAACATTGATATTGCTGGCCTGCAGGAGACTCGCCTCGCTGATGAAGGGCCACTCAGGGAAAACAATTACACCTTTTTTTGGAAGGGTAGAGGGCAGGCAGAAAAAAGGCAACACGGTGTGGGCTTTGCAGTGAAGAATTCGCTACTGGGAATGATTGAAATTCCAGCAGGAGGAAATGAAAGACTATTATCCCTGCGCTTGGCAACCTCTTGTGGTTTTGCCACCATTATTACTGCATATGCATCGACACTCGATTCCTCTGATGATGTAAAGGATTCGTTCTATGAGAAGTTAGACTCCGTGATCAAGGCAGTTCCAAAATCTGACTACATTTATATGCTCGATGATTTCAATGCTCGTGTGGGCCCAGGACTCGAGTTCATGGTCAGTGTGCCTTGGAAAATACAACATCGGTCGCATGAATGAAAATGGGTAAAGGCTGCTGGAGCATTGCACCAGTAATGACCTATGTATTACAAACTCCTTTTTTAAAACAAAAGAGATGCATAAGGCCACATGAAAACATCCAAGATCCGGCCATTGGCACCAGCTGGACTTCATCATCACACGGAGACAACATCTGAACTATATATCATTGACTCGAAGTTAACATAGTGCTTACTGTGATACGGATCATTCTTTGGTTGTTGCAAGGGTTAGACTGATACCAAAGAGAATCTACACAGCTAAACACAAATCTAGCCTCAGGATTAATATTATTAACACTCACGATCCTAAAAAGTGCTCTCAGTTTCAACAGCAACTTGACGACGCTTTTACTGATACACCAGAAAATTGTACAGTAAATGAAAAGTGGGGTCAACTTAAGGAAACTCTTTATAAAACTGCCGTAGGGGTTTACGGCACTGTGGATCATAAGAGGCAGGACTGGTTTGCGGCAAACAGCGAGACTCTGCAGCCCTTGATTGATAAGAAGAAGACAGCTCTCTTAAGAAACAAGGAAAGACCAACGCGTAACACTCTGAGTGAGCTAAGGCAAGCTAGGAAGGATGTGCAAAAGGCTGCCAGGCAGTGTGCAAATGATTATTGAATCAAGTTATGTGAGTCCATTCAAATCGCAAGTGATAAGGGAAACATAAGAAGCATGTATGAAGGAATAAAGAAAGCCTGTGGTCCAGTGATCAGAAGAAGTGCACCATTGAAAACCTTAACTGGAGAAATCATCACTGATAAGAAACAGCAGATGGACAGATGGGTATAGCACTATTTGGAGCTTTACTCAAGTGAGACCAAACTAGCGGATGATGCCCTCAACGCCATAGAGGCTCTACCAACTCTTGACCACCTGGTCACACTTCCCACCATAACAGAAGTTAAGTGTGCTATAAATGAACTTGCATCTGGCAAGGCTCCAGGTAAGGATGGGATTCCAATAGAGGTTATCAGGAGTGGGCAAGACACACTCACTCTACAGATCCACCAGCTAATAGAGCTATGCTGGCGAGAAGGACAAGTCCCATAGGATTTCAAAGATTCAAGCATCATAACACTGTACAAGAACAATGGCGATCGGAGCGACTGCAACAACTATAGGGGTATCTCACTTCTGTGTATTGTTGGAAAAAAAAATTGCCAGAATTGTTCTGCGCAGACTTCAAGTCCTAGGAGATCAAGTCTATCCCGAATCACAGTGTGGCTTTCGACAGAACCGGTCTACCATTGATATGATATTCTCATTGCGACAAATGCAAGAAAAATGCCGTGAACAGAATCAACCACTGTTTATTGCCTTCATCGACCTCACAAAGGCATTTGATTTGGTCAGTCGTGGGGGTCTGTTTAAGGTACTAAAGAAGATTGGCTGCCCACCAACTCTTCTGTCCATTGTGGAATCGTTCCACACAGGCATGAAGGGTATAATCAAGTTTGATGGTGCAACTTCTGAAGAGTTTGAAATCAAGAGTGGAGTTAAGCAAGGTTGTGTACTAGCTCCCACCCTCTTTGGAATATTACTTTTAACTTCTACTGAAATATGCCTTTCGTGATCAGGATGGTGGTATATAGATTCACTCACGCTCAGATGGCGGCCTCTACAATGCTCAGAGATTGAAGGCCAAGACCAAAATTAGGAGGGTACTGATCAGAGAGTTGCTTTTTGCAGATGATGCTGCAGTCACGACCCACTCAGGGGAAGAATTGCAACATCTACTATCTGCATTCTCCAATGCTTGTTCTGAATTTGGTTTAACAATTAGCAAAAAGAAGACACAGATTATGTCACAAGGTGCACATGGCGTACCATCAATCTTTATTGACGACGGCGAACTAGAGATGGTAGACCATTTTACATATCTAGGATCAGTGGCAAGTAGCAAATTATCCCTAGATCAGGAAATCAACATCCGGATTGGTAAAGCAGCAACAACAATGAACAGGTTAGGAAAAAGAGTCTGGGAGAACAGGAAGCTTACTGCCAAAACAAAAGTCCTTGTCTATCAAGCCTGTGTCCTTAGTACTCTTCTTTATGGCAGTGAAACCTGGACAACTTACTCACACCAAGAGAAACGTTTAAACAGCTTTCATATGCGGTGTCTGCGAAGAATTCTTGGTATTAAGTGGCAAGACAAAATCACAAATACTGAAGAATTGGAAAGATCAGGCTGTGTGGCGGTTTATTCCATGCTCAGTCTTCGTAGACGTAGATGGATAGGACATCTTAGGAGGATGGATGATGGCAGAATACCAAAGGACATCTTTTTCGGTGAATTACAGATGGGTAAGAGATCTCAGGGTCGGCCTCTACTACGATACAAAGATGTGTGTAAGCGGGACATGATTGATACAGGCATTGATAATGCACATTAGGAGCTGAACGTGTTGCATGGAGGGCAAAGATCAGAAATGGAAAAAGGACAAAGGAGAAAATTATTGCAGATAAGTCACACGCCGAGCGTGTGAGACGTAAGATGGTGCATGATGGTGGATATGACCACGTGTTCACATGCATCCACTGTGATCGGACATTTACAGCGCATATTGGCCTTATCAGTCACATTCGCTACCGCCATAGGTAAACGTTATTATGCCTATTTAAAGCACAAACTATCGTCTGTCAAGACGGAAGGTGCCAATGTAAGGTGTTTGTGTGTGTTTTTGTGTCTGTGTGTGTTTGTGTGTGTTCGTATTTGTATTGTGTTTGTTTGTGTGTTTGTTGGTGTTTATGTGTGTTTATATGTGTGTTTGTGTATGTTTGTATGAGTGTTTGTTTGTGTGTTTGTATGAGTGTTTGTTTGTGTGTGTGTTTGTGTTTATATATATGTTTATGCGTGTTCGTATTTGTATGTGTGTTTGTGTTTATGTGTGTGTGTGTTTGCGTGTTTGTGTGTATGGTGTTTGTTTGTGTGTTTGTGTGTTTGTGTTTATATTGTGTTCGTTTTGTGTGTGTGTTTGTATGTGTTTATATGTGTGTTTGCGTGTGTTCCTGTTTGTATGTGTGTTTATATGTGTGATTGTGTGTGTTTATATGTGAGTTTGTGTGTGTTCGTGTTTATATGTGTGTTTGTGTATGTTTATATGTGTGTTTGCGTGTGTTCGTGTTTGTGTGATTGCTTGTTTGTGGTTTTGTTTGTGTTTATATGTGTGTTTGTGTGTGTGTTCGTATTTGTATGTGTTTGTTTATGTGTGTGTTAGTGTGTGTTTTCGTGTTTGTCTGTATGTTTGTGTGTGTGTTTGTTGTATTTATATGTGTGTTTGTTTATATGTGTGTTTGTGTGTGTTTGTGTGGTTGTTTGTGTCTATATGTATGTGTTTGTGTTCGCGTTTTTGTGTGTTTATATGTGTGTTTGTGTGTGTTCGTGTGTGTATGTGTGTTTGTTTATGTGTGCGTTTGCGTGTGTTTATATGTTCTTGTGTGTTCGTGTTTGTATGTTTGTTTATGTGTATGTGTGTTTGTTTGTGTGCTTTTTGTGTGTATGTGTGTGTTCTTGTTTATATGCCAGTTTGTTTGTATGTGTTTGTTTGTGTATTTGTATTCATATGTGTGTTTGTGTGTGTTCGTGCTTGTATGTGTGTTTGCCTGTGTGTGTTTGTGTTTATATGTGTTTATATGTGATTGTGTGTGTTCGTGTTTGAACGTGTGTTTATTTTTGTGTGTTTGTTTCTGTATGTGTTTGTGTGTGTGTGTGTGTGTGTGTGTGTGTGTGTGTGAGAGAGAGAGAGAGAGAGAGAGAGAGAGAGAGAGAGAGAGAGAGAGAGAGATACAGAGAGTCAGAGAAACAGAGAGAGAAAAGGGGGGGGGAGGACTTTCAGCTATACGTTGACCAGAATCAGTGAGTTTCCTATCGCTATTACCAATCACATCCCGAAATTTACTTTTAATTTATTTAAATATGAATTTGCTAACAGGCAGTTTTTTTTTAATCATGTGCACCTAACATTAAGAATTTCATGTATGCATATACAGAATTCTGCCAAAACACATGCACTTTAAATTAATCTAAATGCAATTTTTAAAATGGAGATAATAATTGTTTTAGACAGTCAGGAAACGGTCACAAGGAACTTAACCGTTATAATTTAAGAATTCAGTAAGCCATGAATGCTGGAACCATAGCTTCCAATAATCATCAATGAAGCAACTCTCTAACATTGATTATCAACTCATTATATACCAAACAACCAGAGATATCTTGCCATGATGTCATTCTAAACGCCACAACTCAACAAACGTAACCCACTACGCTCTGAACTAATTCTAAACGTCGCAACTCATCAAACGTAACACATTACGTCATTTCTAACATTTTCTTTATTTAAAAAAAAAAATGAACAGGACATGCAGTGGCTAATTAATACATGGATTCTATCTGGCTGACAATGAATTAATAATTATCAGCTATACAGTGACTATATCTGTCTGGTGATCGAGTGAAATGACGAGTCATGACCGCCCACGCTTTCCGGCATGGCACATGATTGATTGATTGATACAGTGAGTCTGGGATGCCGTGTAGTATGTTACTGTATATGAGTCCCCTGACAGGCAATCGACGTGCTACTCAAGTTTTCTAAGGTCGGATTAGATCAGATGTTATCTGGACAATGACAGAGAGTGTGGAATTGTTCTGCAGAAATCTCCGTTTCTCGCCTTGATGATTCTGTCTAACATCCTCATCCAAGTCCATCGTTGTATGTTAACTGTCCATGTCAACATTTGCCTTCATTATGTACCATCTTATGTACCATTATGCCTTCCATCTTTTCCTCCAGTAGTTTTCTTAGCTATTTATCATCTCTATTTCCTCCGAAGTCGGAGAGTGTCTGCCTGTACGGCGAGGAACCACCAGTCTGCACACCAATAAGCCAGACATGGGACAACGGATACTCACGCAAAACTCAGGTCCTGTATGACATCACACTGATGTTGGACAACAGGATGCCTTCATCCGACATACAGGACTTCGCGTTAGAGCTCAAGCCAACGAACACAAGCAAGCAAGCAAGCAAGCATCATCTCTATAAACGAGGATTTTCATTGAAAATCGTAAGGGGAAATAAGATACGCTCATAATTTTTATAAATTCAAAATAATGGAATTATCCATCAATCATTCAGTCGTTGGGGGAATAAGAAAAGCTTGTAATTCTTATCAATGGAAAATAATGGAATTATCATTCATTCATTCATTCATTCATTCATTCATTCATTCATTCATTCAATTATTCAGGTCCCATCTCCAGATGAAAGATGCCATTCTCTATATTAAAACAGTAAGATAAACTGTTGTAAGGTTATCTCTGGGTATTATCTTTCTACTTATTATTCTTTTAAAATCTACCTGCTCGCCTGGCTTCGATTTTTTTCTCAATAGTTTTTAATAGTAAAAAAAAAAGTAACAGGACCCCTTCACATGCCTTATTTGGCATGTGGCGATAGACACCTATATTTTAAAGACAATCAGCACCCGGTTGGTATTGTGCTCAGTATCGCACCGGCCTCCTTTATTTCCCAGAACAATTTGTGGCCCGCATTCAAGGCTGGATCGACATGGGAGCCCAAATCGATTTAATTAAAAATCCCACGCCTGGATGGGGATTGGTACACATGACCACCGAGCTACCCGGCAAGCGTGCTAGCCACTGCACTGGAGCCATTGCTTCAGAGACACAAATGTAATAAACATGTGTGGCCTTTGTCTCTGTTTCCTCCAGCAGAGATATGTAACTATTTTTGGAAACGTAGAAGTAGCGGAAATAGGAACGGAAGAGAGAAGTCACAATTATATTGACGTTGAGGAAGTCGGGCACCTGTTTATAGAGGCAGCAGACACGGTTAGCCAATCGATATATGAAGATTGCGGTAATCTATCTATTCTTGCCACTGGTTATTGGCATAGGCCGTTACAGGAAGATGATAGAAATACAACTGTTTAAAGTACACTGCCGGGTGAGGAATATTAACTAATACCTGACGTTTTTGAAATGTGCTTGCATCAGACATAACTAAGAAAAGTAATCATACAATTGTTATTAATTATCCTGATATCTTGTTCACACTTATGTGTAATGAAACTTATTATATATTAAATATATACAGATATTGATCAGACACGAATATGTCAGGTTGTATGGTAATAACGATAAATCTCAAAATTCTGCCAAGTTCATTATTAGAACTGAGTATGTAAAGGTCAGAATAATAAATATAATAATAATAATGAGAAGAAGAAGAAGAAGAAGAAGAAGAAGAAGAAGAAGAAGAAGAAGAAGAAGAAGAAGAAGAAGAAGAAGAAGAAGAAGAAGAAGAAGAAGAAGAAGAAGTAGAAGAAGAAGAAGAAGAAGAAGAAGGCGACGACGAAGCACCAGTAGCATCAGAAGAAGTAGCAGCAGCAGCAGCAGCAGAAGAAGAAGAAGAAGAAGAAGAAGAAGAAGAAGAAGAAGAAGAAGAAGAAGAAGAAGAAGAAGAAGAAGAAGAAGAAGAAGAAGAAGAAGAAGAAGAAGAAGAAGAAGAAGAAGAAGAAGGCGACGACAAAGCACCAGTAGCATCAGAAGAAGTAGCAGTAGCAGCAGCAGCAGCAGCAGCAGCAGCAGCAGCAGCAACAGCAGAAGAAGAAGAAGAAGAAGAAGAAGAAGAAGAAGAAGAAGAAGAAGAAGAAGAAGAAGAAGAAGAAGAAGAAGAAGAAGAAGAAGAAGAAGAAGAAGAAGACGAAAATGATGATGAAGAAGAAGATGAAGAGAAAAATGAAGAAGGAAAACTAATCTCCGCTCTGCAACCTGAATTTTGGTTTGCAACACCCCGCAAACACGTTGAGAACCGTGGCAATAAAACATGACTTGTTCTGTTTCAAGAGAACTATTGGTTTACATGTTATTTTTATCCCATGCCTTGGGCACCAGAAGTTTGTATAGTCTAGCTACAGGAAATCAACAATCAAGGACTGAACACGATACCTGATTAAACATCAAAGGAACTAGGACTATTCTATTACGGATTGCTTAACCAAGGATGATAGACAATTATTATTTAACTTCCTGTGCGCTGACGGAGGATTAGTAGGTCCATTAAACACAGCGGTTAGTTACACTTTAACGTAGATTTCTCGTTCTCAAAACATGTTTACACTATATTATCTACATGTTAGGGTCGACTGGCGCCAGCCAGTCTGATGATGTATATTCTTACGATTTTTTGTAAAGTAAACATGCATTCACATACCTTTCTGTAAAAAAAAAAAGGTAATATTAAAAAAATGTAACAAAATAAATAGAACGTAGCGAACGGTATATTTTCTCCTAATAAGAGAAATATAAAAACGCTAGCAAACATGAACATAAAAGGGACATTTGAAAACAAGAACTAACTTTACAGTATTGGTTTCAAAGATGAAAGCTGCGAATAACTTGGACTGACTAAATAACTAACAACGATCGTCTAGAAAGGGATAATGCAGCTAGAACATTATATACAACTATATGAAAGAGACAATGTTACTTGGTCACGTAATAAGAAGAGACACACTGAGCTTCAGAGAACATCTTGACTACTGGAAAGATCCGCGATTGAAGAACAGAAGCAAACACAGAGAACTAATGCCGCATGACTCCGTCTATCAAATGAAGAACATAACCAAAAAGTCCATGTTATTTGAGGTTAGGAAAATAATTCTTGCATGTTACACAGAACAATTTCAACATACGACTGCGAATCCTTGACAATTGGTAAATAGGCAAAAAAATCCATGGAAGCCTTAGACATGTGGTTTTATAAAAGATTGCTGAAAATTCATTAGACATCTAAAAAGAGTAATGTGGACATTTCGAAGGAGGCTAAGTCGCAAAGACAGCTTTTCACAAACATCAGAAGGAGGCAGTCATCATATTGTGGCCACGTTATGAGAAGACAAACACTGGAACATTTTGTGACAAACAGAAAGATTTGTGGAAAGAGAGATAAAGAAAGACAGCGAGGAAAAAATATTCTGGACAGTCCTGGTGGCACGAGAGGGAGTCAGTACATTAATTTATCCATGCCGTCGGCAAAGTACTTGATGATGACGATACTGATGATGATGACCAAAGCCGATGGTATGAAGAGAAAACATCAACTGAGCTGATTCAGAACTAGGGCCGAGATCTGTGGAGATACATGGCCAATTACGTTATTTGACAGCGCACGTGATGATGCTGCGCTTGCTATTGACAAATGCAAAATCAGTACTAGAGGCGCTCCTGTCTCGCAAATCGCCAGTGCTTTCTGAATTTCGCAGTCAACATAAGGTCACCATACAGTGGATACCACCTCACTGTGGAGTACCCGGAAACGACAGAGCTGATCGAATTGGCTAAGGAAGGAGCAAAAGAAGAACAGCCTGGTGTGCCCGTTACATACCACCAAAAGAAAAGAATGATCAAATCAGTCAGAAAGCCACCAAAACCTGCTCAAGACGACTATCACATTATGGACAGACCAGAACAAGTCATTATTCTGGGCCTCAGAACACGACACAATAGATTACGCAACCACATGTATACACAATTCAAGATTGGTGAAACAGCCATGTGCACATGTGGATTGGCGTCGCAGACAGTAGAGCACATACTCCAAGACTGCCCAAAATATAACACATCTAGGCAAACCTTCTGGCCTAGAGATACGACAGTGGAAGATAAACTCTATGGAACGCTGAGTGAACTAAAACAAGACCGTTACATTCATACAAGAGACAATATTACAGTTATAGACATATTTCAAGCGAACGAAAGAAGAAGAAGAAGATTCTGCGCTTAATGACGTTTGCTAGAGTATGCTATAAATGTTTTTTTGCGTATCCTTTTACAGGACTTAGCTGTCAACAGCAGCATCTTTCAGCTGTCTGTTGATCTCTTGGCAAGATTACGCTCAGTAGTTTGCCATTGCTTTCTGAGCGGCCGGCTCAGTATCCGCAAGTCACGAGCGGGGGTCGAACCACCTCAGTTCTCGCTCCGCTGCGAGACTCTGCGTGATAAACGGGATTACAGAGAGAAAGTGTTGTAACCCCACAGCCAGAGAGACCGGCAGAGTATGCTAGCGGGACTTAAATAAACAGTAAGTATTACGGCGCATTGGGTATATGGTGCTAGCCGATACTTGGCACTCTAAGGGTGATGTGGTCATTATGATTTAGGCCGCCTTCCCTTCCCAGGACGTGATACACATTTTAGGCTGGGTCTGTGTGAGAGTCCAGGTCAAGTGTAAACATCCGCCTGTATGTCAATTCACACCCATGAACACCGGGCCGGTAGGTAAGCGTCTAGCCACTATGCCACCGTGGTTTCCATAATTTATGTAAGGGCTGAGGACATGGATGCTACTTACTCAGTCAATCACCGCGCAATGTTTGATTTCTTTTACAACTTTACCTTGGGCAGATAAACATTTCTGGCTTTACATAGGATTCATCACCATCATGTGCCATGCCGATAAGCTTGAGCGGTCATGGTTCGTTACCACACACTATAACCACTCGTGTTTCAAGTCTTTATTCTTGTCCCGATTATACCCTCTTGCTCTTTTTCCACCGATTGAGCAGGGGTTAGTGGCTGTAGTCTCCAGAAGAGAGGGGTGGGTATTACACAGCCAAAATGTCGGGCACCTCTTGGAGGTGTGCCTTAATAGCAGGTACACAGACTTGTTAACGTTTCAAAGATCACCATGTCTTTCCTCTTGATGTAAAGTTCCAGTACTGGTCTTGCACATCCAAAACATGTCTAAATGTGTCCAGTCTAACTCAGAAGATGTCGACAAGTATGACTACTTATAGTTCTAGTGGCCAGTTGGTTACGAACGCCTCTGTTTGGAGAGGTAAAGTTGTCCGCAACACAGTTCCCGCGGAGATGACACTTCCATATCGAATCCATTGGAGGTGGAGGCAGTAACAGCGGCATTCTGGTGGCTAGAGGAGACTACTGCAACACACGTTGTGTTCATTACGGATTCAAAGAGTATGCTTAGCAAGGTGTGGAAAGGAATGTTTCGTGTGGAATGGCTCTCGTCGCCCCAGAGGTCACAGATTGTGAGAATTGTATGGATATTTTGCCCTGGCCATGCGGGTGTACGGGGGAATGAACAGGCTGCTAGGCTAGCAGGGAAGGCACTTCTTGGTGGTATCTTGCCTACGGACAAGGGGGAGGTGGTCGTGCGCTTGTTGGACCAGGTGGAGAAGGCGGAGGAACAGATTGAGAACCCATATATGGAAAGAATGAGATTGCGGGGGATCGGCAGGAGTTCTGGAAGAATCTCAAAACTGAGAGGAAAGACCAGGAGAACTTTTAATCAGATAGCGGTGGGAACGATTAGTTCTTCGCTGGCTGTTGAACGAGGGGACTGAGCACGTATGGGAATGTCCTGAGTGCAGTGATGTCGATTCTTAACTCAACTCATCTCAACTCAACATCGATATAACGGTCTCTTCACCAGCCTCACTCCAATAGATGTTTGCCCTTTAATGGCTTAGACTACCTGAATGTCAATGCAACTTACAACTTGCCAGAGAATTCGCCAAACCAAGCAAATAACCGAGCACCAACCAAGAATCCAAAATGAGGATTTCAACCATGAGCTACGTATGTAAAAGACGGAAATCTGAACCCCTTGGTCATAACAAGGAAATATTGCGTGAAACTAGTAAACATAACTGAATTTTTTAAAAAGTCTACTGGCTGAAGAGGAAACGGATGCAGGAAACAGGCATCTCAAACACTTTGAAAACGAGTAATTATTAAAGGTGAAAATGCAAATGATTACAGGTATACCGTTACCAAGCACGAAAACATTTCATTAGACAGCGATTGATCCCCACCCCACACATCTGCTGAGAAACATATTAGGGTGTATCCATGTTGTGATTCAACATTACCTACGCTGTCTAGAGTTAGGCTTTGGTTGGTAATGTTCCTCAGCGAATTTTATAACGCCAACCCGATGCCCAGAGGCTATTTTATAGCACAGTTAAAGGTATGCTTAGTTTACAGCTACGCAAGAAAACAATCCACGCCTACCCACGACGCACCGTACTATCAGTGCTAGATACCAAGGGTATCCTAAAGCGCAGATTGAAAACCGCTGACCTGCCATTATCTTGATGCAGAATAAAGTAGTAGTCCTATAGGCTTGCTGAAGCCAGACTGTTGGCTGCTAACGTCATTACGTGTTACTTTATATGGCTTCCTGTATGATCTCGGGCAGAGTTTTATAACAGGTCGCTTCCGTTGATCGCTCTTAGGTTATATGTCACTCTACACAACAGAAAGGAGAACACTGGAAGAGCGCTGACATCGTCGAAGTTATATGATTTAATAAACGTAAGGGTATTGATCGGAACTCATGTATAGCACATGTGTAGAAATAATATCAGCGGACATGGTGAGCAACAACAATTTAAAGTTATAGGCGCATTTAAGTCGATCATCATCATCGTCGTCGTCATCACCATCAAGTGTCTACTTTTGTGAGCGATCATGCGTCTTCATAGCTCCCATTCTCTGCTCTTCCAAGTGGTAGAGGACGAATAACGCGCAGCTGTGGGCAAACACAGCTACGAGATTCGAGTATCCACCGGTTGGACTAATCAACAAATATGCAGAATACGGTACTCATTTGACCTGCCAGCCAGAAAAGGCTGTCAAAAGCAGAAGTAATACATATTATATTGTAAGAAAACAGAGATAATAGTCATCACCAAGAAGACAGAACTACCACAATGTAACATACAAGTAAATGGAACGATTCTTAAACAAGTGAATCGGCACAACTAACATCTGATGGAAGGCGACTTTTAGAGACTAGAACAAGAATTGCTAAGGCAAGGTTAGTGTTTTGCAAGTTAGAAAACATCATGGACGGAGATCCAACCAACCAACCAACCAACCAACCAACCAACCAACCAACCAACCAACCAACCAACCAACCAACCAACCAACCAACCAACCAACCAACCAACCAACCAACCAACCAACCAACCAACCAACCAACCAACCAACCAACCAACCAACCAACCAACCAACCAACCAACCAACCAACCAACCAACCAACCAACCAACCAACCAACCAACCAACCAACCAACCAACCAACCAACCAACCAACCAACCAACCAACCAACCAACCAACCAACCAACCAACCAACCAACCAACCAACCAACCAACCAACCAACCAACCAACCAACCAACCAACCAACCAACCAACCAACCAACCAACCAACCAACCAACCAACCAACCAACCAACCAACCAACCAACCAACCAACCAACCAACCAACCAACCAACCAACCAACCAACCAACCAACCAACCAACCAACCAACCAACCAACCAACCAACCAACCAACCAACCAACCAACCAACCAACCAACCAACCAACCAACCAACCAACCAACCAACCAACCAACCAACCAACCAACCAACCAACCAACCAACCAACCAACCAACCAACCAACCAACCAACCAACCAACCAACCAACCAACCAACCAACCAACCAACCAACCAACCAACCAACCAACCAACCAACCAACCAACCAACCAACCAACCAACCAACCAACCAACCAACCAACCAACCAACCAACCAACCAACCAACCAACCAACCAACCAACCAACCAACCAACCAACCAACCAACCAACCAACCAACCAACCAACCAACCAACCAACCAACCAACCAACCAACCAACCAACCAACCAACCAACCAACCAACCAACCAACCAACCAACCAACCAACCAACCAACCAACCAACCAACCAACCAACCAACCAACCAACCAACCAACCAACCAACCAACCAACCAACCAACCAACCAACCAACCAACCAACCAACCAACCAACCAACCAACCAACCAACCAACCAACCAACCAACCAACCAACCAACCAACCAACCAACCAACCAACCAACCAACCAACCAACCAACCAACCAACCAACCAACCAACCAACCAACCAACCAACCAACCAACCAACCAACCAACCAACCAACCAACCAACCAACCAACCAACAACAACAACAACAACAACAACAACAACAACAACAACAACAACAACAACGACGACGACGACGACGACGACGACGACGACGACGACGACGACGACGACGACGACGACGACGACGACGACGACGAATGAGACAGTTCTACAAGAAACACATTCAAACTACGTCAGCATGACCGAACGCATAAGACCGCTCTCTCTTAAACTTCCAGTGTGCTAATGGCGAGGTAACGGTTCAACCTCTACACCGGTCAGTTGGACAAAAATGTCGACTTCTCGTTCTTAACTTGGAGTCGTAAATTACAAGTACCTCAGAAATCGGAGTGGGTTCGGCTAATGGTGGGGAAACTGTTAGTAGGGAAAGCTAATCCACACGCAAAAAGTCAGTCCAAAGCACTAGACGTACTAGCACGTGTATGGATTACGCTTGAGTTTAAAGCGAGCGAGCGCAAAAAAAAAAAAAAAATTAAAACAGATTCGAGAAATTAGATGTAAATAGCCAAGGTTCGAGAAATTAGATGTAAATAGCCAAAGATTCGAGAAATTAGATGTAAATAGCCAATATAAATAGCCAAGGGGGCTGCGTGGTCTCGAGGTATGGTGTCCGCCTCGAGTGCTGGAGGTCCCGGGTTCAAGCATTGGTGATGACCGGGATTTTTTTCACGTGGACTTCTAGTAATAAAATTTCCCCTGGTCTCTGGATAGTGAGATCGGACGCCCGTGCGTATTGTTGATCACCTAAAAAATCTCTTGGCAGTTAGAAATCGAAAAAGAGTAGCCTAACGGCGCTGCCCGGGCAAAATTTAGAGTTAAAAATCTACCAAGTATTTCAGGATCCTCGCCGGTGCTACGGAGTTCGTGCACTGAGCTGAGTTTCTCCAGACTCAGGTTTGAGTTAGGAGGAGAACGGAGCACTTATGGGCTACACCCGTGTGCCGTGATGTTGATCCATCGACTAAACTAAACTGATGTAAATAGGCAAAGGTTCGAGAAATTAGATGTAAATAGCCAAAGGTTCGATCTGCGCGTATTCGAATTCTGACAACTGGCCAAGGCTCCCAGGTCGAGCCAAGCTAAAATTGGTACCAGAAACGTCTGGGGGCAGTAAAAGGGACCGGCGTGACACTGAGCACATCACCAATCCAATGCTGATTGGTGTATACACACATGAGTCGAGCACCATATAGCCACATGTCCTGAAGGCGTGTACCGGGTCCATAACTTATTTGTCATCGTGTAACTGGCATACATACATGCGGAACACCCATGCTTTCGCCCAGAATGTAATCAATCAATCAATCATTCAATCCACCCATCTCACTAGTAATTACAAACGACATGATGGTTTTCCCATGCTAATATTTCCTCGAAGTATTCTTCCCATATATTACTATCATGATCAATTACAGCAAATGTTCTTCATTAACCTTGCGTATTATAACTTGAACAAAACCTTATTTATTTATCTTCACGATTTAATAACGACTTGGCGAAATATTATTTTACTGTCCCGGAATTGTTTTTGTTTTTTATTTGTTTGTTTGTTGAGGTGTGCAATTTCCTCAGCCGTCACATTAAAAAGAAAAATTAATTATTTGCATTTTGGTCTATAATTATATTTCTGAGAGAGATCAATGTGAATTATTAACAAACCCTTTACAATTATTGGCCGTTCTTTTACAAGTGAAGAAAAAATCGTATGCCTCCTGATCTCTTTCTTGCATTTGTTTACCACTGTAAGATATTGTCCCACTAAGCTTGTGCAATTTTTAACCAATTCCAATAAATCACATATTTTCTTTTCTTTTATCGTCGTTGCCGTCTGTTGCTTTGATTTCCACAGATTAGTTTGCGTTGGATGTTGTACACATGTTTATTATTATGATTAGTTTCCGGAATTTTCGTTTTCAAAATGCTCTGCCGCCATAAAAAAAACGCATGTATTGCATTTGTTTTATTTTTATATTTTTGTTCTGCTTATCTAATTTTCTATCAACCCATGTGCCCTACTTAATGTAGAGCGCTGAGTTCGTCTGTCTAGCTCGTATAATTATTTAGTTGCCAAGACCTGCTATGATATTTACGATAATTTCTTTTTCTGTAAAGGTTGTCAACCAAATGGAAAATTCCCGAACTCAAGATAGGTTTGTCTTTGTTTGCTTCCTCGATCGTATGCTTGTTTATCCAGGTAATCCTAATGGTGGTTGAGTTCTATGACCATTGGTAAGATTCGAGCTCATACGGTACATGCTCCATGACGCCTATTTTATTCCTACACTAACGTTACCAGCCCGAACTAAAGTACCAAATATGAAGGAGTGCTACGCTCTAAGGCAGTGGTTCTCAACCGGTGGGGGAACCCCCCCCCCCCACCATTGGGGAATTTTAGGGTTTCCAAAGGGGGGGGGGAATTATGATTATTTCAAAATCGCATTAATACAAGAACCAATTACTTGATATTGTTTTTCCCTCTAAATTTTACGGTTCTGTACTTCTCGCTCTAATGAAATTCGTTTTATAACGTACGTAGACCCCGCAAATCACGTTTTATGTAGATGTCTAGACTTGTTCTAGTATCTGTTATTAAATTTAGCATCCATTTTTATGTATACTGTGTAAGGGTGGGGAGGGGGGATTCATAGGGAGGAAATTCGAAGGGGTGGGGGGGGGGGTGACGTTCTGAACATATGGTAAAGGGGGGGGGCATGGACCAAATAAGGTTGATAACCACTGCTCTAAGGGGTGTCTCCATCAACCGAAAAGGATGGGTAACTGGCAGACCCACAGATAAGATTCTGGTTCTCCTTCTTGTGCCAAGGAATGTTCACAGAGCTTTCGCTTTGTTTTTATAATGTACTAGCTGACCCTGCCCGGCTTCGCCCAGTCCCTGGTGGGAAGCATCTTATTTAATTCATATAAGTAGTCATATAAGTTCCCGTTCCCGTTACCGACTATCTGTCTGTCTGTCTGTCTGTCTGTCTGTCTGACCCGGCCCGACATCGCCCAGCTTCTGGTGTGAAGCATCTCATTTAATTTATATAAGTAGTCATATAAGTTCCTGTTCCCGACTGTCTATCTGTCTGTCTGTCTGTCTATCTGTCTGCCTGACCCTGTCCGGCTTCATTAAATTCATACAACAAAAAAAAAATGTAACTTAAAAGAACGTTCTACCACACACCATCCATTATTTTTAATGAAAACTCTTTCTAATCACCTGCATGACTACAGTAACTTCTTAAGCAAAAAAAGATGAGTTACAATGTTATGCATTGTGCATCATTTTTATGAAAACTTTGAAAATGCCTTACAGATTGTATCATTATTTATTATAACTCATATGCCGGTACATAACTATGGACAAAGAGTTTATAAATCTTTGAAAACGATGCCACAATATGACTATAAGTTATACAGAAAAGTTACGCCCCTTGAAATAACTTTTACAGAGTTAGGTCCCCTGAGATATATGAAATTATGATGAAAAATGAAAAATGAAATAATACTGAGTAAGCAGGCGATTTCACACTAACAAAATATCACAGTTGTCAGCGCTGGATTGAAAGGAAGGCGTGTAGAAAATTTCATCTCAATCGGATGGGCCGTTCGCGAACAAATAAAGGCCATACATACATACAGACATACAGACAGAGATACGCACATCCTAATTTATATATAAGACTAGCTGACCCTGTCCGGCTTCGCCCAGACCCTGGTGGGGAGCATCTCATTTAATTCATATAAGTAGTCATATAAGTTCTCGTTCCCGTTACCGACTGACTGTCTGTCTGTCTGTCTGTCTGTCTGTCTGTCTGTCTGTCTGTCTGTCTGTCTGTCTGTCTGTCTGTCTGTCTGTCTGTCTGTCTGACCCGGCCCGGCATTGCCCAGCTCCTGATGTGGAGCATCTCATTTAATTCATATAAGTAGTCATATAAGTTCCCGTTCCCGACTGTCTATCTGTCTGTCTATCTGTCTGTCTATCTGTCTGCCTGACCCTGCCCGGCTTCGCCCAGTCCCTGGTGGGGAGCATCTCATTTAATTCATATAATTAGTCATATAAGTTCCCGTTCCCGTTACCGACTATCTGTCTGTCTGTCTGTCTGTCTGTCTGTCTGACCCGGCCCGGCATCGCCCAGCTCCTGGTGTGAAGCATCTCATTTAATTTATATAAGTAGTCATATAAGTTCCTGTTCCCGACTGTCTATCTGTCTGTCTGTCTGTCTATCTGTCTGCCTGACCCTGTCCGGCTTCGCCCAGTGCATCTCATTTAATTCATATAAGTAGTCATATAAGTTCTCATTAAATTCATACAACAAAAAAAGTAACTTAAAAGAATGTCCTTCCACACACCATCCATTATTTTTAATGAAAACTCTTTCTAATCACCTGCATGACTACAGTAACTTCTTAAGCAAAAAAAGATGAGTTACAATGTTATGCATTGTGCATTATTTTTATGAAAACTTTGAAAATGCCTTACAGATTGTATCATTATTTATTATAACTCATATGCCGGTACATAACTATGGACAAAGAGTTTATAAATCTTTGAAAACGATGCCACAATATGACTAAGTTATACAGAAAAGTTATGCCCCTTGAAATAACTTTTACAGAGTTAGGTCCCCTGAGATATATGAAATTATGATGAAAAATGAAAAATGAAATAATACTGAGTAAGCAGGCGATTTCACACTAACAAAATATCACAGTTGTCAGCGCTGGATTGAAAGGAAGGCGTGTAGAAAATTTCATCTCAATCGGATGGTTCGCGAACAAATAAAGGACATACATACATACATACATACATACATACATACATACATACATACATACATACATACATACATACATACATACAGATGGACGGAGATTGCCTTTTATATATAAGAAGACATGAATGTCGCATCGGGTTAGCAAGTCCGCAGACACTATGTATTTTTAGGCATGCTACTTCTCCATTTCAAATGTGTGACTTCTTCTTCTTCTCTTCTTTTTCTTCAGCGTTCCGAGCCATTGAGGTTCTTTGCTGCAGATACAATCCGTCTCCATTCGTCTCTCTGGTGGACCTTCTCTTGCCAGTCGTTGATTCCAAGTGCTTGTAGGTCTGTACATGTATTATCTCTCCACCGCCTTCTTGGTCTACCTCGGGGTCTACGGTCATTTATTTCCTGAGTGTAAGCGAGTTTTGTTTCCCTATTATCTTCCATTCTTTCTATATGCCCCAGCCATTGTAGTCTATTAGCCTTCATGATACCAGTGATTAGCGGGGACTTAAACAGATCATAAATGTTTTTGTTACTTCTTCTTTTCCACTCTCCACTTTGTGTATCCTTAATGGGTCCAAAGATGCGTCTTAAAATTTTGTTCTCAAAGGTTTGTAACAAGGCTTCGTCTCCTTTTGTTGTACTCCAGGTTTCAGAGCCATACAGCACAACTGGTCTGATCAGTGTTTTGTATATTATGATTTTGGTGTTACGAGATAGCGCCTTTGATTTTAGTAGATGTTGTAGTGCATAGTATATCTTATTTCCAGAGTTGATTCTAGTTTGTATTTCTTCCCTTATGATATTGTAGCAGTTGAAGATTGTACCCAGGTATTTGTATTTTTCAGTTCTTTTAATGGTCATATTATCTATTTGTATGTGGCCAGAGTTTTTAGCCATTCCGTTTCTTGAAATTACCATATATTCTGTCTTATCTTGGTTGATAACCAGCCCCATCTGTTGGGCTTTTTCCTTTAAGTGAGTCAATATTTCCAATGTCTTTTGTTCACTTTGCCCTATAATATCTATATCATCTGCATAACCAAGCAGCTCGGATGTTCCACCAATATCACATTCCTATAACATCTGGCTTGAAACAGGGTGATGCACTATCACCGCTACTCTTCAATCTGGCTCTAGACAAATGTGTGACTTGCTCATACATAAATCTATTCTTGGGAAGATAATGTTGTGGTTTCCTTTCACTTCCACGTGACACTGAGCAGTTCGTGACCTCCAGCTTTGACAAAAGCATCAGACTGTCAGGACAAATGTGCCATTTTCTGCTCAGGTGCACTGGTGTCCACCTATTCTGGTGGATCTTGCGTCCTTCGAAATACATTTGTTGCATTCTTGTGCGTTGGCCATCCTCTACAACCATTAGGTGCAATTGGCAGTTTCCCGAGATGCGATAATTGTGAGATTTCTCCAGCTATTCAATATTTGATAGACGGATTATGGCTAACAGCAAAAATATTTCAGATGTTAATCTTTCAAAATTTCGAGTTAAAAATCTACCCAAAAGATTTCATGATCCTCCCTGGTGCGACGGAGTTCGTGCACTGAGCCGAGATTCTCAGTTTATTTTTAGGTAATTTTAAGTTCAGTGGTTTGCGATTGATTTCTGAACGAGAAGTCGGCGTTTAATTCTATCTGTCCGGTGGAATGAACCCTCTACCCCACATCAGCGCAATGACGATTAAGCGAGAGTGCTATAAATACTTCGTTTCTAAAGAATCCACATGACAGAGACTGAATGTTCGATTACAGTTAAGTATCTAATGAAAGTCTAGAGTTCAATCACAGTTTGCAATCAGACGAAAGTGCAGTCTTCAACCACAGATCAGTACCAGTTCCAGTCTTCAACCACAGATCAGTACCAGTTCCAGTCTTCAACCACAGATCAGTACCAGTTCCAGTCTTCAACCACAGATCAGTACCAGTTCCAGTCTTCAACCACAGATCAGTACCAGTTCCAGTCTTCAACCACAGATCAGTACCAGTTCCAGTCTTCAATCACAGATCAGTACCAGTTCCAGTCTTCAACCACAGATCAGTACCAGTTCCAGTCTTCAACCACAGATCAGTACCAGTTCCAGTCTTCAACCACAGATCAGTACCAGTTCCAGTCTTCAATCACAGATCAGTACCAGTTCCAGTCTTCAACCACAGATCAGTACCAGTTCCAGTCTTCAACCACAGATCAGTACCAGTTCCAGTCTTCAACCACAGATCAGTACCAGTTCCAGTCTTCAACCACAGATCAGTACCAGTTCCAGAGTTCAACCACACATCAGTACCAGTTCCAGTCTTCAACCACAGATCAGTACCAGTTCCAGTCTTCAACCACAGATCAGTACCAGTTCCAGAGTTCAACCACACATCAGTACCAGTTCCAGTCTTCAACCACAGATCAGTACCAGTTCCAGTCTTCAACCACAGATCAGTACCAGTTCCAGTCTTCAACCACAGATCAGTACCAGTTCCAGTCTTCAACCACAGATCAGTACCAGTTCCAGTCTTCAATCACAGATCAGTACCAGTTCCAGTCTTCAACCACAGATCAGTACCAGTTCCAGTCTTCAACCACAGATCAGTACCAGTTCCAGTCTTCAACCACAGATCAGTACCAGTTCCAGTCTTCAACCACAGATCAGTACCAGTTCCAGTCTTCAACCACAGATCAGTACCAGTTCCAGTCTTCAACCACAGATCAGTACCAGTTCCAGTCTTCAACCACAGATCAGTACCAGTTCCAGTCTTCAATCACAGATCAGTACCAGTTCCAGTCTTCAATCACAGATCAGTACCAGTTCCAGTCTTCAACCACAGATCAGTACCAGTTCCAGTCTTCAACCACAGATCAGTACCAGTTCCAGTCTTCAATCACAGATCAGTACCAGTTCCAGTCTTCAACCACAGATCAGTACCAGTTCCAGTCTTCAATCACAGATCAGTACCAGTTCCAGTCTTCAATCACAGATCAGTACCAGTTCCAGTCTTCAATCACAGATCAGTACCAGTTCCAGTCTTCAATCACAGATCAGTACCAGTTCCAGTCTTCAACCACAGATCAGTACCAGTTCCAGTCTTCAACCACAGATCAGTACCAGTTCCAGAGTTCAACCACAGATCAGTACCAGTTCCAGTCTTCAACCACAGATCAGTACCAGTTCCAGTCTTCAACCACAGATCAGTACCAGTTCCAGTCTTCAACCACAGATCAGTACCAGTTCCAGTCTTCAACCACAGATCAGTACCAGTTCCAGTCTTCAACCACAGATCAGTACCAGTTCCAGTCCTCAACCACAGATCAGTACCAGTTCCAGAGTTCAACCACAGATCAGTACCAGTTCCAGTCTTCAACCACAGATCAGTACCAGTTCCAGTCTTCAACCACAGATCAGTACCAGTTCCAGAGTTCAACCACAGATCAGTACCAGTTCCAGTCTTCAACCACAGATCAGTACCAGTTCCAGAGTTCAACCACAGATCAGTACCAGTTCCAGTCTTCAACCACAGATCAGTACCAGTTCCAGTCTTCAACCACAGATCAGTACCAGTTCCAGAGTTCAACCACAGATCAGTACCAGTTCCAGTCTTCAACCACAGATCAGTACCAGTTCCAGTCTTCAACCACAGATCAGTACCAGTTCCAGTCTTCAACCACAGATCAGTACCAGTTCCAGTCTTCAACCACAGATCAGTACCAGTTCCAGTCTTCAACCACAGATCAGTACCAGTTCCAGTCTTCAACCACAGATCAGTACCAGTTCCAGAGTTCAACCACAGATCAGTACCAGTTCCAGTCTTCAACCACAGATCAGTACCAGTTCCAGTCTTCAACCACAGATCAGTACCAGTTCCAGTCTTCAACCACAGATCAGTACCAGTTCCAGTCTTCAACCACAGATCAGTACCAGTTCCAGTCTTCAACCACAGATCAGTACCAGTTCCAGAGTTCAACCACAGATCAGTACCAGTTCCAGTCTTCAACCACAGATCAGTACCAGTTCCAGTGTACAATCACAATTCAGTATCCGATGGAAGTCCAGTAATCAATAACATTTCAGTATCCCATGAAAGTCCAGTAACCAATAACAATTCAGTATCCAATGAAAGTCCAGTAATCAATATCAATTCAGTAGTTGATGAAGGTCCAGTAATCATTAATAATTCAGTAATCGATGAAAAACGGGAAGACACTAGAATAAGTAACAAGTTTCTCCTTTCTTGGACATGTAATCACGTATGATGGGAGACGTGAAACGGAAATCAAAAAGACAATAGGGATGGTTAAAAATGCTTTCAACATCATGAAATTAGTATTGGCATCTAGAGTGAATAGCAATGTATTACAAATGAGAAATGTCAAATGTTTTGTTTATTGAACACTACTATATGGCGCGGAAGCCTGATCAACGAACAAGCAATTAGAAAGTTGAATCGAGGTCCTGTAGATGTGAATGCATAGAAGAATATATCATATTTCATGGAAACAAAAACAATCAAATAAAGAGGTTCTAGAAAAAGTGGGAATGAAAAGAGAGTTGATGAAAGAAATAAAAAGAGACAAGTAAAAAGACAACACTCTGAAGGCAGTCGAGCAAAAGGTAGACAACGATACAAGTGGAAAGATGACATGAAGATGTGGACGAACAGCAGTCTGACAGTATACACAATCGGAGCGAGAGAGAGAGAGAGGGAGGGTTGGAGTACCGTTGCAGCCAACCTTCATTGTGGAGATGGCACCTGATTGACAGATCCGATGAAAGTCCAGTATTCAGGTGCAGCTCAGCATCCAACCACAGCCAACCATTCAACCACAGCCAACCATTCAACCACTGGCCAAACCTCCATTATTTTGTTCACATTACAATAACCAAGCATGCGCGCTGATATAATGGTTAGGCTGCTGCACTGACTGACATTGGCATGAATGCGGTCGTACTAAAGGAGAGAGAGAGAGAGAAAAAACTGGCCATCTATTCCTCCGTGCACCCACACTCCGTCCTAACACTTCACATACGCACAGTAGGTTCCTTGTACGGGACTTTGTTTTCATGTTATTTACCCACAGTAACTATATTCAGATCAAAGATCATCTGAGAGCAAGAGGACGCCCGGGAAGAAAATGGACTGATTCATCAACGACATTGAACAATCACATGGAATGACACTATCCAGTGCCACACATCGGGCGCTGGAACGCCAATTATTCCTCCCCACAACGCTTGACGGCAAAAGTGGAAGTTGATAATGATGATGATGATGATGATGATGATTATTACTATAAGAATGCGCCCGCCTCTAACGTGATAAACTGCTGCGCTGGAATCTACTAGAGAACATTCATTTGTCTGTAGAACCCGATACTGTCGAACTCACCCGCCTTTCCCTAGAATCTCAGGATAACCGATCGAATGTCGGGCCGTCAGGGACAAGTTGAGAACAATCCGTTCAATGGCACCTGATGCTGTGTAACTCTACCGCCTCTTGCTAGAATCTCAGAATAGTCGATCCAGCCTATCAGCGAAAATAGCTACATTCAGAAGAAGGATATGTGCTGCTCGTGTTACAAGTCCTTCGCCAGTTGGAAGTCATATGAAGTAGACTGAGATCGTCGCTGCTCTGACAACATTTCAAAATCATGAAATCTACCAGAACAAAATAGTTACAGTGTGCATGTGTGGATGTTGGTGCCTGGAAATGGTTGGTCTTCGGCAGATCCCCGTGTAGTCTAGTACTGCTTAATTTGATGCTCATTTGCTGTTAAGCGCTCGAAAGAGTTGAAGTTTTGGATCTAGAGTCAAGTCAACAGTGAGGTCTACTGTGCTGGGATTGTGTTTTAAAATATCATCAACACGTGCCATGTCAGCAGGCGTAGGCGTGCATATCTCTTCACAGATCTCGGTCCGTGGTTTCTGGATCAGCTCTGCTGATGATATTTCTCCATGCCACCGTCTCAGTCCACCCAGCATCATCTCTCTTAGTCCATCCAGCACCACCTCTCTCGGTCCATCCAGCACCACCTCTCTCTCTCTCTCGGGAATTCACATGGGGGTTCAAACATATGACCACAGTACTGGCAGGCTATCACAGATCCCAGTTCTCATTATACCATATTACGAGTAGTGTATGTGAGGGTTCGGACACGGTCACCCCAGCAGGGAATATATATAGTGAGTATATATAATCAGATTGCAACGGGCACCATTAGCATTGGAACTCTTCGCTGACTGTTGAAGATGAGGACTGAGCGCTTATGGGAATGCCCCGAGTGCAATGAATTGACTCTACTCAACTAAAGTCACCCAGTTCTCATTTTGAATAAGTTAAATAAGAGACTCATATGTCTGCAGTTTTGTTCTTGGTCGAAATAAGCTTAGTGTCTATTTAAGCACGGTCGTTTGTCGCGGGTTTTGAAAGCTATTTTCTTGCAGTGTTTCTTTTCAAAATGTATTTCCTGACGTTTTTATCGGCAAATATCTCTTATCCATGTTCACCTGTTCTGTTTTAGTCAAAGCTGTACAGGTTGATGAACTCATTCATGTTCGTATGTACCACAATACGACATCCATTGTAATGTCACACTGTTTCAGCGAGATTTGAGAAATCCCGAATAAGATCATTCAAGTGATATGTATTACTGCTCTGATTGTTGTCAGTTCTTTCGCGAAGGAGTTGTGGACGCAATTCGTAATCCCAGATACCGCGTTCGAAACACAGCTGTGGGCGATCTAGAAGCAGACCGCCTAATGTTGGTTTCCATACAATGGTATGAGTGCCGGTCGTTCAGAAAGCAATGGCGAACTACTGAACGTAAAAAATCACAAACAAGAAATCACAAACAGCCAAACAATTATGGGGTTGACTGCCACTTTTTTAACTCAGTGTTTGTAATGCCGACAGAGCAGCTGCAAAAATAAAGACCTATTTGGGGAGTATTAGTTTTCCAATAGCCGTCTCCCTGGCCTAGGAGTTAAACGACTTTATCCGTAATCTCGTTTATGCACGTAGGGTAACGCAGCACGCGAGTTGCTGTTCCTTAGTGACTCAATGAGCATACTCAAGAGGATAGAGATGGGTGGATCCGAAGAGAATGGTTGTTGTCTCTGGGGCGGTCTTGGCGGCAAAGATTAGTTTCATCTTCGTGCCAGGGCATGCGGGAGTACAAGGAAATGAGCGGGCTGACAAGCTCGCAGGTAAGCTACTGTGGAGGGCGGACGCGCCATGGACCAGGCTGACATTCTGAATGCTCTACGAGAAGTAAGACTTTTGCGAGAACCAAGTGATGACTGTGAATCTACAACCATGGCCAGACTGCGAGAACAGCAAATTAAAAGAGGGGTGGCCAAACAAGAACACTACGCAGGAAGCCAAAGAGGATTGATACACCAACACAGAACTGGTGTCATTAGCCGCTACATGGTGCGGGATTTGCTGAGGAGGGGATCTGAGCACTTATGGAATGAATGGTTCGATGTGCAATGAGGACGATCTGTCGACTAACAACTAACTAGCGCGCGAGAATTGGAAGCGGTTCTCGCCGCGTTGGTAACTTACGGGATAAGTGAGCCGGCCGCTCAGAAAGCAATGGCAAACTACTGAGCGCAATCTTGCCATGAAATCAACGACAGCGGCAAAAATGTTGGTGTTGACAGCGATGTCCTGTAAAGGATATGCGAAAAAAGAAGTCTTCCAATAGGAACACTCATAGCTAGCTTTATTCTCTCACCGTCGGCTGTAAATTTGTTACTGTATGCTCCGATTGTAAGAAAGAGTCTTAGAGTGTTACCGTATGTTAGCTGAATAAACACTTTGCTCCTCCGATAATGATGAGGAATTGGTCGACCGATCATTGTAAACGTAAACCCATAATGATGAATGTCAGCGTTATACTCAAGCTACAGTGCTTTCCTTTGATATTCAAATTAATGTTGTTTGCTTTGAAGTTCTGAAACATGTATCTCAATCTTGTATCCAATTTCTTAGTTGTTTGGTATTTGTAATTAACATTGACATATCTGGGTCATGCGTATAATGAGGGGATGTTTTACTGATAACATCTTCAGCTCTGATCAGAAATTATATGTTTCAGTATATTTAAAATGTGTGCTGTGCTATCTGAGGCAGCGGCAGGCCTGTGATTCGCCTGAATGATGTATGTGGAATGATGGCTTTAATATCTAGACGGCTTTCCGTGTTGGTTGTACTTTCTAGAATATTCAGGACCTTCCTAATCAATGCTCCGAAATGAAATCGTACCGTTTGATTTTGTACACTTTTAATTGTTTCAGAATTGATATAGCAGCGAGTGACACAAAGGCAGCAGTATAATCTAACGCGATTCTTATTCTGCTTATATATACGTTGTCGAAAACAGTATAATCAGTACAGACAACTGCAATATTCATCGTCATACCGAAACATCTTTTGTTCAATGCTGACTTTGTAGAGCTGTGTAGCTCCATGTCAGTCTTTTAGAATTGTTTATCCTGACTGTCAAGAGACGGCGTCAATTAAAATCTTTTTTGAACTTAAAATAAAAACAAACAAACAAACAATTAAACAAACAAACAACAACAACAAAACAACAATTATCCACAGACATAACTATACGTCATCCATCAAGAACAGAGAAATGGGAAAATGTCATAAACTATGAATATCTTAGCTCCATACTGGGAAACAATCGGGACTGCTAGAAAGAACTCAGACGAAGAATGGCAATAGCAACGCAGGGGTTAAACATGATTAGCTGATTCAGTGCCGAAGGATAATATATCGCCTAATGTGACCTCCCATTTAGATAGAATGGCGATATATCGCAATACTAGGGTTATCGTGTTATTTGTTTTGTTTCGTGGTATCTTCAGCAATTTTAATGCTCAGTGGATGGAAATTATCATTATAATATTCGTCCGTTTAATTGTGTACCATATTTGGTCCATACCTACTTGTTTGTTTGCCACTGAATCGGTTAAGAGCTTATGACACAACCCCAGAAAACAAATTACACTAAAACATTTCAGAACACGATTAATCTTACCAACAGTTCAGACGACACCAAATTAAGCAACCATGTTCTTGAAAAAGTCAACAGCTTCACATACCTAGGAAGCAAAATTACATCTACAGGGGACTCATCACCAGAAATATTATCTAGAATCTCACTGGCATCTGGTGCCTTCAATAAACTGTTAAACATCTGGAAGTCAAAGTCACTCAGCCAACATACGAAACTTAAAATCTTCAATTCTTGTGTGATTCCAGTGCTAACGTATGGATGCGAGAGTTGGAAATCAACGGCAGCTTTAGATAAAAAATTAGACAATTTTGAGAACAAATGTCTTAGAAGAATTCTAAACATCCAGTGGACAGATTTCAAAACCAATGCACAAATAAGACAAGAGACTAAGCAAGATATTGTATCCAATTTTATAAGAAAACGTCGTTGGAACTACATCGGCCATGTACTCAGAATGGACAAGACAAGACTCCCCTACCAAGCCCTCATATGGTCACCAGTAGGGAAAAGAAAACGGGGAAGACCAAGAGAGACCCTGCGTAGAACCATCATCAGAGAAGGCTCATTCAACGACCAAGTGCATCCAAGATCTACAACAGGTAGCAGCGAACCGCCAGACATGGAGAGTCAGGACTTCTGCCCTATGCGCCGACGTAGGCTCAAGAGGAAAGACTAACTAACTAACTATCTCAGTCGAAGGCAGCCTTTTGTAATATGAAAAACATACTGACCAGTAAAAAGATGTCATTTGCAACGAGAAAAAAGAGTGTTGAGGTGCTACATAGAACCTGTGCCTTTGTATGGATGTGAAGGGTGGACAATGAGCAGACAAGATGAAAAACATCTGATAGCTGTGGAAATGTGGTTTCTGAGGAGAATGCAAAGAACACCATGAACAGACAGAAAAAACCAATGACCAAGTGTTACAAGAAACAAATGAAAACTGTAAACTGATTAGAGAAATTAGACGTAGACAGTCACAGTTTTTTGGTCACGTTATGAGAAGAAATAAACTGGAGAACTTGGTGACAACTGGCAAGATTGAGGGGAAGATAACGAGGGGAGGACAGATAAGTAAATACCTAAATGACTTGGCCACGTTGTATGGTCGAGACAAGAACACTGAGCTGATCCACGACTCTGGTGATCGAGTGAGATGGCAAAACATGACTGCCCACGCTTACCGGCATGGCACATGATGATGATCTCAGTCGTCATTAACGAAAGCATTACACCACGAGGTTCAAGTTTCCCGTTGACTATTGTAGTAATGAAGCAAACAAACGAAGACATTACAGTGTTTATACAAGATATGCCCAGGAATAACAGAATTCAAACATGTTATTTCAAACATAAAATGTTGTCAGCTGCCAGCTGCATCAGTTATTCCGAAACCCCGTTATCAGACCGAAGCAAACAAGGAAAAGGTCAACCCTGGGACGCCACAGGAAACAATCCTTGTCTGACAAGAAATACATGGCAGAAGATAAATAAATCACCCAAACCGGATCATGCACAGTAAGATAATGTCAGTTCAGTCCTAATTTGAAATCTTGGGGGTAGATTAGATCGTGGATGAGCGCGGGCTTGAGTGTATGAGAGTTAGTCTGTGTCTGCCAACAAGAGAGTGTAACCGGACAGGAAGCGAGCAGGTCAGAGCGGGTCACCGATAATACAGAAGATAATGCTTTTCCTTGAAGTTCCAAGGTCTACTATGTCGTCACTTGCACTTATCTCGACCGGACATCCAATCAGTGTCACTGTTGTTTCTGTTTGTGCAGATTATCGGTTGTGGCCAGGATGGGCAGATAATATCAAGTGACATGTTGGCATGAAAGGTCCGATGTTAGACCGGCCGGTCATTATGAGAACCGGTGCTTTCACGGCAAGCAAGTACTGCTGCTGGGTATCGCACTTTGTAGTTAGTTGCATTATCTTTTTACAGAATACTGCAGTAAACCCCAGCATTTTTTTGGCTGTTCGTGATTTCTCGATACGTTTACGTTCAGAAGTTTGCCATTGCTTTCTGAACGACCGGCACTCATACCTTTGTATGGGAAAACAAAACAAAGCGGTCTGATTCCAAATCGCCTGTAGCTGTGTTTCGAACGCGGTATGCGGGATTATAAATTGCGTCCGTTAGCCCTTCGGCATAAAAGCCGGTACTTTGTAGACTCCGGTATTTTAGATCTACCATTAAGAGACTAGGAAGGCGCTATAGCATAGTGGCTAGATGCACGCCTACCGCTCCTGTGGTCATGAGTTCCAGTCCGCATCGAGATGGAGTTTTAAAACTGACCTCTTCTTCCACGTCAACGGAGCTTAAAGTTGGTATCAGGTTAATGTCTTGGGAGGTAAATGGACGCCATACTGACCACATCACCCACCGAGTGTCGAGTGGTCAATAAAAACATGGGTCTAACACCCTAGGCCTAATGCGCCTAAAGCGTGAGAAGGTGTCCTTTGCTTTCTTTACTTACTTTAGGAGACTAAGTTAACAATCAGTTCGTTGTGGCAATGTTCTATTCCGTTCACGACTCGAAGCCATGTCAAGTTTGTACGGGAAGGTAACCCGGCTAACAAATGCCTGAAGAAGTCGGATGTATCGAAAGGTTCAAATATCGCAGCTCTGCTGTAAACAGGTACAGCGCAATAACGTCTAAAACAACATTCCGGACTAACGAAGAAGAAGAAGAAGAAAAGAAGAAGAAGAAGAAGAAGAAGAAGAAGAAGAAGAAGAAGAAGAAGAAGAAGAAGAAGAAGAGGATGAGGAGGAGGAAGAGGAGGAGGAGGAGGAGGAGGAGGAGGAGGAAGAAGAAGAAGAAGAAGAAGAAGAAGAAGAAGAAGAAGAAGAAGAAGAAGAAGAAGAAGAAGAAGAAGAAGAAGAAGAAGAAGAAGAAGAAGAAGAAGAAGAAGAAGAAGAAGAAGAAGAAGAAGAAGAAGAAGAAGAAGAAGAAGAAGAAGAAGAAGAAGAAGAATTTGTAAAAGTAAGTCCGAGACAATTTCTGGAGTCTGTTGTTGAAACCCACCCATGTCTATTTTTTGTTGTTGTTGCATATTCAATGCAAGACTACGACATAACAGAGTGGGCATAGAAAAACATCTGGGAGCATTTGGAGATGAGCATAATGAAAGGAATGATAACGATAAGTAGACTGATAGAGCTTTGCAGCCAACACGACCTCTATATAACAAACACATTCTATAAACATAAAGATTCACAAGTATACACCTGGTATATATAGAACGATCTAGATACTAAAAGCCAAATTGATTTTAAATTAACAAGAAATAATAGAAAGAGAAATATATTAGAAGCAAGGGCAGTGCCCAATTTCAGTATAAACACAGATCATAAAGCAGTCGTTGCCACAATAAGAACCGTCAGTAGAAGAAATCAAAGGCCAGGAAAATACATGCAATGCGAATCAGTAAACTTAAAAAACCTTAAAGACGAGACAGTAAGGGAAAATTATGAGAAAGAACTAACTAAACTCTTTGTAAAATTACCTACAGAAAAAAAAACAGTGGAAGAAGAATGGGAAATGTTCAATTCAAGCATTTTTAAATACTGCAAAAATAACACGTGGAACCACGAAAAAACGCAAAACACGGATAAAGAAAATAACAAGTTGGTGGAACGCAGAAGTAAAGAAAGCGGTAAAAGACAAAAAGGAAAAATATAAAAAGTGGTTGAAGAGCAACCAGGAATGTGATTACATAGAATATAGAATAGCGAGAAGACATGTGAGTAGAATTGTAAAGAGGGAAAAACACAAAGACTGGGAAGAGTATGGAGAAACCTTAAATAAAAACTACAAGGAGGCAACTAGAAACTTCTACAAAAAGATAAGTAAAATGCGAACCAGAGGAGAACACTTTGACCCAACTGAAATAATTAACAGCGAATATGTAGAACCAATAAGTGAACAAAAACAAATCATAATAAGATGGAAGAAGTATTTCGAACAACTTCTCAACATCCCATCAGATGTCACAGGAGTTCAAGAGACCTACACCGAAGAACTAGAACCAGACATACTGAAAGAAAAAATTATAGAAGCCATCAGATTAGCCTCATTGAACAAATCACCGGGACAGGATGAAATACCAAATGAACTAATTAAAGCAGCAAGAGAAGTAAGAACGGCTTGGCTACATAGCCTATTCAACCATGTTTGGGTAGAGCAATAGACACCACGAGACTGGGGAAACGCCATAATTATCCCAATTTGGAAACACAAAGGCAGCCAAAGAGGCTGCACACAATACAGAGGCATTTCACTGTTGAGTCATACTGAGAAAATATTTTGCAAAATTCTTGAAAAAAGATTACGAACTACTTTAGAACCCCAGCTAAGTGAAACACAACTTGGATTTAGGAAAAACAAAGGATGCACAGATGCCATTTTTGCTCTTAGACAACTTATAGAAAAATCAATCGAATTCAATGAAACACTCCACTTTGCCTTTGTCGACCAAGGAAAGGCATTCGATAAAGTAGATAGAAACAAGTTGTGGGAAATCCTTAAACAATATGGAGTCAGTATACATCTAACAAACCTATGTAGAAGTTTATGCAACAACAGTGAATGCATAGTGAGAGCAACTGGAGGACACTCAGAACCCTTCACCACAAGATCTGGAGTACGACAAGGTTGTGTCCTGTCCCCTCTATTGTTCATAACATATATAGGCTACATACGTAAAGAAACCAGCCAAGCAGAGACAGCAAAAATATCGCATGAAGAGAACACAGAAGAAGAACCATGTGCAAATCTAACCATTAAAGAACTCCTGTCTGCGGACGACCAAGCACTAATAGTAAAATCAGAAGCTGAATTACAAGACCACATGAATAGTCTAAACGAAATGTGTAGAGAACATAACATGAAAATTAGCACAAGCAAAACAGAGGTAATGACTATAACTAAAGAAGAACAAACAACAACAATTCACCTAAACGAACATCCCTTGAAACAAGTAAAAAGTTTCAAGTACCTAGGAAATATAATATCATCAAATGGCAGATCAGAAGACGAGATCGAAAATAGGTGCAATAAGGCAAATCAACTCTTTGGACAAATGGCACCAATACTAAAGGACAAACATGTATCAATAACTACCAAGAAAGCACTTTACAACACAATCTTCCTATCAACTCTATGCTACCAATGCCAAACCTGGACAATGACAGAAAAAGAGAAAAGAAAATCACAACAACAGGAATGAAGTTCCTGAGAAGAATACTCAAGGTATCAAGAAGAGATAAGATCAGAAATGGTTCGTGACTCAAGGCAGTATTTGTGAGTTGTAACGACCACTAATCGTTGCTTTGTTTTGTTATAGTTATAATTTTGTTAAAACCTCCTTTGTAATCACACGTGACAGCAGCATAAAAATAACAGAATGGACTCTTTTAAACACCCGAGGTGAAGTTGGCATATGGTGCAAGTCCCACATTTGTATATACCAATCGACGTTTTTTTTTTTTTAAATGTTGCATATCCCTTGCAGGACGTTGCAGTCAACCCCAGATTTTTCAGCTGCTGTTGATGTACTAGGCAAATTTTACGTTCAGTAGTTTGCCATTGCTTTCTAAACAACCGGCTCCCATGCCAACACGTTATAACACAACGCGACACGGTCTGCTGCACAAATCGGTCGCGGCTACGTTTCGAACGCCTGGTAAGCGGCTCACGAACCGCGTTCGCAAGACTTTGGCCATGGAGATCGGTACTCGATGGGTAACGTGGGAAATATTAAGCTACCAATAACTTCTTCTAGTAACCATTTAATATTGGATCAACTGTGGAGCCCAGATTAATGTAACAGGGAAATCTCCGGCTTCACGGAGATTTGAACACACGACCTCCGAATCGGCAAGCAAGCACGCTAACCACTGCGCTACTGTGGCTCTCTGATTCACACCTCACAGGCAGTATCTGCTATGAAGCTAGGTGTACTTGTAACGTACTTCAGCGAACTACATGTGTTATCTGTTACTCTTTCTGAAACCAAGGTTGTGAGATAAACGTGAGCAACAGCCAGCACGCCACGCCCATTGCTGTAGCGCAGACAAGAATAAACGGACATAGAGGGCTCTTATCTGTCTTCTGAGCCTGGCTATAAACGGTTATCGCTATAGAGACCACTCGTGTAGCGAGGATGCTAAAGCACTCCCATATCCTGCTGCGGATGTCATAGAGACGGACAGTCACTATAATGCATTGTCTTGTTGTCAATTGTATTGTTTTCGTGACATAAACATCTTTCATATTCACTCAAATCAGCCATTATAATTCTGTGAGTGTCTTAAGTAAGAGTTAATTGTCTCTTTTATCATATTTACGTGTATGTAAGTAACTGTCTCGTAGCGGAGCGAGAGCTGAGGCGGTTCGACCCCCGCTCGTGACTTGCGGGATACTGAGCCGGCCGCTCAGAAAGCAATGGCAAACTACTGAGCGTAATCTTGCCAAGAGATCAACATACAGCTGAAAGATGCTGGTGTTGACAGCTAAGTCCTGTAAAGGATATGCTAAAAAAAAAAAAAAAAAGTAACTGTATTAACTTCGCGGTCTCCGCGCTGGTTTTAACGTATTGGTATGGGAGTAGGTTGTTTAGAAAGCAATGGTAAACTAAAAAAAACAAAAAGTTTGCATATCCTTTACAGGACATCGCTGTCAACATCAGCATCTTTCAGCTGATTGTTGATTTCTTGGCAAGATTACGCTCAGTACGTAAAAACTTGCCAAGACATCAACAACGGCAGTAAAATGCTGGCGTTGACTGCAACGTCCTGTAAAGGATATGCAACTTTAAAATAAACTGTGTTAAATATTAGTGTGGTAAGGCTCAAACACTATACTATTCTTTGGGTTCAATGCAAAATTTACATTAACACGCTTGTATGGAGGGAGAGAACTTTCAGTTTTCAATTTTGCCATTCTTTTATGTGGCTAGATCACTTCAGGAGGTGAAACCATGCACTTGTTTAGGTGGCAGCGTACACAGAGATGGTGGCAACAGAGAGAAAACTTGAAATAAGGATACAAAAAGCAAGAGGCGCTTTCTTAGCACTAGGAAATTTCTTGAAGCTAAACGAACATAAGCTTAGCTGAAACCGTTGAATCTTCAATTACTGAAGTTGAATTAATACTATTGTTAAAATTACTTGCATCTTCTTTACAGGACAGTTTCTTTACAGGACGTCGCAGTCAAGCCCACCACTTTTGGCTGTCTGTGATTCATTAGTTTTCTATTGCTTTCTGAACAACCGGCACCCAGTGTTGCCATCTTCTTTTGATGAAAAAGCACCAGAATCGTCCCAAAAAGCACCAAAAGTTTTTGGAAAGCACCCCAAAAAAAAAAAATAAATAAAAAAAATAAAAATAAAAAGCACCAAATGTTTTATTACAAATGTAACAAGGTAGCACATTATAATTTATTATTATCACTTCATATTACAATGAGTTTATTCTAGATCCGCCAAATCCCAATCAGAACTACTCTCGAGCCCAAAAAAAAGCGTTAAATTGCAATAATATTTTTTGGGAAAGCACTAAAACAAGGACTGGCGGTATTCATTCAAAATGTTATAAAGTAGCACATTATAATTTATTATTATCACTGAATATTAGAATGAAGTTTATTCCAGATCTGCCAAATCCCAGTCAGACAACTCCTCTTCGGTTTCTGTAGCTATTTCCTGCTGTGTTTGCTCCTGCGATGATGATGATGATGATTGAAAGAAACATGTATATACCTCCTGTGATCCAATTTTTCGTAGAATATCTTTAGGTAGTTTATAATCATGATAGCATTTCCCATATCATTTAATTACATATCTAATAGTCAAAACAGCTGTCAAACTCTTGATGCTCAGTCTGTCCCGCAATTTTGATTTTATAACTCCCATCTGTCTGAACATACGCTCCACGTCCGCATTAGAAAGAGGTAAAATGAGCACAGTTAAAGCTAAATCTGTAAGATCTTGGAAAGGATTTTCACTAGTGGCATCCATGTATGAGGCTATCTCTGCCCACAGTCCAAGTGTGTCAGAGGTCTGTGTCCACTGCATATGATGAAGTTTTCTCCACTGGAAATCGATGCGGATGAGAGTAGCTGCATCTTCTACACACATTTTAGCAAGATCCAATATACAGGGCTTCATTGGCTGTAGACATTCACTTCCACTAAGACATGACATGGACTGCAACACCCGAACGTTATCGGGTGTACGTAATCGCAGCTGTGTCAATAGCTCTATTAAAAACTGGATGCACCTTCCACGAATTTCTTTCTCATCAGGAAACTTGTAGTCTGCTATTTCTTTCTCAAACTCATAACCTAGATTGGAATTAGGATCTAAATAATCTAGAATAACATCACTTTCTGTTATTTTTTCCCCAAGAATAGCAATCTTTGAACTGATAGAATCAGTGAGTTGGACATGATCGCTGAGTAGTTTTGTTGGATCCTGTATATCTGCTTCGAATTTCTTATTCACACTTTGAACTTCTCCGAGAATATGTTTGAGAAATATGAGCTACACATAGTTTTTCATGTCGTTAAACATAGAATTTAGAAGTTCTGCTGTATAACAGCGCTCGTTGAGTCTTGCTATATCAAAATGAGTTCTGAGCTCGACCCACTGCTGCAATATTCTGACAATGGCAGATCGAATGGGCATCCATCGTGTCTGGCTTAATTGAACAATCTTCAGCGGATGTTGTCCATCATTTATTGAAGCAAAAAGCTCCCTGTACTTTGCTTGACGAAGATTTGAGTGAGAAAACCAGTTATATGTTTCTCTAATCATGAACTCTATGTTCCTGGGCAGACAAGCAGCTACAACCTGTGACACTGCCAGCTGAAGGGAATGACATACACACATAACTAGTACCAGATGAGGAACTTCGGATTTTAATTTTGTATATACTCCACTGTTTACACCTGTCATGACAGATGCATTGTCAGTGCCGAGTGCAACTAGTCTTTGCAACTCAAGTCCATTCTTGTTTAAACAATCTTTTAACGCATTGCATATGCCTGCGCGTTGCAGTCACTCACTTCAACTAAATCGTATTAAAGGGAGTTAAATTATTTGAATATTGCGAGGTAATATACTAAGACTGTTTTACTCCCTCGCTTCAGTTGAAATTCGACTTTTTAGTGTTCCCAAATTGATTGTTTCGTACAATTAACCTTATAAACCATATCACTAAGCTTCTACTCAGAATCATAATGAGAAGAACCAAAAAGAAAACAAAAATGGAAATTAGTGAAGAACAGTATGGATTTGTGGAAGGAAAGGGCACAAACAATGCAATTTATACATTACGGACACTAATAGAAAGGTCAATAGAGAAACAGAGAGACATATATTTGTGCTTCATAGATTATACTAAGGCATTTGATAAAGCAAAACATGATGAACTGATTAAAATGTTGGAAGATATCAACACTGATGGAAAAGATTTAAGAATAATAAAGAATATTTACTGGAACCAAGTAGCAGCAATTAAAATGGGAAATAAAGAGGGTAGTTACGAACAGATAAAGCTAGGAGTACGACAAGGGTGTGTCTTGTCACCAGATCTTTTCTCCCTTTATAGCGAAGTAATAATGAGAGGGATCAAAGAGATGCCAGGAATACTAGTTGGAGGTCATAATATAAATAATATACGCTATGCAGATGACACAGTATTGGTGGCGGATAATTCAACAGACCTACAACAATTATTAGACGTTGTAGTAACAGAGAGTGCAAGGAAAGGACTCTCCTTGAATATCAAGAAAACAGTAACAATGGTAATATCAAAGAAAATGGTGACACCAAAATGTGACATAGAAATAGAAGGGAAAATCCTTAACCAAGTTGATAATTTTAGATACCTAGGGGCATTTATAACATCAGATGGAAGATGTACAACAGAGATTAGGAGCAGAATAGGGCAGGCAAAGGCCGCATTTCAGAAAATGAAGAGTATCTTATGCAATAAGTCACTATCACTGAATGTAAGAAAGAGAGTGATGAAATGCTATGTAGAACCAGTTTTGCTGTATGGCAGTGAATCTTGGAATGTAAATGAACAAATTAAGAAGAAATTAGAAGCAACAGAGATGTGGTTCCTGAGACGAATGTTGCGAATTCCTTGGACTGCCAGAGTAACTAACGACGACTGCCTGAAACAGGCTAACGAAACTAGAACATTATATACAACAATAAGACAGAGACAAACAGCTTTCCTCGGTCATGTGATGAGAAGAGAGGCATTGGAGAACATCGTAACAACTGGAAAGATCGAGGGGAAAAGAGGCAGAGGTAGACCAAGAGAAGTGATGCTGGATGGATTGAGACGGTGGCATGGAGGAATATCAGCAGCAGAGTTGATCCAGAAAACCAAAGACCGAGATCTATGGAGAGCCATGAACGCCTACGCCAGCCGGCACGGCACTTGATGATGATGATGAAATTGATTGTTAACGTAATTTTGACCTATCCCCAAAAATGCACCAATTAGCACCAAAAAATATTGTGAAGCACCAAATTCGCGCGGCCGCGCTAAATGCAAAATTTTGACACTAAATGACTTGCAAAAGCACTAAATTTGGTGCGAAGAGCGTCAAAATGGCACCACTGCCGGCAGCCATACCATTGTATGGAAACCAACGCAAGGCGGTCTACTGTCAAATGACTGTGTTTTGAACGCAGTAGACGGGATTACGAATTGCGAATATGGAGTACGTAAAACATTTTCTAATAAACATGCATTAATTGGTACCTGCGAGAAACAGGAATAAAATTGAATGACAGAATCATCAATGTGGAGCTCGAAGAGAGAATTCACAAATTCCAGTAAATCAACAGGCTTAAAGAAGACGCTAGCGATGGGTAGGATACACAATGAGGAAAACCTAATAGTAGAATAATTAGACGCTCCCTTGTCTATAACTCCACATTAAAAACAAAAGATTTGCATATCCTTTACAGGACATCGCTGTCAACATCAGCGTCTTTCAGCTGATTGTTGATTTCTGGCAAGATTACGCTCAGTAGTTTGCCATTGCTTTCTAAGCGGCCGGCTCACATACCCCGTAAGTTACCGACGCGATTACCACTGCTGATTCTCATCGTCGTCACGTTACTTATGAGAGTATACGAGATTACGGAGAAAAATAACTCCACATAGCTAACGAAATAAAGGCTGAACTAAAAATACACGAAGAAGAGAATTAGAGTTAGAGACGAACAATATGTGGAAGACATCGAAGGAGCTAAAAGAGATAGCAAGGGGTTGGATAGCTTGGTGCGTGTTCGTTAAAATCCTATGCTTCAATGGGTTCATCAATGTACTCAATGTCCTGTGTCCATCTTCGGACTGATTGGACCTTATCTCTCCTTCCAGGAACAATGCCTTACATCACTGTTCTATTATAATTGATAACATTTGTTTCGTTTTGTCCTAGCTATAATTGCCAAATTTGTAATAACGTGTGAGTGCAGCAGAAAAGTAAAGGAACTGGCCTTTTTAAACGCCAAGCAGTGAATGTTGATTCTTATATTAAATCAGTACTTCTGTCTCATCTCATCTCATCTCATCATGTTCATCTTGTACCCTGCGGTGTCGAGGTGAAGTATAAACAGTGGGAGAGTACCCGCTTATGAGCTTCATGCATCGATATTCCCATGGACTCTGCTATTCCCTCCGTCCAACGTTTACGTGGTCGGCTTTTCGTCTGCTTCCCTCTGGTCTGTACATCATTGCTTGTTGTGGTATACTGTTAGTTGGTAACCTACTTGCATGGCTCAAATATTTGACTTGCTGCCTTCTAATAACATTTAGTGCAGCTACAACCCTCACTTTAGTCCTGCTTTCTTCATTTCTGATCTTATCTCTTCTTGATATATTGAGCATTCTTCTCAGGAATCACATTTCTGTTGTGACTTTTCTTTTCTCTTTTTCTGTCATTGTTCAAGTTTGGCATTGGTAGCATAGACTTGGTAGGAAGATTGTGTTGCAAAGTGCTTTCTTAGTAGTTATTGATATATGTTTGTTCTTTAGTATTGGTGCCATTTGAACAATGAGTTGGTTTGCTTTATTGTATCTATTTTCGATCTCGTTGTTGCTTTTTCTTCTTTAGTTACGGTCATTACCTCTGTTCTACTTGTGCTAATTTTCATGTTAAGTTCCCTACACATTTCGTTTAGACTATTCATGTAGTCTTGTAATTCAGCTTCTGATTTTGCTATTAGTGCTTGGTTGTCCGCAAACAGGAGCTCTCTAATTTTTTAGATTTGCAGATGTGTTCTTCTGTGTTCTCGTCATGCAGTGTTTTTCCGGTCCCTGTTTGGCTGGTTTCTTTACATATAATGTCTATATATGTTATGAACAATAAAGGGGACAGGACACAATCTTTTCGTACTCCGGATCTTATGGTGAATGGTTCTAAGTGTCCTCCGGTTGCTCTCACTATGCATTCACTGTTGTTGTATAAGCTTCTATATAGGTTTGTTAGATGTGTACTCACTCCATATTGTTTAAGGATTTCCCACAGCTTGTTTCTATCTACTCTATCAAATGTCTTTTCTTGCCCGACAAAGGCTAAGTTGAGTGTTTCATTTAATTCGATTGATTTTTCTATAAGTTGTCTAAGAGCAAAAATGGCATCTGTGCATCCTTTGTTTTTCCTAAATCCAAGTTGTGTTTCGCTTTGCTGGGGTTCTATAGTAGTTCGTAATCTTTTCTCAAGAATTTTGCAAAACAGTTTCCCAGTATGACTTAACAGTGACATGCCTCAGTATTGTATGCAGTCTCTTTTGCTGCCTTTGTTTTTTTTTTTTTTTTTCAAATTGAGATAATTATGGCGTTTCCCCAGTCTCGTGGTGTTTGTTGTTCTACCCAAACATGGTTGAACAGTCGATGTAGCCATGCTATTTCTATTTCTCTTGCTGCTTTAATTAGTTAATTTGGTATTTCATCTTGTCCTGGTGATTTGTTCAACGGGGCTAATCTGACGGCTTCTGTAATTTCTTCTTTCAGTATGCCTGGTTCTAGTTCTTCGGTGGCATATGCGTCGGTTTCTTGAATTAATGTAACATCTGATTGGATGTTGAGAAGTTGTTCAAGTACTGTTTCCATCATATTAGGATTTTTGTTAATTTATTGGTTCTCCATTTTCGCTGTTAATTATTTCAGTTGGGTCAAAGGGTTCTACTCTGGTTCTCATTGCATTTATCTTTTTGTAGAAGTTTCTAGTTGCCTCCTTGTAGTTTTTATTTAGGGTTTCTCCATACTCCTCCCAGTCTTTTTGTTTTCCTCTCTTTACTATTCTGTTCACATGTCTTCTCGCTATTCTATATTCTATGCAATCGCATTCCTCTTTGCTCTTCGACCACTTTTTATATTATTCCTTTTTTGTCTTTTACAGCTTTCTTTACTTCTGCGTTCCACCAACTTGTTATTTTCTTCATCCGTATTTTGCGTTCTTTTCGTGGTTTCACGTGTTATTTTTGCAGTATTTAAAATGCTTGATTTGAACATATCCCATTCTTCTTCCACTGTCTTTCTTTCTATAGGTAATTTTACAAAGATTTCAGTTAGTTCTTTCTCATAATTTTCTCACACTGCCTCGTCTTTAAGGTTTTCTAAGTTTACTGATTCGCATTGCATGTATTTTCCTGGTCTTTGCTTTCTTCTACTGACGGTTCTTATTGTGGCAACGACTGCTTTGTGGTCTGTGTTTATACTTAAGTTGGGCACTGCCCTTCCATCTAATATATTTCTCTTTCTGTTATTTCTTGTTAATATAAAATCAATTTGGCTTTTCTAGATTTATCAATTTGGCTTTTCTAGATTTTTTACTTATCTAATTTGTTCTAGATCGTTCCATTTATACCAGGTGTATATTTGTGAGTCTTTGTGTTTATAGAATGTGTTCGTTATATAGAGGTCGTGTTGGCTGCATAGCTCTATCAGTCTAGTTCCGTTATCATTTCTTTCATTATGTTGGTCTCCAAATGCCCCAAGATGTTTTTTCTATGCCCGCTCTGTTGTGTCCTAGTCTTGCATTGAAGTCTCCCATAACTATGATATTGTCCTGCTTATCTATTTTATTTAGCACGCCATGGATGTCTTCGTATAATTCCTCGCATTCTTGCTCATTATTGTTTGTATTACATGGTGCGTATATTTGTACAAATGTTGTAATTGTTTGTTCTTTTATTCTCACTGTTATGATTATTTCTGATATATATTTTATGTCTAGTATTCCTCTTGCTGGCCGTGGTTCAATGACAATCCCCACACCGTGTCTTGCCTTTTCTTGCTGTTCCACTCCAGAGTAGACAAACGTGTCAACTGTGGTGGATCTCCTTGCATCCTTCCCCTTTTATTCTGGTGTCCGCTATTCCCATCAGTTCAATTTCCCCCTCTTCCATTGTTTCTGAAGACTCTTCTTCTTTACTATTAAATCCGCAGACGTTCATAGTGCCTATTTTTTTTTTAAATAGCTGATCTATCTCGTAGTCCATTAACATTGCCGGGTGTATATCTATTTGGGTCAGTCGTTTATACTTGTTAGTCTTTCTACGGGCAGTATGGAGATCCCCTGCCTGCTTGCTAGGCCAGTCGCAGGTTTAGGACACAAATTTGACCATCGGGAATCCATCACCTATGGCAAGCCATAGCCCCGTTAGCCCATGACCTCGCGGTCATGGTTTCTCAGTCTACACCCCGTGGATATGGTGTTCTCTTGCGTAGTCTGCGGGTCATCGGCAGGCTAACTTTCACGTTACATTCCTCCTGGGAGAGGCTAGCCGATCCTAACCCTGCTGGCTGCAGGGCCAGGCGCAGTTTACACCTTGTAATGATCCGAAATATGGGAAATACGGCTAAAGTATTTCAATTTCGGGACATGATGCTGTCTCGTTATGAGCCAGTTTTCTTCCATAAAAGCGCCTTTACTCACTCCAGAAAGAGCCCTTGGTTTAATTAATGGTAAAAAGCTTACCGACAATCCTAGCCTATATAACCGTTCTTCATCTATTGCCACTCCACACACCTTCCTTTTTAATAAGGCCAAACTAATTCATAAAATGATGTTTCAAAATGATCCCAGCTACCTTTGGTCATTGTTCAAATACAATGCAAGACATAGTGAACGACTAAGCTTACTTTCACAAGATTAGTGGCCGTTTTCTCCACTATTCATCCCCGAAACACATATCCCTAAGCCTAGGATAGACTTATACAAAACAAGCTTAGCGTGCATCGCAGCTCAGCTGCGGAACAATCTTCCACAAGAAATCAAAGACACCGCTAAACCCTATACACATACTAGCAACCTATTTTTTTCAGTACATACTAAATGCCTCCTTAAAAATAAAATAATAATAATAACCTCAAAGGACAACTAGCATAATAAACATCATAACTGTGGTACATTAAATCTACCTTAGCTACTTATAACTGACATGTCAAAAATTGGTTTTAGTGAGTCATGTATTATTGATTATTACACACATTTCATGCGTATTGTTCAATGCATATTGTTTCTGTTTTTGTCTAAGATTAGCTTCATAAGTGAATGAAATAATGTCTGAGAGTAGAGGGATAAAAATGGCAGAATGTCAGAAAGGCCTGTGTGCACAATTCTTAACCCTCTGAAAATAAAGTTCGTTCGTTCTTTCGATGTTCATATCTGATAGAACGTATTTTTCTTATCTATAGTATTTCAGGTATTGATCTGCAGCAGTTAATTTCAGAAGCCGCGATTTTCGTCTTTATTGATTGCGGACATGTTGTCGCGGGAAAGATGGCATGTGACTATTTCAGTAAACATCGAATAATAAATAAGTACATGAGTTACGATTCTCCTCTTGTAAATAATTCTTAACTTTCTGCCCGTCCGTCTCTCTCTCTCTCTCTCTCTACTCTCTCTCTCTCTCTCTCTCTCTCTCTCTCTCTCTCTCTCTCTCTCACACACACACACACTCACACACACACACACACACACACACACACACACACACACACACACGACTGCAGCTGCTGACATTAGTTTTAAATTTAAAGATTATGTTTTAAATACATGGCCTACAACTGAATTAACAAGATTAGCGGCCCTCTTCTCCACTATTCACCTCCGACATACAGTGCTAAACATTGCTTTTTTTTGTGAGGTCATTCACGGCACACAATGATGCCATACACCTGAGTTCAGGTACACGGGGTATCTGGCCACGCTGGAGGTTTTTTTCCACCCATTTTGTTTCATCCGTTGTCGGTATGGCACACCTGCGCCGGAGATACTCGTATACGTCAATGGTTGTTCTATTTCAGAAACGCGCAAGTGTTTCCTTAAAATAATGATTCTCAACTTATGGGAAATCGTAGGATACTTTGAAAATTAGATTATTGCATGGTTCATGCAATAAAATACCCACAATAAGCTGGAATTAGTTGTGGCGGAGTTAATTAGGGGTGCGAAAACACCACTTCTGGCTCGAAAGGTTGAGAAAACGTTTATAAACAAACTCGGGATATAACATCCCCCACCTTCTCTGTTCGCTGTGTAGCGGAACGGACAAATAGCATCCTCAGATAAGGGTGAACAATTATAGGCGAGCCAGTGAACATGATGTGAGTATTAACAATCTCTCGGCAGCTGAAAATCACAGAGTAACCCCCACCCCCTATAAAAAATTAAAAAATAAAAAAATAAAAAACGCCAAGCAGCTAAATTAAACATACATGTTAAAAACACACACGAGACAACCTACCCACACAATATTTGTAGTATATACGAATAGGAACGCCTAATTACACTATGAATGCCACTTAGTTTTTTGAACTTTTCAAACCAGCCTCTGCTGGCTTTAAAATCGTCAGTCTCAGCACTTGTACCAAGCAATTTCGACAATAAATCACTGTGCAATAGCTTCGCCTTTTCAAATATTATTGCCTCACTAACACTGTCTCCTGCAAGTTGCTTTTCATTGATCCAGATCAAGATAACATTTTCAACTTTCTCTAAAATTTGAGGTCTTTGCTTCTGCAGCTTATATACGCCTTTAGCCACATCGACTGATTTGAGTAACTATTTGTTCTTAATGATGGTGGGAATAGTTGATTTTGTCATGCTGTACTCATTAGCGATGTCACATACACGAACGCCATTTTTATGTTTCATAATTAGTTCCTTCTTTATCTCCACTGCTATAAGTTTCTGCTTCCAAGCAGCACCACTACCGTTCTTCGAACTCATTATTAATGGGGTTAACAAGGAAAATAATTAAAGAGATTAACTAAACACAGGGCCACTGCTAATACATCTTTCACTGCTGTGTTGTAAGGCCAATGAAAGCGAGGCTGCGCATGCGTGCAATACTAGGCTACTAGGTTAAAGCCAAGTGATGTTAGTTCTGCGTGGCCTTCGTTTGTACTGTACGCGATCGTTTGTCTTCAACGTTAAATATATCTCTCTCTCTCGCTCTCTCTCTCTCTCTCTCTCTCTCTCTCTCTCTCTCTCTCTCTCTCTCTCTCTCTCTCTCTCTCTCTCTCTCTCGCCTTCGTTCATAACCCGAGGCACTGTTCGTTACTGGAGACAAATCATTTTCGAAGTTGTTGTTCGTAACCCGAATTTTTCGTGACCTGAGGAGTTCGTAACCCGAGGTACCACTGTAAAGATAAGACATTTATTGCTTGAGTAGTTATTACAAAGAACTGAAACTAAAACACATGTTAACAAGATCATGTTAACATCTAGCGCAGTGCGCATGAGTAAAAAAAGATTTAGCTGTATTTGCTAACATTCAACAGCCAAGTTAATCAAGATTTAATTATGTATGTTATCATCCAACGCGCATGTTAAGATTTAACTTTTTTTACGGGGGGGGGGGGGGGGGGTTGTCGACATTCAAGGCGTGGGAGGGGGGGGGGTCACCATTCAAGGCGGATGTAGTTAGCTAAGATTTAACTGTGTCAAATTCTAACGCGCATGTAGTTAACCAAGTTTTAATTATGCTAACACCCCACACAATTAACGAGGGTTTAACTATGCTGTCATCCAACGTGCACGTAATTAACAAAGATTTAACTATGTTAACATCCAACACGCATATACAGTAAAACCTCGGTTTTCGTTGCCTTCGATTATCGTCGGTTTCGTTTCCGTCGATTTTTTCCGCGAAAAATTTGTTTCCGTTTTCGTCGGTCACGGCGATGACGATGACGGCGTGCCCACATGACCTCACTGCTAATTTTGCAACAACAAAAGGACCCACGCGCTCTTCTGCTCAGTTTGGCGTTGTTTTTCGTTTTGTAAGCATCATTTTGTGTGAGTGTAACGTGCGTGATTCAACGCCAAGATAGGGCGGATATTAGGGATAAGCATCTGAGATTAACAATACAGGGTCACAGGTGTGAAGATGAGAGTAGAGCGGATTTGGGGCCAGAGAGGTTGATTAAGAAATTCCAAGACATTGGTTGTGACCCAACACAAGGGATTGTTATAGCACGTAGAGGTCAGTCTGAGTCATCAGGGGACAGAGAGGAACGTGTTAGAGAGAGGATTAAATAAAGGGAGACTCCAGAATGGTATTTTCATGCGAACTGATAATCGGGTTCAAGGGTGAAATAGATTTTCACGGTGGTCCGGAGAAGGCTGAATAAAGACAGAAGTTTGGGGGAATTGGAGAGAGTTTAGTTTTGGCGAGATTAAGGAAAACTTCGCCTGGTGGAAAATTTAGTGTGGGCAAGTTAGAGAAAACTTGGCCCGACCGATAGACCGGCAGTTGATTTCTGGGAGAGAAACTTAGCCTGGAGAGTTGAGTTCTGGCAGTTAGGGGAACTGGGGTTAAAGAGATGATACTCAGGGGAGATTGTTACGTGCAGGGACGGAGAAGAGTCCCGCGTACCAAGTGATTTTTCGAAGGCATGTAGAAGGCAATATTGGTTTCACATTGGATTAATGTATCTGCCGTTTTCTTTTTTAAATGATTGTTCCTGGGATGACACGTTTTTATCATGTCTCGTCATAATCAATAAAGTTGTGTGTGCGTAAACCGCTGTTCTATATTGACTCATGGGTGTTGAGCAGTTATGTGGCACATGATTCCCACTGACATACACTAGACACAACCACAGCCACTTCTATCGGTCAGCAGGATTGTGACAGTAAGTATCACTTGATAATAATAAAACACGAGAGCAGCATTAAGATTGCTGAAATCGGTCGCATGTACGGGAAGTCGCCATCCACGATAAGCTCTATTGTGGCGAAACAGGTAACAATAAAGGAGGCTAATGTAGCGAAAGGCACGCATGTGCTACCGAAACAGAGATCGCAAACAATTCAAGATGTCGAAAGGTTATTATTAATGTGGATAAATTAAAACCAGTTAGATGGCGATTCTGTTTCGGAGGCAATCATATGCGGAAAGGCCAGACTGTTGAATGCTGATCTCATTAAGAAAATGTCTGGGACGATGTGACATGTTGGGAGTTGGAAGCAGTACCCTCTCTGACTTACCCCACAATGAAGTAAAGCTATGAGGATGGGACTGATTTCATTTGGAGGGGATGGGTTCTTGGAAGCCAAAGTGACCCATAATAGCTCTGGAAGTCTAGGAGTTTTCCCAGGAAAATTAATTTCTTCCCTCCAAAATCTTCCTTCCCGAAAATGAGAAACTTAATTAGCTCGAGAGTCCCCCACCTATGATCATTTTCCCTTTTAGATGAAATGGTCACAGGAATTAATAAAATGTAAAGTTCCCTTTTCTGAGTAACCTGGAACCTGGGAGATTACAATAGGACAGACTTTAGCTGTCTATTAGAGTTTACCCAGTCACCTGTAGTTCCAGATACTACCTTTATGTGAAGTAGTTACATTAACTAAACACATAGATAATAATGAAAAGTTTTGTCACACCACAATGGACTGACAGAAAAATGCAGGAACAGTTAATTTTGGTTTATTAATCAAAATAAAAAACCTGTGGAAGTAAACCAGTGATGCATTATGACATATGAACTAAACCCATTTGGTTCCAGCATAATGTTCTAAGACACAATGGAGATTAGAACTCCTGGAAGATCTCATGGCAGTTCTGGCATTTCATCACGGTACCACCCTTCTGATTTCCTAACAAAGTCTCTGCACTACACAAATGTTCTGTTTGTGAACTTTCAGTCAAGTTATTGAGTGAAACTTGGAATTAAACAGTCTACACATATCCCGGAGAACTTTCTGGAATGCATAACTATATGACACAGTCTTTCCTTATAAAATTGTCTATCAGACTTCAGCCATGATATTAAAAATTTTCAAGTCTTCTGTGAATGATAAAACTGATCCTAATGATCTTATAAAGTCTCCCCAAATCACTTATGTTGTCACTTCTCCAGGAAGCAAAGCTCAATGAAGACTTTTGATCAGATCAACTCCTGACAACAGATCTTACTGAGCAGCTCATGAGTTGCAGACCCAGGGTACATTATTGGACAATGATCTGCAACTCTGGATCATGACAATCTGCGAACACCGCCATCCTCACCTGACTCAGAAATAAACAAACTCAGGCATAATTTCGTCTGAAGCTTTCCTTCTGAATCAGGATGAGGGACATACAGAGACCTAAACCACATCTAGATGCTTGGCCGGTCGCTCTGCAAGTGCCGAAATTTAGCGTCGCTGGACCCAGAATATTTCGCGGGCGAAATGGTTAACCAATGGACAGAACGGGCTTAAACCACATGATCTGTCCATCATTGGGTGTCACAGCTATTAATACTGTTGACGCCACATTCCTAGCATCCCAATTCTCTCTAGTGCAAACCCTTAGTGAGAAGTGTGTTTTGAAATTGTGATGTGCAGCAGTGAACAAGACGGAGTGCGCAATCATGCGACAGACGAGTGCTAGTGTACTTAGTGATTTTAAGACCAGCAGAGGGTGGTTTAAACATTTCAAGGGGTGCACTGGTATACTCAGTGTTGCTAGGCATGGCGAAGGGGCCGAAAAATAGTATTAAACACTATATTCATTCTATATATAATGTAATTTTGGTATGAATTTTGGAGTTTCTAGAACGATTTAATTGGATTTACATTGATTCATATAGAATTACATGCCTCGGTTTTCGTCGGTTTCTGATTTCGCCGATTGTTTTCGGACGGATTATCGACGAAAACCAATGTGTGTAGATTTAACTATGCTAACACCCAACGCGCAAATAGCTAACCAGATGTAACGATGTTAGCACGCGGCTAGTTAATCACTGCGAAGGTCGGTGTTACCTCTAATATTGCCAGCCGGTCGTGGCGGCTTACATGGAATCTTGTAAACAGTTGCAGCTTTATTAAAACTTGTCTTCATGGGAGGTAACCCAGGATACATAACTTTTTAAAATTCTAGCTAGTTTTTCAACAGATGTACTGTAAACATGCAAACAGTAGCTCTGAGAACAATTAGGATTCATTATGTCCGACAGAGTATCTACTTCTTACAGTCCACGGTATTATCATCATTTATCGATATTACCACATCTCCACAGCTCCGGTTCCTCACTTGTCTGCTAACTGTCCATGTTTCGTTTCCATACTTAAGGATTCGCACAATATAGCTCTTAACAACTCTGTTCCTTACCTCGATTGAAAAAGATAAATACAAACATTCTTCATCTTTGCGCCGCCTACATAATACAGACAGAAATTAACACAAGGCCGGCTCCGTGGCGAAGAAATCTACGGACTTGGTTCGTGATTCCACATACCCGCGTTCGAAACACAGCTGCGCGCGATTTGGCAGCAGACCGCGATGCTTTGTTTTTATTTTTACGAAATGGTATGGGTGCCGGTCGTTAAGAAAGCAATTGCAAATTACTGAACGTAAACTTGCCAAGAGATCACAATAAACAATGCCAGTGTTGACTGTAACGTCTTGTAAAGGATACGCAACTAAGTTTTTTTTTTTTTTTTAAATTAACGTAAACAAATATGGCCCCGCCAACTTCAATCCAGCAAACATTGTACGGGATTGTCATTAAAAACAAACAAGCCGGAATCTGTTGTAGGCATGTGGGGTGCTAGGACCATCACATTTTATGGGCCTGGGTGCATAGATAAATAAGTAGCCAGTCGTTCCTTCTCGTAGCGAACGTCAAGTGCTGACATGGGACCCTTATCTGACCGCGCCCATGCCGTTTAATGTAACGTAAATTAATATAATAAACCTGAAGATGTTTTTATTTGAAAGACTAACGCCGGAGTCTGAGTACGAACAAGGAAGAAGCAGAAGAAGGATTCTAATTACTAAGCCACGGAGTGAGGTAACTAGCTCCTTTCCTCATCTCATTTTCTTCTCAGAGAAATCCCCGATATTTTATTCACGAGCCTGAGTTGACTTCAAAGCCTCAACATCGGTGAGTGTCCGCGTGACACAAAGCATATGTTCTTTGTACATCTATCATTTTATATTAAACAGGACTAGTGGAAAACAGATAAAGGGCAGCAGAGAAAATAGTACGCATCATCATCATTTATCATGGCGGTGAAACAGGTACGTAACTAATAGGAGTACATAAAAATGACTTAATGCGCAGCTGAAAACCACACGAAAGTGAAAGATGGAAGCAAACGCACCAGAGGACGACAGATATGAAATCGGAGAGAGATAGAAGGCAAGTGTGCAAGAGGAAGACAGATTTAAAAGGGGAGAAAGATAGAAGGCAAGTGTGCAAGAAGACGACAGATTTAAAAGGGAAAACTCTAACAAATGGACTGCGAAAAAGGATGCTAGACTACGATCAAGACGAGAGACTAGGGATTCGTGTCAAACTAACATTCGTAAGGTTGATTTGACACGTAGCAAAACTAGGAGTAAGTAAAGAAAGTAAGGGACCTATTTTTTTAAAAATTATCATATCCTTTACAGGACATCGCTGTCAACGGCAACATCTTTCAGCTGTCTGTTGATTTCTTGGCAAGATTATGCTCAGTAGTTTGCCATTGCTTTCTGAGCGGCCGGCTCAGTTATCCCGCAAGTCACCAGCGGGGGTCGAACCGCCTCCAGCTCTCGCCCGCTACGAGACTCTGCGTGATAAACAGGTTTACAAGGGACCTATTACACACCTTTAAGCGGTCGTTCTCAACCAGTGGGGAATTCCCCCTCCCACCCCGGGATTTTAGGGTTTCCGGGGGGGATTAAGATTATTTCAAGATCGCATTAATACAAGAACCGATTACTTGATATTGTTTTTCCCGCCATACTTTTCGGTTCTGTACATCTCGCTCTTCTAAAATTCGTTTTATAACGTAAGTAGACCCGCAAATCAAGTTTTATGTAGATGTCTAGGCTTGTTCAAGTATTTGTCATAAAATTTAGTTTCCATTTTTACGTATACTGTGCAGGGGCCGGGGGGGGGGGGGTGTTATAGGAAGGAAATACGACCGGGGGGATGACATTCTGAACTTATGGTAAAGGGGTGTATGGGCCACACACAAAAAAAAAAGGTTGAGAACCACTGCCTTAAGGCGTATGCGGCATATGGTGCTAGACGTACATTTGAATAAACACTCGGCATTCTGGGGTTGAAGTGGTCAATATCCCACGGGCTACTTTTACTTTCCAAATCATTTCCTGGTACCCATTTTAGTGGATCAACAAAGCGGGGAACAAAACACAGAAACAGGAACTCAACCATAGTTCACCATAACCACTGATTCCTTTCTTGGTACGCATTTTATAGTTGGTCGACCTGGCAGCTCATGTCACTTTGAAAAAAATAAAAGACGTCGATATAATTTATTTTTTTTAAATTCGCATATCCTTTACAGGACATCGCTGTCAACAGCAGCATCTTTCAGCTGTCTGTTGATTTCTTGGCAAGATTACGCTCAGTAGTTTGCCATTGCTTTCTGAGCGGCCGGCTCAGTGTCCCGCAAGTCACCAGCGGGGGACGAACCGCTCCCAGCTCGCTCCCGTTACGAGACTCTGCGTGACAAACGGGATTACGGAGAAAGTGTTGTAACCCCTCAGCCAGAGAGACCTGCCGATATAAATTCCAGCAGATAAAACATCGGGCCAGCAGGTCAGAGTCTAGCAAATAAGCGACTAAAGGTTGGTTACAGAGAGGCGTAATCATCTAAGCTATTGGTGTAACCCATGAAATAAAACAAGTATACACGAAGTTTTTTTTAGTGCATTTCTTTACTGTTATTAAAAACAGGGATGATTGAAACAGACCTTAGTGCATTGACGTATCTGAATGTATCTGCAGCTAGACTTCTAACCACGCCCGGATGAACTATTGACGTAAACTCGGAACGTTTAATGAGTATAAACTTTGGCCTTTTTTAAAAATCCATTTGGTAAACAAACAAACGGCAGTCAATAATGAGTTCAATTTATTGGATTTTATTCAGGTAAATGTAAACATATTGGAGTTCAACCAAGATGGAGTAGTAGTGGCATGTTGGCAATTTGAACTAAAGAAAAGGAACATCTATATATATAAATCAAAGTGTATGTATGTAAATATGTATGTATGTAAATATGTATGTCCTTTATTTTTTCGCTAACGGCCCATCCGATTGAGATGAAATTTTCTACACGCCTTACTTTCATTCCAGAGCTGTCAACTGTCATAGTTTTTTTTCCTTCTTCCTCCTCCTCCCTCCTCCCCCTCCCAAAATACGTACGTAAATATATGATGATGATGATGAAAGAATCCCCGAACCAAAACGCTAGGGAAAGGGAAGAAAATGACGTGACTACACATTAGCTAAGGGACTTAACTCTAGAAAAAGTTATTTCAAGGGGCATAACTTTTAATAACATTGTTGTATAACTTATAGTCATATTGTTATATCGTTTTCAATGATTTATAAACTCTTTGTCTATAGTTATGTACCGGCATATGAGTTATAATAAATAATGATACAATCTTTTAGACATTTTCAAAGTTTACATAAAAATAATGCATAATGCATAACATTGTAACTCATCTTTCTATACTTAAGAAGTTATCTAAAAGATGTTGAACAATATCATCGCATCTTTAGTGTTTTCCGCCATCATATCGACACGATTCGCTTGACAGCACTTCTCAGCGCTATCAAGCCAAGACGCCTTACACATTTCAAGCAGTCTGATACGGGGGGAAAATGGCACGTCGTAATAGCACAAAGAAACAAGCAGCTTCCAAGATGCATAGTGAGAAAACCGACCAGACTATCAAGAAGACGAACCTGCCTTTGGAGAGTCTGCATGCAAGCTGTAATAAAGTATCTGAACCTACAGTCAATGAAACTACCAATAAGAAGAGCGACGACTACCCACAGACGAACACAAAAACTTGTGAGAGGAAGGAGGACCAAGACACCAGAATCAGAAACACTGATTCAAACACAGTCAGATGGGTGGTCAAGCGGCTAAAAATGGAGCTTACTGATCAACAAATACAGAAGCAGCTGCAGGAAGAAAATCTTCACGTCAAAATTTTGAAGGCAGAGCGGATTCTTACCTACTCAGAATTAAATGAGATGCTCCACACCAGGAACTGGGCGAACCCGGGCCGGGTCAGGCAGACAGACAGACAGACAGACAGACAGACAGACAGACAGACAGACAGACAGACAGACAGACAGACAGACAGATAGATAGATAGATAGATAGATAGATAGATAGATAGATAGATAGATAGATAGATAGATAGATAGATAGATAGATAGATAGATAGATAGATAGATAGATAGATAGATAGATAGATAGATAGATAGACAAAAAGACAGGGAGGGAGGGAGGGATAGACGGAGGGATGGGTCTATTAGACAAACAGACAGACAGACAGAGATAGATAGATAGACAAACAGACAGACAGACAGACAGACAGGGAGGGAGGGAGGGAGGGATGGAGAGACGGAGGGAGAGACGGAGGGACGGGTAGGCAGACAGATAGACAGGGAGGGAGGGAGGGATAGACGAGGGAGAGACAGAGGGATGGGTCTATTTGACAGACAGACAGACAGACAGTCAGACAAGCAGACAGACAGACAGACAGATAGTCGATAACGGGAACGGGAACTTATATGACTACTTATATGAATTAAATGAGATGCTCCACACCAGGAGCTGGGCAATGCCGGGCCGGGTCAGACAGACAGACAGACAGACAGACAGACAGACAGACAGACAGACAGTCGGTAACGGGAACGGGAACTTATATGACTACTTATATGAATTAAATGAGATGCTCCCCACCAAGGACTGGGCGAAGCCGGGCCGGGTCAGCTAGTAACATATAAAGGAATGCCAATGGTTTTCTTAATGGCTTGAAGAACTCAATGTATTTACGTAACAATCCAACAACGAAAGCTTGTCTAGAGGCTTGTATTTGATCTAACACTAACGTACATTGTGATGCTTGCTCCATCACTTAGGCAAACTACTCATTTTCGAGTTTTCGCTCTAATAATCACCCTTGAGTTCTCCATCTAACAATCACAAACACCTCTCAGTTTCATGTTTTCTTTCACGTTTTCCCAGTAATATACCAACGATATATACTCATTTTCCAGATTTTCCTATTAGAACTTCAGTTCCGACAAGGCTACTGTAACGATAGGCATTTTCACTTTTTCTTCTTTTCCTGTGTCCACTGCCTTCATTCTTGAGTGTTTAGTCTTCCCCATGAACCAATGTGAAGCTTTCCATTATATTTTCTCTAAGTCGTTTCCTGTCTCGCTTCCCTTCCAACATTCCTGTTGTCATGGTAGTTTATATTTTACCCATTCACGTGACGTGTCCAAAGAATGAAGATAGTCTTCTTATGGTACTAGTAATGAACTCTATTCGTACAACGGTTTCATTCAAGACGTCTTCATAACATTGCCTAACGTATTCTTCTACAGAACCACATCTCAACAGTTGAAGTTAGTTGCACATCCTTTACAGGACGTCGCAGTCAACAACAGCATTTTTTGCTCCCCAAATGGTAATTTAGTTGTATGTCCTTTGCATGACGTAGTACTAGTAGCCAAAGCAAACATGTTTTGGCTGTTTGTGATTCCTGGGCAAGTTTACGTCCAGTAGTTTGACATTGATTTCTGAACGACCGGCACCCATACCATTTCATAAAAAACCAACGCAAGGCGGTTTGCTAACAAATCGATGCAGCTGTGTTTCGAACGCGGGTATGTGGGATTACGAAATGCGTCCGTAATACCATCGCCACGGAGAGCTAAATGGTACGCGCTCATTAAAGAATCTTTCCCAGGGTTCTTCTACTTGCAGGACCACGCGATGTTTTACGACATCCCTGTCATCATTGGGACTGTGGTCGTAATTTTCAGGGGCTCGTGTTACCAGCGGTGATCCCTGTCTATATTTAGAACGCGGCTTGCGCCACTCAGTTCCAGTTGGAAAGGCTTCTAATGCTAACAACAGGTCGATGCCCTCCGCTGATGGATTGCCCGCGTCACAAGTGGCCTAATTATCGCCGTCATCTTTCTCTCTCTCAGGCATACGTGTTAGCGTAACACCCCCACCCCCTCTTTTTACCATTCCGTTTGCTAAGCTGAAACCATCTACATCTGTATATGGCTCTGAGATATTCACAAATAATACATACATACAGGCAGACGTGTCAGTGGAGATATAAACTTGCAAGGTGTACGTGGAGAACACACACAAACACACACACACTTACAAACACTCGAGAAAACAGTTTCCCCACCTCCACACCTACAAACACACGAGAACGCCCCCCCCCCCACACACACACAATACACACAAACAAACACCTAACACACGTATATACACATACAGGCTATTCGACAACACCCTTGTCAGCAGCAACACAACAAAAGTATTGCCCAGTTTGGTTCTGAAACTGCATTTTATATAGAATCAAATATGATCATCTAGAGAACAGTTAAAATGATGCCACCAGTCACACGGGCAGTAGAAATATAGATAGGCCAGACAACAACTACGGTGGAGAGATAATATATATATACAGACATACAAGCACTTGGAATCAACGACTGGCATGAGAAGGTCAACCAGAGAGACGAATGGAGACGATTTGTATCTGCAGCAAAGAACCTCAATGGCTCGGAACGCTGAAGAAGAAGAAGAAGACAACAACTACGGATGCACAGTCAACATGTCATAAGTATTACTAAATATAGGGCGGCATTTTATTACATTTACTGCTAAGACAATCATAACATAGGAAAAGGAGGTGGTGGTGGGAGGAGGGGGGGGGGGTGATCTCCGTGGTGCAGTGGACAAGCCTCCGACGTTGCGCATTGAAGGTAGCGAATTCGTTTTCAGACTGCTCCTTTCAGACCACAAGTGCAATGAATCTATGTTTCGTTCTACCAATCCATCTGTCTCCCTACCTGTATCTCTTTTCGTCCATATATATATATATATATATATATATATATATATATATATATATATATATATATATATATATATATATATATATATATATATAGTGTATGTGTGTGTTACATTGTCGTCATTGATCGTGTTGATCACGTGCGTGTCGTGCATTCGCACTGCGAGCGCTATCAAGTCAAGTCGCATGATTCTGTTAAGAAGCCTGATTCGCGGGAAAATGCCACGTCGAAAGTCCAACAACAAGAAACACGCTGTTGCCAAGATGTGCAGCGTGGGAGCCGACAACAAGAAGAAGGTCGAGAGCCCACCTGCTAGCTGCATCAAAGAGCCTGATACTACAGCCATTACTGAAGCTACTACGAGGGAGAAGATTGACAGCCCAACACAGTCAAGAACCAAGACAGCAGAGAAGAAGGAGGAGAAAGACACCAGAGTCGGAAACACCGACTCAAAAACAGTCCGATGGGTTGTCAAGCGGATTCCTGTGGAGCTGACAGATGAAGAAATCCTGAAGCAGCTACGAGAAGAGAATCTTCACATCCGATTCTTGAAGGCGGAGCGGCTTCTCACCCACTCCAAGATACCTACAACCTTGGCAGTAATGACGTTGGAGGGCAGCGAGATGCCGACCACAGCATCATTCAAAAAGAGAATGCAGCAACCAGAGAGATTCATACCAAGAATCACGCAATGTTCCAGATGTCAGAAGGCCGGCCACAGTAGAGCTACGTGTCGCAGTAAGACGGAAATATGCCGATACTGCGCCGATCACCACGCCTTCAAGGAGTGTCCGCTGGCCAAGCTGGACACGGACTTCCGAGCACCCAACAACAAAAGAAAGTGCGCCAACTGCCTGGGCAAACATGGAGCAAGATACCTGGGCTGTCCGTACCTGCAAAGACACAGAGACGTCTTAAAGATCGCCACCATCACAAAGACACCATTCAAGGAAGCAATGCGGAGGTGCGAGTCAGCAACATGCATCTCACAAGCCGAGAAAGAGCAACTGCAAAGCCAGATTGAGGAGCTTATGAAGCAAGTCAAGCTACTGCAAACATCGGCACCAACCAGCGACAATGGGAAACTTCTTGCCGAAATAAAGGAGATACAGCGGGACATCAAACAAGAGGTGGAGAATATGAGGCAGATGACAAAGATAAATGAAGAGATTCTGCGAGACATCAAAGCGGTAAGAGAAATTCTAACAATCGAAAGGGAGCCACCCCAAAACAAACCAGCACAAGAAACAGAAAAGCACACAGAGGAACCGCAAGATGACATCCAAGAAGAGGACGAGCCGGAACCGCTAGACAAAGCCAGCAACCCAGCCACGACACTATCCCGCCAGACATCCGAAGTAAACCAAGACGAGCACTCCGAGGACGACACGGAGAGGCCCACTGAGCTTACCTTGGAGGATCTACGAGAGTCGGCAAGGATGGAGAAACTCAGATACCTGGAATTCAAAAGGTGCTGGATTGAAAGAGAAAAGAAGAAACCAAAAAAACTCAGGAGACCGGTAGATTACCCAACTGTAATCTTGGAACAGGATACCGACTACTCGTACTACATAGAAGACGGAGAGAGAAAACCATGGCTGACCGCGGAGGAAAAAAGCCAATGGCCGAAGCTAAAACTCGAAGATGAAAAAAAGTACAAGAAGGAAAATAGAAATGTCGAAAAGCTCATACAGAAAATACACAACAAAGGCGACTAAAAGACCTAATAAAAAGTCCTTATAAGGACTGCAGCCAGACGAGCCAGGAGCCTACTCCAACAAAAAAAAAACACAGACGAGCACAAAGGACAGCCGCCGACCGATCCCCCAGCTGACGTCACAGACACAAACGCTACATAACCAGTCCGAGTTAGGACTCACAAGACAAGAATTAGGGTGAATAAACCCACAAAAACCACGATCCTCAACAATAACCACAGCTGATGAAGCAGGTTAGACGAAGACGAATTTGGAATTTTTGTTTTGGAAAATTGGAATTGGCATTGGAAGTGTGTTATCAAGTAATATGATGACTGGCATGGATGTTCATGTCTCATCGTAAGCCTCGTTCCCCTAGCGCTATTTATTAGCTCAATTATTGCGATGTTTCCATGCCTTAATATCAGACTTTTCTCTCTGGCGGCCTCTGTGACATTTACCAGCAATCCTAACAGTTGTGATATATTTCGGTTGAAATCTTTCCACCTGATGCCAGAAACATGTAGATTGTTTCCGTCTTATTTCCGTGACAAAATTTCAATGTTCCCTGGTTATGTAAAGCCGTCTACGTTATTCATTTTGCTGTCCGTTGTATCCTAAAAGTCATATAAAACTCACGCATTTTAAAGGCATTAATATATTTTCAGAACACAGAAGGGCGATACAAGGTCACTTCGTGACCCAAACAGGAGATACATTAATTTATTCAAGGCAAGGAAAGGGTGGACAGCGCAGGGTTGGTTTCCTCTTGACAAAGAAAATGTCTTCCTTCCTTCATCCGTTACCTCACCCCACCACCATAGGGACATAATCTATCATCGCCAACTCACCCCAAGCCTTCCTATCCTTAGCTATCGCGTGCAGGCCCAGCCATGTCCTCTCCATATTATTCATTTCTGTTTTACTTCTCTTCTCCGTGCCTTTTTAGATTTTCCTCTATTTCTTTTGCCGTGTGGATTCCTTCACATAATCCCAAAATACCAATGTCGCAGTCGCAGTGTTTCATCTCCTCCTCCAACTGCACCGTCTTTCCCCATTCAAACACAGTTCTAACATTCCATTCTAGGCGCCTATTGTGGACATTTCTCAAGGTGAAAGGAAGGCAATCTGCCACCCAGACTCCTGGTGGCTTTCTCCGCCTCGCGCCCTATCTCTTCTTGAAGAACCACGTAGCCTATAGGTTGACTTTGTTATTCTTTTCTTCTTCGCCTTGTTCATGATTGCTTTGTTTGTTTTGCCTTCGCTCGCTTTGAACTCCAGCCTTGTCCAAAGGCGTGCTAAGATTTCTAGTGCTCTTGACTTGTTTTTACGTGTGATTTTGCAGCTAAAGTTTTTCTAGCCATTGAAAAAGTCAGCCCCACGCCCAAGGCTCCTTCGTTGTCTCCTAGGGCTTGTATGGTAGGTCACAGAGTGATACTATTCTTTTCTTCCTTTATAGTTTACAATGTGATACTATTCTTTGCTTCCTTTATAGGTTACAGAGTGATACTATTCTTTGCTTCCTTTATAGGTTACAGAGTGATACTATTCTTTGCTTCGTTTATACATTACATAGTGATACCATTCTTTGCTTCCTTTATAGTTTACAATGTGATACTATTCTTTGCTTCCTTTATAGGTTACAATGTGATACTATTCTTTGCTTCCTTTAAACGTCTGGGTAACATACGGGTGGAACATTTCTTCAGC